>OX422214.1:8905445-10105445 GCA_949130495.1 Sambucus nigra
TCTCCAGCTCGGCCCTCGCAGTGCCCAGCTCTGTCCGTAGATCAGCCTCTTGTTGGATGGCCCTCTCAGCTTCATGGAATTTCTGTTGATTCTCGGCCATCCACTTGGTGGCAGAGGTGAAGGCACAGACAGACTGTAAGAAAAATGAAGATGCATCAAGGGGAGCCGAGGAAACACTTTGTGAAAGAATGAAATTAAAGGTCAGGACCAATACCTGAGCAAGGGAGTGCAGACCGTAGTCATACACTTTGGCTGGAGGCATCTACGCCAAGAACTCGAAGTCGGAGGCCGACGGTGCAGAGAACATAGAGGCCTTTGCTGCCCTCAGGTTGGCGATAAGAGATGAGGGGTCGGCCCTCAGATGGGACAGATTTTGAGACCAGAAGGCCCCCATGCTTGATGAAGAGGTTGCTCCTTCAGAGGCCTCGGCCCTGGCCCTCGTCTTAGGGTCAGGACGAGGCTCGACAGGAGCCTCAGGCTCCTTCCTTTTGTGGCTAATAGGTGTCGGCTCAATAACTGTCGGCCCTGAGGCCCTTGTCTTCTTAGGAGCTTGCTGAGGCTCCTTCCCCTTCTTCTTTGACAGACCAACAAGAAGGCTTGGAGCAGTCATATCCCAGAGATAATCTGACACGCCGGCAGGACGACCTGAAAAGGATACGATGAATCAGAAAAGTTCAGAGATAAAGAGAGAACACTTCAAAAATAAGTAAAGAAGGGAAAATGTTCAGTATAACTCACATAGTTCTGTCAGAGGGCCGACCCTCAGACCAGCTTCTTTAAGGAAGCGAGGGGTCATCAAATCTTCGAACTTTGGGATCTCACCCTCTCTCCCTCGTCCCCTCAGATACTCAACAATATCCCTCTCCTCCAAGCTAAGTCCGGGGTCTGACCTAGCTTTCATGGAGGGGTTAGACCATCTGTTAGGAACCCTCGGAGCATCGGCAGAAGGGGACGCCTAGGTGGAGCTCTCCCATGCCCCAGATATGAAGAAGAACCTTTTTTTCCAATCATGATTGGAAGTTTGAGCCACGTGGAGCAGCTTCTTCTCAGACCTTCTCGCTCCCAGATGATAGTATCCGGGCTGTTTAGATAAAGAGGTGATATTGTAGCAGGCCAAGAACACGTCGGACGAGGGCTCGTCAGTGAAAGCGTTTTTCCACAGAGAGATGTACCCCAGAATCGTCCTCCAAGAATTGGGTGGAAGTTGCGAGGGGGAGACGCCCAGAGCCGACAGAATATCTATAATGGCAGGGTGAAAGGGAAGTCTGACACCTACTTTGAACATTTGCTCGTAGACTGCAACTTCTCCCTCTTCACCCTCAAAGACCCTCTCATCCTCGGAGGGAACCCTCATAGTCACCCCAGGTGGCACTCCGTAAATATGCCTCCATATCAGAAGATCCCTATCCCTGACAGAGGAGATAAAAGACGAGGCATGGGAGGTATCAACCTCATCATCTGTATCATCGTCCTCATCCTCCTCATCACCTGCAGGAGGACCCTGAGGAAATGCTACTTGGAAGGCGTTGGGGGATAGGGTTGTCACAGGGACAGCCTCAGAGGGGATCGTACCCTCGGCCTCTCGGGGAGGGCTAAGGTCAGGTGAGTCCCTTCTACCAGAAGTTCCAGCACCAGTTGGAGAGGAGGTTCTCTCGTCCATCTCACTTGGGTTGGGTGTCTCGGCCGGACGAGACGACGACCCACAAGACTCAGAGGGTTCAGATGGTCTAATGGTGGCAAGAGGAATGGGAAAAATGGGTCGTACCCAATTAGGGTCGGCCCCTCGTCTCCTCTCTTCCTCTTCCTCTATTCGTCTGATCTCGGTAAATAGTTTCTCTCTCAGGGACGGGAATTCAGACACCAGGTTGTAAAGCCTCCTAAGCATTAAGGGGAAGACCTAACACTTAAAGAAATTATACTAGACTTGGCTAATTTAGCTACAAACAAGTGGGGAGTGGACCAGGTTTGACTTTTGGATTAAACAAAGAACTCAAAGGTTTTCACTCAAGAACACTCAAGAACATCCAAGAGCCAGTTACTGGAGAAGACACCGGAAAAGGTTATGGCACAACTTAAGGAAAATGGCTGCCTACGAGCCTAAAAAACAAACGAAAGTGAAAGAAAAAGAGAGCACTGGATGAAAGAGGTTACCTGACGAGGAGAGAACAAGAACGCTGCTAGGCCTGGAAGAATCGAAGGCTGCAAATGGCGATGTAGGCTGAAAATTCTAGAGAGAGAGAATGCTTAGGCGCGAAGAAGAAGAAGGAAGAAAGAGGGTTTGAAAATACCTTAAATACCTTAGCAATGAGTGGGCCCATTGACCAAGGCAGGACACAGCCCATGAGGAAGGCATCATTAGGGTGCAAGGACCCAAGCGCAGTGTGCAGCCGTCATGCCTTGGAAACTGGAACAACAATGAGTACCTAACCAGGTGTCACTCACCTAACTGATCATACCTGCATCTCATTTAAAACACTATCCCTCAGCCATCTCAACAGCACCTATGGCTAAGGGCTGGGGGGTGATTGATATACCCGTTTATATTCTAGGAGGATCGCCTCCACAACGGACGACCCTAAGAGGGGCCGACCCTTCACCAGGCCCCAGCTGGCCTTCACCAGACCCAGATGACCCTACGAGGGGCCGACCCTTCACCAGGCTCCAGACGACCCTACGAGGGGCCGACCCTTCACCAGGCTCCGACCGACCCTACGAGGGTACGACAGTACGAGGACAGAATCAAGCCAGACTCACTGCCGGAAGAAACTTTGCCCTCGGCCTCGGCTCATAGGCCGAGGGTGACATCTTGACAGCGCGTGGTTTGGGAGACGCGTGGAACAGTGCGCGTGAGGCTCATATGACACGTGGAAGACCGTTACAACCGAATCACCCCCTCACGTGAGGGAATATTATGTCATCATTTGGCATCTACAGGTGTCAACAGGGGATTGGCTAGATCATTATTCACATGCACCATGCTTACTTGGGGGGTACACTACACCCCCCAAGACCTATATATACTTGTCACCCCCAACCCTACAGGGGATCGATCCATGAACAGTAGCCCTAGCTAAAACTCTGCTTGTACACACACAATAGAGAGAGAGGGTTATGTGCATTGTATCCAAGGCCATTAGTGCCCATACTTAGTGGATCACACACTCACAGTGGATGTAGGCCAAATTGGCTGAACCACTATACATCATTGTCTAATTTCCTCTTATACTCATCCCCTTCTTATGCACTTATACATCTCTATGGCTGCCATGGCTGCTACTGCTTGAGCTCACTATCACTTATCTGGTGGTGCTAAAATCTTAGCATCATCATTAATCGAGGAGTAAATGGTTAATATTTACGGGAAGTTATTTACTAAGTGAATAGTAATTATTTAATTAAGTCATTTCGAGTATTAATGACAGGCTATGCACTTATCTCAACCGGGAGTCGGTATAGACTAAAGGGGTGAGGGGATAAATATTTTTATAAATTAATTCGGATGCCAATTTTGAGTGTACGATTGAGTCCGGATGGGCCGAGATAGTCGGAAAAGTGTACCCGGGGGTAGTAAATGGGTCACGGGGCATTTTTAGACATAGTCGGGCCCACACGAGGGCATTTGGGTCACTTGGGCTTGACCCATTAGGCAAAAAACGGGATTAGGTAAATTATGGAATTGGGAGGAATAATAAAACGGCTGATAGAGTTTTAGAAAAGGCTAAGTGTATTAAGGAACCCTAATAGTAGTTAAAGGCAGTTTTGGGATCACTAGAGAGCCAACAAGGATCGTCTTCAACCTTGGAAATTCATCTCCGAATCAGACACTACGAAACCTAAGTCAAGTGGATAACTTGCAATAGTATTGATTTTGTTTTGTAATTCATATTCATGTGATGTGTTTGATCAAAATTCGTTTTGGGTGTTCATGGCATAAACATGAGGTTTTGAAAATAATAATCTGATTTACGAATTTGAATGAGGATTCTTGTAGAAATCTGATATTATAAATTGATACATATCTGGTAGGATGATATCTGGATAATTAGAAATGAATTTGGTGAAGGTATTTGGGATGTAAATGGAAAGATGAATATTTCCCCAAATTCAGAAATTGTAGTTAATGGACGAATTAATAACGTTGGAGGGCATTCTGGAGGTCCCTAATAAGGTTACTAACTTGTATTATGGTTAAGAAAGCTTGAGATTGCTGGTAGCAGGAGTTTGGGTTTTATGAAACTCATCCATGGCAGAATCTATCTTCGCAAAGAAGACGAAAACCCGCTCGATCGATCGATCGAAGGTTTGGGGTCGATTGATCGAAGGTCGGCAGATTTTGACAGTTCGCCCAGTTTTATTTTATATAAAGAAAATTTAATTTAATCGTTTTCCATGAATTAATTTGGTGAGAAATTTATACATGGGTTTTAAATCAAATTAATGGTGAATAAAATTAATTAGAATTTGGAGACGACTTAGTGTGACATCATAATTTAAATTCGTCGGGTTCTGGAGAAATTAGGTGATACACTAAGGTTAAATTTTTGGAAAAAGTTCGAAAGGATTAAACATAGTTCGAAAACAAGTACGGGGATAATGGTTGAGGAATACTGAGAGTAAGTCCAATTTTATGGTGGGGGCGATACCAAAGGTGACTTAATTAATTAATTAACTAGGCTTATGTTACGGATTGTGTACATGGTGTAGCCGGGACATTTTATATTTATATATATGTACGGGGCGTGACAGTATATATATATATATATATATATATATATATATATATAGTTTATGTGCATTAATATCAGTGATTGGATATTATTAGTATATACTCTAGTGCTATAGGGGGGAGGTTGCGCGTAGTGGATGAATCCCCTAGCTTGAGGAGTAGGGCGAGTACAATCCCAGGTCATAGCGTCCGTTATATGGGTGATGGGCATCTCACTTTCAGTGAAGGAATATGACTGCCTCCAAATTCGTATGTTAAACTAAGTTAGTGAGTGAATATAACTCGGATAACTAGGTTATGTGAATACACCTAGTGGGATAGCACTTGGGAAAATTTATACTTTTGCGAGTATTTTTACTCGGTCAAAAGTTTGTATTAAAAGTTATTTCAGTATGTTTGTGAATACTGTAAAATGATAAAAAATATAAAATTAGGTAGATAATTATATATGGGATAATTAATACACAGTGAAAAAAATGTATTATGTGCATCACGGGTGTGAATGTTATATGAAATTAAAACGGGTAATGATTTAATTAAGTTTCATGTTTATAATAACTTAAAAATCATGAATTAAGGCATATTCATTTAGTGTAGGAAAATTTCAAGGGTTAAAATAAGTATTGGGTCAAGAGCGCAGGACCTAGTAAATTAAATGGAAGCGTTAGTAGTGCACATTAGAGGAGGGGTGAGGAAGTCCTCAAGAGAGTGCGGCACTAACTAAAATATGAAGAGCATGCATATTTATTTATTACTGCAAGTTAATCATTTGCTAAATGTTTTCAAATGTTTTTGGGTACTAACCCTTGCTATAAAAATTTTAAAAACCTTTTAGGTGTCCAACCATAAGGGCGCCAGGCTTAACTCTATTCCAGGTATCCTTTGTTGCAGAACATGTGGATGTTGCCGGGTTTTGATAGGCGCCTCCTTCTTTCGTTCGTGTAGGAATTCTCTAGCAGTTATCTGAGAATGTCACTCACAGTTCATGTATTAGACTTGTTAAGATTTTTCTTCTTATCTTTACTTGTATTGGTTATTTGGACCGATGGTTTATTCGGTTAAGTATTTTAATTGTGGTTGGTTATTTTAGTTAATTGTGATTGTGTATTATTTTATGTTCCACATGAGTTTTAATTAATTTAAAGATATAAATTGGCACCAGGCTACTTTTCTCACTTAGGTGGTTAGTAATTAAAAAGATGATAGTGATACTAAGAATGAACCAACTGACAAACCTTTTCTAACATGATTTAGAACTGATCACCCAGGATTAATTAGGCGGGGTGTCACAGTATTTTAAGTACATGTTTCATGTGTATATACATTCAGAAGTATTCTTTAATATTTACTTGGGTTTAGTTATAAATTCCTTATGAGTTATTTCCTACGGTTGAATGTCCATAACTTTATCAACATGTATACCACTGTTTTGTCGTTACACATGTTTTATGGAATGTGACTTGAGTAGAATTATATTGTTGTTGTATAGTCATTGAAAGTTACATAGTTATATTAAAATAATAGTTATGATTGAGATTCAGTACTGATTTAGTTCGATTAACAGGTGTAAGGTCAAATCAACCCAGTTGAGAAGGAAACGGGATTACATAGTTAACAACCTAATGTGAGTGTACTTACTGAGTTGATTATGGATATGATGTGTATGTATTATATATTGAGAAAATATGGCTTATTAAAATTCATGCGATGTTGAGATGTTATGGATTATTAATAGTCAAGAGATGTTGAGATGTTATGGCTTTATAAAAGTCAAGATATGTTGAGTTGTTATGCAATTCAGGAGATGT
Source organism: Sambucus nigra (assembly GCA_949130495.1). Lineage (NCBI taxonomy): Eukaryota > Viridiplantae > Streptophyta > Magnoliopsida > Dipsacales > Adoxaceae > Sambucus > Sambucus nigra. The sequence continues at coordinate 8,911,980 of OX422214.1, forward strand.
TAGGTTATTAAAACCTATGGATATGATTATTTCCTACGGGCAGGAGATGTGGGGTTTATTAACTCCGGATATGTATATGGCCTAATTTGTCACGGAGATGGATTTATATTGATATGTTGAGATGTTAAAATAGTACATTTACTATATATAGATATAGTACATTCACTGAGTTTTTAAACTCATGGTTTTATATATTTACATTTTCAGGTTCTGAAGCTGCCACTTCCAGGTCTAGGAGGTTGAGTATATAATAGTGGAGTCTTGTTAGTTTTGTTTTATACATTGTACTAGTTGTAATTAAGTTAAATGTTATTTGAGTTTTGTTTAAATTATTTCTCCTTAAAATGATTGGATTTTTAGTATTCCGCCTTTTAACCTTGAAGTTGTTTCAATATGTATTACTAAACAAATAAATAAATAATAAATTTGGTTTGTGAACTATTTAGTTAATTATATCCTAATGGGGTTAGGGGGTGACATAACTAGTCCAAAACAAATCTATTACAACACTAGCTACTTGTAATAATCACCCATATCGCCCGCACAATACATTATCGCATTCTTCCTATTTATGCATTAATTATAAATTTCTCATTTTATAATTAGATACTCACATACCAGAGTTATCTCAAATATCATTATCTTTCTCTTCTACTAAGCACACAGAGTAGAATAATTCATCACTATATATATATATATATATTTCACCCTTAGGCTGAGACCTCCTAGTGCATGCGTACTCTGCTATCATGTCCCAGTACCTCACGTACTAAATAAAGGACCACTGGTTTAGTATCTCCCTCGAACCATAAATACAAATCACATATATTGTAGGCGAACATAGTCCCCAACCAAATGGGTCACGCACATACTTATGCTCCTGTTGAACCGTCGAAACTATCATACTCTCAGATAACTTGTATTAAAGGTTCTATGTTCTAGGCATGCGTTTAAAATCCCCCAATGGGATCATCAGGATAGGACCGTCCAAATCGCGCCCCCCGCCCCGATAGCAAGCATCGTAGGTATGTCATACACATAATAAATCATACAATAGGTTTTCACACAATTTACCTATTTATATCATTAGTATAGGTATACATGCAACCTATCATACATGTTCTATACCACTACACTAAAAACTACAATTTAACACACCTTGATATTAAAAATCTAGCACAGTTTTAAACTGTACCAAATTTTGTCACGGTTTAATGCCAATCTAGCCAACTTTAAAATAGTGCCAAACTTTGACACTGTTTTAAAGTGTGCCAAAATAGAGTACACTTCACTAAAATATTAAAAACCCTAAAAAAATTAATATTGGTATCCCGCCTCCCTCACTCTCAAGTCTCCCCCCTCTCTCTCTCTCACGCTTTCTTTCTCTTACCTCTTCATTTTCTCTCATCAAATCTTTCACCAGGTATGTGCACAAATCTCTTATTATATTTTTCTTTATCTAAATCTATTCATACATTTGTTTCTCTAAATTTTTTCATCACCAAGTATGTCTACCTTATGTAATTTCTTCTATAGCGGCTCAGATGAGTTCAAAAAAGCTACCCCTCAAGCCGTTTTGGCCAAGAACAACTCTAACGGTAATCAATTTCTATGCGTAAAAAAACAACTCTAATGAACTCATTTCTTTAAAGACTATGTTGTATTTGGTGTATATCTGTTGTGATAAAGGTTATAAGGATCTTGGAACTGGATGTAATTTCTTCTTCCTTTTCTCCTATATTATTTTTATGTTTATGGCTTATTTGCTGTTGTGGTCTAAACACCACATAGACCTATATTTTTCAAACATTCAATAAAATTCTGGTGCTTGCATCTTGGAATTTTTTGAGCAAACCCAACTTGATCCGGGTCACAGTCCAAATTCTCATAACACTAAATCATTTTGACCATCATATATATGTGAAATTTAGCAGGTGAGAACAATATAGCAGGGTGACCAGGTAAAAGATATAGTTACTGCTACTACACATTGTTTTGTTTGAATCATGCTAATTTTTGGACGATGACTAAAAGTTATAGTTACTGCTGCTACACATTGTTTTGGTTTTGTTCGTTTCAAGTTAACCTTGGACCAGGATGACTTATTAGATGTTCTTCTAACTTACATGGATTGTCTTCTACTAATGCTTTCACCAAATTCGAAGAAACAAAACTTTGATGTACTGAAGTAGTAAAGTTTGTTTTTTTATGGTGTGATCACATTATCTTAGATTAGAAATAAGAATTCTTGCGATTATCAAATGTGCATTCATAAAACTTTCACATATTTGTTATTAAATTTTTATGTGATAGCTGCTTAGCAATTGCATGGGATAAGGAGAAGTCTTAAACACGTAGTTCAGAGAAAGGGAATGAGACAACATGAAAAGGGGAGTTTGTAGAATTAGAAGGTGATGCGATAACTTTTTCATAATAAACAATAACAAGGAACTATAATGTGTTTATAGATGTTATAGTAATCTGTTAAAAGTTCATTTTTCTGTTGGGAGCCATAGTTAAATAGGGAACAAAGTATAAAGAACCTTATAGATATGGTATTATTAGAAGTAAAAATTGAAATGAGTTAAAATCTTATCAGTTATGTTAGTTTAAGAGGTGAAGCTAATGCACTAACTATTATCTGTAATTCAGATGTGTGGTTATATGTATCTCTCATCTATTAAGAGCGGATGATAATTCATATGTATGGTTATACGTAGTGCATCTATATCCCTTGAATATTCTATGTATTAATTAATTTACCATTTTCTATTCCCCGCATATTTTTCCTGAGTGTTTTCCACTACTCGAAAAGTTCTAACTACCCATAAGATTAAATTCAGTAGTTGTAATATTCCTTCACTGATGGTCCGATTGTGGATTCACTCATACTCCCCGTGACACACTATAACATTCATAACGTCATTTATTATCTAATAAACCCCAAGATTTTCTCGTGTCTTTCGTGACCCACTTCGATTTTTGTGATGCCTATTCATATAAAAACATACTCCATAATGATTCATTTAAATTATCTTTAATTGGGTAAAAAAATCCTAAACCTAAGCTCTTAAAAATCTTGGCAAACCGAAATCAGACCAGTCAGGTCCCTCTGAACCGGTTTTAGGGAACATGCGAACCGATTCGGGTGGTACCTCCGAATCGGTTTGAGGGGTCAGGCGAACCGGTTCGAGGTGCCTCAGTTCATCTTTTTAGTTGTTATCATTTTTACACCATTTTTATACCTACAAAACTGCATGATTCGCACCTAAACTCCCAAGGAAGGTTACTAATCATTATATCAAAAATTATTAATGGTTTTTAACATTGAACAATCATCAAAACATCACGAATTGTCATTAATCGAATTAACGCATAAATTTCATACAAGAACCCTATGTCATCCTTTCAATGTTCAACACACCAATAAACCCATATTTAATCCATTTTTCTATTCACTTGTAGTATGATTTTATTTCCCAATCTTACCAGAATTAATCTACACGCCATTCCTAACTAAACATTTAATTTGATTCTCCAAATTTAACATCAAATTCATAGATACATGGGTATTTATTCAAATCTACTCTAACATGGATAACATATGCGCATAATTTAGAAAAATAAACACTTTCCTCTTTTGGTAGGTCTGATCCGTTGAAGAATAAGGGTATGGTTGTGGTCCTCTCTCCCCGATCTATGCGACCACGGTGATTTTAGTGTAAGAACTTGTGAATTAGCATTGGAATTCTACTCTCCTCTTCTTCCTATGACCTCGCTTTTGTTGTGTAGGTTCTAATCCTAACTGCCCTAACACATAAATTGATTTAAACTAATAAAATTCTTAGGTCTTTGTTCCCCTAAATTTCAAAAAATCAAAATACCCCTCTAGAGTGTCGATTTTGCTTAAAGTGCACTGGGTAGACTTTTATGACTATTTCGACCCTTCCGGACACACTGACGCACTCAAAATAACCATATGAAATACCAAATATGAAATTATATTTTATTTCCCAAATTAAGTCTCGACACGACCGACACGCGCGTCCCAACTAAATTTACCGCATCTGTCATATTTCTCACTCACGACAGGCATAATATTTTCGTATCATTATTAATACTCTTACACTAAGTAATATTCAACAAAAATAAGTATTAACCCTTACTCGCTAATTAATATTTCTTTTAACCCACATTAATTTCCAATTAATCTTCCTATTTAATTAAAATAATCCCACATTTAATAATCAGTAAAATAGGGGGTAATACATACTTCCCGCCTAATAACAAAATTTCTTCCCAAAATTTGGAAATAAAAGTATATCTGGTAAAAATAAATCTGGATATCAATTGCACATCTCATCCTCGCGCTCCCTGGTAGACTCGTCAACATTATGATGCCCTCTATGAACACGTACTAGTGGAACGATCTCCGACCTCAATTTCCTCTTGCTAGAATCTAAGATGGCCACCGGTCTCTCCTCATATGAAATGTTGGGCTACAAATCAATCTCCTCCAATTCAATGTGAGTGTAAGACAACTCATCCCATTGACATCGTCTAAATGCAAAAATGTGGAACACATCGTGAATATGTTGCAAGTGCTTCGACAAACTGAGTCTATACGCTACTGGCCCAATCCGCTCTATGATAGAAAATGGTCCTACATACCTCGATGCCAATTTCATTTTCTTCCCAAATCTCATTATCCCCTTTATAGGAGGCACACTTAGTAGAACTTCATTCCCCATATTAAACTTTTAGGAAAGACCGTTTGGCATCGACGTAACTCTTATGTCTTTTCTGAGCTATTCGTATCCGACTCTTAATCATCTCAATCTTAGCGGATGTATCCTGAATCACCTCTGGCCCGTGTAGCTTATTTGCCCCCACCTTCAACCAACATACATGAGAACGATAAGGCCTAACATACAATGCCTCAAATGGGACTATGCCAATAGTGAACTTATAGGATTTATTGCACGAATACTCCACCACTGGAAGATACTAATCCTATCCTCCCTTAAAATCAAGGACACACATATGCAACATATCCTCTAACATCTGATTAACCTACTCAGTCTCCCCGTTCGTCTATGGGTGATAGGCCATACTAAATCTCAACTCTATACACATGGCCTATTGAAAGCTCTCCCAAAATTGAGACACAAAAATCTTATCCCTTTCGGACATAATATCAAGGGGCACCCCGTGTAGTTTTATTTCCTCGACTATGAAAATTTGGGCACACTGTGCCGAGGTATAATCCTTCTGGACTGGCAGAAAGTGGGATACCTTGGTCAATCGATCCACTATTACCCATATAGAATCGTGACCCTTCTGTGAAGTAGCAAACATGTAATAAAATCCTTGAAAATGATATTCCATTTCCATATAGGGGTCTTTAGCGGCTCAAGAACCCTTACCAGTCTCTAGTGGTCCACCTTTACTAGCTAACAGGTAATACAGTGGGAGAAAAACTCAGCAATGTCTTGCTTCATTCCATTCCACTAATACTGTTGTCGTATATCTTGGCACATATTATCCCATTTAAATGATATACTCTCTTCGTAGGGGTATCAATGAACATTCTTGACTACCCAATTCAGACTTTCTTACGTCTTTAATTGGTTTTAAGGTAACTTCCGTCATATGACTCCTCTACAAAGAGTAGCTCCTGATTATCTTCGAAAATCTTAAAATGTACATTCCTTATACTTTCTAACCCTATAATTACTCTCTTCCATCTATTCTTTGGTTCCCGGGGACACATCTTAATATAACCTCATTTAATTTCATCTCATTTTATCCTTGCCCCTAATCTACCAATGCGTTTATGTTTAGTTCGTAAGTTTCCTCATCTACTCATCGTGAAGGATACTAAAAATCTCAACCATCTAGGGTGCCCATACACCCTATGCCCCATGCATTTATGCACAAATCAACTGAACATAATATACTAGTTTTAATTTAAGCCTTTTATACTTGGTCCGATTATACAGTAATGTTACTAATCGCAACTATATCATTTTCTAAGTTGTCCCACCGATCTATTCATGGTGTAAGTGTCCCCCAAATGTTTTCGCATATTGACACTATACGACTCTATCGACTTTGATTCTAACCCACAGTTACACCTACATATACGTATCATAACTAAGGTATAAAACCCATGTACAAACAACCGAACATTTCTCAACTCCCAAAATTTGCTAAGTTTCATGAGTGAAATGTCTCACAAAGTGAATTCCAAACAAGGACCCCCTCGATACACTCTAACTAGCTTGGTCATTCATCGAGATCCGTTAGGCCCTCAGTCGATAATATGTACCCCCAAAACCCCGTCTGTTGACATAAAAAGTCTACTCATCCACTCTCATGTCACTAAAGATAATATGCAACACAACACTCTCTCTATCACAAGTTCTCAGTGCTATATGAATAACGAGATATATCACTCCGATCGAGAATAAACCAATCTACTAAGAATCACATTAGTACACGTCCCTAATCAACGGGATCAATTATAGTAAGGCAACATTCTCACCTAAGTCTACGATACCATACAATATATATATGCAAGCTCAACCCTCTTTCAGGTGATACCTCACCAAAATAATATATCTTACCCTGAAAAACTGAGGACGGTAGTCTTATCACTCAATCTACTACCCCTCAAACCATCGATATCTAGTAACTACAAATGATCATAATAATTTCTACTTTCATAACTCTCAAAAGTAGTAAAACTAATTACATAATACAAATACCCCTAGTGTATACACCCACTTCCCCCACAGGTGACACCAAAAGTCCCGTTATCCAGCGATAAATACTTTTATAATAAGGCTGATACTACCAATGTACTCACTAAACCCAACTCACACTTAAATGTTAGTGATAAATGATCATATATTGTGACGCACTCATGTCACCCATAACTTAACTCATACTCATGAGGATAAAACAAAGATTTTATCTCCTATTTCCATTTACCTTGCCTGGTCAACGGGTTCCTGAGCATCACTCTCGTGTCAAAATTAACCCGTGACTTTCTATGATGGCTGTATATTTAGGATTTCATTATGTAATTATCCCCTTCCTCATTCTATGTATTCCTTCTTCATGTGACCCATCTGTCAACAACCACAAAAACTTCCAGAGAAACTCTCTAATTTTTAGCCTGCTGGTCTCCCCCGTCATTCCCTTAACCCTGACGGCCCTGAGGAACGGGACGTTGTTACTATTGAGGACCATGCTAGTCCTACCTGATCTCACCACTCTTGGGTTAATACCCTTTGGACTTAAATCTATTTCTTCTATTCCCTTGCTGGAAGTCTTATTCCTGCGACAGCTGTAGTGCCCCACTGGCACTGTTCCTTTCTACCTCTCCCAGTCTGACTGGTCTCACATACCTTCTATGGATGATGTCCCTTCTCTTTACACGTAGGACACCTTTCTATGCTATCCCATTGCCTCTGGTCCCACTGGCCATATCGGGGTGTCCTTCTCTCGAATAAGGTAGTCTTGGTCCCCATTAGAACCCTGGTGTCCCCTTAGTTTTACAGGCCCTATGGGACTCGTTGTTGGCCTTGACGACCTTGACTGAATCAATCGTCACTTGGTAGGAATTGAATTGATCTAAATCATTTAAATGGGTACTTTCTACTGGGTATTCTACCCCTTGCGGTGCATCACTAGCATTGTTAAATACAGTCTTGCTTTTCGGCTAGATTTTCTAACACTCTTTGCACCCTTTTTATGGACGCTTGTTTCTCTTGTAAACATACAACCTTGATGACCTCGTCATTAGTCATCATAGATGGATTATCCCTTCCATGTTCATCTTGTACTCATAAGTCCATTATCAAATTACGAACCCTTTTTATTCTCCGTATCTCATTCATCGGATACGAAGTTCACTAAACAAGTCAACTTCTTTCTCACGACTAGTCCCTATTAGGTCCATTTGTGATAAGTTATGAAACTTCATTTGCACCTCTGTCTAAATAGAAAATGGAAGATCTTACGGTTAAACCATATAAAAAATTCTTTAATTCATTCCATGTCTACTTTCTTGTATGTGGGGACTGACCTTATCACCACCATGTCTCTCCTATGAGCAAAATTTCACCCGATATTAAATCTTGAGTGTCACTACATCCTCCCACATACAATTTCTAATTGGGTGACCTCTTACCATTGGTAAATTTCCCTTACTCTCTTTTCTAGAATTCTAGTGGATGGCCCTTTTGGAAAGAAACATCCTTAACTACTCCCTCTAACAACTACACCGGCTAAGGATGAATTTACGCCATCATCTTCTACGACGATCCTTGGGGAACTACTGCACCCTAGCAGTTATCTCAATGTTAACTTCCTGAATCATGCTCATAGTGACGTTTACTATGGTCATCGTTTAAAATTACTTTATGGTTTATGTTGCCTCTCTTCCAGCAGACCTTCTAAGTGCTCTCGCTGGTCGTACAATATTGTTCGGTGCACCAAGTCCAATCTAACTCATATATGAATCATATCAACTATACTTAGTAGAAGGAGAACGTAAGTTTCATGCGTAGAGGAATAAAACAACCCTATAATAAGGCTCTATATCAAAGAACTCTACGCTGAAACGTAATAAGTTGAACAAATCCTAAGGACTCTAGAACCTGATTCTCTGATACCATTTGTGACACCCCGCCTAATTAAATACTGGGTGATTAGTTATTTATTAAATTAAAATGGGTATCTCATTTGCTTCATTCTTAGCATCACTGTCGAAAACTTTTTAATATTTACTAACCACCTAGTATTTGAAAAGATGATGTCAAAATTTTATCTTTTTAATTAACATAAAACCAAATGAATAATAAAGTCACGTTCCACCATTCAAGTATCAAACTCACAATGAATATCATGAAATAATAGTAAATATGTCTGAATCACACAATCCTGTCTAAAATATCCATATAGTAATCAAACATAAAAACTAGTCCCACAGTCTAATAAATAACAATAGAATCTGAAATCTCTGACTGGTAACTGAATAGAAATAGACAACATGTCCAACTGAAATAAATGTTCATGATGAAGAACTAAGTAAATACAAAAGGGTTTAATATCAAGGATCTGCAACTTCCACAGCCGATGCAGCACGTCAAAAGATAAAACCTGATAAGCCCGGTGTCCCAGTGGCTAGGAACCTAAAATGTTTTACAAAAGAATGGATATTTGGAGAAAACGGGTCAGAGCCCGAGTAAAATAGTTTAAAAATTTAGCAAGTGTTTAAATGCAAAATTAGCAAATATGATATACATTTTAGGTTTACTTGCTCTCACTTGAGATGCTCACCTCTCATCTAATGTGCACATCCAATGTGTATGTCTAACACATCTTAGTTACGCTACCCCGCCTAACTAGTCCACACCAAATCTATTACAACACTAGTTACTCGTAATAATCACCCGTATCGCCCATACAATACGTTATCGCATTCTTCCTATTTATACGTTAATTATAAATTTCTCATTTTGTAATTAGATACTCACATACCAGAGTTATCTCAAATATCATTATCTTTCTCTTCTACTCAGCACACACACAGTAGAATAAGTCATTGGTGTATATATATACTCTGCACCCTTAGGTTGAGACCTCCTGGTGCATGCATACTCTGTTATCTTGTCCCAGTAACTCACGTACTAAACAAAGGACCAATGGTTCAGTATCTCTCTCAAATCATAAAAAAATCACATATATTGGAGGCGAACATAGTCCCCACCCAAATGGGTCACGCACATACTTACGCTCCGACTCAACTGTCGAAACTACAGTATTCTCCGATAGCACATATCAAAGGTTCTATGTTCTGGGCACACCTCTAAAATCCCCCCAATGGGCTTATCAAGATAACATTTGCCACGTCACGAAACCTCCTCCGATAGCAAGCAACGTAGGTATGTCATACACATAATAAGTCATACGATAGGTTTTCATACAATTTGCCTATTTATATCATTAGTATAGGTATACATGCAACCTATCAAACATGTTCCATACGCAGTATATCTATACCCCATATTATTAATTAATTTACCATTTTTTTATTCCCTCGCATATTTTTCCTGAGTGTTTTCCACTACTAAAAAAGTTCTAACTACCCATAAGATTAAATTCAGTAGTTATAATATCCCTTTACTGATGGTGTGGTCGTGGATTCACTCATACTCCCCGTGACACACTATAACGTTCGTAACGTCATTTATTATCTAATAAACCACAAGATTCTCTTGTGTATTTCGTGACCCACTTAGATTTTTGTGATGTCTATTCATATAAAAAGATACTCCATAAAGATTCATTTAAATTCTCTTTAGTTGGGTAAAAATTCCTAACCCTAAGCTCTTAAAAATCTTGGCAAATCGAAATCAGACCAGTAAGGTCCCTCCGAACTGGTTTGGGGGAACATGCGAATTGCTCCGGTTAGTACCTCTGAATCAGTTTGAGATTTCAAGCGAACCGATTAGAGATTCCTGAGTTCATCTTCTTAGATGTTATCATTTTTACACCATTTTTATACCTCCAAAACTACATGATTCGCACCCAAACTCCCAAGCAAGGTTACTAATCATTATATAAAAAATTATTAATGGTTTTTAACATAGAACAATCATCATAACATCACAAATAGTCATTTAATTGAATTAACCCATATATTTCATACAAGAACCCTAAGTTATCCTTTTAATGTTCAACCCACCAACAAACCCAGATTTAATCCATTTTTCAATTCACTTGTAGTTTGATTTTATTTCCCAATCTTACCAGAATTAATCTACATGCCATTCCTAACCAAAGATTTAATTTAATTCTCCAAATTTAACATCTAATTCATATATACATGGGTATTTCATCAATTCTACTCTAACATGGATAACATACGCACATAATTTAGCAAAATAAACACTTTCCTCTTTTGGTAGGTCTGATCCATTGAAGAAGAAGGGTAAGGTTCTGGTCCTCTCTCCCTGATCTACGCAACCACGCTTTGGTTGTGCAGGTTCTAACCTTAACTTCCCCGACGCATGATCCGATTTACACTAATAAAATTCTTAGGTCTTTATTCCCCAAAATTTCAAAAGATCGTAATACCCCTCTGGAGTGTCGATTTGGCCTAAAAATTCCTCGGGACCCAAACTAAACCCACGGGTAGACTTTTATGACTATTTCGACCCTTCCAGACACACTGGCGCTCTCGAAATGACCATATGAAATATCAAAAGTGAAATTACATTTTATTTCTCAAATTAAGTTCCGACACGACCAACACATGCATCTCGACTAAATTTATCGCATCTATCGTATTTATCACTCACGACAATCATAATATTTTTGTATCATTATTATTAATCTTCCACTAATAATATTCAATATAAATAAATATTAACCGTTATCTTTCTAATTAATATTTATTTTAACCCAGATTAATTTCGAATCAATCTTCCCACTTAAATAAATTAATCCCATATTTAAATATCATTAAAATATGGGGTATTACACTCATATTTCGTAGGAGATAATAATCAATTTAACTTCTATGGATTCATACCCAAAATCCCATTTTATCATGTGAATCCCATTTAAAAATCATATTTGTTCCACCAACTCTAATATGAATTAAAACATGCATAAAGTAGCAATACAAGTTTAAACACTTGCCTTATATTATCGTAGATTATGAATCCTTTCTTTGTAGATCTTTCTTGCATAAGAATTATGGTCTAAAAATTGCCCCAATTTCCTCCCCGGATTTCTTTTTTGAGTTTCCCTTCTCTTTTTGCCTCTCTCTCAAGCCTAGGTATTTTAGAATAATGGAATGGATGCCTACTTCATCTAACATCCTTAAATATCCCCCTAATCCTAAAATTAGGTTAAATGCTAATATTAAAATAACCCAAAAGTTCCCTAAACACAGTTAAAACCCCCGGGTACCAAATTTTGACTATCTTGACCCATCCCTGATCATACATGCACTCTAAATCACTATTTAAGTCACCTATAATCATTTTTTCATCTCATTCCCAACACGACCCCACACGTGCATCCCAAATGAGATATCATTAACCCATCGGTTTTACCCATTTACGACGTAATATAACGTACACGTTTTCATTTACTTATCACACAAGAAAATATAATAGCACATCAATATTAATGCAATATTCTCTAATTAACATTTATTCAATTCACTCTCTTTCTCCAATTATTTAAATTACGATTTCAGGTGTAACTTAAAATATTCCCCAAAATATGAGGTGTTACATACTTCCCCCTTACAAAGGAGTTTTGTCCCTGAAATTCTAATATATTTGGTACCAAGAACTTTGGATACTTACCTGCATGACATCCTCACGTACCTAAAATGAACTCATGGCAACAATATGGTGCCTCCACTATACACCCGCTAACTGTGCCATCTTGAGTAAAGGCCTACTCACCGCGACCCAAGACTAGGACAATTATGTTCAATTCGTTTTATTTTTCTGATATACTACATCATTCTTAAGGTTTTAGCTTGATGACGACACACAAAACACATCGTGGAACCACTAAAAATGTTCCAATAAGATGAGCCTATACACCACTAGTTCTGCCATCTCAATACTGAGGAAAGGCCCCACTTCCTTAGGTGCCAACTTATTTTTTTGATGGGAGACACGGGTAATAACACCTGACCACTTATGTCAGACTCAAAAAACATCGGTTCATGACGATGTAACTTTTATGACGTTCCTGAATTACATGAAACAATTTCTGAATTAGCTCAATCTTAGCCAACAGACTTCAAATCACGTTCGATCCATGAAGCTTGTAATCCCCCACCTCTAACCAACCATAGGGTGGATGATAAGGTCTCCCAAACTAAACCACAAAAGGCACCACTTAAAATAATTAATGACTATGAGTTATTTCAAGTAAATCTACCAACGATAATTACTCCTTCCAGTTACCCTAGAAATTTAAAATACACATCTCTAGTATTTCCTTCTACATCTTAGTCACCCCTCTTGTCTGCCCATCGGTCTAGGGGTGATATGTGTTGCTTAAATGAAAATACATCCCCACTACCTACTGATAACCCAACCAGAGGAAGGACATAAGATCTCATCTTAATTCACAATAATGTTGGGTGACACCATGTGCCAACTCCTACCTTTCCTTCAATGAAATGTTGGGCACACTACCCGATAGTGAAACTCATCTAAAATATCAATAACTGATCCATCTTGATCAACCAATTCCACAAACCCAAAGGAAATATTGACCCTTTCGCGATGTGGGTAACTCAACAGTGAGACCCATTAGTCCGCCTATCCATTCCATCACGAGAACCACCAAGTTTTGTAAAATTATGGTTAGTCACCTTGGGCCAACCTTTTTCCCTCTAACAAGTGGTGCACCTGAAAATGACTTCTCTATGTCTCGCTCTGTACCTATCAACACACTTTATATCCTAAATTATGTGGTACATATAACCCCCCTTCCTGGGATATACTAAAATCGTGACCCATGCATCTGTTCTAAAACTGCGCACTTCCTGGGTTCTTCTCATCTAGTGAAATCAACATCCTATTTATGCATAAGCCACCCTTAGATCTTGACTAAGTAAGACTCATTTCTATCTTCCGAAGTTGTTGGATCCTGTGACACCCTATTTAATTAAATACCGGGTGATCAGTCCTTTATTAAATTAAAATAAAATATCCAGTTGGCTCATTCTTAGCATCACTGTAGAAAACTTTTTAACAACCACTAATCATCTAGCATTTAAAAAGTCTGATGTCAAATTTATCTTATTAAATTAACACGCAACCAATGAAATAAATAATTACATAAAAATTAAATTTTCAATAACCCAACTCATAAGAATGAAGTGACATGATAAATAAAAGTAGGGGTGGAAGCGGTACGAGTTTTTACCGTACCGTACCATTTTGGTCCAAAAAAAAATGGTTTTGGTTTCATATATTTAAATACCAGAAACCGGTCTTACCGAAACCGAAATTACCGCAAAAAAGTTGGTTGGTTTTGGTTTTAATATTTAAAAAACCGATTTACCAAAATTACTGTACCGAATTTACTGAAACCAGAAAAAACCGTACCGAAATTACCATACCGTACCGAATTTACCGAAACCAGAAAAAACTGTACCGAAATTACCGTACTATACCGAATTTACCAAAATTACCGTACCGAATTTACCAAAACCAGAAAAAAATTGGTTTTGGTTTTGGTTTTAATATTTAAAAAAGTTAGTTGGTTTTGTTTTTGTTTTTTTGGGACTTTTAATGTTGTTTACCGAAACCAGAAAAAAATAGAATTTACCGAAACCAGAAAAAACCAGAATAAACCAGAAAAAACCAGAATTTACCGAAACAAAAAAAATGAAATTACCGAAAAAACTGAAATACCAGTCGGTTTGGTTTTGGTATTGATTTTGGTGTACCGGGTGGTAAACTGGTACGGTTTGGTTTTACCATCTAGAGTTTGGTTTCGGTATTGGTATCTACTATTTACCGACCAAACCGTACCGCTTACACCCCTAAATAAAAGTGATTGGAATAAAAATTTGCAGCCTAAATCCCAATTACAGTAATCCAAAATAAAAATACTCCGACTACTGAAAAAAAGTAAAGATAATAATCCACTATATCGAAAATAATGTCTGGATAAGAGTGGGCAACATGCCCTGCCGAAATGAGTATCTCATAAGGAAGAGTGATAAATGTGGATACGTCTACTATCGAGATCCTGTAACTTCCATGTCAGTTGCATCACGTCAATTGATAGGAACTCCTAGATCTGGTGTCCTTGTGGCTAGGTACCTAAAATATTTTTACAAAAATATAGATTTGGAGAGAACGACTCAGATCCCAATGAAAACATTTATAAAAATTATCAAGTATTTAAAATGAAAAATCAACAGATATTATATACATTTTAGGTTTACGTTCTCTCACGTGAGATCCTCACATATCAACAAATGTGCACACCTAACGTGTGTTTTTAACCCGTCCTAGTTATGCTATCCCGCCTAACTAGTCAAAACCAAATTTATTTCTTCATAATTTAACTTGTATACCCTCCCGTATCGCCCATACTATACGTTACCAAATTCTTTATATCAATTTACCAATTATAAATTGCTCATTATATGTTTAAATCTCCATATACTAGGGTTATTTGAGATGTCACTATCTTTCTTATCTACTAAACACACACAGTAAAATATATCACAAGTATATATATATTTATCACTCTATTATATATATAATACACCACCCCTAGTCTTAGCTGCGGTGCATTCATATTCTGCTATCAAGGCCCAGTACATTACGTACTAAATAAAGGACTATTGGTTCAGTATCTCTATCGAACAAAAATATAAATCACACATATTGGAGGAGAACATAGTTCTAGGCCATTGGACTACACATATACCTATGCACCTAAATGACTGTGCACACCATCATCCATACTGATAGTGATCCAACCTAAGTTCTATATTCAGAGGCACGAGTCTAAAATCCTCCCTAATGGGCTCATTAGGATAAGGTTGCCCTCATTTCGAAACCTCCCGTGATAGCAAGCAGCGTAGGTATGTCATACACATAAAAACCATACAATAAGTACACACATAACCTAGATATTTTCATCACCAGTATAGGTGTACTCCCAACCTATATTATATATCCCATACGTATTATATATACCTCCTGAATATCCCACGTATCATTAATCATCAATTAATACTTATCGTCATACATTCCCAAGTATCTCTCACTGCTCGAAGTGTGTTAATTATTCTTTAACATTTTTTTCAGTAGGTAATTCACTCATATGTTATTGGTCCAAGTCATTGTTTTCACCGACCCCTCAAGGTGTTAGAATTCTTCGAACTAGCTTTTATCCCACAATTATACCTAATTAGTCTTTATCCTCAAATCCTTCTCACATGACTAAGCCTCAAGTCAATATATTGGCCTACTGGTATTTTAATATAATTTTATTTATGTTTGAAATTCATTTCAAAAGTTAATTCGGTCGTTTCATGGGAGTTCTAATCAAAAAGGGAAAAAGTTTTCAAAATCTGGGCAGCCGAATCAATATGGTCCAAAATCGAATCGATTCTCCTGACGAATCGATTTGTCTAGGGAGCTGAATTGATTCGCCTGTAGCAGGTCTTTATCTTATTCCTTAAATAGTTATGGGTTTCACCTTTTTTATCCGTCCAAACCTTTATTACATGATCCCATACTCCCAACCAAGCCTACTAAAAATCATCCCAACCTATATACATGATTTCTAACGTTTTATAATCATAAAATCATCAAAGAACATCATTAAATTCAAATTAATTGAATAATTACTTCTAAAAACCCTAGTTAACCATTTTTCATCAAGAACCTCTATAGAACTCAAATTTCTTCATAATTTGATTATCAAAATTCATCAATTTCGTCTTTTTACATAAAGGAATCAATTCCAACATTAGTTCAACCCAAAACATGATTTAATCTCTCAATTTTGTTATCAATATTCATGAAATCAAGAGAATAAACATCCTACTCTAACATGGATGATATATCTTTCATAATAAGCAAGACAAATACTTGCCTTGTTATGGAGGTCTAAATTTCTGTAGAAAATTGGTATAGTTGTGATCGTGTCACGATCTACATAATGGTGGTGTTTGTGGTGAAATAATGGTGTGATATAGCCTTTGGGTCTCCTCTTTTCTTCCTCCTATGGCCTCTCTGTGAGTTTGCAACTTCAAACCCTATTTTTTCTAACCTACAAGATGAAATAAGCCTCTTAATTTCGTGGGTCTTCTTACTTAAAAAATACAAATGGCTAAAATACCTTCCCGGGGTGTTGGTGTGGCCTAAAATTTCCCCGGGACCCAAATTAAACTCTCGGGTAGACTTCTCTAACTATATCGACCCTTCCGAACACACTGACGCTCTCGAAATGACCATTTGTAATATCAAAAGTAAAGTTACATTTTATTTCTCAAATTATGTCCCGACACAACTGACATGGGCGTCCCGACTACATTTTTTGTAACTACCATATTTTCACCGATTACAATTATAATATTTCCTTATTATGATTATTATTACTCCTTCACTAAGTAATATTCAATACCAATATTTATTGACCCTTTTCTCTCTAATTATTATTTATTATCCTAGATTAATTATCCCATTTTAATTTAATTATTCCCAATTAAATTCAAATATAAAAACCATTAAAAATACGGGATGTTATATACTTCCCCCTTATAATAGAATTTTTTCTCTAAATTAAAAAAAAGGAAATACTTGGTATAAATAAATCTGGATATCTCTTTCGTATCTCATCCTCGTGCTCCCAAGTAGATTCATCGGTATTATGATGCCGCACACTGAACACGTACAAGCGACACTATCTTCGACCTCAACTTCCACTCGCTATGATCTAAGATAGCCACCGGTGTTTCCTCATATGAATTATCGGGTTGTAAGTCTATCTCCTCCAGCGCAATGTGAGTGTAAGATAACCCATCCGAAAGATATCGTCGTAACAATGAAATATGGAACACATCATGAATACGGTGGAAGGGCTCCGATAACTTGAGTCTATATGCCACTAGTATAATCCACTCGATGATAGAAAATGTCCCTACGTAACTTGGCACTAATTTCCCTTTCTTTCCAAATCTCATTTTCCCCTTCCTATGAGATACGTGCAGTAGCACCCGATCTCCCACATTAAACTCCAGAAAGGATTGCTTAGCAACGACATAACTCTTATGTCTATCCTGAGCTATCTGTATACGAATACGAATCATCTTTATCCCATCTGAAGTATCCTGAATCAACTCTGAACCAAGTAGCTTGTTGTCCCCCACCTACAACCAATAAGCGGGCGAGCGACAAGGTCTACCATACAATGCCTCAAATGGGGACATGCAATAGTGAACTGATAGGAGTTATTATATGAAAATTCCACTAGTGCAAGGTACGACTCCCAACCTCTCCTAAAATTCAGGATGCACATCTGTAGCATGTCCTCCAACATTTGATTAGTCCTCTCAGTCTGTTCATTCATCTGCAGGTGATAGGCCGTACTCAACCGCAACTCCGTGCCCATGGCCTCCTAGAAGCTCTCCCAAAAGAGAGACACAAAAATATTTTCCCTGTCGAACACAATATCTAGGGGCACCCCATATAATCATATTATCTCAGCAATGAAAATATGTGCATACTGAGTTATAGTGTAATCTATCCGGACTGGCAAAAAGTGAGATACATTGGTCAGTCGATCCACTATCACCCATATAGAATCGTGACCCCTCTGAGAATTAGTCAACCCAATAATAAAGTCCATGGAAATGATCTCCCATTTCCACATAGGAATATCCAAAGACTGTAGAACCCCTGATGGTCTTTGGTGGTCCACCTTTACTAGACTAGCTCACAAGTGGTATACTTCGAGATAAACTCGATAATATCTCTCTTTATTCCACTCCACCAGTACTGTCGTCTTATGTCTTGGTACATCTTATCGCCGCTAATATGTACTGCAAACTGATATCCATGCGACTCTACCATCACAGCATATCACAAATCCTGCCCCTCTAGAACAATCAGTTTTCCATTCAAGTGCAAGCCTCCCTCATAACTCACTGAGTAAGACTCTGATCCCCAGGTAAGAGCTATCGAATCCTCTCCTGACGAAATGGATCCGTCTGCTATACCTGTACCACGCTCATGACAATCTGGGGTGTAATAGTTATAAGTGACATGAACGATCTAGCAACTGCATCTGATGTCCTAGATCCTTCCATTTTGCCTTGCACACCTCGACCACGTCACATGCTAGCCTACGGCTCAATGCGTCTGCTACCACATTAGTCTTCCCGAGATGATACTGGATATCAAACCTCTAATCCTTCACAAATTCAAGCAACCTACGCTAACGAATATTCAACTCCCTCTGAGTGAACATGTACTGTAGTGACTTGTAATATGTGAACATGCGAAATTTCTCCCCCAACAGGTAATGTCTCCAAATTCGATGTGCAAACACGAATGCCGCTAACTCCAAGTCATGGGTGGGGTAATTCCTCTCGTGAGGCTTAAGCTTAAATGAAGCATAAACTATATCCTGATCCTCCTACTGAAGTACACCCCTAGTCCTTATAGGGATGCATTAGTATAAATGAGATACTCCACTCCCGTTCTGGTCAGTGCAAGGACTGGTGTCGAAGTTAACTTGTCCGTCAGCTCATCGAACGCTAACTGACAAGCGTCATCCCAGATAAATGGTACTCCTTTGCATGTTAAGTTTGTCAAAGGACTCGCAATCTTCGTAAACCCTCGAATAAAGTGCCTGTAATACCCATCTAAACCCAAAAAACTGTGTATCTCCATAAGTGTCGTGGGTTGTCCCCACTCCCTCACCGCTGACCCCTTACTTGGGTCCACCGATATCCCCAACTCAGAAATGAAATCCCCCCAAAATTGTACCTCACGTAGCCAGAACCTACATTTTTCAACCTTCACATACAACTGATGCTCACACAATGTCTGTAAAACCCGACGCAAATGCTCGACGTGCTCATCCTCTATCTGGGAATAAATTAGGATGTAATATATGGAGACAATGACAAACTAATCTTGGAACTTTGTGAACGCCATATTCATCAAGTCCTTACCCATATTTGGTGCATAGGTTAGCCCGAATAGCATAACCTGAAACTCATAGGACCTATATCACGTCAGAAAGGCCGTTTTAGACACATCCTGCTCCCTGATACGCAACTGGTGGTATCCTGACCTCAAATCTATCTTAGAGAAGTAGGAAACTCCTCTCAACTGGTCAAATAAGTATTGGATTCAGGGCAATGGATATTTATTTCACATCGTGACTTTGTTCAATTCCCAGTACTCAACACATAATCTCAATGACCCATCTCTCTTATTCACAAATAGTGCTGGAGCACCCCATGGCGAGGTACTCCTATAGATGAAACCCTGCCCCAAAAGCTATTCGATCTGATCCCATAGATCCCTCAGTTCCATGGTATCTATACGGTAGGGTTCACGTGCTATCGGTCGAGTACTCAGCGCTAAGTCTCTCACAAACTCTATCTCCCTACTAGTTCGAAATCTCGGTATCTCCTGGAATACATTGGGAAACTCACAAATAACGGCGAACAAATCAAGGGAAATCACCACTCCCTTAGAGGTCTCCTCCTCTATGTATTATAAATGGGTGGACGAGCATCTCAACAAAAAACATATCCTGGCCCGGTATAGCAAACACAATACTCCTACTATAACTGACACACCCCAACCTAGTTACTTATAATTAAGTTTGAAAGTCAAAGTGAGTCAAACCATAATTCATTTAACCAAACCAAAAAAAATGATTTTTTATTTCAGAGTCATCAACGTAATTCCATATAACTAAAAACTTTTTACAACAGTACACTAGTCATACTTATACAAACTTTCTTGAATGATAATTTAACTTAATTACATCATTTACATTAAAGCAAAATCTTTGTTTCTCCCTTTTCTTGCTAACCCAGACCGACTTCCTAGATTTGGCAGTGACATCGCATTACCTGAAAAATGTGAACATAGGAACCATGAGCAAAAATAGCCCAGTGAATGCATCACTACTAAACTACTGCATGAATTTAAATGCAATAAATCATGTCCATATACTTATGTATTTACTTATCCGGCTCATTCATAATTAATGAACAAATTTTTCGAATCATGATTCACATATCCTGTCTAAATAGATAATTCTCCCCCATTCCTGGTCGAGGAGTAACCCCTTGTCATTAATAGACAAATCTCCCCCATTCCTGGTCGAGGAGTAACCCCTCATTTCGGTAAACCGAAATGAACAATTTTATATTCATTATATTCTGATCATATCAACAACACGATACTAATATCTCTTTCCAGTGAGTACACTCACCTTGGTTGACCACTATGTATTCAGGTTTCCTCCTGGTGGAGCTGAACTGGGTTGATTAGACCTTACCCCTATCAATCCAACTAAATAAGTACTGAAAATCAATCATAAATATTATCCTAACATAATTATGTAACTTTCCATGATTATACATCAACAATATAACTCTAATTAAGTCACATTCCATAAAACATAGGTAAAGGTAAAACAATGATATACATGTTGATAAAGTAACGGACATTCAACCGTAGGAAATACCTTATAAGTAATTTATAAGAAAAGTCAAGTAAATATGAAATTATACTTGTCAATTTATATACACATGAAACATGTACTCAAAGTACCCTTCGTAAGGACGAAATACAAACGTTCATTCAAGGGGTATCCAATATGGCCTGGAATTATTGTCATACATACTTAACCATCCTATGTTTCTAAATTGTAAAAATGCAGGGGTCCAACCTTATCAATATGAAAAAATATATGAATATATTATCCAGTAAAAGTGACGGTGTAATTTTTCAAGCTTCCTAGGGAAAGTTATGACCATTTCTCTACAACACAAGAAATCTTCCCTACAAGCTCCTCTATTGATCCTTCGAATTCCCAGAATTTTCATAATTTTTATACATCATAAATTTCCATGATTTTAAACACAATTTCAGTAGACATACTGAATAGTACATAATTAAAGTTTCATAATATTTGGACTTCATTTGCTATCTCAAAATCTTGACCAAACTCAGAGCATACCGAAATCAAGTATACAAACAGCAACTCTGTACCAACTTGAAATCATCATTACGGCCTAACCACAAGGAGATAAATTCTAATTTTCATATATTATATGAATATATGAATCTACTTTCATTTCCAATTGGAATTTCTCAATTCCAGTAATCACACAAAGAGATATACAGATTTGAATACAAGGGGTTTCAACACAAAGCAATTTTAAGGGTTTCTACACTCAACTTAACATAAGCTTGCATCTAACCATACATATATATAAAGGGCTTAAACTTTCGTAAACTTATGATGATTTATATCATATAAATCAGTAATAAAAGATAAATAACAAGAATTACAATTAGGATTACCTTCAAGGTTTTTTATGTAATTTGTACGGATTTTTCTACACTTTTTCTCCTCACTTTTCTTCCTTAACTTCTACTTTCTCTTTCCCTAAGCTTAAAACCCTTTCATGGCTGGTTTTGTCTGAAGGATAAGGATATTTCAAGGGTATAAGGTCGGCCAAGGATGCCTCACAAGCCAACAAATCAAATTAAACCATTTGGTTTAATAAAAGACAATTTACCACTTAAGGGAATTGACAGATTTTCCCCTTCTCGTAATTTTGACCTAACTTCTTCCTCGAGCATCCGTTTGATGCACCATTTGTTGTGTTACGACACTAAATCACATGTATACAACTATGTAGTTTTCACCTCAAGTCAATTGTAATGATACAATGGTCAAAACTAGTCTTAAACGGGAACATTTCTATCAAAAATTACCAAATCTTGTGTTCGTACATAACTCGACACTTCATGATTTATGAAAGTAGGATTAGACTAAACATAAGAACTTAATATTAGATATACTAATAACACATTATTCATATCACATAATATAAACATGATTTAAATTTAATTTATCAAAATTATATTTGGGTTGTCACAACTTCCCCCCCTTAGAAAATTTCGTTCCCGAAATTTAATATAAAGGTCACTTACCAAACAAATGGGGATATTGTTTCCTCATGCTATCCTCCATTTCCCAAGTTGATTCTTTAACTCCGTGGCTCATCCACATAACTTTAGCTAAGTGAATAACTTTATTCCTCAATACCTGCTCCTTACGATCAATAATTTCCAACGGTTCCTCGATGTACGACAAGTCTTCCTTCAGTTCTATTGGTTGAGTTTTCAACTGATGGGATGGATCCGCCAAATACTTACGAAGCATCGATACGTGAAACACATCATGTAAACGGGATAAATCAGGAGGTAATGCTAATCTATATGCCAAGGTCCCAATTCTTTCCAACACCTCATATGGTCCAATGTATCTTGGACTTAGTTTACCCTTTTTCCCAAATCTCATAACGCCTCTCCATGTTGAAATACGTAGGAATACAAAATCCCCCTTTTGAAATTCCAATGGATTCTTCCTCTTATCTGCATAAAATTTCTTCCTGCTTTGCGCTATCTTTATCCGTTCCCGAATCATTTTGATCTTTTCAGTTGTCATATCTATCAATTCCGGACCCAAAATTTTTCTTTCACCTACTTCATCCCAATACAAAGGCGTTCTACATCTCCTCCCATATAAAGCTTCATAAGGAGCCATACCAATAGTCGACTGATAACTATTATTGTATGAAAATTCCATCAATGGCAAATGATCATCCCAACTACCTTTTAAGTCCAATATGCAAGCTCGTAACATGTCTTCTAATATTTGAATCGTCCTTTCTGATTTCCCATCAGTTTGTGGATGAAACGCAGTGCTGAACTTCAAACTTGTGCCCATGGCATTTTGGAGATGAGGAAAAAACTTAAAAGTGAATGTTGGATCTCTATCTGATACAATTGACACTGGTGCCCCATGTAAACGGATAATCTCATCAATGTATATTCGTGCATACTTGTCAACAGTGTAGGTGGTCTTAACTGGAAGAAAATGGGCTGACTTCGTCAATCGATCTATAATCACCCAAATAGAGTCACGCCCCTTTGGTGATCGGGGTAATCCTGTAACAAAGTCCATCGTTATATGCTCCCACTTCCATTCCGGAATAGGCAACGACTACGATAATCCTGTCGGCTTCTGATGCTCCGCTTTCACTTGCTGGCATACTAAACATTTAGCTACGAACTCTGCAATCTCACGTTTCATATTGTTCCACCAGTAATACTCCTTCAAATCTCTGTACATTTTGGTACCTCCCGGATGCATAGAGTAAATAGAACTATTTGCCTCTTCTAATATATCCCTCTTTAAGGGTGGATTATTCGGTACACAAATCCTATTTTTATAACACAACGATTCATCATTCTTAATTTCAAAGTCACTCTCTTTACCATCCAGGACATCTTGTTTCTTCTTCTCAAGGAATGGATCACTGGTCTGCAAATTTCGTATTTGTTCGGCCAACAAAGGTCTCACTGTGACATGTGCTAATAATCCTCCGCTTTTTGAAAACTTCAATTCAATCCCCATCAATGCCAAGTCAAGAATATTTCCAACACGTGCACACCGTATGCAACCAAGAATCCCTGATGATTTCCAACTCAAAGCATCTGCTACTACATTGGCCTTCCCAGGATGATGATGAATGGTACAGTCATAGTCTTTAAACAGCTCTATCCAACGCCTCTGTCTCAAATTCAGTTCTTTCTGTGTAAATAAGTATTTCAAACTTTGATGATTTGTAAATATCTCACAAGTTTCTCCATACAAGTAATGTCTCCACAACTTTAAAGCAAAAACAATGGCCGCTAGCTCCAAATCATGTGTAGGGTAGTTTAGTTCACGTGTCTTTAATTGTCTGGAAGCATATGCTATTACCTTCCCATTCTGCATAAGAACGCATCCCAACCCCTGAAATGAAGCATCTGTATAGATCACGAAAGACTCATTCCCACATGGAATAGTAAGTATAGGGGCTGAAACCAACCGCTTCTTTAATTCTTTAAAACTCCTTTCGCATTCTTCATCCCACACAAACTTCACTTCTTTACGGGTCAACTTTGTCAATGGTAATGCTATTGCTGAAAATCCCTTAATGAATCTGCGATAGTAACCTGCCAATCCTAGGAAACTCCTAATTTCTGTCACATTCTTAGGACTCTCCCATTCAACAATTGCTTCCACCTTCTTTGGATCAACATATATCCCATTTCTCGATACAACGTGCCCCAAAAACACAATTTCATTCAACCAAAACTCACACTTGCTGAATTTAGCAAATAATTTCTTCTCTCTCAAAATCTGCAATACAAGTCTCAAATGTTTCTCATGTTCCTCCATGCTATGCTAGTAAATCAACACATCATCTATGAATACTATCACAAATGAATCAATGAAAGGGTGGAATACCCGGTTCATCAAATCCATAAAAACTACCGGAGCATTAGTCAATCCAAAAGGCATTACCAGAAACTCATAGTGCCCATATCGAGTCCGAAAAGCTGTTTTGGAAATATCATTATCCTTCACTTTCAGTTGGTGGTAACCCGATCTCAAATCAATCTTCGAAAATACAGTGGCCCCCTGTAATTGGTCAAACAAGTCATCGATACGAGGTAGAGGGTACTTATTTCTAATGGTCACCTTGTTCAATTGCCGATAATCAATACATAATCGCATTGTCCCATCTTTCTTTTTCACAAATAACACCGGGGCTCCCCATGGTGAAACACTAGGCCGAATGAACCCTCTGCTTATCAGATCTTGTAATTGCACTTTCAATTCCTTCAAATCTGTTGGTGCCATTCTATAAGGAGCAAGGGAAATCGGACCAGTACCTAGAATTAATTCAATGGAGAACTCTACTTCCCTATCGGGTGGCAGTCCTGGAAATTCCTCTGGGAAGACATCAGAAAATTCTCTAACCACTGGTATATCTTCAACTTTAAGTGCTTCCTTACTAACATCAATCACATATGCTAAATACCCCATACAACCCTTATTCAATAAATTTCTGCTCTTTATTGCTGAGATAAGACAATTAGGGACAACATTCATTTCCCCTGTAAACTGGAACTCGGGTTCACCAGGAAGATGAAATGTAACTTTTTTTCGAAAACAATCAATGGAAGCATGATACGATGATAACCAATCCATCCCCAATATAATATCAAAATCCCGAATGGCCAATGGTAATAAATCGACATAGAAATCTCGCTCACCCATTCGTAAGACACAATCTTTATAAACATGCTCAACTAGAATTACACTTTCCATTGGGGTAGAAATATATAAGGCACAATTGAGGAATGAACATAGTCTACCCAAATATGAAACAATATCTAATGCCACAAATGAATTCGTAGATCCAGGATCAATGAGTGCATATAAATCTTTGTTTGCAATAGAAAGTTTACCTGTAACCACTTCAGGTGTAGCATGAGCATCTTGCAACGTCATCGCAAACACTCTTCCTCCTGCCCTCGATCCAGTTGCTTGTTCTGTACCTCTCCCCCTGGTGGCACTGCCTGGAGAAGATCCTTTATGAGGCCCCACACTACTGACTGAAACTGTTCTTGCCAACATAGGACAATTCTTTCTCAGATGACCCTTTTGGTGATAGTTGAAACATTCTATATTCAGTAACTTTGGGCAATTTCTCTTTATATGACCCGATGACCCACAAAAGAAAAAAAAATTAGGATCTCCCTGTGCTGAAACTCCTGAACCTCTTCCACCACTAGCCTCACCCCTTTGCAAACTACTTCCACCTCTACCCTATTGGAATTTCTGCCCTCCAAGTCTCGAATATTCTGTATCACTACCCTTTTGATAACTTGGATCGAATCTGCTTCTCTTTACACCTCGTTATCGATTCCCTCTTTCTTCATTCATGTCCTTTTCTACTAACATGACTTTGTTCACCAAGGCTGAATAATTAACAGTCTCTAAAGCCGATATCCTTGATTTAATAACTAACTCTAGTCCATTGAGAAATCGGCTACACATATCTTGCTCATTCCGGATAAACCTCGAAGCAAAACGAGATAAGGCTGTAAGTTTGGCTTCATATTCCCTAACTGTCATACTCCCCTGATTCAATAGGAAATATTCTTTCTCCTTTTGTTTTTGTTACATCGGAGGAAAATACTTGTCATACAAGGCTTTAACAAAAGCATCCCATGAGATCACATTCCCGCCTCCTGGAGTAATCAACAAATGTTTCGTGGCATACCACCAGTACTTAGCTTCTCCTTTCAACATATACGTCGCCAGGGTTACCTGTTGATTTTCAGGCATCTTCATTACCCCAAAGATAAGTTCAATTTCTTTAACCCAGACTTATACCTCTGCGGGATCAACTGCTCCTTCGAACGATGGTGGGTTCATCTTAATAAATTTTTCATGTGAAGTACACCTTTCTTCCCGGTGTATCACCGCCTCAGCCCTAGCCAAGGCTTGTGCCTCCAGTTGCCTGGTCTATTGTTCTTCCACATCAGCCATAAATCTAGCTTGTTGCTCTTCCATTAGAGTCATAGCACATGCCATTTTTTGCATATCTGTCAGTTGTTCTGGCTCGGGTTCCACATTTATCTGAACAGGTTGCTCAACCTCCGCTTCTGCTGGAATATTTGAAGCCTCATCTTATAGTCTGACATTTACATTCCCTCGTTCCATTCTCTTATATCTGAAATGAATCAAAGATATAACAACATGCAGATATACATATCTTATGCATTTTGGGAAGTTTGGTTTTGATCCGGAAAAGTTTCGTTGACTCTTGCACAGTCGGGGACATTTTGGTAATTTCATCACTCGGGTTTTGATCCCGATTTCTTCACGGAAGTTGTAGACCTTCTTCTTATCTTCGCGTGGCCTCCGACGGTGCTTGAATCCGACCTCGAACGAAGAAGTTACGGAAGTTTTGGTGGAGCATGGGACAACTAATGCATATATAGGCAACTCTCCTTTTCACAGCAGGCCCGAATCGATTCGCCATTACTACCGAATCGATTCGGTTACAAACAGGAGCAATTCTCTACACTTCCGAATCGATTTGGATTTGGCACCGAATCGATTCGGCCCTGCATTTCCAGCTTTCTTCTTATTACTAGTTTGCCATTTTGGTTGGATTTTTGGGGATTTATCCCTTGTTTTTCCTTTTTTGTAGATAGATTACTTTTGTTAGATATTGGGTGGGATATAAAAACACTCTCTTCTCTCTCCTATGTCAAGTTCATTTATGGTTTCTACCAACTTGTAAAGCTTTGATTACTAGTTGAATTGTTGTTATTAATGCAAGAAAGGTTCAATTACTTCTTCTCTACTTGTTCTACTAGCTTTAATTTGCATTTAATTCCGTCTCTTGCATTGGTTTGTGTTTAAACTAGATAACTAACTTAAGTATGTTGTTAACTAGCATGTGTAGTTTAGTGTCAATTATGAGTAGCTAGTTTTATGATTAGGGATCAAAATCCCACCTTGGATTCTTGAACTTAATATTTAGGGTTTGGTTTATAATTGTTCTAATGGAACTTCATGTGTTGGTATTGGAGTATCATAGTTTCTTAACTTCTCTTGTCATGCAAGGGCTAGTGTTTGAAGCTTTACTACAAACCCAACCCATCTAGCAATAATTAATTAACCCCCAATCCTCCATTGTTGAGTTTAGTCTCTACATGGTTGATGTTCGGACTTAATTAGTTATGCTCGATTAGAATTAATTTCAACCAAGCCCTATAATCCCCTTCTGTGTGAATCCAAGGTGGGAGAATGATCCTCGATCCCTTTAATTTCTTGAACTCAAGCTTACCTTAGTTCTTTTCATAGTCCCGTAATTATTAATTAATCATCTGATCATCAATAGTATGTTAGTTTAGTGATCACTCTCAATCACTTTTCCAAACTATTAAATAATCTTTTACACTTTAACTTTTGTGACGTTTAGAGAATTCCTTTACCCCAATCCTGTTCTCTTAGGAGTGTTTCAATCCCTGTGGATCACGATTCCGTACTTACCGGATATTACTTGTTGCGATAGATTTGCACTTGAATCACAAGCTTTATTTTTGGAGCACCAGTCATGTTCATTGATTTGAGCTAAATGTCCAGCTCCAACGAATTATGATGTAAACAATTGAATGTATTCTTCAATTGATCTTTTTTATAAGTTATCTTTCATCTTCTCAATCTTATCTAAGGAGTCTTCATCTGTAGCCCTGCTTAAACTATCTAAATAATCTTTTGCCATACCGTTATTGGATTGCTCAGCGTACTGCTTACATGAACTTACATCCCATTGTTCATTAGATGCAAAACACGTGTTCATTTGATTACTCCATTCATCTAAGGCTTTCTTCCTATCTTGGACATTGTCTAAGTTAAGGTATATCCTAAGTGGATTTAAGGCTTGACTTGCCATGGTCTTAATAGGAGTAAAACTCTTATCACTAGTTGGAAAGTCTTTTATATAATCAGGCTTGGTCCTTACTACACTGCTTGAGTATATAGGAATATTCACTCCTATTGGCTTACTGAAAAGTCTAGGAACATGTTATAACCTACTATTACTTCCTATCTCTTTCTTATTAGGTTCTACTTGTATAGCTGGCATTAATCTTTCTTCTCCTTCTTTTATTAGTCTAAGATTTCTAAGAAGTTCTTTAGTATTCTTAGATTCTTTTAATTTTAATATGCAGTCTTGAGCTATCATATTAAATCTTTCTCTTTCTTGAAATCTAACAAAACGACTTTTCTTAAGGTGATCTTTAAATGTCTTCATATCCAATTCTGAGGGCTCATGTCCAAAGTTTTGGATCCTAGCTTTTTCTCTAACTAAGTCTTTGTTTTCAAATGATCTTCTAGGTCTAATTATCGGCGCTTGCTTTAGTAAACTAGCACTAGTCTTACTACTACATTCTCCTTCGAGGGATCATTGATTATGGCTTCTCCCATATTCCTAAATATAACTTCTTCAGTCTTGATATTCTTATTGATAATCTTGGGAGGTCCATACTGGATGGTAACACATCCAATGACATCGTCTTGATTAATAAAAAAGGTTTATTCTATATAGTCTTAGTTTCTTGGAATTCTGGAAATTACCAAAGGGTCTTAGATTTTTCGTTCATAGGTCCAGTATTCCTAATATTGTAAGTATGGTTGTAGTCTGAAACATTGGTTCTAACTAAGATTTCTTCATTAAGTCTACCACTAAGAATTTTTGATTGCATTCCTTCATAAGGAAATTAGGAGAACTTCACATAGCTCAGGAATTCTATATTTATATTGTCATCTCGGATAATAGTCTTTATATCCACTATCATATAAGATTAACTTAAAATGTTTGGCTATGTCTAATGTTACTGTAAATGTTGGAATGACATTAAAGTATCCTATGTTATCTGACATTTTTAGTTGGGCATCCCTATAAGGCTTTTCTAAAAAAATTTCCATCTTTTATTTACTAAACAACACAATAAGTTGATATTATTCTGAGGTCTATGTAATCCTTGGATTCTTTCCTGAAAGAGTCCAAAGGTTAGGAATTGGAACTTCCTATCAGTTCCTCTAAATCTAAGCCATTCTGAG
The DNA here is from genome assembly GCA_949130495.1 of Sambucus nigra. Taxonomy (NCBI): domain Eukaryota; kingdom Viridiplantae; phylum Streptophyta; class Magnoliopsida; order Dipsacales; family Adoxaceae; genus Sambucus; species Sambucus nigra. The sequence goes on from OX422214.1 coordinate 8,942,304, forward strand.
TCAAACGCTTGGAGCTCAGTATAGGATTTTTTTAACAGATGATTCCTACAATGATAAGTCATGTTATAATTTGGAGTCTTAGGAGTGTCACCTTCTTTAAATAAGTCTATGTATGTAATGGCTGGAAGTTGTCCATTATGAATGGAATCTTCAATAATCTTCCAGTCAACTTCACCCCATTCTTTCCATTAGAGAGGATTGGTGACATTTCTCTCTTTCCACCATGTCCTAACATTGGAGGATGAATCCTTAAGTCTTTGGAGCATACAATTACTCTGTCCAATATTTGGGATAGAGCTCACTGTCTTACTAGTCTTATTTAATCCATCATTTATGACTCTTCTTCCTACGATCTTCTTTTCTCTAGTTTCTATAGCAGAGTGATTCGTATCGAATATTGCATATTTCCGCCCGTTATCTTTATGCATTCTAGCACTTTTACGGTCCTAAATGCCTATAATTATGCTCATTAACCAGACAACCTTGGATTTGGATATATATATACTTTGCAGGGGTTATTTGTGCTTTTGTAGGTATTGGAACGCTAAAAGTGAGGTTCGGTTGCATTTCGGAGAAGTTCCGTCGTCGAATGCTACTTCAAGGGCAATTTGGTCTTTTCAAACTCACTATTTTTTATGGAATGAAGTTACCAACATGTAGATCATCAAATTATCATTCTGTGGCCACTGACCGTGCGTCATTCTGACTCCGTATGTGGAAGTTATGCCCATTTCCGGAAGGTTTCGGTATTTTCTTCTACTTCAAGGGCATTTTGGTAATTTCATACTGCATAATTTGGAGGGTTTCAAAACAGAATCATGTAGAGAATTGAATTAGCTTCGCGTCGGTTCCGACCACGCCTCATTTCGATTCCGTATGAGGGAGTTATGGCCATTTTCGTGCAACGCGTCAAAATTGGTTCAAAGTGGAAAAGTGGGCTGCCTTCAGCCCAAGGCAAATTCCAAAAGTGCGGTCGACCGGTCCCATCAGATATGGACGAAAATTGACTTATTTTGGGTTTTTTGGCTTGGTTTTGTTTGGGGTTTTGTTTTGAGGTATAAATAGAATGTTGTAGGCTTTTCTTAGAGGAGATATTTTATTTTAGGTTAGAGAGGAGGGGATTTATGGGTTTGGCTTATCTCTCCTAGGGTTGACACCATTTGGGTTGTGTAAGTTACTATTCATCTTCCCCTCCATTTATATTATTTGCTATTCTTTGTTTAAGCTTTGTTTTCTTGATTTATTGCTTTGATTTATTAGTTGTTGGTAGTTTAATTCTTGTTTTCTTTGGTAATTAGTTGTTTTACTTAGTTTAATCATGTGTGGTGAGTAGTTTTACGAGTTTGGGTCGTGTGTCCGCCATTGATGGGCGTTGAGCTCCGAAAGTTAGGTTTTGTGTAAAATTGCATTTAATTGAAACCTCGCGTATTAAAGTCGAATTATTATGCGTTTAACTTTCTTTGTCACGCAACGTTAGTGTTTATAGCGATAATCCGAATTTAATCCGCGTGTGACCATTTTTTATTAAATGTTTAATCTCGCAACTTTGGGTTAAATTCCTTATTGTGTGATGTTTATACTTAATTGAAAATGCTCGATTAAATGTTTTCGAACCGAAATTCTAATGATTAGTTGTGTAGCCCATGGTGGGGAAACGATCCTGACTCTCGTTTTATTAATTCTAGTTTAGACTTAACTTCTTATTTTTTTCCCTTTTCTTTATTTCCATCCTATCACCTTTTACACTTTAATTTTAGGAGTATTAAATCCTATAAATTCTAGCAACTCGTCTCTGTGGATTTTCGATACCCGGACTTGGCCGCTATACTCCCTTTTTGAGTGTAGTCATAAGTTTAGATTTTTGTATTGAGGAGGTGAATAGAAAACAACGATCATCGTTTGACACACGCTACTTTTCACCCTTAATCAAAATGGCGCCGTTGCCGGGGATGAGTTTGTTTTAGACTTTATTTGATTTAGTATTTCATAGTATTTTCTTTCTATTTGTATTATTTGCTAATATTTTGCAGGACTTTCACATTTGAGCACTTAGAAACGCTCGAATTCTTTCCGCGCGCACCTACTTTGTGGAATTCGCCACTTGAGCCATTTTTTGGGTAAGCATGTCTTATTCCAATTCTTTCGGTAATCCTTGTTATAATTCTCAAAATTATCGCAAGCCTATGACTTTCGGTGAATACTTAGAATCCCAAAGTATAACAAATTCAAATATTACTTTGGGCGAGTATAACAAAAGTCAAAACTTAGGTTATTGGAATTTTGATGATGATGATAATGATTTTGGGCCTTTACCTCCTTATAATAGGAATTTTGAAACGAATTGCAATAGTTTTCAAAATTCCTATAATAATGAGTTTTCGTTTAAGTCCGATGGTAATTTTCAAAGTTCCCATTTTCATGCATCCGCACCTCGACCCATGACATTCGGTGAGGGCTTGCGTATGTATGAAAATGAGAAAATTGAAAACCGCTATCGGGAAGAAAATCGTTCGTGGGCATGAGTTGGATTTATTATTTGAGTCCGACGACGATTTTGCTTCCGAGACTTTTGAAGTCGAGGAATGTTTTGAACCAAATGAGGTACTTGTACCTACTTTGGAACAAGCCATTCTAGACTTTGCCCATCTCGTAATAGATATTGAAAGTGAGGATGAAAATGACGTAATATCTATTTGCAATGAAATGATTTTTTCTTTGGCCACCAAAGAAGAACATTTCATTGAAAATGATATTATTTCCTTTGAAATTCCAACTTCATGCGATGTTGATTCATCTCATGAGTTTGAATTTCTTTCATCCCCTTTTTCATTCTCTATTACCCCACCGGAACAAGTACCCAATGATTCGGTTTCGAACTTTAATGTTTTAAATCCGATCGCCGATGAGGAGTACTTTCTCGAGTCACCCTCCATGATCGCATCTTTGCCTTTGTGTGCGCCGCCTCCCATTCCAACTTCAAAATCATTGGGAGGATATTCGGCTTTTCTCGGTCCCCACTTGTTTTTGTCACCCGTTCAATCCAAACCCCCCATCGTCCCTCCAAAACTTTTAATTGGCGATGGTTCATTTCTTCCGCCTTACACACGCCTTCCGTTGTTAAAACGGAATTCATATTTTTCGGAGGGCATGCTTGTATGTGAGGGTACACCGGTTATCCTCCGAAGTCAAATCGTTCTTATGGTGGACCCTCAGCTATTTAGACTTCTAGTGTACAGTTAGTGTGAAGTCTAAATAGTAGGTTGTATATAGTTAGCTTTTTATTTTTTATTTTTATTTTTTTTCCTTCCTTTTTAATTTAGTCTAATGTAATTAGTTAACTTTTTATTATTTGTTTTTGCTATGCTCGGTACTAACTTGTTTTGTAGATTCTTTGGACTTGTTCTTATGGGGATCGCTCCAATTTTGGGTAATATCGCTCTTTTCCTCTCTTTAACTTGGTTCTTAATTTACATTGAGGACAATGTCAAGTTTTAAGTTAGGGGGTGTGGGATATTCTATCCATTTCTTTATTTAGTCCATGTTTTTACTCACATGTTAGTTACTTAGTATGCTTTTCTTAGAAAAAATCAAAAATTTCAAAAAGATTTTCTTTATTTTTTTTCTTCTCCTTTTTTGGGCATTTTGCCTTTGTTTGCGATGATAAATTTCAATAATTGCCCGATCCAATTGACAACCCAATGATGCATGTTCTCGATTTTAGAAGTTATTAGACTTTAGTCTCGATTATTGATATTATGAATAACTTCATGAATTAAACTTTAATCCCATGAGCACATGCACTTTTATTGTTATATTGATTTGGTTTAAGATTTTTATAACTCGGTAATCTTTTGTTGCATTGTATATACTTACACCGAGTAAGCTTTGTACCTTTCGTCGTTTGTCAGTGTATACACTATTCTTTTCTCATTGAAAACGTTGAATTCGTTGTTAATCTCACTATTATTTCATTTGACCGTTCATTAATTGAGTTCATACTTGAAATGTGTTACTTGATCATGATTTTCATATATTGTTTTGATTCGAGAATTGCGTAAACTTTGTGAAATGATCATAGGCCATCTTTGTTATATCACCCATATTAGCCTTGACCTCACCCTTATATGTTTACCCTCGTTAACCCCTTTGAGCCTAAATATATCCTTTCAGTTCATAACCCCATTCCCATAACCAACTCTACATTTGAGTTTTAAACCATACATACACTTTCCATACCTTTGTTTGGAATGTTACTTGGGATTGAATGATGTTGTTATGATGCCGGTTGCAATTTAGGCATATGAGAGTTTGATAAGTAAAGAAAAGAATGTAGTGAAAAAAGTGAAGAAAAAGAGAAAGAAAAAAGCAAAAGAAAACAAAAGAGAAAATGAGAAAAAGAAGAAAAGAAAAGGAAAGAGAAGTTTGTATATGTTGTATATAGTTCAATAAGCTTTTATTACACTCCCCGATGATATATCTAATGCCTTTTTGGAACTTGTTTTCCAATTTTGATATTGCCCGCATTATCCCATTATCCCAAGTTTTCATTCTGAACACTTTGAATTCGTACATATATTCCTTCGTTTCGTACCTTAGCCATACCTACAGTATAACCCTATTAAAGTCCTATGTGATCTTAGGTTGATGTAATTTAAAAGTCAAAATAGTTGTGATAATCGGTGAAAATGCATTTCGCCTCTTTTAGTGAGTGGTATCCTTTCATTGAGATTACAGTTTTTCAGTTTATATATAGCGTTCTTCATCTGTGACATGTGTGTGGCCTAGTTTCCATTTACATTTACTCTTTAGCCCACATGTCCCGTGTGTTACCTCCCTGTTTCGAGTGAATTCGCTTGATGAGCGTAATGCCCGTGAGGATTGAATATATGCTTGCTTTATTGTTTATCCGGTTTATTTAAGTTTTTCGCCAAATCATACTTTGCATGTGCTCACTCCCCTCCCACATTTTAAGGTTTCAATTCTATGAGGTGCATTCTATAATGTTAATGATTTGGACATTTGTGTGAATTCATTCACTTTGCTAATAATGCGTATGAAATCCTTTTCGCCATTGTTGGGCTTGTCGCACGTTGGTTTGGGCATATTTTGAGGAAACCATATGATGTTTGTGGGTATCATCCCTTAAAACCCTCACGAGACGACACTCGTCCACTAGGGTAACCTAGGGGTTTAACAGCTTATTGCATATGCTAAATGCAATCGTGTTCCCTACGAAAGTGGCAATTATATTTTGATGCATATATACGTTTTGTATTTCCTTCTATGGACTAGTTTTGCTTGTTTCATCACTAGGGACTAGCAATGTTTAAGTTAGGGGGTGTGATTCGTATCGAATATTGCATATTTCTGCCCGTTATCTTTATGCATTCTAGCACTTTTACGGTCCTAAATGCCTATAATTATGCTCATTAACCAGACAACCTTGGATTTGGATATATATATACTTTGCAGGGGTTATTTGTGCTTTTGTAGGTATTGGAACGCTAAAAGTGAGGTTCGGTTGCGTTTCGGAGAAGTTCCGTCGTCGAATGCTACTTCAAGGGCAATTTGGTCTTTTCAAACTCACTATTTTTTATGGAATGAAGTTACCAACATGTAGATCATCAAATTATCTTTCCGTGGCCACTGACCGTGCGTCATTCTGACTCCGTATGTGGAAGTTATGCCCATTTCCGGAAGGTTTCGATATTTTCTTCTACTTCAAGGGCATTTTGGTAATTTCATACTGCATAATTTGGAGGTTTTCAAAACAGAATCATGTAGAGAATTGAATTAGCTTCGCGTCGGTTCCGACCACGCCTCATTTCGATTCCGTATGAGGGAGTTATGGCCATTTTCGTGCAACGCGTCAAAATTGGTTCAAAGTGGAAAAGTGGGCTGCCTTCAGCCCAAGGCAAATTCCAAAAGTGCGGTCGACCGGTCCCAAACATGAGGTCGACCGGTCCCATCAGATATGGACGAAAATTGACTTATTTTGGGTTTTTTGGCTTGGTTTTGTTTGGGGTTTTGTTTTGAGGTATAAATAGAATGTTGTAGGCTTTTCTTAGAGGAGATATTTTATTTTAGGTTAGAGAGGAGGGGATTTATGGGTTTGGCTTATCTCTCCTAGGGTTGACACCATTTGGGTTGTGTAAGTTACTATTCATCTTCCCCTCCATTTATATTATTTGCTATTCTTTGTTTAAGTTTTGTTTTCTTGATTTATTGCTTTGATTTATTAGTTGTTGGTAGTTTAATTCTTGTTTTCTTTGGTAATTAGTTGTTTTACTTAGTTTAATCATGTGTGGTGAGTAGTTTTACGGGTTTGGGTCGTGTGTCCGCCATTGATGGGCGTTGAGCTCCGAAAGTTAGGTTTTGTGTAAAATTGCATTTAATTGAAACCTCGCGTATTAAAGTCGGATTATTATGCGTTTAACTTTCTTTGTCACGCAACGTTAGTGTTTATAGCGATAATTCGAATTTAATCCGCGTGTGACCATTTTTGATTAAATGTTTAATCTCGCAACTTTGGGTTAAATTCCTTATTGTGTGATGTTTATACTTAATTGAAAATGCTCGATTAAATGTTTTCGAACCGAAATTCTAATGATTAGTTGTGTAGCCCATGGTGGGGAAACGATCCTGACTCTCGTTTTATTAATTCTAGTTTAGACTTAACTTCTTATTTTTTCCCTTTTCTTTATTTCCATCCTATCACCTTTTACACTTTAATTTTAGGAGTATTAAATCCTATAAATTCTAGCAACTCGTCTCTGTGGATTTTCGATACCCGGACTTGGCCGCTATACTCCCTTTTTGAGTGTAGTCATAAGTTTAGATTTTTGTATTGAGGAGGTGAATAGAAAACAACGATCATCGTTTGACACACGCTACGTTTCACCCTTAATCATAGAGGTTTCTCTGTATTTACAGGTGGTTACCTATTTTTGTTCAACTATTTTTTTCAATTCTTTCTAAGAAGTCTGAATAATCTTTTTATCTTTTTATCTGACTAAGGATTTCCTCTTTAAAAATCTTATTCTCTTTTCTGGTCTTATAAAAAATTTCTTCACTATGTCTGGCTAGAGAATTAACAAGGGATTTGGCAACATTTGTAATATAGTCTTTTACTTCATTATATTTTTCTTGTTGTTGCATAGATCTAATTTCTATAGATTCTATAGTTTTTTCTATTTTGTCTAAATGAGTTAGAATAAAAGGAGAGTCTATTTCTTCTTGGGAAGGTTTATTATATACAACCTTTAGTCCATGAATAATTTCTTCATATTTATCTTTTTTCTTGGTCCATGTTTAGTCTACGTTCGTCCATAATACCATTTATTCTAGATTGGTTATGGCCTTCTATGTTGTTAGGATAATTTGCTAAATTTTGTTTGAATTTAACATAGTCTGTGTAGAAGGTAGTTAATCCTTATGTCTTAACCTTTAAATCTAAATATAAGTCTTTAACAAAGATACTATTATAGTCTTGGGTAGCTGCTATGGATGTAGAAATTAAATTCAATCTTTCTAATATGAGTTTAGTTGCATTAGCAGCATTGGCAATCTCATTTTCATTTATCTTATAATAAAATCTAACATCATTTATGTTTTCTAAATTTCTTTGGTAAAAGTATGATACGGCCTGAATGGATAGGTCTCTTGGTACCTCATTCTAGTCTGATCTAACTATCTCCATCAGGAAGATAACTATCTAATCTAGGGATAAGCCTAGCTTGTTCTCTAGTAAGTTTTATTAGCTCACTGTCTTTATTTTTAATTAAAGTTTTGATTTCTAAAATGTCTTTATTAAAGACTTTTGTATTATTAGTCTTAATATTTATTTCTTGAACAACTTGTACTAGGTGTATTGGGATTTGGTTATTGATTTGCCCAATATGTACCTTCCAATTCAGAGACATCAACCTCGGCCTATTTGACAATTGAGGTCATAAGAGTTCAAGAATACCGATCAACAACATCGTCCTACATCGGGTCGTCTAATTCCGACGTTGCATCTACCACGAACATCATCTCGGCTTGGAATAAGTCTAGGTCAACAAGGATCTATTAATTCAATTTTGATCAAGTCGGCCACAGCCGACGTTACAAACACCAGCCCAATTCGGCTACAGACGACGTTTCAAGCACCACGTGAGAATCTTTCAAGTCCCTTAGGACCAATTAAAAATCCCATCATCGTCTTTAGCTAACGTTACAGGTTTCACCTAGTATCAGAAACCTTGCAGGCTCAGCATCAAGTGTCAGGTCAACATCGGCCCAGGCCGACGTTCCACATAACTAACCTCGACAGACATCCAAGCCAAGGTCATCATATAATTTCCAGCTAAGGCAAGGGTCATACCTCACCAACCTCATACTCACCCAGGCCAAGGTTGGTACGAAGCAAAGACATCCGAGCTTCTATGCTTACTCCTTTTGAAGACCTAACTCAAGTAATTAAATAGGAAATTAGGAATACTTTTTCTTTATCTTCTCCCTTTGTTGGTTGGAAGAATGTTATTCATTGGATGAAACCTTGGGTAGATCAAGTAAAAATTAATGTTGCAGCTACGTCAGAAAATCAGAAGATCAATGGTATAAGCACAATTATTCGAGATGATCATGGTAGACTATTTTGGGCTTCTTCAAACTTCATTATTCATGATGTTCCTTTGTATGCTCTACTCCAAGCTATTTCTGCTGGTTTAAAGATTTGTTTGGAGAATAATTTTTCTAAGGTGATTTTAAAGTTCCATTCAAATTAGCTTCTCTTCATCTTAGAGACTAACTCAAATTCACTTCATTGGAAAATTAAAAAAAAAATCAAGGATCTTCAGGAGTTAATTCATATTCTTTAATGTCATATTTCTTGTTGTTCTCCAGAAGCTAACAAGGTGTCTACTCTTCTAGCAAAACATGGTGAATCTTCAAAATGTCAAAAGTCATTTTTCATTTGTTCGGATCTTCTTAATATTGTTAAAGCATCTCTGATGATAGATGCCTATTCTTTACCTTTTATAAGGAACATCTTATATTTCTCTTTAATTGTATTGCCATTTGAGAGGGCTTTTCTCTCATATATCAATAAAGTCCCTTTTTAAAAAAAATAAAAATAAAAAATAAAAAATATGGCTTGAAGCACGTGGACAAATCTGTTATTAACTGAATCACTCCCTCCACATGAGGGAATATTGAGGTCATCATTACATTATTGAAGATCAGTCAGGTGTCATACTTACACTGGCTAGATCTCCATGCACATGCTCATTGAATGCTTTGGGGGTACATTACACTGCCAAATGCTATATATAGAGGTCATTCTCTATCTTACAAAAGGATCCAAAATTACAACCGTAGTTGAAACTCTATCAAATTACCCTGAAGAGAGAGAAAGCTTGAGAGATTGTATTTATGGAATTAGTGCCTTATTTTAGTGACCTTACTCACTCACTTGCACAGTGGACATAGGCCTAATTGGCTGAACCACTTGTATATTGGTGTTCATCCTCTTCTCCTCATCCTAATCTCTTATGTTTAGTATATACTCATATTGTCATTATTATCACTAGTGTGATCTTACAAACACCTTGACGGGTGGTGTTGTTTCCAGCATCATCATTTTGGCATCTTCTGTGGGAACGAGAAGACATAACTCTTTAGTTCCTAGCTAAACCTCACCGGAGACTTCGGTGGTGAACCAGGACTCACCCCTTGCGTGGAGATGTTTCACCATTGAAGGAGGTCAAAAAAGGTACTAAGATCATTTTCTTCATCAGCTTTTCAGTTTTAACACATGGCACCAGAGTTGTCACCACCTCCTCCACCATCTGGTGTTGGAGGACCTAGTTCCAGCCAGGCGCCACCCCAGTCCGAAATGGCTGAGGTGGCTACAACCTTGAAGTCATTGGTTGTAATGCAGGAAGCAATGAAGGAGCAATTCGCACAACTCAATCAAAAGATGATGAGGCCACCTGGGGTCTCATCGAATATTATTACTTCGGCAGCTGTCCAAACCGATCCTGAAGCCAGGGGACCACCCCAGACATCGCGAAAAGACCAACCTACTCCTCATCGGAGGAGGGATGTTGCTAAACCTAGGCGTTTATGCCTGGGAGGCAAAGACACCCTTGACATGAGGATATGTATGATGATATGGAGGCAGAAGATGCTCCAGAGGGCTGCTGGGAGCCGTATGAGGTTTCCAATAAAACGGTACGTCCTATCCGTCAGAGCAGAGGTTATGGGGGCAGAAGAGATGAGGGTGCCTAATAAAGAGGATGAGCTTTTGATCGCTTAAGTAGAGGCTCGAACTTTCAAAGGCTCATCCCAGTTAATGACCTAAGACAGAGGTTATATAGGTCACGAAGTGCCACTGGCTCTGAAAGATAAGAGGGGGACCTCAGCCTCATAAGGGCCAACCTCATCAAGGCTAAGACTGTGGTAAAGAGGTTAATATCCAACGTTGCACAGTGCCTAGGGAACCGTCAGTTTACCCTTGGAGGTGGTTGGGGACAACCTCATCCAGGCCGACATTTTCAAGACCATGTAATGATTCCATTCAACGTCTAGAAGAGAACATAAGGGACCTTATCAAAAGCCAAGACTATCTATAAAGAGGGTTCTCATAGGCCTCACCATTTGTAGCAAAGATAGTGAACTTCCCGACCCCGACCAAGTTTAAGCCAGCTACGGTGTCACCAAAGTATGCTGGTAGTACTAACCCTGTGCATCATATCAAGATGTACTAGTCTACATCGGATATTTATTCAATCCCGGATGAGATGAAGTGTCGGGCCTTCCCTGGAACTCTGACGGGAGCTGCGCACATTGGGTTCACTTTTCTTCCTAATAACTTTATCGAGAACTTTAAGGGCTTGGTTGAATGGTTCATTCACAATTTCTGTTTTGGGGTAAGATCTCAAAAGAAGACCACTCATCTGACGTACGTCAAATAAGGCAAGAACGAGAGCCTAAGAGACTATAATTGCTAGATTCAATAAATAAAAGATGGAAGTTGAACATTACGAAGAGAATATAGCTATGACCGCCCTTATAGGAGGACTATAGAAAGGGAAGTTATTGTGGAAGCTTGCAGAAGACCCTCCTAAGTCCATGGCAGAGCTATTGTCAACTGCAGGGAAGGTTATGACCCCAGAAGAGGATATGGACGCAAAGTATGAGGATGAGAACGAAAGTGGCAGCAAAAAGTTCCAAAGAATGAAATAAGGGAAAAAAAATGTCTGCTGACGATAAGTTTACACAATATACTCCTATAACTGTGAGCTACCAACACATCCTCATTGAGATCAAGAATGACCGGTCACTAAGATGGCTAGAGAAGCTGAAGGCTCCTCCGCATAAGAGGAATAATAACTTATGGTGTGAGTTCCACCAAGACCACGGGCAAGTGACAGACAAGTGCTTCGCCTTGAAGGATGAAATCGAGAAGATGTTGAAGTCTTAAAAGATGAGGAAGTATGTCGACGGCAAAGCTACTAAGAGAGGAAGAGATGACCCTAAAAGTAAGAGAAACAAAAAATGTTGAGATGATACCCCAGCGAGAAGAGACGATGACTCGGATGGTGATGATGAGGACGATCCAGACCTCCCACCAAAATACGACAATGCCCCTATAAAGAGGGTTGGAATGATCTCCTTCGATGTTAACACAATATGTTGAGGAATAGCAGGGGGTGGCTCTAAACTAGCCAACCGTAAAGCTCATGTGGTAGAGGCTATGTCAGTGGCAAAAGTAGAGGTTGTGAATCTGGCATCTTCAGAGGCCAAGGAAAAGAGGAAGAAAGTAGATATGGATACTCTTATAGTTGGATTTTCCCGACTCAAATTCAAAGGTATCTTAGCTCCGCATGATGACCCTTTTGTAATAACAGCAAGAGTTCATGGATGTGAGGTACAAAGAATCCTTGTAGATGGAGGAAGTTCATCAGACATGATGTTCTGGCCCTGTTTTGAGAGCCTAGGCCTCACGAGAGCTAGGCTTGTACCCTATCATCATCCATTGATGGGCTTCAGTGGTGAATAGGTCCATCCATTTGGAATGTATGAGATTTATGTAAGAATGGTAGACGAGTGTCCTAAGAGGTTGACCTGGAAGATCAATTTTTTCATGATGCTTGAAAATGTCTTCTCGACCTATAACCTTATCATAGGAAGAGTAGTCCTTAAGGAGGTTGAGGCTATGCCATCGACGATCCATTAAATGCTGAAATTCCCAACCCCCTATGGGGTGGGGGAAGTGCAGGGTGACCAGACCATAGCACGAGAATGCTACTTCAACTCAGTCGAAGAGTGAGAGGCCCATAATAGGGCAACTACCACATATAAAATTGACACATTTGATCCTAGGGAGAAAACAAAATTATAGAAAGGAGAGGTCGCGAAAGAGGTAAAATCCATCGTCCTCAATGAGGACGAACCTAAAAAAACCGTCCAAATTAGAAAGGCCTTAAAATCGGGGATCAAGGAAGAGCTGAGAAGATTTTTGAAGAAGATGTAGAGTGTTTTCGCTTTGAGCCATGCAGACATGCCTCGCATCGACTCGGAGGTTATGTGACATAAACTCAAGGTGACAGATGATGCTAAGCCAATCAAACAAAGATGAAGAGTTTACTCCAGGTAAAAGTATGATGTCATCACAGAAGAGGTCAGAAAGTTGGAAGAGGCAGAATTCATCAGGGATGTCATATACCCAGAGTGGTTATCAAACGTTGTCATTGTGCCCAAGGCCAATGGAAAATGGAGGATCTGCATAGACTTCACTGACCTGAATAAGTCTTGCTCGAAGGACAACTATCGCTTACCATGGATTGATCAGATGGTAGATGCCACGGTAGGGAATGAACTTATGAGCTTATGGATGTGTGTTCAGGCTACAATTAGATCTTCATGGATGCCGAAGACTCACAGAAGACAGCATTTATCACAGACAAGGGGACCTATTGCTATAAAGTCATGCCCTTCAGTTTGAAGAATGCAGGGGCCACGTATCAACGTCTTGTAAATAAGATGTTTGAAGATCAAATTGGTAAAACCATGGAGGTATATGTAGATGACATGTTGACGAAAACCTTAAAGGCTTGCACTCATGTAACCGACCTGATGAGAACTTTTGACACCATGGACTTATACAGGATGAAGCTCAATCCTGCTAAGTGTGTCTTCGGAGGAGGAGCTAGAAAGTTTCTTGGATTCATAGTCAATCAGAGGTGAATAGAGTCCAACCCCAAGAAAATCAAGGATTTTCTTGATATGAAGACACCAAGAAGTATAAAAGACATTTAGAGGCTCACGGGAAGAGTCGTTGCTCTCAACAAATTTACCGCTGTGTTCGTGTGAGGACACAATCGTTGTGTATTTCACCGCCGCGATGCAAAAACCTAAGCTACTACTACACTTGACAAGCAAGCACACCGGTAAGTCGGGCATCGTAAAAAATCCATAGGGAGTTATTGAATTTTAGATTTTAATTGTTTTATAACCTCAGGAATAAAAGCGTAAAATAAATAAATGAAAAGGTGATGGTTGGGAATGGTGACAAAAGAGAAAAAGGAAGAAGATAACACTATACTACAATTAATAAAACGAGAGTCGGGATCGCATCCCACCATGGGCTTAACAACTAATAATTAGAATTTTGTTTCGAAAACATTTAATCGAGCATTTTCAATTAAGCATAAACATCACACAATAAGAAATTTAACCCAAAGTTGCGAGATTAAAAATTTAATAAAAAATGGTCACACGTGGATTAAATTCGGATTGTCGCTATAAACACTAACGTTGCATAACAAAGAAAGTTAAACGCATAATAATCCGACTTTAATAAGAGAGGTTTCAATTAAATGCAATTTTCCCCAAAACCTAACTTTCGGAGCTCGACGCCCATTAATGGCGGAAACGCAATCCCAACCCGTTATCTACGGACAATACATGGATTAAACTACTTTAAACAACAAATAAACTAATTAAAGAAATAAATAACAACAATAAACTAATTTGAAAGAAAGGAAACTAGTTATCAAAGCAAGAAATCAAGAAATACAACTATATTAATGGCAGGGATAATGAATAGTGAACTTACAACCCATTAATGGGGAACACCCAAAAAAGAGGAAGAAATGAGCTCTCCATACCCAAAACTCTAAAAACTAACCTAAAATGAATTCTATGAAGTCTAAAAAAAAATTCCCACTTAATACAATTCTTTTACCCCAAATACCCCACCAAAATCAACTTAAAAATAGAGATTTGCGGACTTTCAGCCGAATCGATTCGCACTGTCCGAATCGATTCGCACCTGGCAGTGCTTAATTCTCACCTTTGTCCTGTTTTACGGAAAATACCGACATTTCTTCGTTATAGCTCGGAATTAGTCACGGTCAGAGGCTACGCGAAGATAACTCAGAGGACTACAACATCAAAGAAGACATTGGGGCAAAAAACCAAATTATAAAATGACTAAAATGCCGTTGAATGTGACCTTGAGTGTACTTTTTAAGTCAAAACTATCCTTAAAATACCATAACTCCGTCATTATACATCAAAATCATGCACCGTCGACGGCCACGCGAAGAGAAATCAAAGGGATTCAACTTCTGTGAAGAGCTCGGGATTTAAAACCGAATGCTGAAATTACTAAAATGCCCCTGAAGGTGCAAAAGTCGACGAAACTTTTTCGAAAAGCGTCCGAACTTCATACTAAGCATCCAAATACCTACAAAAACTCAATTAACCCCTGCAAAGCATGTATGTATAGAAATCCGAGGTTGTCTGTTTAACGAGCATAAGTATAGGGATTAAGATACCCGAGGGGGCTCATAACGTGTAGGTTAACGGGTGAAATACGCAATATTTGCTTCGTATCATATATATATAAGTATATCAACATAAAAATACAAATAAAAAAAAACAAAAAAACAAAAAAACAATAAACAAAGAAATGGGCTAAGTATGCACATATATAGACATATGTAACCAACATATATATATATATATATATATATATATATATATATATATATATATATGACGAGTGACACACACGCATGGTCATAACAAAATGGAAAATAAAATAAAATAAAAAAGAAAAACAAATGCAAATGCGTGAGAATGCGTGTGTGTAAAATTAAGAAAAAATATTTTTGTGACTTTTTTCATTGTTTTCTTAATAATTGTGTGTCGGGGCGCATAATCTCTGCAAATTGAAGTCTGTTGAACCTACAAAAGAGATAGAACCATGCATATAAAAAGAAATAAAAAGAGATTAACTAATTACACTAGGCTAAATTAAGATAAAATAAAAATAAAGAAGTTAGTATATTCAACCTACACATAGGAATGCTAATTAGCTATACACTAAAAGTTGAAATTTTTGAGGGTCCATCCAAAACACAATTTTACTTTGACGGATCAATAGCGGATCCTCCCGAACATGCATACCTCTCTGAAAATAGGAATTTCGTTCAAACGACATAAGGCATGTGTAAGGAGGTAAAAGTGAACCATCCCCAATTGAAACTTTGGGAGGGGGGATGGGGGGTTTGGATAGGAGGGGCGACAAATACACGTGTGAGCCTAGAAAAATTGAATCATCTCCCAAGTATTTTAATGTTGGAATGGGAGGCGACACACATGAGGCCAAAGCTACTGTCATGGAAGGCGGCTCGAGCGAGTACTCCTCGTCGGTGAAAAGGTTTAGAACTAAAAGGTTTTGAACCGATTCATCCGATACTAGAATTGATGTGAAAATATAGAATAAAGACCGGGATGAAAGAAATTCAATCTCAGGCGATGAGTGATCATCACTTGAAAATTGAATTTCGGAAGAAATAGGATCGTTTACAATGAAACTTTCTTATTTGAAAATCAAAGAAGAAACGAATTCATTGCAAATGGATACTATGCCCTTTTCCTCCCCGTTTTCATTCTCTACTATACCATGGGTCAAGTCAAGGATGCTTTGTTCCAAAGTAGGAACGAAGTCCTCATTTGGTTCAAAACAGTCCTCGACTTCGTAAGTCTCCGAAGAAAAGCCATCGTCAGATTCAAATAGTAAATCCAACTCGTGTTCCCAACAAAAATTTTCTCCCCGATAATGATTCTCAATCCTCTCATTTTCAAGCATTCGCAATCCCTCATCGAAAGTCATAGGGCGAGGAGCAGATTCTTGGAAATGGAAAGTTTGCAAATTGTTCTCGGGACTACACTCAAAATCATTAACAGAAGAATTTTGAAAATGATTACAATTTGATTCGAAATTCTTATCATAAGGATCTTATGACCCAAAATCGAGATGATCATTCCCAAAATTGATGTAATCAAAACTTTGACTTTCGTAATACTCACCCAACGTCCTTTTAGATGTTACAACTTTTGGGGATTGCAAGTATTGACCAAAAGTCAATTGTTTATCGGAATTTTGAGAATTATCGTTAGGATTACCAAAAAAGCTAGAATAAGACATGCTTACCCCAACAAAGGCTCGAGAGAAAAAATTCCACAAAGCAATGTGCGACGGGAAAAATTCAAGCGTTTCTAGGAGCTCAAATGTAACAATCCTGCAAAAAAGGTTAAAACAAAGAATTCAAATACAAAAGGAAAAATACTACGAACTAATTAGACAATTACAATCTATAACAAAACAGTCCCCTACAACCGCGCCATTTTGATTAACAGTGAAAAGTAGCATCGCGTCAAAACGCTAATCGTTGTACTCATTTCACCGCGTTAATAGAAAAACCTATGTTACTACTACACTCAATTGGTGAGTATAACGGTAAGTCGGGTATCGAATCCATAGAGAATGTTTGATAGATCGTAACAGATTATTAATCCATGAATAAAAATGTAAAAGGGTGATGTGTGCTAGGAAATAAAAGAAAAGAATAAGTTAAGTCTAAATAAAAGTAAAGAGAGGATCGGGATATCATCCAACCATACGGCTCGAAACAACTATTAGATAGAATTTTGGCTCGAGAGCAATTTAATCGAGCATTATCAATTAATCATAAACTTCCCATAATAAGGAATTAAAGTCAAAGTTGTGAGAATAAACATTTCACCGAAAATTGTTCGCACGCGGATTAAATTCCGATTATCGCTTTAAACACTAATATTGCATGACAAAGAAAGTTAAATGCAAAATAATCTGACTTTAATTCACGTGTTTTCAATTAAACACAATTTTGCATGAAACATAATTTTCGAGGCCCGTTAATGGCGGAACGACATCCCGACCCTAATTATCTAAGGGCACATAATGAACTAAGCTAATTTATACTAATTAAACTAGGAAAGTAAGTAATAAAGCAAGTAAACTAATTAAGAAAGCATGGAAATTATTCTACAACGCAAGAAATAGGCAAGAACAATTATATAAATGGAGATGGAAGATGAAAGTTCAACATACACAACCCATATGGTTGTCAACCCAAAGAGATATGAAACCAAGCTCTCAAAACCCAAACCCTAACCTAAAATGTCTTCCAAAACTAACTATTTCTGACATTACAACAAAATTAAGTTATATAGTAAGTTGGAATGAAAGAAAAGAAGAAAGAAAAGAAAGAAAAATATCTGCAGAAAATAGGGTCTCGATCGATCGACCACTTTGGTCGATCAATCTATAGTTCAAATCGTGGCAAAATACTGAAGGATTGATCAATCGACCACTTTGGTCGATCGATCGATCAAGCAGGGTAGAACATCTTGTTTTCCTCTTGTTTTGGTGTAAATGCTTTTCTCCCCGCTAGAATCGCTGTAACTTCTTCATTTGGGATCGGAATCGCGCACCGTTCGCGACCACGCAAATATTTCGAGTGGGGATAAAAATTTTGTGAAATGTCAGGCTAGGTACCCAAACTTTGAATTTATCGGATTGCCCTTGAACGTGCGAATGTGTATGGGACTTGAGCGGAATGCGTCCGAACTCCATTCTTAGTACCTAAATACTTACAAAAGCCCAATTATACCTCATATAACATGTTAACAATATAAACCGAGGTTGTCTGGTTAACGATCTTAAATATAGAGATTAAGGCACCCGAGGGGCTAAAATGCGTACTTTCGACAGATGAAATACGCAATATTTGCATATTATCAGCGCGACTTTGGGCCTCGGCCTGATCTTGCCTAATGGAGAAGTAAATGGCCTCTTAAAATTAATCCATAGACATAGGGTATGAGGTAAATGACTCAGACTCAGACATTGAAAAGGGGTCAATTGGATCCTCAGTTGGCTCAACAAGCTCGGCTAGCTCAGGGTGAATCACCTTAAAAGGCGGAGGAAAGATAGGTCTGAGGGGGAAGGCCTCAGCCCTATGAGATTCCTCTTAGGCTAGCTTTATATGCCTAATTTTTGCAAAGGTCTTATCTCCAAGAGAGGGGAAATTTCTATGAGTTTATAAGGAGGTCTGAGCATAGGAAGATGACCTTACACTTGGGACCACAAAAAAAAGCAAACAACTGGACACAAGCTAAACTAAGGATCAAAAGTTGGTTTTGGTCAATTTCAAACCAAGAACAGTAAAAAACAAGAGCCACTGAAAAACTCAAAGAGTCACCGAAAAACTCATATGACCACCGAAAAATTCAACTATCGCCGAAAAATGCAAGAAATAGAAAAATAAGGATAAAAATGGCAAAGGGCAAGTTAAGAATGATACCTGAAGGAATGCGAAATGAAGAAGAAGGGATATTGAATGAAAGAAACCCACAAACAGCCTCGAATTAAGTTCTTGACAAGAGAGTAAGAATGTAGAAGGCTTAGGAAAGGAGAGTGAGAAATAAAGAAGAAAGAGAAAAGAAAGGGTTTAAACCCTCAAAATCAGCTTTCACGCGTACCAAGGCCCATAATTGCCTTGGGAGCCCAAAAGACCACAATCATTGCACTTGCCAAGCACACAACCTACTTCATATGTTAACACTTGTCAAATAAATATTGGTACAAAAAGAAGAACAACTCGAAGTTGCATACCCCTGAGTTACCTATTTTACATAGGTAACTAAGGGCTAGTGGGTGATTGATAGGCCCAATGTGTACCTGCCAATTCAGAGACATCCACTTTGGCCTGTATGATGGCCGAGGTAATAAGAGTTCAAGAATACCCATCCGCAACATCGTCTTACATCAGGTCAGCTATAGTCGACATTGTATCTACCACGAACCTCATCTCGGCTTGGAATAAGTCGAGGTCAACAAGGATCTATTAGTTCAGCTTTGATCAATTCAGCCGCAACCGACATTACTAACACCACCCTAATTCGGCTACAGATAATGTTTCAAGCACCACGTGAGATCAGCAAAGTATCTTAGGCCCAATGAACAATCCTATCATTGATAGGTTTCCCCTAGTATCAGTAACCTTATAGGCTCGTCATCAAGTGTCAGGTCAACATCGGCCTAGGATGACATTCTACATAACTAACCTCGGCAGACATCCTAGCCAAGGTCATCATATAATTCCCAGCCAAGGCAAGGGTCATACCTCACCAACCTTGTACTCACCCAGGACGAGGTTGGTACCAAGCAAAGAAATACGAGCTTCTAATCATACATGTATGTCTTGAAGCACGTGGATAAATATGTTATGACTGAATCACTCCCTCCATGTGAGGGAATATTGAGGTCATCATTAATTAGTTGAAGATCAGCCAGCTGTCATCCTTACACGGGCTAGATCTCCATGCACATGCTCATTGTATGCTTAGGGGGTACATTACACCCCCCAAACGCTATATATAGAGGTCATCCTCTACCATACAAAAGGATGCAAAATTACAACCCTAGTGAAATTCTATCAAATTACCCTGTAGAGAGAGAAAGCTTGAGAGATTGTATTCATGGCCATTACTGCCTTATTTTAGTGACCTTACTCACTCACTTGCACAGTGGACGTAGGCCTAATTGGCTGAACCACTTATATATTGGTGTTCATCCTCTTTTCCTCATCCCAATCTCTTATATTTAGTATATACTCATATTGCCATTGTTATCACTAGTGTGAGCTTACAAAAACCTTGATGTGTGGTGTTATTTCCCGTATCATCAGTTATCTAGCAGTAACTTGTCAACTATCTGCTTGTTTGGATGGAATGTCTTCAGTATGTGAACAACTGTCTATGTGAGAGGTTAAACAACATACTGAGTCTTCATCTTTTGTAGGTATGGGATGGTAGTCTAGGTTGGTTCCAAAAATATCTTTATAAATGCGAGGAATAAATCCCATGCGCATTAAAGTCTTTTTACTATAAGTCTTAAAGGAGCGTCTTATGGCTCTGATACCACAATTAGGGTTTGGTCAGAATTTGGTGAGTTTCTAAAGTTCTTAAGGTCTTGATACCAATTTGGGTCAAAACTACAAATATTTTAAATATATAGTCTTAAAATAGGTTTTAGTATAAGACAAGAGGGGGACCATCTAGAGAAAATAACAAAATGTCTTAGGGACCATGAGGGGACCACAGTCGGATAAGGCCAAAAGTCCGTTAATCCATTCTTTAAGGAAGTCTTCTTAGGAGAATGTTCTTGTCAAGGTTAATAAAGATTCTAACGAGATTGGGAGAGTGTTAGAAATGCAAATTTAACCTTGATGTTTGGGGTGAATTTCAATTTTAGACCCAATGTTTCAGAAGTTGGAATTTTAACTTTGAATTTTGAAATTTATTGCAATAATATTGATCGGCAATGTGTCATTCAAATACATGACGGGAAATTCTTCCATTGCATCATGTGACATATGTACTCTTTTTTCCAATAAATAGTTGACACATAGGTCCAAAAAGCATTTTTAATAAAAAGAATTTAAATTCGTCTAGTGAATTAAGGTTAAATTTAGGGTTTTTTTACCAATTAGTGTCGTTTACTAAGTATGTAGTTCAACAGGTTATATCATCTTTTTTGGGGGGCTCTAGCTAGTCCCATGAAAAAATATTTTTGGTCTTCAACAGGTCCTATTTGTAAACATATAGTTAATATTCAATATATGTATAAATAAGACCTACTAGAAAAAAATGCTATGATAGGACCTATTAGGAAATGTCGTATGTAAATAAGACTAATTTGTGAAGCGGCCTTAAATTTATTGTGTAATTCTACAATAACTGAATTTTTGACTGAATTTTTGTAGACACGTTGACATGGAGGCTTGTTATTGATTGGTTTGGAGGTCTCACTGGAGTAAACCCCAAAAACTAATCAATAACAATCCCTGTATCATTGTGTCTAAGAAAAAATTGTCTAAAATTCAATCGCAATAGAATTTTTCAAATTTATTACAACCCAATTGTTAAAATGTCTGGGTGAGTTAAAATGGCACATCCCGCATTGAGAGAGAATAATTATATCATCATCATCCGCCACCATCTCTGTTCCCCAATTCAAATCAGATAGATCCATGTGTGTCTCCTGATTTGGGAACACTCCATTTCCCACAGACCCGCCAATTACCTGATTTGGGCTCAAATCACACCCACCCCTGCTCTCCCCAACGAAGTCTTGTAAAAGTCTGGCAAATACTTTGAAAAGTCTTTTTATTATATTCGATTTCATTTAAGAACAAAAAAATGGGCAAAGACATTGATAAGTTATTTGCAAAGACTTTAGAAAGGAAAATAAATAACTTCACTCCGTCGTCAAGTTGTTCGCAAGGGGAGAAAAAAGTTGTATAAAAGATGGATGTATTTTCCTAATTCTCAGAGAGAATAATAATATCTCAACTTATTATTTACCCCGAATAGAAAAATAGTAAAGTCACTGTGGGTTTATCCATTGATCTTCACCATCATCTTCGTACATCAATATAGTTGTTATGTCTCATCTTTCTCCCACCCTCAATAAAATCATTTTCATTCGTGCCTTTATCAGCTGAGCTCTTCTTTGCTTCAATTTAAGAAAACTTTTACCATTGATATTATTTTTTCTGAAGAGTGTTCTTAATTTGGTCAAACTTCAGAACAAAAGATGATATCTTGGAAGAGGGGTACAAATTTCCATACATGGGATGGCGTGACTTGCGATTGGAGGACTTAAGTTGTAGCGAGTTGACGGAAATTATCCATTCCAATAGCACCATCTTCTAGCTATATTATCTTCAGAGCCTTAACCTCACGCATAATAATTTATATGGCTCTCGGATCTCAAATAAATTTGGTGGATTTTCTCCGGATTTGACTAATCTTAACCTCACAGACTCTTCTTTTACATGCAAAGTTTCAAAAAAAATATCCCATCTTTCCAAACTAGTATCACTTGATCTCTCTCAGAATCATGAAATGGAAATTAAAAGTCAGAATTTCAAATTGCTAATTCAAAACTTGTCCCAGCTTACAAAACTCTCTCTTTTCGATGCCAGCATCTCTTTAGTTGTACCATATTCAATCGTCTATTTGAGGTCTTTAGATTATCTGAATCTCAAGACTTGCAGAATCTATGGGTCCATTCCTAAATCGCTTGGAAACCTTACACAAATCACTTATTTGGGCCTCTCGGGTAGCAATTTTACTGGAGAAATTCCATCTACGCTTTCAAATCTCAAACACCTCACTCACTTAAAATTCTCAACAAATCAGCCTGTAAGACAAAACCCCAATGTTTTTTCTAACCTCAGATCCTTAACCTCTATTGATCTTAGCGATAACAAATTCAATGGTCCATTCCCAACCTCAATTACAAACCTCACACAACTTCTTACTTTATATCTCTCACGTAATTTATTGATGTGTCCAATTCCGTCCAACATAGTTACGCTTCATAACGTAATGGTGCTGGTTTGGTAATGGTGGTAGTTTGAATATTGTTAATGTTGGTTCTAGTATTATTTCCTATGATTCCAGTTCCTATAATATGAACAATATCTTATAATGTCCTTCTGTTGCTGCTAACCTTCTTTCCATTTAACAATTCATACGTGATAATCACACTTATTTTATTTTCCTTATTTTTCTATGTGAGCACCGGGAGGATGCTTTTCCGCGAGAGGAGTGAAAATGGTCTTTATCTGTTCCACTTTCACCATCAGATTTCTACAAATTCAGGACATCCATCTAGTTTTCTCAGTGTTCATGTTGGTGTTCAAGTTTTCCATTTTAGATTAGGTCATCCTTTCTCTCCAACACTTTCAAGTCTTATTTTTAATAAGTGTCTTCCAATGACCGTATCTAGTTCGTTGTCCTTTTGTCATTCAAGTCCATTGGGAAAGAGTACTAAATTACCATTCCATTTATCAGATTCAATTTCTAGTTCACCTTTAGAATTAATACAATTTGATGTATGGACATCCCCTATTGTATTTCTTAAAGGATCTAAAATTATGTGTTATTTGTGGATGATTATTCTCGTTATTCTTGGATTTTTCCAAAGCAATTTAAACATGAGGTGTTTGATATCTTTGTTCTCTTATGTTCTATGTTGAAAATATTTTCTCTTATAAAATGAGATTATTTCAATGTGATGGGGGTGGTGAATACATTAAATGTGCCTTTCAAAATGTTTTAGCCAATAATGGGATTAGTTTTCGTTCCTCTTGTTCGGAACATCCCAAACAATATGGAGTGGCCTAACGAATACACCCTCATATTGTTGAGATTGTCCTTACGCTTCTGGCTCATTCTTATATGTCAATTGATTATTGGGTTGAAGCATTTAACACAGATGTTTATTTAATTAATCTCCTTTCGATATGTGTTCTCCATTCCATAAGTCTTTATGAAAAATTATTCCAGCAATCTACCAAGTATGCCACTCTCCCTGTTTTTGGTTGTGCGTGCTTCCCCTACTTATGTCCATATAATACTAATAATCTTCAATTTCGTTTGAAGCGTTGTGTGTTCATGGTGTATTCCCTTAATCATTAATGTTATCACTATCTTGATCTCGCTAACGGTGATGTATATTTATCTCGTCATGTTTTGTTTGATGAATTCTATTTTTTGTTTCAAGAGACTAGTACTTAGCCATCTCAAAATATTTCCCCCGACTCTTTTATCCCTCTACTGGAACAGGTCACGCTGACACAATCCACATCTTCTACCCACCTACTTATTAATTGTAATATGTCCCTCCGATCATTCTCACATTTCCATGATTCATCTCACAATACTCCTTTTAACTCCCCACTCTTAAACACTCCTTCCATTGTCAACTTGCCTTCTCCCCCACCAATTCATCCCATTAATAGTTCATCCTTTACCTGACCATCCTTTTGACATTTGGGGCCCGCAAGTCTTCTCCTCAATAGACCAACCTCCTTCGCCCTCGTAACATTACATGATCACTCGTGATAAAGATAGTATTCTCCTTCCAAATCCTAAATATGATCTTAATGCAGTTTATAATGTTGACTGCACTGAACCTACTTGTTTCAGTCAAGCAGTAAAAATGTGGAGTGGCGCACAACTATGGTAGTGAGTTTATAATGTTGCTCAATAAGTGGGTGTTTAAGATTAAACTCAAGTCTGACGGTTCAATTGAGCATTACCAGGCTCGTCTTGTGGAAAATGGTTTCCACCAACAAGAAGGTATTAATTATTTGGAAACTTTTAGTCATGTGGTCAAAGACTCCACTATTCGCATCATCATTGCTTTATTTGTCCATCATCAATGGCCTATTCGGCAATTGCATGTCCAAAATGCATTTCTCCATGGGTTTTATTTGAGGATGTTTATATGTGTCAACTTGGTAGTTTCAATGATCCCAATTTTACTCATTATGGTTGCAAGCTCCACAAGCCTCTTTATGGTTTGAAACAAGCCCCATGGGCATGGTTTCAATGCTTATGTGGTTATTTGGAAGCACTTGGGTTCCATGGTTCAAAAGTTGACTATTCTCTATTCATATTTCATAAGGGTGATATAAGAATTATATTTCTTATTTATGTGGATGATATTCTCATTATGGGAAATAATTCTTCTCATGATTCAAAGTTAATTTCTCATTTCGGGAAATTATTTTCTATCAAAGACTTGGGACCTATTCATTTCTTCCTTGGCATCGAGGAAACTTATAGTTTCAGCGGCTTGCATTTGACCCAAACTAAGTATGTTCTTGATTGTTTGCATCGTATGAATTTTTTGGATGTCAAACCTATTTCCTCTCGTTCCATGAGTGCTAAGAAACTTTCCATGTACGATGGTGATTCATTTTTCGATCCCACTATATATCGGACTATTATGGGCATGCTAAAATATTTGACGATTACTCGTCCAAACATCTCTTTTGTCGTTAATCAGGTTTGTCAATTTATGCACTAGCCAACTACGGTCCATTAGTTAGCAGTTAAGAGAATCTTACGTTTCTTTAAATCCCCACATGATCATAGTCATAGTCTATTTTATTAGTCAGGCTCTCTTCGTTTGGAAGCCTACTCATGATGATTATGCCGACAATCTAGATGATCGTCACTCTATCGGAGGTTACTGTATATATCTTGGCCATAATCCGATTTCTTGGAACTCTAAGAAGCAACGTACAGTTTTACGGTCCAATACTGAATTAGAATATCGACAGTTGGCTTATACAGTAGCTGAGATCTCTTGGTCGCGTTCTATCTTAGAAGATATTTGTGTTCCTCTTTCTACACAACTGATTAGGGGTGGCCATGGGCCGTGCCGGGCTAGGGCTAGCTCAGGTCGGGCTTGTAAATATTTGAGCTATCCCAAGTCCTCCTAGGCCCGACTCGGACCTCATTGTGTAATCCCAAGCCTACACAAGTTCGAAAGCTTCTTGTCTAGGTCGATTGCCCAGGTCCGGCCACAAATTGTTTTTACTTAAATTTTGTTGTTTTGTAAATTTATGACGTATTTTATTGTTTAGCAAATTTATTTTAGAATATATTCTTAAGACTAAGAGTGAATAAATCCTAAAATTGATATTTCTAAATGTTCTTCATTTATATATATGTGTGTGTGTGTGATTAATATTATATATAATTCTCAGGCCTCGGGCCAGGTCGGGCTTAAGCGAGCCAAAGAATACATGTCCAAGCCCGCGTAGAAAAAATCGGGTCTATAAAATTTTACCAAGCCCGATTTCACGGGCATATTTTCCTTACCCAAGTCCTATATTTTTCTCATGGACTTGGCGGACCTCAGGTCTATGACCACTCCTACTAATGATTTGGTGTGACAAAATAAATTCCATTTCCTTGGCTCACAATCCGTTCTTTCATGCTCGTACAAAGCACTTTTAAGTAGATTATCATTACATTTGTGAAAAAGTGGTGTGAAAAGAACTTTAGATCTGCCACATATGTACAGAAGACCATGTAGCTGATGTGTTCACTAAAGGCTTTTCTTCTGTACGTTTCAAGTCTCTTGCCAATAAGCTCATGGTACGCCCTCACCCCATGAGCTTGCCGAGGGCGTGATAGACAACAGAGTTTGAAGTCAGATTTGACTGAATCTAGAGATAAGGAGGTTGTTGATAAAGCCTAATCATTATAGTTTGTCATCATCTGATCCCTACTTTATAGGGGATTTATTTGTACATGTATTCTCTATATATACTAAGATAACTTAGTTTTTGAAAATATGTAAATTTTTAACGGCGCGAATGAGTGCCACATCAAAAGACATTTTTGGGAAATTAAGGGTTGAGATCAACTCCCTCCATTAATTTCAAATGCAATACTATTCCTATTTCACCTTTACCTATTTTATCCCTTAAAAATTGAAATTCCCCCTATTTTTCTTCTCACTAATTAATTCCTCCACTATCACTTTAATTCAAACACAACCATATTTTGGTAAAAACAAACTAAAAGGCAACTATTTTCTCTCTCTTCTCACACAACCCTCCGTATAATCACAATCCCCCCACAAACACCACAATGTATGTTCTCTCTCACTCTCTCTTCTCAGACTTTATCTTCTCCCCCAACCTCTCCCCCCACCAACTTGAAACCACCTCCCCTTCTCACTGACTCCGGCCTCTGATAAACTCCCCTCCAAAGTTCTTACGAAACCACCTATCTCCCTCTCACGGGCTCCGACCTCCAATAAACCCCCCGCCATCATTCTTAAAACGTTGTTGTTCATAAACGTTCATACCTAAAAGTCTTAAAATAGGGCAAAAATCTTGAAAGAAAATGGGTGTTGGACTGTTTTGACATACCCAGGTTCGTAAACGTTGTTGTTTTAATTTATGTGTAAGTATCTTAAAAAAAAATTGATCCCCTTTTTCTTACTCTTAAGTGATTGGAAACTGATACATTTTGGTAGTCATTTTCTCCTTTGTTGACTAACTTTTTATTTCTTGATTTGTTCGTAGTTTTCTTTTTGGTTGTCTTTGTGTGCAGATTTGATTGAAGTCCAGGGATGCATGGTTTGGATTTGTACATTTAGGAGGTTTAAGTTTTCAATTTCATTTTTATTTTTGCAGATTTAGTAGATTTGATTGAAGTACGATTTGGGTTTGTACATTTAGCAGATTTGATTGAAATACGGTTAGGGTTTGGGTTTGGGTTGGTACATTTAGCAAATTTAGGGATTACAATGATGAGGTCTGTGTTTGTACATTGAGCAGATTTGATTGAAGTATGGTTTGGGTTTTCATTTTCAGTTGTTCCATTTTTTATGTTCATCTCTGCGTACAAATGAATATATCTTTGGTTTTGGTTTTAGTTTCAAAAGATTTCATCCATTTTTGTTGTTTCATCTCACCCAAGATGATGGCACACATAAAGATTTTTTTTTTGTTCTGGGTTTTTTTATGCTGTGTTTTTCCTTTTCTATTGTATGTGTACGCCTTGTTTATTATTTTTTATTTTGTTTTCATGAAAATTCTCATTGAGGAGAAAGTTTGTACATTTGTAACTATATATGTTTGTGTTTATTTCATGACAACTCTCAGTGAGGAAAGAGTTTGTAAATGTATATGTATGATTGTTTTATTTTTTGTTAAAATCAAATAATGTTTCAAAACCATAATATTCAGTTTCTGCTTATATTTTATTATTTTGTAGATCATACTTTTGGATTCATAGCACCGGGTCGAAATCAAGTATATTATATTTCGATTTCGATTTTATGCAATATTATTTCCGTTTGTGTCAAACATATGCACTAATGAATTAATACTATACATGTAGATGTCAAACATAGGTACTAATGCATTAGTAGTTCCTTTGCATATTCATTTTGTGAAAACAATAGCAATATTATTTTAGTTTGTGTCAAACATAGGCACTAATGTTTGTGTTTGTTTCTATTTGTTGAATCTTACATATGACATTGGTATAGTTCTCATATGCTAAAAATTAATTACTTCAATTTCAATTAATTATGTTTTTTTTCATATTTAAGGCTTTGATTTTTGTGACAGATTGACAACATGGTTATGATGTGTATTAGCAGGAACTTCAAGTGCAACTGATGCATCGAGTCATTTTGTCGAGCTTGGTATGTCTCTTTTATCTTTAGCTAGGATTTACTTTTTCTACATCTGATTTTTATACATTTAATTAGGTTTACATGTGAGTTTTATATTTTTATACAAACTTCTTTTGTTAACACAATAACAACCCTTGCTATTTAGTGCACGAAAGGGTGAAGGACATATTAGTCCTCTTCCATAGTCTGTGCACATCTTCTTTGTTTAGTAATGGGTGATGAAACTTAGGAATTGAATACATGAACCGCTTTTATATTTCTATGTTTAGTATGCTTGGTATTTATTAATTTGTCTCCTTTTGATGTAGTGAATTGACAAGACATAAGGTGTATAGTTCCTCTTGAGAGTGGGAACTATGGTAATGAACATGTAAGGATATGTTTCCCTTTAAAGTGCCTATTTGTTTATCGGGAAAAGTATGCCCTTTTAAGTCTTTTTCAAAATTCAGAATATTATTGAATTTTCACATATGCTATAATTTTGACATAATTCGAAAAAAATTATAAATAGTGTTGATTATAAGTTTTGGAAATGTCATGTTTCAAAATATTATATATTTTGCATTTTAGTATATGTTGTGTATAATTTGGATACCAATGGTTTATATGAATGAAGATAGATTATTTTTTTAGCACAAACATAATATGATACGACTAACATGGTTTGCAATTTTGACACCCAATTTAACATGAAAAAACATGACTAACACGATGATAACAACAATGACACCCATTTAAACGTGAAAACACATGTCAATTTTTACACGATTAACAATTTTTGGGTTCAAGCTATCAAATGTATACACTTTTGTTGGGTGTTTGATGATTTAGTGCTTTAAGGTTATACATTGGAGATGAAACACTGAATTTAAGTATATGCCGTCATATATTTAGGTTTCGATTATGTTTTTTTAAATACTTCATAGACTCTATTTCTTAAAAACTCTGTTTGAACAAATGGGGGAATAATTTCCTTTTATGTTTTTTCAACGTCAATCTTATTTTTCTTTTGAAGTCCTATTTTTTTATATTTAGTCCTCCTTAAAAAAGAAAAAAGGAAGGTATGTTTGCGACATGATTGTATGTTTGCAAGACAGTAATTTCCTTGAGTAGTAAGGAGGCATTGCATATATGCATATACATAT
This sequence comes from Sambucus nigra, assembly GCA_949130495.1. Classification (NCBI taxonomy): domain Eukaryota; kingdom Viridiplantae; phylum Streptophyta; class Magnoliopsida; order Dipsacales; family Adoxaceae; genus Sambucus; species Sambucus nigra. Next base: position 8,971,857 of record OX422214.1, read on the forward strand.
GTGCAGGTAGCATATATGCAATATGCATATATGTAGATACAACTACAATAGTTAATTAGATCGTTAGATTGTTGGTACAATTTAAAGGTATATATTGCTTGAAATTTAATGAGAGAGGTTTGCTCCTCTAATTGCGTACCAAACAGATAATGAAAATTTATCGTTACTTGAAATTTAATGAGACATTTGTTACTTGAAATTTGCATATCCTCCTACTGTATCTGTTTGGTACTAAAAAGATAAGAGTTTCCACCTTCTCCTCCTACAGGATTCAGGCATCTTAAAAACGGTTTTCTCCTCGGTTGAAATTAGAGGATCTTCTTACCATTTAAAATTTCGAACGACCTGCTCCTCTAATTTCAAGCGAGATTGCAGCTCCTCCTCATGTAGGCATTTTTGGTACTTCATCTATAGGAGCTATTACAGGTCCCTTCCGTTACTTTTTTTATTCACTTCACTAGACCCTTAAGTTATATTCAATTAACTTCAGTTAAATAATTGATTCAAATATTAGCATTTGAATTAATTGTATTTAGTTAATTCAGTGATTCGGTTAATTCATTTGTATTCAGTGATTCAAATATTAGTGTTTGTTATTTTGTCAGTTTTTCTGTTAATTATCATGTCCATTCATTATTCTGCAATTTCATTTTCTTAAATTTAATAAAGTCAGAAGTTCCTTTTTAGTTTTGGCATTCGAGTCAGAAGTCCCTTAAAATGCCAATAACGTGTATTTTACGATGTTTGTACTGTTATATTGAACTGAGGTAATTGTGATATATTAAAATAGGGCTTATAATGTTTATACTACTATATTGAATTGAGATAATTGGTTTGGTTTCTAACAGGTAATTGAGGCATTTTGAATTATGTGTCTTTGTTACATTTTTTTCAATTCAAAATTGTGTAATCTCTTTTTGTGTTGTCTTCGTTTCTTACACTAATTTCACTATTGTTTGATAACTTGAGGACTTAAATTGGGGTTGTGAGATTGTGTAGTATTGGAGTTCCAATGCGAACATTATCCTTACTGCCTATGTGTCGTTCCTTTTACTGCATCTGGTGGAGGAGGCAAAGTCACCACAAAGTTTTGAAGACAGTTAATGAGGACGTCAAGAAAGTTCACCTGGGGAAGGGGCAAAGTCATTGCTCTTACAGGAGGGCCAGTAGGTGAAGCTCACCACGAACACATGACAGTTGGTTAGTTCACATCGAACACGGGCCAATAAGCAGTTTGTTTCATTGAAGATTTTGTTAGACGAATTTGGTATTTTTTTTATTATTGGATTCGTTGTTACCCCTTAAACAGGGTGGATAGTCCAATAAACAAAGGAGCATATGCTTAATTTTTTTTAAAAATTGACACTTTGTTTTTTTGAGACATAGTGAATTTGATTGATGTATATTGTATATGTCATTTTATATGTGAATTTGTTTGATGAATTTAGACCATTTGGATGTTGTCGGACTATTTGTTATTTGTTAAGCAGGGTGAATAGTTCCATAAACAAAGAAGACTATGCCCAATTTTTTTTAAATTTTGACACTTTGTTTTTTTGAGACACAATGTCAATTCGATGGATGAATATTGTATATTTCGTATTATATGTGAATTTAGACTATTTGAATGTTATTGGACTATTTGTTATTTGTTAAGCATGGTGAATAGTCCTATAAATAAAGGATATTCTGTCCAATTGTTTTAAAATAACACTTCAAAATTTTTTGTGTCTCACTATTACGTACTTTGAAAAGTTATCGCCGTTTTGCCATTACGTACTTTGGAAAATTTCCGTCGTGCCTTCAGACACGGGCATACTCTACTATATATATATATATATATATATATATATATATATATATATATATATATATATATATATATATATATATATATATATATATATATATATACTAGGGTGTACCCGTGCCGATGGCACGACAATAAATTTGTTCACGTGATATTTTGTACCTGTGCCGACGACACGGCTATAAATTTGTTCTCGAAATATTTTGTATTTTAAACGTGTCGCCAATAGTACAAATGTTCTTATAAAAAATTTATTTCTCTTTTCACACTTCGTTTATTTTCTTATAAAAATGTTGAGGATGTTTCATAATAGTGATTAGGTTTCTGAACGTGATAACATGATTCGAAATGATACGACATGAAGACATGATAACTTGAATGATGCCAAACTGATCCAAATGGGCATAAAATGACATATTAGAAAAATGTTATCATAGAACTGTTTTATTAAAATGACATTTTTCCATAAATATAAAAATTGTTTTTTATAATATTTTCTTTATAAAGTGCCTTTTTTAGAAATTAGTTTTTTTTATTATAAAGTGTCTTTTTATAAATAGATCTCCGAACACGATTAGGGAAACCCAAACCACCACCAAAATAGTTAAATTTCCTATGCTCGTGCCCATGGCACGATTACACAATTGTTACGGTGCCTTTGTTTTTATTGCACAACGTGTAATTGTTTAACACAAATGAAAAAAATTCATGTCATGTATTTCACATCAATTTATCTTCTATGCTTCTCATGCCACATCTCTGAAAGTGAAATTAAAATTTAGAGTGAATACCTTTGATCCCATAAAATTACAAAATTTGTTATAAAAGGCTACACAATTGTATAGTTGTTGGGAAGAAATAACATTTCATAGAAAAATACATGAATGACAAAATGACCCACATGGACCTAATTGCACTTGCAATATATTAATCCCATTATCTTCATGGACATAATTGCGTCAACGGTACAAATTCTTCCAAAGAAAAAAAAGGTACAATCAACTATATTTGTTTGAACTGTTTGATCAACTGTATTGAATGGAGGTGGGTATTTTACCCCTTTACATTGATCGTGCAAAATACTTAGTGCTGTGTCGGGGAGAGAACAACTCCCGTTCGGGAGCCCAAATGCAGGACTCCAGTGCAGGATTATTTTGTGTATTTTTTTGTGTAGGTTACAAACATTTCAGTGCACTCCTGTAAAACAAATCATCTCAAAATAACACTTTTTGGTATTTTAAAAAAATGGATCAATTTTTTACCGTACTTAAGGTGCTTAAAATACTGTCAAATATTGACCCATTTTTTTTAAAATACCAAAAAATGTTATTTTGAACTGATTTTTTTTACAGGAATGCACTCAAATATTTATAACTCACAAAAAAAATAAAAAAATAAACTTTTTTTTCCCTAAAAATCATCCCGCACGGTTGGGCTCCTGCATGGGAGCCTGACTCGTGTTGGGGAATCTTAGTTTTTCATTCAAGAGTAAAAGACAGTTTTCAAAAAAGTCCACATGTGTTGAAAATCTTTGGAGTACTTTTGGGGGTATGGAGTATTTCATTGAGCCTTGTGCCCCCATGTCTCCAATGTAAGACTCAGTTTTCAATAGAGTCCACGTGTTGAAAATCTTTGGAGTACTTTCAAATCTATGGAGTACTTTTGGATGTATGGAGTATTTACACTGAGACTTGTAGACCCATGTCTCCAGTGCTTCAACGGGTCCTACTTATCTCATGCAATGTGCTCACATGTTCTACTAAGCTTTTAAATTGAGATGACACAAAAAGTACTTTTTGAGGCTCAAGACGATTTTAAAAAAAATCAAACTAAATGACACCAACTGCTTTTGAGAAATTCTTGAACCACCAAAGATGGAACAAATGAAAAAATAGATAAAAATGTTCATTCACTAAATAAGACATTAATTTAAAAAAATAAAAAAATAGGATCAAGAACTTAAAAATGACTTAATTTGAACCATTTATAATACACACTAATTTAAAAGTCTCTTTGAATTTGAATTCAAGAGTCATTTAAATTTATATGATGGATTGAAAATTATATACAAAGAAGCCCTTTTGAAAATTAGGGAACAAAAAAACATTCAAACCAACACTCGTGTAAATCTCCTTAGAAGTTAGAAAACTACACCCATTCAATAACTCTCTTGAGATCTGAAATCTTATATTGGGATGGTATTGGCATCTGCAAAAGACCTCTCTTGAGATCTGAGATATTTTATTGCGATGGTGTTGGCATCTACAAAAGACCTTACAAAAAATTCACCAGATAAGTCTCAAATCTTAAAAATGGTACAACTCAAAAAGATAACCGAAGTCTCTATATGTAAAATATAAAAATAACCAGATAAGTCTCAATCAATAATTTTTTTATACCTACAGTATAATATATAAAATAAGTCAAATGTAAGTGCGAAAAAATGAAACCTCAACCAAAACAAAATATAAGACCATTACTCTACCATACCAAATTGAATCACAATTTTTTTAAAGCACATGTGTACATAGAATAATGAATAATGAACAATGATACATGTGTACATAGAATAATGAATCAACATCCATCTCACTCAAAATTAATAAAAAAAAATAGGAATATACTGATAGAAGCACGAAACCTTTCTAGCAGATTTGCAACCATACTTCTTTCTTCCCCTGCATAATCTCAGTTAACAAAATCTACATATAAATTAAAACATAAGTAAAATTTATAAAAAAAATCAATTTTTGGTGCGAAGAAGAGATCGTCCATATGGTTAATAAAATTTATAGAGAGACATAGACAAAGAGAGAGAGAGATGTGGAGCTTACATTTGAGTCGCAACTCGTCAGAGATGGATGAAAAAATATCGAAGGTGAATGAAGATAACCTACCGGACATAAAGCACCTCAGAGAAACCGGTGCTGAAACTCCCCTGAAACAAAAAACAAATTGAAAGCCACAAAAAATCAAGTGAAAGCCCCAGGGATATGTAGAATCCTATAAGAAAAATTCAACCATAACAAAATCAATCTCTCTAACTATATTGAATTGAAACCCACCAAAAAATCAAGATCTGGAAAATACGAAAAGCTGTGAGGAAGGCCGAGGTGGATGGAGGCGGAGAGACAGACCGTTGTGGAGGTCGGAGGCTGAGGGGTAGATCTGCGTTTAAAAACTGAGGAAGAGAGAGAGAGAGAGAGAGAGAGAGAGAGAGAGAGAGAGAGAGAGAGAGTATGGGAGGAATAACAGTGATGATATCATGGAAAGATAAAAGAGAGGTCTCGTACCTATGAGGGCCAAACTGGAAAAGATACTTGCATGCCCTCCAAACTCTTCAAGGGTGAAGAGACGGAGAGGAAGTGTGTTTGAGAGAGAAACGTACCAAAATCTAAGCTCATAGTCGTTACTCTGCCTCATGTATTCTTAGTGGGGTTGGTGAGATATTGAGAGGCTCGAGGTCTGATATGCACAGATATTGAAAGGCTCAAGGTCTGATATGTCGGAGCCAAGAGTCAAATTTCAAATGCCACGTGAACCATTAGATACAAAGACTGTTTATATAGGTTTTGTATACAAAATTATATGATGTGGCATAAACCCCCTCCTCCTTTATTATATATATATGAATGAAGAACATGGTTACATCTACCAAACCAATATATATATATATATATATATATATATATATATATATATATATATATATATATATGAATGAAGAACATGGTTACATCTACCAAATCACACTTTGTTTACTCCTTTGTTTCATCTTCTTTTTATTCTTCTTCATGATACAATCTCTTGGGAATAAGATCTTTTAAATGCGGTATGCATACTTTGTGAAATTAACTATACCTTGAGTCTAATCTAAAGGTATCTAGACCGTATCCTAATAATTATATTTTAACTTTTTATGAAATTTATGCCTTTCGAGGGACTTAATTGTGAAAAAATTAAAGTTTTGTTGTTTCTGTAGAAAACATAATAAATATTTCTTAAATTATTACTTGAATTTAGGTTTAGATTTTAGTCATTTGGAGTAAAATTAGTTTAATTAAATCCATAATTATTTCTTTATAGAGACTTTATCAGTATGCTCATTGGTATTGAGATTTTTTTAAAGTTGCTCTCTATATTTTTCTATTTGGATGTATGTGCAGCTGAGTGATTTATGGATTATGGAGAAAATATCTTAATGTTTTGATTCTTTGGGAGACAATGGATAATTCTCCAAATGACATCTTTATTGTTGAAGAAACACACTATTGTGAAATATAACGCGATCTCTTTATCGATGTTCTTAAACTTATGTTTGGTCTAAAGTTAATGATTGATTATATATTGCTTTCATCAATGATGTGTGTTTGTGACTAATGTTTTGTGTTTATGCATACTAAATCAAGAGGAGTGTAATTAAAAGGCGAGGACGCAAAGGGTAAGCTTTTGATTTAAGAGACTAGATTGAAAATGACTAGTGATTTCATATCTTGAGCTTTGCGTAGTTTAAGTCTTTAAAATCCATACTGTTAAAAGCTTGAGATGATATACTACTTTAATGTTTGATCATGAGTAATATGTTGTATTTATTTTCTTTAGGTCATAAAGTTTGTCGATATACTATTTTCTGCCAAAGTAGTTAGTTTCAAATTAATGATCGTGTCAAGTGTAATTAGTTTTGATAGTAAACTGTACTTTCAATTATTTGATAGGCAGTAAACTTTACTTGGAAAAATACAATTCTGGATAGTAATTCTTGAGTGGTAAGATCCAATTGATTGACATATACCTACATGGAAATTTACATAATAGCAGTCCTTTGAATTATGTAGTTTACTTGATTAATTCTTTTGTGTTTGTTTCGATATCTTTAGTTAATAGACTTTTTGAAATTGCAATGTTACCGTATAGAGATAATTTTTTTATTCAATATAATATGTTGCTATATTTTCTGTCAATCATTATCATTGATCTGAATTGGTGGCGATTTATGGGGTTTATATGATCTGAATTGGTGTACAATGCCAAATGCCATGAAACATAATGCCCGAGGAAAGTAAAGTACTACTTTGAATACGTAACCCCTTAAAAACATATACCGAGGGTTCATTCAAAAAATAATCGGAATGTTTAATAGTTAAATTGCAGAGCATATAGGCATAATACACACAAAATAGTAATATGTACCAAATTGTTCGAATACCTGACTATTAAATTCTTAACAAAATATTTTTTAAAGTTTTTTTTACTTAAAACCAATTAGTTTAGAATCTCATTGAACTTAATAACAATTGGTCTCTCTCACTAGCATTCAGGATCCCACTCAGAATGGCTACTAGACAAGGACAAGGTTAGTTATTACCCTCATAACATTGACGAGCAAGAGGTTATGCGAAAGCTATCTTAAAAAACCAAACTCGCTCCCTGTTCAGTCAGATGAAAAAAATATATGCTTTGGGAGTGTGACATACGCGGACGGGGAGTACGCAGCCGAACAATTACAGGGGCTTTCGACAGAGATAGCTGAACTAACCAGATGGGCTACCCCTAGAGCTAACAGTCTCTCTTCTTATGCGCTCGACCACAACTAAATGGTGTGGGCAAACCCTGGTATTGAGAATTCCTCTAACTCTCCTTGGTCCCTTCGTATGTCAGGCCAGACAAGAACTAGTCGATAGGGTGGTCTGGTCTAATACCCTTTAAGTATTTACTTTATATCTACTTATATCTACGTCTAGCAACTTCCAGATTCTTCAAATATACGCAAAAGATATGCCAAAGGACTGAAAATACTCATGTGGGCAAATTGTAAAATGTTTGATATACAAAAAACAATAGGTGTTCAATGTTCAATCCCATATCTTAAAAATCCCTAAATCAAAAAAGTTTCACAACTCATATTTAAAATCCATCAAAACTTTATTGAACATAGAACTTGAATGTGAATAGTATAGGAATCACCAACTATCGTTTATTTACTTGACTCATGAGAGAGATAATGATGTGAATCGAGGGCATAATTGCCATTTTTGTTCATTTTGGGCAAAGTAGTATTTTTACTTTCTTTGTCATTTTTCTTTTATTCTATTGTTGTATTTTTCTTTCTTTCGCTCTAGTATCTAGAGCTAAGGAATAGTAATGGCATTTTTGTAATTAGTGCCTTAGCTTAGAGCCTAAGCTACTCATTTCCTTTAAATCCCTTGTAAGAATCATTTGAGGCGGACTTGATTTTGGAATAGAAAATAGTATTTCCCTCTCTGAAGGTGTGGGTTACATATTTTTAAGAGCCTTTTGACATGTAGTTTACGTCAAATTGGTATGAGAACGGATTACGCTCCATATTGGTGTTGGTGTATCGGTGTATTTGTATCAAAATCCTACGCTACTCGCAATGGTTCCTAAGAATTCCAAACAACATGAAAAGAGTAATCTACAATTAAGATAACAAATCGGAGAGCTGGCCAAGAAGCAACATGCCGACATAAAAGAGGTGAGGCAACAACACACCCAACTCCTCGCCCAAATGTCCCAACTCCTTGTCGCCCAGAAAACCCCCACCCCCACACCCACTCCCACCCATGCGGCCTAAACCCTAACCCCTATAATGCTACCGAGATGCCCCAACCTTACTCTAACCCATCTAGACCCCAAAACACCCACCCGACCGACTGCTCTACCCCGAAACCCCCTTCCTCCAGTCACATAGTCCCCGGCGACCAGCCCTTCATCGCTGACCCACTAAAACCCACCACCCACCCCTTCTAACAACTGGAACTCATACTCGGACCATCCAGCCTCCTCCCCAACAAAAAAATCACTTGACGGACCTTATTCAGATCCGAGTAGGTTTGTTTTCCTTACCCGCTACCCGATGCCCATCCTCAGCCGGCTCGATCTCGGTTCTCCCCCTCCCCCTTTCGCCCAAACCATTTCCTCCCTCTGATACATCCGCAAGATGACGATATCCTACCCCAATACCTCACTCCTACCAACCCGACTCCACATACCCTCCCCTCGGCTCAAATCCGAGCTAAGGATAACCCTTGCACTACAAAGCCCTCAACCCACCTATTTGTTTTTTGTGGCTCCACCTCATTTCGGCCTCCGGGCCTATTTTACCCACCGTGAGCCTCCCAGGTCATCTTCGAACCCCCTTCGGGTTGTTTGATTGCCCTGGGGGCCTGGGCCACCATTTTGGTGTAATACCCCGTATTTTTGTGACATTTATTTATGGGATTAATTGAATTAAATGCGTATTAATTGGAAATTAATCCGGGTTAAAAATACTAGCGAGATGCGAGTTGGTATTTGATTATATGTGCATATATGATTATATATGAATATTGAATTATGAAATTTGTCATGAGATTGAAATACGGCAATTTGGAAATTTTGTTGAGACGCGTGTGACAGTCGCGTCAGGTATATATTTATTTTAATTAAAAAGTGAATTTTATTTCTATTATCCGTATGGTCGTTTTGAGTTCGCCAACGCGCCCGGAATGGTCGAAATAGTCAGAAAACACTAGCCGAGGGTTTAGTTTGGGTCCCGGGGCGTTTTTAGGCCATACCGGCAACCCAAAAGGGCAGTTTGGTAATTTTAGAATTTTGGGATTTTTGATTAACGAATTTTAGGAGTTTTAAATGGAAAATTAAAAGACCCACTAACCCATTACCATCCATTATCTGATTAGAGGGCTACAGGGGTTATTAGAATTAGCCCCAAAAGTTCCTAAGACAAACCCTAGCCTCTATTGCTACCATTAGAGAAGAAAGCTTGTAGAGGGAGAGATAGAAGGATTCTGCAGAGAGAGAGAGTATACTCCATCAAATCGACATCAAAATCAGAGATTCAAATAAGGCAAGTGGTTTAATTTCGTTATTTTGCAAAGAATGTTTCTTCCATGTGTAGGAATTGATAAAATCTTATTGTTCTTGGGAGTTAATGAAAAACCCATTAAATTTGGAAATAGAATCTTGCATATTGATGAGGAATTGCATGTAGAATTATATGTAGGCGATTATTCTGATGTTAATAATTTCTTGGATGAAACAAAAACGGATTTTAATAGGTTCAATGATGATTTATAAATGTTAGGGTTCATGTTCATATAATTTGGGGATAAGTGAAGGGATTTGAAGATTTGATGATGTTTAAGATGAATTGTCCCTATATAAACGTTTGATTATGATCTATGAATGTTTAGTACGAATTATGAACCTTAAAATGATGTTGGGATGATTTTTATGTGGGATTAGGAGTGAAGAAAATTGGAAAAATGAAAAAAGGGAAATCTGGGCTCGAAACTGACCACTCGTTAGAAGACCTGTCCAGGTCGTTCGAACGAGCTCGTTCGAACGAGCTTCTAACGAGTTGACCTTTGAATTCTAACGAGGGTGAAGTTCGTTCGATGATTTCATTCGAACGAGACCTCGTTAGAAAGCCCACTTCGTTCGAACGAACTCTCGTTCGAACAGCCTCGTTCGAACGAGACTTCTAACGAGTTGACGGTTTAGGCTTTTTAGCCTGTTTTGATCCCGAGTGTCCCGTAACCTTGTGTATATGTAGAGATAACCTTCCCTTGATAATTAATTGTTATATTTGGGATGTTTGGGATATAATGAGGAGTCAAACCTAGAAGTGTAGTTTGAATCTAAGGGTAAATATGAAGTAGGACGTGAGTGTCTATTACGATGCGAGAACTATTGACGGCCTAATTTATTATATTAACCGGGAACATATAAATTGTGTAGTATTATATGTCGGTACGAGAATGAGAAGTGTACCACCAATATATTAGGGTGATTACAAAGAGGTGTGACTACTTAGTATATGTATTGATTTTATGTGTATGACATACCTACCATACTTGCTATCACGGGAGGTTTACGTTCGCTTAGGGCCTTCTAATCCTTGTGTTGCCCGGATTTAGATTGGTTACCTCGATGAACATAGGTCAGAGAAGGGCTTATTGGGATGTTAATAAGTCTGCTGATCGTGAGAGCGCAGGTATGTGCGTGACCCATGTGATGTGACAGTGTTCGCCTCCATTATTTGTGATGTTGTTATCTGAGAACGATTCCTGAGAGATTCGGAATACGTGATCCTTATGTACGTGATGTACCGGGATGGATAGCAGAGTATGTGTGCGTCGCAGCTTAGTCTCGGGGTGCTTGTATTGTATATTTATGATGTGAATAATATACACTTAAGTAATGGGAACTTTCATGTTGGTATTGTGAATAATTATGGTAATGTTTTGAGAAAACATAACGGGTTAACCAATAGTGTATTACTAATTGAGAATCTGAGTTTAAGTAAAGCCCTCTATTTAATTGATAACGCTAGGATGTAATATGGGAATAGAATAGTAAGGGGTAGAACTTATTACGGTTTGGTTATATATGTATGTCTTTTAGATGGGTACGGTACGTTAAGAGTGCACATGTAGTCGAGAGGTGAGAATTTCATGTGAGTGCATGTCCTAACATGTATTTTGCATTTAATGTTTTAATTTTATTAAAACACTTGCTGTTTTCAAAATGATTTCCACTTTCGGGCTCTGACCCATTTGCTTTCAAATCTATTTTTGTAAAAACCATTTTAGGTGCCCAGCCACAAGGACACCATGCTTAGGATCTTCATTCAGGTGACGAGCTGTAGCTGTTTGTGGAAGTTACAGGACTTTGCTTGTAGGCGATTCATCTACCTTGAATCTATATTCAGCATTTTATGAGTTGTAGGGCATGTCGCCCATTCCTTTTAGAGACATTTCATTTACTTCAGTTATTCAGACTTCTAGCATGTAATTATTCAGGATTCAGACTTGTCATTTTATCTTCTATTGTGGGATTGTTGTGAGGAGTTTTCCTCCGGACTTTTATTACTTCATTGGTTGTTTTACTTCGTTATGGTGAATGGATTTTGTTATTCTTCCATTATTCTTTTATTGCATGTTAATCAGACTTAACTTAAAATTTGGCAACTTACTTTTTAAATACTAGGTGGTTAGTAATTATTAAAATGTTTTCGATAGTGATGCTACTAACTGAACCAACTTGGCATTTTTTATTGATTTAATAAAGGAGTAGCTACCCGGTATTTAATTAGTCGGGGTGTCACAGGTGGTATCAGAGCATCAGGTTCTAGTGTCCTTTAGGATCTGAACGGCTTATTATGTTTCCGTTGAGCTTTCTTTGATGTAGAGCCCTATATTTTAGGACTGTTGTATTCTCTTGTTTATGCTACGTTCTTCAGCTATTTTAAGTTTATAATTGCGAACTTATAAACTTCATTATTATTTCAGATGCCTCCATGACGTGCACAACGGGTTCCCAGGGATGCAACGCCAGAACCACAGCCCGCACCAGTTCAGGGCACGATGAATGCCGCCGAGGTTGCAGCCATTGTGGCCCAGGCGGTAAATGCCGCACTAGCTGTAGTTCAGCAGGCACCACCTCAGGCACCGATAGCCGTGCCAGTTCAGGCTCATACATTCCCATCTGCTTGGGAACGTGTACGTGATGCTTTTCAGAAAGCACACCCTCCGGAGTTCCCAGGTAGCTCCGACGTGGTAGTTTCGAGTCAGTGGAGGAAGGACATTCAGCGGCACCTGAGGAAGTATGAGTGCGTAGATGTCCAGAAGCAGATACTAGCTACCTTTAAGCTAGTGGGGTCTGCACTGCAGTGGTGGGAGTCTATTACTACCGTGGAGGAGAGAGATACTCTCACTATTCAGGAGTTTTGGGTGCGGTTCGAGCGCAAATACTTTCCGTCAGCTGTTCACACGGAGATGAGGAGGAAGTTGATGAGCCTCAAGAAGGAGGGTAAGACTGTGGCCGAGTATGAGGCCGAATTCCCTAATCTGTTGAATATTGTTCCGGATGAAATACCAACAGAGGAGAAGAAGATACAGAAATTTACGGACGGGTTGACATGGAGGATTCGTCAGCACTTGTTAGGGACCCTCTCGTTAGCCACTTATTCTGATGTGGTTAACGTTGCACTGTTACACTGCCAGGATCATCGCTTTCACATGACTGAAGGCAAGAGGTCGGGAGAGTCCAGCCATCAGGGCAGGACTAGAGGAAATGGTGCCAGTGGGGCACAATCTGTTTAGGGGCAGAGACAGGGTGATCAGGGTTCCCAGCAGGGGGATCACAAGAGGTTCAGATCAGGAAATTTCAGGCACAGACAGGGAGGTTTCCGGCAGGGCCATCAGGGTCCGAACGACCATCAGCACCAGCAGGGTCAGAATGGTCAACAGCAGTTTCAGTAGGGCCAGTGGAGGAACGGTAACGGCCACCAGGGTCGGGGGCAGAAGGGACAGAGAGGGGGGAACTTCCCGGGGAAGTGTTTCGTTTGAGGCAAGACTGGCCATAAATGCCAGGACTGTCCTGATAGGGGCAGGGCCCCGCAACAGTAGCAGGGTACTCGACATGAGCCACAGAGGCCACTTTTTCCACCAGCCCTCCCAGCTCCAGCCCAGGTGCCAGCTCTTCCAGCCATTCCAGCAGTTCCTGTGCAGCAGGGACAGTTACAGTATGGACGTGTCTATAACGTCCACCAGGCAGCAGCTCCGCAGGCACCACCCGTGATTGAGGGTATGTTTCCTATCCATGGTACTATGGGTCGGGTTTTGTTTGATACAGGGGCAACACATTGCTTTATAGCTACACATTTTGCGAAAGCCTTAGGGTTATTAGCCACAGCAGAGAGCACAGTGACGTGTGTAGACTCACCATTGGGGAGTGGGTCACTTATTTTCTTTATATGCCGGGGAGTGGGGGTAGAGATTGGTAGTTTGGTATTACCTGCAGACATGTTGGTATTAGATATGCATGTGCACGATGTGATTATCGGTATGGATTGGCTCGCGGATTATAAATCCATGATTGATTGCTTCAGTGGGAGCATTGTTTTTGCCATTCCGGGGCAAGAGATGTTTGTAGTGGCGATGCCTCGCCCAGAGGGAGGCTCGACCGCTCATTTGTATTACCTAGAGGAGGATACCTCTAAGGAGGTTGTGATTCCTTTAGATTCGATCCCAGTTGTCAGGGAGTATTCCGATGTGTTTCAGGAGATACCAGGCCTACCCCCCAGTCGAGAGATAGACTTTGTCATAAACTTATTACCAGATACGAGACCTATAGCACGCGCACCGTACCGTATGGCTCCATCTGAGATGAGAGAGTTACGGGATCAGATTGAGCAGTTGTTGGGTCAGGGGTTTATTCGGAGGAGTACTTCTAAGTGGGGTGCCCCTGTGTTGTTCGTGAAGAAGAGAGATGGTTCACTGAGATTATGTGTGGACTACCGGAAGTTGAACAAAGTCGCGATACGGAATAAGTATCTGTTGCCTCGAATCGATGACTTATTCGACCAGTTGAGAGGATCTTCTTTCTTCTCAAAGATTGATTTGAGATCGGGATACCATCAGTTGCGTATCAGGGAGGAGGACGTCTCGAAGACTGTGTTCTTATCGAGATATGGTTCTTACGAGTTTCGGGTTATGCCTTTTGGTTTGACCAATGCTCCAGCCGTGTTTATGGACTTGATGAATAGGGTGTTTAGGGACTTCCTAGATCAGTTTGTCATTGTCTTCATTGATGATATTCTGGTTTACTACCAGACAGAGGAGGAGCATGCTGAGCATTTGAGGCAAGTTTTGCAGACGCTACGTCAGAACGAGCTGTATGCAAAATATGAGAAGTGCGGGTTTTGGCTGAAGGAGGTCCAGTTTTTGGGACACATTATTTCCGACCGGGGGATATCCGTTGATCCGGGGAAGGTATCCGCGGTGAGGGAGTGGGGACAGCCCACGACACCAACGGAGATCCGTAGTTTCTTTGGTCTAGCAGGATACTACAGGAGGTTCATTCGGGGATTTTTGAAGATAGCAGGTCCTTTGACACATCTGACTGGTAAGGGTGTATTCATCTGGAGTGATGCCTGTCAGTTGGCATTCGATGAGTTAAAGGATAAGTTGACCTCAGCACCTGTGTTAGCATTGCCAAGACCGGGAGTTGAGTATCTAGTCTACATCGATGCGTCCTTACAAGGACTCGGAGGTGTATTATAGCAGGAGAGTCAGGCCATAGCTTTTGCATCCCGTAAGTTAAAGCCTCACGAGAAGAATTACCCCACAATACCTATTCACGCAGAAGGAGTTGAATATGCGGCAGCGAAGGTGGCTTGAGTTTGTGAAGGACTATCAGTTTGATATTTAGTATCACCCAGGGAAGGCTAATGTGGTAGCAGACGCGTTGAGCCGTAGGCCAGCAGATGAAGTGGCAGAGGTGTGTAAGGCCAAGTGGAAGGAATTGGGACACCAGGATGCAGTGGCCCGATCGTTCATGTCTGTGATGACCGTTACACCTCAGATTGTCACGAAGGTAGTAAGGGCACAGGCAAATGACTCGTTCTGTCAGGAGAAGATAGTTAGATTATTAGCAGAGGGAGCCGAGTCCTATACCGTTAGCTCAGACGGGGGATTACGCTTCAATGGAAGATTGGTAGTTCTAGAAGGGGAGGAATTGCAGCACGAGGTGATGGAAGAATCACACGGCTCACGGTTCATGGTACATCCCGGTGGGGACAAAATGTACCAAGACATGAGACGACAGTATTGGTTCAGCGGGATGAAGAGAGATATTGCCGAGTTTGTTTCAAAATGCGCCACTTGTCAGCTAGTAAAAGTGGATCATCAGAAACCGGCAGGACTCCTACAGCCATTGGAGGTCCCGATGTGGATGTGGGAGAGCATCTCCATGGACTTTATCACGGGGTTGCCTACGTCACAGAGAGGTCACGACTCCATTTGGGTAATTGTGGACAGGTTGACCAAAGTCGCTCATTTTCTACCCGTAAGGATGAACTACACTACGGGACAGTATGCCCAGTTCTTCATTTCAGAGATAGTGAGACTTCACGGTGTGCCCATAAATATCGTGTCTGACCGAGACAAGATATTTGTTTCACGGTTTTGGGAGAGTTTTCAAGAGGCCATGGGCACGGAATTGTGGTTGAGTACGGCGTATCACCCGCAGACCGATGGGCAAACTGAGCGTACAAACCAAATGTTGGAAGACATTCTACGTATGTGCATCATTGATTTCGAAGGTGGATGGGAGCAGTATCTTCCACTGGTGGAGTTTTCTTATAATAACTCCTACCAATTCACTATTGGCATAGCTCCATTTGAGGCGTTGTATGGTAGACCTTGTCGTTCCCCAGCATGTTGGTTGGAGGTGGGGGACAACAAACTACTTGGGCCGGAAGTGATTCAGGATACTTCGGCGAGGATAGAATTGATACGGAGTCGCATTCGAGTAGCTCAGGATCGGCAGAAGAGCTATGCTGATGCGAAGAGATTCTTCAGGGAGTTCCAAGTGGGGGACCAGGTTTTGCTCAGAGTATCTCCTATGAAGGGGATTATGCATTTCGGGAAGAAAGGGAATTTGGCACCGAGATATGTGGGACCATTTCCTATTATTGAGCGGATTGGACCGATTGCGTATAGGCTTGGGTTACCGGAGCATTTACATCGGATTCACGATGTGTTTCATATTTCATCGATAAGGAAATATCTTAGAGATGATTTGTCTCATTCTCACATTGCTTTGGAGGGCATTGATCTCCAGCCTGATAGCTCCTACGAGGAGGGGCCGATTGCTATTCTGGACCGAAGTGAGCAGAAACTGTAGTCAAAGATAGTTCCGTTAGTGCGTGTTCAGTGGCGACATCATAATGTCGAGGAGTCCACATGGGAGCGCGAAGATGAGATGCGCGAACGTTATCCAGAGATGTTCTTACCAGGTACTTTCTAGTTCCGAATTTCGGGATGAAATTCAGTTATTAGGGGGGAAGTATGTAATACCCCGTATTTTTGTGACATTTATTTCTGGGATTAATTGAATTAAATGCGTATTAATTGGAAATTAATTCGGGTTAAAAATACTAGCGAGATACGAGTTGGTAATTGATTATATGTGCATATATGATTATATATGAATATTGAATTATGAAATTTGTCGTGAGATTGAAATACGACAATTTGGAAATTTTGTTGAGACGCGTGTGACAGTCGCGTCAGGTATATATTTATTTTAATTAAAAAGTGAATTTTATTTCTATTATCCATATGGTCGTTTTGAGTGCACCATCGCGTCCGGAAGGGTCGAAATAGTCAGAAAACACTAGCCGGGGGTTTAGTTTGGGTCCCGGGGCATTTTTAGGCCATACCGACAACCCAAAAGGGCAGTTTGGTAATTTTAGAATTTTGGGATTTTTGATTAACGAATTTTAGGAGTTTTAAATGAAAAATTAAAAGACCCACTAACCCATTACCAGCCATTATTTGATTAGAGGGCTACGGGGGTTATTAGAATTAGCCCCAAAAGTTCCTAAGACAAACCCTAGCCTCCATTGCTACCATTAGAGAAGAAAGCTTGTAGAGGGAGAGATAGAAGGATTCTGCAGAGAGAGAGAGTATACTCCATCAAATCGACATCAAAATCAGAGATTCAAATAAGGCAAGTGGTTTAATTTCGTTATTTTGCAAAGAATGTTTCTTCCATAGGTAGGAATTGATAAAATCTTATTGTTCTTGGGAGTTAATGAAAAACCCATTAAATTTGGAAATAGAATCTTGCATATTGATGAGGAATTGCATGTAGAATTATATGTAGGCGATTATTCTGATGTTAATAATATCTTGGATGAAACAAAAACGGATTTTAGTAGGTTCAATGATGATTTATAAATGTTAGGGTTCATGTTCATATAATTTGGGGATAAGTGAAGGGATTTGAAGATTTGATGATGTTTAAGATGAATTGGCCCTATATAAACGTTTGATTATGACCTATGAATGTTTAGTATGAATTATGAACCTTAAAATGATGCTGGGATGATTTTTATGTGGGATTAGGAGTGAAGAAAATTGGAAAAACGAAAAAAGGGAAATCTGGGCTCGAAACTGGCCACTCGTTAGAAGACCTGTCCAGTTCGTTCGAACGAGCTTCTAACAAGTTGACCTTTAACTTCTAACGAGGGTGAAGTTCGTTCGATGATTTCGTTCGAACGAGACCTCATTATAAATCCCACTTCGTTCGAACGAACTCTCGTTCGAACAGCCTCGTTCGAACGAGACTTCTAACGAGTTGACAGTTTAGGCTTTTTAGCCCGTTTTGATCCCGAGTGTCCCGTAACCTTGTGTATATGTAGAGATAACCTTCCCTTGATAATTAATTTTTATATTTGGGATGTTTGGGATATAATGAGGAGTCAAACCTAGAAGTGTAGTTTGAATCTAAGGGTAAATATGAAGTAGGACGTGAGTGTCTATTACGATGCAAGAACTATTGACGGCCTAATTTATTATATTAATCGAGAACATATAAATTGTGTAGTATTATATGTCGGTACGAGAATGAGAAGTGTACCACCAATATATTATGGTGATTACTAAGAGGTGTGACTACTTAGTATATGTATTGATTTTATTTGTATGACATACCTACCATACTTGCTATCACGGGAGGTTTACGTTCGCTTAGGGCCTTCTAATCCTTGTTTTGCCCGGATTTAGATTGGTTACCTCGATGAACATAAGTCAGAGAAGGGCTTATTGGGATGTTAATAAGTCTGCTGATCGTGGGAGCGCAGGTATGTGCGTGACCCATGTGATGTGACAGTGTTCGCCTCCATTATTTGTGATGTTGTTATCTGAGAACGATTCCTGAGAGATTCGGAATACGTGATCCTTATGTACGTGATGTACCGGGATGGATAGCAGAGTATGTGTGCATCGCTGCTTAGTCTCGGGGTGCTTGTATTGTATATTTATGATGTGAATAATATACACTTAATTAATGGGAACTTTCATGTTGGTATTGTGAATAATTATGGTAATGTTTTGAGAAAACATAACGGGTTAACCGATAGTGTATTACTAATTGAGAATCTGAGTTTAAGTAAAGCCCTCTATTTAATTGATAACGCTAGGATGTAATATGGGAATCGAATAGTAAGGGGTAGAACTTATTACGGTTTGGTTATATATGTATGTCTTTTAGATGGGTACGGTACGTTAGGAGTGCACATGTAGTCGAGAGGTGAGAATTTCATGTGAGTGCACGTCCTAACATGTATTTTGCATTTAATGTTTTAATGTTATTAAAACACTTGCTGTTTTCAAAATGATTTCAACTTTCGGGTTCTGACCCATTTGCTTTCAAATCTATTTTTGTAAAGACCATTTTAGGTGCCCAGCCACAAGGACACCATGCTTAGGATCTTCATTCAGGTGACGAGCTGTAGCTGTTTCTGGAAGTTACAGGACTTTTCTTGTAGACGATTCATCTACCTTGACTCTATATTCAGCATTTTATCAGTTGTAGGGCATGTCGCCCATTCCTTTTAGAGACATTTCATTTACTTCAGTTATTCAGACTTCTGGCATGTAATTATTCAGGATTCAGACTTGTCATTTTATCTTCTATTGTGGGATTTTTGTGAGGAGTTTTCCTCCGGACTTTTATTACTTCATTGGTTGTTTTGCTTCGTTATGGTGAATGGATTTTGTTGTTCTTCCATTATTCTTTTATTTCATGTTAATCAGACTTAACTTAAAATTTGGCAACTTACTTTTTAAATACTAGGTGGTTAGTAATTATTAAAATGTTTTCGACAGTGATGCTACTAACTGAACCAACTTGGAATTTTGTATTGATTTAATAAAGGAGTATCTACCCGGTATTTAATTAGTCGGGGTGTTACATTTGGGACCCCCGAACACCCTCCTGACCCTGGATCACACTACCCACACGACCCCACCATTATCTTCAACCCTCTACTGGTCACACACCCTAACCCTCCACCTTTGCATCATATTCCCTCCCACCACACCTTCTCACTACTCTATTCAGGATCTTCTTCATCCTCTTCCGAGTTTGGGGATTGCCCCCTAGTGTTTTAGAGTGGATACCTCCACCCCCATCGGATGCCCACCGCTTTGCACCACTATAGGACTGGCACTATTTTTATTATGGTGAGCGTGTCCATTTGATTTGTACATGCCTCCATTATTCTAATGCCCCTCCAACACCTCCCGTACCCCAACATGTTCAGCCTCCTCATCCACCACCTTCACAGATACCACCACCTCCCGTTGATTATGTTCCACCTATGCCGGGTGAGGCAATGGGCCTTGACACTCATCAGGTTGAGGGACAACTATTTATGGATCTTCTGTTGCTATCCCGCAGCTTATTCGGCCTCTATAACTCCACCTACACCGGTTCCTTCCCCAGCTCCTCCTCCAGTGACAGCTTCAGTCCCTACTTCCACTACTCCCGTTGCTCCACATCTAGGGCCTCCTACCTTCTGGCTCTACAACTATGGCAATGTTAGTCACGGAGATTCTGATTGCTCTCTTCTCTTACATCGTGCATTATTTCCGATGGATCATCCACCTGACTATTTGGATGCGTTTGAGGAGTTTTCCCAGCATGCCTTGATTACAGTTTTAGAGGGTGATTCGGTTCGTCTTCCCCTTTGAGTTCGAGGATGAACACTTTTCAAGGAGGGGGATTGATGTCAATTGAGGGCATAATTGCTATTTTTGGGTCATTTTGGGCATAGTAGTATTTTTATTTTCTTTTTTTCATTTTTCTTTAATTTTGTTATTGTATTTTTCTTTCTTTTGCTCTAGTATCTAGAGGTAAGTAGTAGTAATGGCATTTTTGTAATTAGGGCCTTAGCTTAGTGCCTAAGCTACTCCTTTCCTTTAAATACCACTTGTAAGCCTCATTTGAGGCAGACTTTATTTTGGAATAGAAAAGAGTATTTATCTCTCTAAAGGTGTGTTAGATATTTTTAGGAGACTTTTGACATGTAGTTTACGTCAGAGAGAGAGAGAGAGAGAGATATTTGAAATCGTATTTGAGTTATAGTTATATTATTCTTTTGATATGGTAATTGGTATCTCCACCAAACCCAATAAATAATAGTAGTATTTCACCTTAAATAATTATCCCAAATTCCTTGGTTCATCTAATTCATATATTTTGTTATTTATAATTTTTCTTTATCATTCTGGCTGCGACTATAGGTGATTTTGGTCAATATAACTATTACTATTGTCATGCATAAAGAACCCATCATAGAGCCTCTAAAATATTTGGGGGGAAAAATCCTAATATGAGCTTCACCAGGAGAACCTTTAGAAAGGCCATCACTATTGAGTTCAATCCACATCGAAGGAGGAGGAAGCCAGAACATAGGGGTGATGACATGAGCTTTGCTAGGACATCATTTTACTTTGAGATATTTGAGTAAAATAAGGCCAGTGGTTGTGTTGTTCATGTGACCAGGTGTAATTTTAGACTCTACATCAAGCCATGCAATCATAATTTTTTTCTTTTTTTGAATATTTGTATTGGTATTTTGGTAGGCTTTAAGGTACACCAACGTTAGTAAAAGGGTCTTTATCTTTATAGATGCCAAGAGTGTAATTGTATTTCTCCTGTTTACAACCCCTTTACCAATGAAGACAATGGAATTTTTCTTATTAATGAATTGCCTAGAGGTTTCAGTATGTATGCTGAGAATATTATTGAGGTTGGAGAGGGATTGGTGATCTCCTTTGGCAAAAATTGATTAATTTATCAACATATAAGAGGTGTGAAGGAGCCCCTAGGGGAGGAAATCAGCTTAAGTAAGCCCATATTATGAAGGTTTGTGATGCCCCTACTTAAAAATTCTTTAGCAATGCAGAATAGGATGAGGAACAATTGGTCCCCTTATCTGTTTCAATGTTACCTGGACTGTGCGTCACTTTGGTACGTGGTATGGGCACGTGGTGTGGGGTTATGCTTAGTTAGTTCACTACCTGGATTTAATTCTACCTTTATTTATCTAATGCCTAAAACCCCTTGTGTTGATACTTTAAATAATTTTAGACCCATTTCATTGTCTAACTTTATATTAAAAAGCATCCCCAAAATTCCAACTGACAGGCTTAGTAACATTGTGGATAAGATTATCTCCCCTTAACAACATGGTTTCATCAAAGGTAGAAATATTTTTTGTGCAATTGTCCAAGCCACTCAGTTGTATAACATCCTTGATTACAAATGTCTTTGTGGAAATGTGGGAATAAAGTTTGATATACCCAAAGCTTTTGATACCATGGATTGGAATTTTATTCTCAACACCCTCAAAGCTTTTGGATTTAATTCCACTTTCATCAAATGGATTTTTAATCTCTTACACTCTGCTAAGCTATTAGTGATTGTTAATGGCTATCCCTACTGATTCTTTGATTGTTCTAGAGGAGTTAGACCATTGGTATCGAAATCACTACATTTCCCTACATATCGTGATTCGGGGTCGTACGACCCAAATTATGGTTCTCAATCCGGATCTCCAAAAAGAGCATTCCAAACATAAAATTGACTACTTAAGTTGCTATTAGTTACAAGGAAACTTTTAACTTCAATAATATAATAAATGGGAAGAAAAAAGACTTCTCAACCACTATATATACATAATTCTTTATCTATCTTATTTCAACATTATAGATTATCAATATTGTCCAATACGTACATTATTAGGGAGCTTTTAATGTTGATGAAATACATGAATCTTGACAACATACACGATTATAATACCAAAAGATCACAACAAGGGTTATAAAGTGACCTTATAGTTTGAAGTAGTTAACTACATGGTTATAATACCAAATCCAGACAAGAATGCAAAAAAAAAATGCTTTACAGTCCAACAAGTTTGGATAAAATGATCGGTGAAACCATTAGGCCAAGGGACAACAGATGAACTAAGATTAAATACAATAATTTTAATCTAAGGATGAGTAAGGATTTGGGATAAATATTAATTTTCATCATCAAATAGAAGACAGGGAATGGTTGAAGTGATGAGACCATTATCAACAGTTAAGCATTGGGAGTTGTATATGTCCGAGAAATATCTGATCACATGGTATTGAATATCACTGGGAGAAGAGTGAAATATGGTGCCTTCTTTGAGGAGAGTGATTCTGCTAGTAAAAGTTTTTTGGGCAACCATTTTTGAAAGTGAAATAGTGACCAGTGTCATCCAGATGAACAAAATCATAGCTATCAGTCATAGACTTGGAGTCATCGCAGGCAGTTTTCATAGGCAATTTACTGCCTTGCCTTTTCATCAGCACCTAAGATAGAGTTGAAATCTGCGATTCCAACCCAAGGAAAATTGTATTTAGAGTGCAGAGTGTTCATCCCATAAATGTCTTCTAATTATATGTCCAGGGCATAGACTAGAGATGAGGCAGTCAATGTGAAGAATTGTGAATTTTAGCAACAAGTGGAGTTAAGAACAATGGATGGAGGAATGATGTGATTGGCATGAAAAATTTAAATATTGGGAGGTAGAATGCCTCTATTATTGAAATGCATAAATTTAAGACCTAAGCTAGACAAAAAACGTTGAGGAACATAGGAAAAAGAAGAGATGGGCTCAACAAAGCAAAGGAGATCAGGCTTAGTAGACTTGCATCAGTTCAAAAGAGAATTTCTAGCTTGAGGTTTTCCAATGCCTCTTATGTCACAAATAAATAATGTTCATTGTGAGAACGCGTGTGTGTGGGGTGGGGGGAGATAATTTTTTTGATGTATTGGCTTACCAATAATAGTGCCTCACTTGGTATTTATTATTACCTAATAGAAGTGTCTATAAGTACAAGGTAAAAAATAATAGACAAGTCATAGAAAGAGTAGAAAATAACTAAAGCCCAAACAGGTGGGCCTAATATTAAAATAAGTAGTATAATATGATATCCAACACTCCCCCTCAAGATGGAGAAAAGATATCAACCAAGCCCATCTTGCCAATAGATGAGTGAAGCAAAGATGGTCCAACCGCCTTAGTGAGACAATTTGCAGTCTGAGATGATGAAGGGACGAATGATTCCTGTAGAAACTTTCTCCCGGAGAAAGTGAATATCCACCTTAATGTGTTTGGTTCTCTCATGAAGAATCGAATCAGATGACAACATAATAGCTGATTTGTTATCACACAATAAATCAGAAGGATCGTACTCAGTAAAGCCTATCTCACCCAAAATCGATTGAAGACACAAGAGCTCACATGTACCATGGGCCATAGAACGGTACTCTTCTTCTTCTGAAGAATGAGAAACAACCTCTTGCTTCTTACTTTTCCATGATATGAGATGAGAACCATAGAAATTACATACTCTTGAAGTAGAACGCCTATCAATCCTGCATCCTGCATCATCAGCATCAGTGAAGCAAGAGAGACCCCTTTGGTCTCCTGAAGCATAGAAGAGACCAAGACTCGGTGAAGACTTGAGATACCTCAAGATATGATGAACAACATCAAGATGGGCGGTGCGAGGAGAATGCATGAACTGACTAACTAGATGTCTCAAAAAGTAAATCCCCAAACTTGGCCGTTAACTTCACATTAGGATCTATAGGAGTAGAAGCTGGAGGACAACCAGTTATACATATATCCTGTAACAGATCAAGAGCATACTTCCTTTGTGAGAAGGAAATCCCACGATGAGATCTCTCCACCTCAATCCCCAAAAAATACCGAAGAGGACCCAAGTCCTTAGAATAAAAAACTGCTCCAATGTCCTTCTTTAGCTGGGAAATCCCCTCGAGATCGTCACCGGTAATAATGATATCATCAACAAAGACCAAAAGGATAATGTACTGGGGGTCCGGCTGATGTCGAATAAAGTAATTATGATCGCATTGGCATCTAGAGAATCCCATAGAAGTAATCAACACCACTGAATCGTCTAAACCATTCTCGGGGAGACTACTTCAACCAGTATAAATATTTATGAAGGTGAAAAACCTTGCCCATATACTCCCCCTCATCCCGAAAATCGGGGGAGGAGACATATAGATAGTTTCAGTAAGATTTCCAGGAAGAAAGGCATTCTTAATATCCAATTGATGGAACGGCCAAGAGTGAGAGGCGGCAAGCGATATAAGGAGATGAACGTATGTCATCTTAGCAACACAACAAAGGTAGCACCGAAGTCTATACCTAGAATCTAAGTAAAGCCATGTGCTACAAGACGAGCCTTATATCGCTCAACAGATCCATCAGTCAAATATTTAACACTAAACACCCATTTGCAACCCATAAGTTTCTCCCCCGGAGAAAGAGACACTAACTCCAAAGTACCATTATTTTCTAAGGCATCCATCTCAGTTTTCATGGAAGCTACCCATTTAGGATTCTGGAGAGCCTCATGCAAAGACTGGGGAATAGAAATAGAGTCAAGACAATCCAAAAAGGCACGATAGGACTCTGAAAGACCTGCATAGGAAATATGCTCGATAATAGAATGGTTAGTGCTACAAGAGTTAGCATAACGAGCAGGAAGGCGGAGATCACGAGTGGGATAACGGGACTGAAAACCAGCCAGAGGTGGGGGAGGGGGGATTGAAAAATAAAAATCATTGGAGTGGGGATGGGTAAGAATGAGTAGAAATACTACCTGAGTCCGTAGGAGGAGGAGGAGGCAGGGGCCACCGAGGGCAACGAGCATAGACCTACATAGGGGGTTCCTCAGGAAGAGGGGGAGGAGCATCTAATAAAGGGATAGGATGGGCCACCAAAGAAACTTCCTCAATAGGAGGAGGGGGTGAGGGTGGCAGAGTAGCAAGATTACCATAAAAGGGAGTATCCTCATGGAAGGTAACATCACGAGAGTGATACATACGTCGAGAGAGAGGATCATAACATTTATATGCTTTAGACATGGTAGGTGTAATACCCCGTGACTTTGGGACTAAGAAATTAGAATTTTTGGGAGAAATAAAATATATTTGAATTGGAGGATTTTAAAAAAATTTGGAAAGTGAGGTCCAAAAATTTAGGATGTTATAAAATATTCTGGATGATGATTTTGAGTGTGGCATTAATTCCGAAAAGGTCGGGATAGTCGAAATGACTGTCTTTGGGATTTATTTCGGTTCCAAAATATTTTTTGGAAAGTTTGACTCGAATTGAGTAAAAGAGTCATTTAAAGTGTGTATTATCATTTAAAACTGGGATTTGTGTTTTCAAGTTTAGTGGCTTACGGATCAACCTATTCTCATTTGTGATAAAGTGATAAAACCCTAGAGAGAGAAAGAGAAAGAAAGAAAGAAGAAGAAGAAGAAAGGAAAAGAGAGAGAGGAGAAATCTTGGAGATTTCCGGCCTGTATGCGATTTCTGGGATGATTCAACACCTACGATTTTAAGGCAAGTGTTTAATCTTGCAAAATATTTCATTTGTGTATTTCATTTCATAAATTGTGGGAAAAAGAATTGAATTTTGGGTCAAATGTCAAACAAAGATTTTTGGGACTAAAACTTGAATTTGATGATTATATATGGGATTGGAGGAATTTAAATTGATGAGATGAGTTGTGGGTTGGGTTTTGATGTGAGGCATATGAGTGAGTTAAAGATTAAGGGTTAGATGATGAAATTTGGGTGTTTAGGGAGTTAGGGCTTTTTTAAAAATGGAAAAATGGCCAAGACATCTGGTATGGCCGGTCGACCGCGGTCAAGGGACCGGTCGACCACGCCTTAAGGGAAGAGCCTACTGCATTCTTCGTAAGGCATAATTTTAGACCCACGGTCGATCGGTCCCCTATTTTTAGCCCAAGATTTGGATTTCCTTTTCCCCTTTTATTTTGGGGTTTTATTCTTAGCGGCTTTCTTAATGGGCTTATTATGGAGGGTTATGATATCATATTAAGGGAATGGGTGACCTAGGAAGAATAGGGGCTTCCGGACCTATCTAAGAATTGGATTTTGAGGGTATCTTTTAGTAATCAAATGATTAAGGGACTGAATTGATTGGCAGATTATCTTAACATGATAGTGGTTGACTATCATGAAATGGTTTATAAATTGTATAGATAGTTCCTTTTTGCTTATGTGCATTTGAAGTCAAGTGGTATTGCGGTATATGCCCTTGATGATTACCGAATAAAATAGCTATGTGTGTACTTCTAGCCAAGATAGTTATTAACCATTTGTGTGCTATTAATAATAGATATTCCGGGGTATGATGATGGATTTGTACGTTTGATGTTAAGGGTTCATAGGAGCAATTGAATTGTAGTCGGAATTGAGAGCGACGGTATCATACTATCAACTAGAATAGGGTGCGTTGTAAGTCTAGTTGGGATAGTTGTTATATATCGGTGTGTGATTAACAAAGGGGATTCCAATAATTGATGGGAATCATTGAATGAATTTAGGATTGAGCTTGAGGTTTTTAGACTATTAGTTATGTGCATACCAACAGTCAGAATTATTACTAGGTATATCGATGTGCTTTCGAATATAGATGGGATGTATAGTGATTGATACATACGTTAAACTATGGGTTGATAACCTTAATACGGGATATATTGGAAGACTATACATATCATAAGGGTAATGGGTGAATATGCTTCAAGTGAGGGATTGTATTTATATAACGAATTAAGTTATATGCTTGGAATGACGGCTAGTATATTGAGGATTGCGTACATTTATAGCCGAGCTTATAAATTATATACATATGAACGAGAGATGGTATGTATGTATATATATATATATATATCTGTGTGTGTGTGTGTGTGTGTGTGTGTGTGTGTGTGTGTGTGTAGATATGTATATATGTGTGTACTTATGGCCTGAGTATCTATATCGTGCGTGATGGTTTGATTATATGATGTAATCATATGGATGTATATATATAGTGTGTGAATGATATATATACTTATGTTGTGAAGCATACCCGACACATGCTATCATGGGAAGTTGCGCGATGAGGGTGAGCCCCTAGTTTGAGGAGCAGGGTGTGGATATTCCACAGGTCATAGTCATCCATTATTATTTATTTGATTTTATATTTTTGGGGGTGAGAAGTCTTTGGTGTGGGTCGTTCTCACTTGCCGATTAGGAATTATGACCGCTTCCCATGCATTGTGATTTGGTTTTGACCACGAAGTAGGTGATATTTAGTCCTATCGGTGGTCCCGAGGATGGTATGTGAGTGATGCCCTGGAAGATGATACCATGGTGCAGTATTTTGGCATCCTATAGTCGTTTATGGTGTATTGCAAAGTTGACATTATGTGCGATATGTATACGTGGTTATAGGAATGAATGGTTGCTTATATATATATATATATATATATATATATATATATGTTTATCCTAGAGGTGAAGAGGATATGAAGTTTCTATGATGTACATCTTGGTTATTTTGGTGCACTAGTTCATTGGGGTAGAAGGATCGTACTTAGAGATAATTGCGGTTATATTGACCCAAAGATTTCAATAGAGATTTAATTGTGTATTTAGAGATGGTATTCTATAATTAAGTAGTTGTAGTCGTAGAATTTATTTGGACGACATAATGGATACCTACGATCAACATTGTTAAAGAGTAGTGTATCGGGGGGGTTCCTTGTTTGGATTTTGCTTTCACGCACAAAACGTAGTGCAATGTTGGGAGTGGAGAGAAGTTATGCCTTTTGTACTAGAATGTTTGTTGTTTAGAAAATAAACTCTTATATTGAATCCTAATGGTAATGTGTGATGTATTAAAACTATAACTGATTCAAGTTAATAAATGGAATCACGAGAGCCTAGTAAGGCATATATGTGTATATTTATTTTGGTGGGATTAGAATGGAAAGGATTCTTGGGTTATGTTAGGATGGCAGGCCACGCAGGTATAGGCCATGCCTATTGTAAGGTAGGTTGTCCTTATATGAGGGAGAAACTTAATTAAGATTCCAGGACCCGATTAGGTGCGTGCTGTAGATGAGAGGTGAGTTAGGGGGTCTCACGAGAGTGCGACTCCACTTTATATTATGAAATAGTGCATTTAGATTTATTATGCACGGTTAACACATTTGCTAAACATTTTTACACCTCGGGCTCTGACCTGTTTATATTTACCTTCTGCTATATATATATATATATATATATATATATATATATATATATATATATATATAATGTACTACAGGTGTCCTACAACATGGATACCGGATGCTTTTCTATCCCGAGCCTTGGGAGCCATAGCAGTTGCGGACTGTGGCGGGATTTAGATGGTAGTCGAATTCTATTCCTTTAAAAATCTTGATAGGATTCATGTTGTGTATCGACTCTACACCCAGGAGTCATTCATAGTTATTTATATTTCTTCTTTATGGATGTTGTACTGTCTTTGAACCGATGGCTTATTCGGGTATATTTTCCTTGTATGTACTCATTTCATTTTATTCTAGCACTTTTTTTTATCATGATCCTTGTGTACAATTTTACCTTTGTTAGATATCTATATTGCTAGTTTGTTGTCCGTTGTATGTTTTATTTAATATTTTTAGCATCCTCTTTTATAGTTTCGGGTAGTTAGCCCTATTTATTTTAGCATAGTCTGTTGATGCTGAGAATGAGCCATCTAGGATTCTTAATTTAATGTAGTATAAGGCTGGTCACCCGTTATTATTTTAAGCAAGGCGTCACAGTAGGATAGCCCACAAAATACATTTTATGGCCTTATCATCATGTTTGTGACGTGAGGGGAGCTAATCCTGAGCATAACACACACACCCAAAACCCCGGGGCAATATAGGAAAACGGGGTCAGAAGGAATATAGAGTGAAGAGGTGTTTTTACATTTAAAACTTTGCATAAAGTGCGGTTAATTATAAATGTGGCAGTGAGAGGAGCAAGGTGCCAATAATATTTAGGAACATGCATACCCCGTAAAAGGCACCAAACCATTCCCATTAAGTGACGGTTCTTACGTTCTACCACCCCATTTTGCCCTGGAGTGTAGGGGCAAGTAAGTTGGTATAAAATGCCCTTTTGGTTAAGTTGTGAACGAAAAGAATCAGAAACATACTTCCCCCTCATTATTAGACCGAATGTTACGAATAGTGGTATTAAATTGTGTTTTAATCATTTGAAGGAATTGAACAAGTAAAGTTAACATCTCAGATTTATATTTGAGCAAATATACCTACGTACATCCAGAGAAATCATCATTAAAAGTGACATAGTACTTATGACCCGATAGAGCAGTGACAGATGAGGGTCCCCAAACATCAGAGTGAATAAGAAGAAACATACTAGGTGCACGACTCATATGGGAAATATTACTAGTGCAAATATGTTTAAATAACTCAGAGGTCTCACATGTAAACCTCTTGTCTTTACAAGTTTTAGACAAAGAGGGAAAAATTAAACATAAGTACTGAAAATTGACATGTCCTAAATGGGAATGCCACATATGTAAAGTTTGTAAGGAAACATTAAAAGAAACAGGCTCAGTTGAAACAGAGGCATGAAGTCCAGATACAAAAGTAGTAGGGGTAGGAGGATCCCTAAAGTTGTATAGGCCATCGCGTTCATATCCTTGCAAAAATCCTCTGCAAAATCAGGTCTTGCAAATAGCAATGCGAGGATAAGAATATGATAGCACAATTGAGATCTTTACAGAGTTGATGAACAGAGATGTGATTAAAATAGAGGTCGAGAACATGCAATACAGAAGATAAAGTGAGAGAGGGTGAGAGATAGATGTTTCCCTTGTTACAAATACGAGCAAGTTAACCATTCGCAAGACACACACTACGACACACAGGGGTAGTGGGGGAGGTAAAAAAAGATAGCTGATCGAGGGTGAAAAGTAGCGCGTGTAAAGACGCTAATCGTTCTTGTCTATTTCGCCGCCTCAATACAAAAACCTAAGTTACGACTACACTCAACTGGTGAGTATAGCGGTAAGTCGGGTATCGAATCCACAGGGAGTGTTAGTATATCTCGTAATCGCATTATTAATTTAGGAATAAAAGTGTAAAAGGGTGATGTATGAATGTAAATAAAAGAAAAGATAGAAGTTAGGTCTAAATAAAGTAAAAACGAGGATCGGGATGCCATCCAACCATACGGCTTGAAACAACTACAAATTAAGATTTCGGTTCGAAAGCAATTTAATCGAGAATTAACAGTTAATCATAAAATTCACACAATAAGGAATTCAAGCCAAAGTTGCGAGAATAAACATTTAACCGAAAATTGATCACACGCGGATTAAATTCGGATTATCGCTATAAACACTATCGTTGCATGACAAAGAAAGTTAAACGCATAATATTCCGCCTTTAATTCGCACGGGTTCAATTAAATGTATTTTGCTCAAAACCTAAATTTCGGAGCTCGGGGCCCGAAAATGGCGGAACGAAATCCCGACCCTATTTATCTAAGGGAAATACATGTATTAAACTAAATTCAACCAACTAAACTAGGAAAGCAAGAAATAAAGCAATTAAACTAACTACAAAGCATGGAAACTAATTTACAAAGCAAGGAAAATGAAGAACAAAACTATATTAAAGGACATGATAGTGAAAAGTTCAATCTTACAAAACCAAATGGATGTCACCCCAAGAAGAAAAGAAGATGAGCTCTCAAAACAAAACCCTAACCTAATGTCTTCTAAAACTAAGCATGTCTGATATTACAACAAAATTGGGTTATATAGTAAGTTGGAATAAAAGGAGACAAGAAAAGGACAAAGAAAAGCAAAGCCAAAATATCTGTAGAAAACAGGGCATCAATCGATGGAACCCTTTTGGTCGATCGATCGATGGTTGAAATCATGGAAAAATTCTGAAGGATCGATCGATCGATCCTTTTGATCGATCTCTCGATCGAGCAGGGCAGAATCAAGGCAGCCTAATGCATTCCTTTTCTTCCTCTTCTACTCCTCTTTTGCTTTCATTATTTTCTCCTCTGCCAAAAGTGTCGTAACTTCTTCGCTAGGGATCCGAATCGCGCACCATTTGCAGCCACGTGAATCTTGCGAGGAGGGATATAACTTCCATGAGGTGTTGGTCCCAGTGCCCAAACTCTGAATTGAACAAATTTCCCTTGAACGTGCGATTGCGCACGGAACTTGACCGAAATGCGTCCGAACTCCATACTTAGTACCTAAATACCTACAAAAGCCTAATTATACCTCATATAGCATGTTAACAATATAAACTGAGGTTATCTGGTTAACGTGCTTAAATATAGAGATTAAGGCACCCGAGGGGGCTAAAATGCGTATGTTCGACGGATGAAATACACAATATTTGCATATTATCACACCCCCTAACTTACACATTGCTAGTCCCTAGCAATGAAATAGGATGCAACAAGAACAACAAGTACACCAAAAGCTGGTTAAGTACAAAAATATGGTATAAAAGCATGAGGCAACTTTCACGGGCGATTCGATTGCATTTAGCATATGCAATACGACGTTAAACCCCTAGGTTATCCTAGTGGACGAGTGTCGTCTCGTGAGGATTTTCAGGGATGGTACCCACAAACATCAAACAATTTCCTCAAAATATTCCAAATCACATGCGACAAACTCAATAATATGAACAAGATTTCAACATGTTATTAGCATATCACACGAATTCACGTGAAAAGTTCGTAGTTATTAACATTATCGAATGCACCTCAATGAATTGAAACTTTGATATGTGGGAGGGGAGTGAGCACATGCAAAATTTGATTTGGCAAAAACTTAACTAACTCGGATACTAAATATCAAAGCATGCATAAAAGTCAATCCTCACGGGCATTACACTCATCAAATGAATTCACTTGAAATAGGGAGGTAACACACGGGACATGCAGGCATAATGAGTAAATATAAATGGAAACTAGGCCGCACACATATCACAATTGAAAAATGCTATATAGGAAATAAAAACTGTAATCTCAGTGAAAGGATACCGCACATATAAAAGAGGCGAAATGCATTTTCATAGATTATCAAAACTATTTTAACCTTTGAATTAAATCAACCTAAGATCACATAGGACTTTAATAGGGTTGTAATGTAGGCTAGGCTGGGGTATGAAGTGAAAGGTATGTATATACAGATTCAAAGTGTTTAGGGATGAAACTCGGGATAATGGGAAAAAAGTGGGCAATTTCAAAATTGGACAAATGATTTCCAAACGAGAATTAGATATAACAATCGAGAGATTAACAAGGATTATTGAATCACTACAAACAATATATACAAATTTCTCTTTCTTTTTCTTTTCTTCTTTTTCTCACTTTTTTCTTTTGTTTTCTTTTTCTTCTCTTTTTCACTACACTTTCTTCTTTTCTCACTCTTTTCATGCTCAAATTGCAACCACAAAACAACAATATCATTCAATCCCAATTAACAATCCAAACAAGGGTATCTAAGGTAATATGTATGGTATAAAACTCCAATTTGGAGTTGGTTAGGGGATTTTGGGTAATGAAACGAAAGGCTAGTATTTATGATCAAGTGGGTTGACTAGGGAACATACAAAAGGTGAGGTCAAGGTCATATGGGTGATATACAAATATGTCCTATGATCATTTCAAAAAGTTTACGCAATTCTCGAGTCAAAATAATATATGAAAATCATGCTCAAGTAATACATTTCAAGAATGAACTCAGTTAATGAACAGTCAATGAAAGAATAAAGATATTACTAATGAATATAACGTTTTCAAAGAGGAAAGAATAGTGTATACACTCACAAACGATGAAAGGTACAAAGCTTACTCGGTGTAAGTATATACAATGCAACAAAAGATTACCGAGTTATAAAAATCTTAAACCAAATCAATATAACAAGAAAAATGCATGTGCTCATGGGATTAAAGTTTAATTCATGAATTTTTTCATAATATCAATAATCGAGACTAAAGTCTAATAACTTCTAAAATCGAGAACATACATCATTGGGCTGTCTATTGGATCGGGCAATTATTGAAATTTATTATCGCAAAACAAAGCAAAATGCCCAAAAAAGGAGAAAAAGAAAGAAACTCTTTTTAAAATTTTTGAACTTTTTTTTAAGAAAAGCCTAATAAGTAACTAACATGTGAGAAAAAACATGGACTAAAAGAAAGAAATGGATAGAATATCCCACACCCCTAACTTAAAACTTGACATTGTCCTCAATGTTAATTAAGAACCAAGTTAAATAGATGAAAATAACAATATTACCCAAAATTGGAGCGATCCCCATAAGAACAAGTCCAAAGAATCTACAAAACAAGTTAGTACCGAGCATAGCAAAAACAAATAACAAAGAGTTAACTAATTACACTAGACTAAAATAAAAAGAAAGAAAGAATAAAAAGCTAACTATATACAAACTACTATTTAGGCTTCGCACTAACTGTACACTAGAAGTCTACATTTTTTAGGGTCCACCCAAAATACAATTCGGCTTTGGAGGATCAACGGTGGACCCTCCCTTTCATGCATGCCTCCTAGAATATAGGAATTCCGTTCAAATGACGGAAGGCATGTGGGTGGTGGAAAAGGTGAACAATCCCCAATTAAAAATTTGGGAGGGAGGATGGGGGATTTGGATAGGACGGGTGACAAATACACAAGGGGACAAAAAAATTGAATTTCCTCCCAAAGATTAAGCAAGCGAAATGGGAGGTGACGCACATGAGGGCAAAGATGCCTTCATGGCAAGTAAATCGAGCAAGTACTCATCATCGGTGACTGGGTTGAACGTTTTAAAGTTCATTACCGATTCATCGGGTAATTGTGACGGTGTTATAACGGAGAGTGAAAATGGGGAGGAAAGAAATTCAAACTCAAGAGATGAGTTGTCATCACTCAAAGTTGGACTTTCAAAGGAGATAGGATCATTTTCAATGAAACTTTCTTCTTTGGGATCGAAAGAAGAAATCCTCTCATTGCAAATAGATACTACATCCATTTCATCCTCGCTTTCATTCTTAATTACAAGATGGGCCAAGTGATGAATGGTTTGTTCCAATTTAGGCACAAAGTCCTCAATTGGTTCAAAACATTCCTCGACTTCAAAAGTCTCGAAAGAGAAATTGTCATCGGATTCGAATATTAAATCCTAGTCTTGCTCCCAACAACAATGTTCTTCCCGATAACATTCTTCATACCTCTCGTTCTCAAGCATAAGAAAACCCTCGCCGAAAGTCAAAGGCCGAGGTGCGGATGCTTGAAAATGAGGAGTTTGAAAATCATTATCGACACTAAAGTTAAACACAATATTATAGGAATTTTGAAAATTATTGCAATTCGTTTCAAAATTCCTATTATAAGGAGGTAAAGGCCCAAAATCATTATGATCATCCTCAAAATATATGCACTCCAAAGCTTGACTTTTGTAATACTCGCCCAAAGTCATTTTAGATGTTGCAATTTTTTAGGACTCTAAGTATTGACCAAAAGTCAAAGGAGTACGGGGATTTTGAGAATTATCATAATGATTATCGAAAGGATTGGAATAAGACATGCTTACCCCAACAAACGCTCGAGACGGCCAATTCCAAAAAGAAATGTGCGACGGGAAAATTCAAGCATTTCTAGGCACTCACGTGTAGAAGTCCTGCAAAAAAGGTTAAAAGAAAGAATACAAATACAAAAGAAAGAACACGAAAAACTAATAAGACAATTACAATCTATAACAATACACTCCCCGACAATGGCGCCAGTAGATCGAGGGCAAAAAGTAGCGCATGTAAAGATGATAATCGTTGTTTTCTGTTTCGCCGCCTGAATACAAAAGCCTAATCTAGGACTACACTCAACTGGTGAGTATAGAGGTATGTCGGGTATCGAATCCACAGGAAGTGTTAGTATATCTCATAATCGGATTATTAATTCAGGAATAAAAGTGTAAAAGCGTGATGTATGAATGTAAATAAAAGAAACGAGAGAAGTTAAGTCTAAATAAAGTAAAAGTGAGGACCGAGATATCATCCAACCATACGGCTCGAAACAGATACTAATCAAGATTCCAGTTCAAAAGAAATTTAATTGAGCATTAACAGTTAATCATAAAATTCACACAATAAGGAATTTAAGCCAAAGTTGCGAGAATACCGAAAATTTGTCACACACGGATTAAATTCGGATTATCACTATAAACACTAGCGTTGCATGACAAATAAAGTTAAACGCATAATAATCCAACTTTAATTCGCGCGGGTTCAATTAAACGTAATTTTGCACAAAACCTAATTTTCGGAGCTTGGGGCCCAAAAATGGCGGAACGAAATACCGACCCTATTTATCTAAGGGCAATACATGAATTAAACTAAATTCAACCAATTAAACTAGGACAGCAAGAAATAAAGAAATTACACTAACTACAAAGCATGGAAACGAATTTACAAAGCAAGGAAAATGAAGAACAAACTATATTAAAGGAGATGATAGTGAATAGTTCAATTTTACAAAACCAAATGGACGTCACCCCAAGAAGAAAAGAATATGAGCTCTCAAAATCAAAACCTAACCTAAAATGTCTTCTAAAACTAAGTATATCTGATATTACAACAAAATTGGCTTATATAGTAAGTTGGAATAAAAGGAGTAAACAAAAGGAAAAAGAAAAGAAATGCCAAAATATCTGCAGAAAACAGGGCATCGATTGATCAACCCCTTTTGGTCGATCGTCTATGGTTCAAATCGTGGAAAAATTCTGAAGGATCGATCAATCCTCTTGATCTATCGATCGATCAAGTAGGGCAGAATCAAGGCCGCCTCCTGCATTCCTTTTCTTCCTCTTCTCCTCCTTTTTTGGTTTCATTATTTTCTCCTCCACCAAAAGTTTCGTAACCTCTTCGTTAGGTATTCGAATCACACACCGTTCGTTGTCACGCGAAGCTTGCGAGGAAGGCTACAACTTCCGTGTAGGTGTTGGGCCAGGTGCCCAAACTGTGAATTGACCGAATTTTCCTTGAACGTGCGATTGCGTACGGAACTTGAGTGAAATTCGTTCAAACTTTCGTGTATGCGTTCAAGAGGATCGATCAATCCTCTTAAACTATCGATCGATCAAGCAGGGCAGAATCAAGGCCTCCTCCTGCATTCCTTTTCTTCCTCTTCTCCTCCTTTTTTGGTTTCATTATTTTCTCCTCCACCAAAAGTATCGTAACCTCTTCGTTAGGGATTCGAATCGCACACCGTTCGCGGTCACGCGAAGCTTGCGAGGAGGGCTACAATTCCGTGTAGGTGTTGGGCTAGGTGCCCAAATTGTGAATTGACCGAATTGCCCTTGAACATGTGATGGCGTATGGAACTTGAGTGAAATGCGTTCAAACTCCATACTTAGTTTAATACCCCATATTTTTATGGCTTTTAAATTTAGGGATTTATTAAATTTAATTGAGATAAATTAATTTAATTTTAATCTGAAAAGTTATTTTAAATATTTACTAGCGTGATGAGAGTTAGTAATTAATGGAAATTTGTTGAATGTTACTGTATGAGTATAGTAATATATGAGATTGATTTTATAACAAAATTCAGGTGAATAAAATGACAATTATGTAAATTTAGTCGGGACGTGTTTGTGTCGTGTCAGGACTAAATTATTATTATATAAACTGAATAAATTATAGGTTGCGCGTATGGTTATTTCGAGTGCGCCAAAGTGTCCGGAAGGGTAGAGATAGTCAAAATAATGTACCCGGGGGTTTAGTTTGTGTCTCGGGGTATTTTTAGGTTTAATTAGTACCCCGAGAGGGCGTTTTGGACATTTCATAATTATGGGTAATTAAACCCACGAATTTGCTAGGGTTATATCAGATGGTAAGTGCTGTCGTCTAGGGTTATCATAACCAAAAACTAATGACGGCCATTGGAGAGTAAGAGGAGAAGCTTTCCAAGGAGTTCTAGGCCAAGAACTCCTCCAGTTGCACCGCCGTCACCGCCAAATGGTAGATCGCGCAACGAGGATCTCAACCACACCAAATTCTTCCACAAATCAGAACTTTGAATTTCAGGCAAGTGTCTATCTTGCTTTAATCAAGTTAATGCATCCTTTTATATTAGTCTAGGGTTGATTAGAATTAGTGTTCTTGAAATAAAACCTTAATTGGAGGCAAAAATTTCATGTTGTAGAGGTAAATATTATATTCTGGAAACCCATTTTACATGTAGAGGTTGAACCACGAATTTCCATGGTTATAGTGATAGAAAATCTGGAAAAAAGAATGGAAGAAACTAAGTTAAAGAAAAATATTAGGGTTCTTGAGATTTATATAAATTTGACCCTTTTATCTTGTTATAGTTGATGAAAACTCGCATGTTTTACATAGGATATTGTTTATATGGGTATACAACACTTGTAGTGTAAGTGGTTGGGAGTTTGGCACTGAAACTTGATGATTTGGATGAATTTGGGGTAAGATTTCAGTAGCTGGGTTTTTCTGCAGTTTTGCCATAACTGCTTGTCCGATAGATCGAGCCCAGAGCATCGATCGATCGATAGTTCGATCGATCGACCCCCTTTCATCGATCGATCGACCACTCCTGGAAAACTGCATTTTTTGTCGTGTTAGCTTAATCCGATTTGATGCATAGTAAATCTTGATTAGAGTTTCTAGAACATAATGAAACACAAAAAGGACCAGTAGGGTCAAGATAAACCTCGTTATGTGGGACTGTAATGTGAAAGGGAAAGGAAGGGTAAATGGGAGATATTCATACTTAGGAAATCATACGTGCGCTGATTAAATAATCAAAATGTGTAGGAAGTTGGATTAGAAGGTTAGTGAGGGCCTACTGAAATTGTACTTAGGTAAAGATAATACTTCGAGAGGGGAGAAGTGAGTTTAGAATAACGTAATTACGAGAATAAAATGAATGAGTTCGTTATATGAAATAATCGAGTAAAATGTGTAATAACGGATCTAATTCAACAATGTGGATGTGTGTGTGTGTGTGTGTATATATATATATATATATATATGACTCTGTGATTGTGCATATATTATATCTGTTTAAAAACCATACTCGGGCTACTTGCTATCAAGGGCTTTCCGCGCCGGGACGGTCCTATTTCGATGGGACCTTTATGGGGGATATTGACTCGTACCCTAGAACATAGGATTCCTTGGTACAGGATATCTGATTGATAGTCAGACGGTCCTAAGAGACGTGAGCGTATGTTCTGACGTCTTAGTGACTTGGAACTATGCTTCGCCTCCATTTGTTTGTATTTTTGTGTTAATACAGTTCGAGAGTGATTCCGAACTAGTATTTCCCTTAGTTTGTGTGATAAAGGGGACTTGATAGCAGAGTATGCCATCACCATAGTTTTTATGTGGGGTGCCATTAGTGTGTATATATATATATATTATATAAGTGATTGGTATATATATACTTATATATGGAAGCCTAGCACCATAGATTTTATGTGGGGAGTTGTTTGTATATATATTATACGAGTAATTAATATATATACATATATCTATATGAGAACTTTCTACTGTGCGTGAAAGAAGTTAAGCAATCTATAAATTTTCAATTTCACTATAAGTATTTGAAAACGTTATAAGAATACAGAGTTATTCTAATTAACGAAAGAAATCTTGAAGAGATAGATTTTCTAAAAGTGAATATCATAACCGTAATTTCACGTGTCAAGACTTATGGAGAATAAGTTAGAGAGATATATGAGATTCATTAGTACGGTAGACGTGCACACTAGATGAGAGGTGAGAATTCTCAAGAGAATGTCGCATACTAATATGATTGTTTCATTAGCCGGTAAGGATTTCAAATACTTGCTAAACTGTTTTAAAACTGTTTACGATCGGGCTCTGACCCCTTTGCTGTTATCTCTTATCTCTTGTGTATATATATATATATATATATATATATATATATGTATGACAGGTGCCCAGCCACAGGGGCGTCATGCTTAGGATTCTTTGGATGGAACGTGATGTAACGTTTGTGGTAGTTACAAGACATTGCTTAGGCGACCTCATTGTTGACTCCACTTCTAGTTCTGTTTTATCCAGTTGGGCATGTGTCGCCCTTTTCCCTTATCCAGTTGGTTTTTGTCTGAGATTGTAATTCATTTACTTTCAATATTTTTATTTCGGGATTTATTACTGTTAGGATGTTTTCCTTTGGTGTTTTAAAGCTGGGATTTGTTATTTGATTGTTAAATTCTTGAATGTTCATTTACATTCTTACAATTAATGTGTGTCTCTTAAACTGTTAATTGTCAAAGGTTTTATAATTGGATTCAAATAAAATGGAAATAAGGTTTTAAATGGTTTTGACACTTAGCTTAATTATTTAGGGTGCTTAATTTGAAAATTTAAATTTGCGACAGTGATGCTAAGAATGAACCAACTGTTCACCTTGATTTTTAATTTAATAAAGGATTGATCGCCCGGTATTTAATTAGGCAAGGTGTCACACTTAGTACCTAAATACCTACAAAAGACCAATTATACCTCATATAGCATGTTAACAATATAAGCCAAGGTTGTCTGGTTAACGGGCTTAAATATAGATATTAAGGCACCCGAGGGGGCTAAAATGCGTAGGTTCGACAGATGAAATACACACTATTTGCGTATTATCAATAGCTCACCAGTTATAGGATCAGACGCTCCAAAATCCAAAACCCAAGTAGGCTTAATAGCCTTAACATGAAAAGAAAATGAGGTACCTGAAGCAATAGTGGCAGTGGGAGTAAAGTGCCCAAGAGAGGTCAATTGTGCTTGGAGAAGATCAATCTGAGCCTAAAGATGACTGCCATCCTTGGGAGCACTAGGAGAAGAAGAAGCGGAAGCCGCGATAATGGAAGCAGTCTTGGGAGGGCCAGCATGTTTGGAATGGACAATAACTCGAGATGAAGTTTGGAATGGTCAACTCGGGATGAAGTTTGAACCATCGGTCGCCAGAATGGCCAACAACTCCATAATGATTACATGTCAGTCGTACATTATGAGTACGGGAACCGATCTGAGCCACAAATGACATCTAATCAGTAGGAGAAGGGTAAACCCGAGTATCAAACTGAGAGGTCTGAGATAACTAGAGATGGCGCGCCTCTCTATCAATAATAATAAATGCATCTCGAAGGGGAGGCCTATGAGATGTGTTTATGATCTTAGTACAGAGAGAATCACACTCAGATCGTAAACCCATAAGAAACTAATAAGTGTGCTGATGATCCAGATGCTGACTCAGGATAGAAATGACCTCAGGTGGAAAGGCAGAGAGAGTCTTAAATTTGGCTAGCTCCTCCCAACGGCATAATAGATATCCAAAGTAGTTAGAAACATAGAGGTTGAGCGATTCCTGTGAGGCATGAGAAATTTCCTGATAAAGCTGGAATACTTGGGCATCATCACGAGCGTGAGCATACATCTGATTAAGAGCCTTCCATAAGCCTGAAACAGACTCATAGAACATAAACAGAGTATAAATGATCTCCTCCATGGAATTAAACATCCACCCTAAAATCGTGCAACGGTCCATCTCCCATTGATTAAAAATTGTAACATCCTTCGCATCTGGATGGGTTTCAGTGCCCAACAACCAACTACTCTTTACTTTCGACCCAATAAATTGACGGAGAGATCTAGACCACCTATTAAATTTGGTCCATTCAATAATACACTAGTCACACGATGAGTAGGTGTATGTTGGGTAGAAATGATATCTTTCGGACCATTCAACTAAGCCATAACTTGAAAATATCAAAATATACCCCAATAAATACATAAGAAAGACCAAAAAAATTGGCAATAGGGTAATCCAAAAAATTCTGCAGCAAAGAGAGGAATAAAACCCACACAAATAAGGCCAAAAAATTGGCAATGAGTGGATCAATCTAACTCAGCATCATAGAAGGGTATAAACCCTCAAGAATCATCAAATAAAGGCAGATTGATAGCCTACTTCATGGGAAAAAAACCAACAAAAAGAGGAAATAAAACCCCCAAAATTAACAAGAGGGTATAAACCCTAGATCAAGGTTAACTTACCCAATCAAACTAGCAAAAATGAGTTTCAATAAGTAGAGGAAGAAAACAACTAGTGTGTAGAGAATAAAACCCATGAATCCAACCAACACCTACAGCCTTAGGTCTGCCATATCTGGAAGATGGGGTTCCGTCTAGTTGAGAACTCCAGCCAAATGAGAACTCTGGCCAGAAGGAGGGCACCAACCAGGCCTAGTGAGGTCGGTGGTTTGGGTATAGGGTTTGGGGTTTCTTGGGGATAAGGTTTGAGGCTAGGGTTTGGTTTCTAGGGTTTGTTTAGTAGGGATGAGGTTAGGGTTTGATTTAGCTCTAATACCAACATAATTTTTGTGATGTATTGGCTTACCAATAAAGGTGCCACACTTGGTATTTATTATTACCTAACAGAAGTGTCTAGAAGTAGAAGGTAAAAAGTAATAGACAAGTTATAGAAATAGTCAAAAATAACTAAAGCCCAAAATAGGTGGGTATAATAATAAAATAAGT
Source organism: Sambucus nigra (assembly GCA_949130495.1). Classification (NCBI taxonomy): domain Eukaryota; kingdom Viridiplantae; phylum Streptophyta; class Magnoliopsida; order Dipsacales; family Adoxaceae; genus Sambucus; species Sambucus nigra. The sequence continues at coordinate 9,014,054 of OX422214.1, forward strand.
AGTATAATCTGATATCCAACAGGGGGAGCTAACATGACTGGAGGAAGCAAGGAGTTGCATTAGATCAGATGCTTTCCTTTCTTTAGGTGTTGTAGATATGGCAAATGTAGATGCATTTTTTCCTTGACAGTAACGTTGGAAGAAAGGGAGGCATGAACCAACTTGGTGGGATATTGTAAAAAGGGACATTATATCATGTGGTTTAACTAAGGAAATTATGGTTAACAAAGCATAATAGGAAATAATTTATGTATCACACCCCAAAGAGGAAAAGGTTTTGTTGAGTTTACATGAGTGTTTAGTTATATTTTGCAAACAATAAGAGATATTTATTGTGGGTATTCATCAGTTAGTTAAGGGTAGAGTAGTTTATTTAGCTATTAGGGCTTTTATGGATTTAACCATGCATAGGAAAACTCTAATACGATATAATCTTCCCTTCCATACTAAATTATTGATGAATGATATTGAGAATTGAGGTGAAACTCTTGTGCATGTTAGTTTTGTTGTACTCTTCCACGTACTTTCACCAATTAGAATGGTTCACTCTTAGAAAGTGTAAATGAAAATGTGATGTGGTTTTTGAATACATTACGCGAGCTCAAATCAAACTATCGATTGGTGGAGGTTCTTCAGTGACGAATGTTCCAAATATGAGTCCACGTGCAGAGTGTCATTATCCCATGCATAACCTTTCACTTCTTGATTACCAAATGCTTTGTAAAAGTCTATGGATAGTGTGATTTCTATTCGACTCCATGCCTTCTATTCTAGGATCCAAAGGAGTCGACTCATCGATAAGAGGGTTTATGAATTCTTTGCAACTTAAACGTTGACCTGCTGAATGACAGATCCTACATGGATGGTTGCAAAATATCCTCCCTCTATCGTGTATCGCATCCACGCCCACAATGCCTATGCCCCGGAATCCAAACCCCATTCTGGGTTGACTATATTAAATGAATATATTGTACTTTCCATTATCTGCAACTGTTTCCATGAATCAGGTGCAGTTTAAAAAACATTATTTTTGGGTAGAATTCATAAACATGGTTGCTACTCCACCCGCCCCCTAAATTACCTGCTGCCGGTTAGATCATTGTATGATTTTATTTTAATTTTTGTTTAATTGATTTGACTAGTTTTTATTCAGAGTTGATAGTCACAAAATAAATTCATTGGTTGATTTAATTAAGTATGCTTACATTATTAGTCCACTCCAATATATTTGATTGATTTAATTTCATGTTTTGGGCCGAATTCCATAAAATGCCTTGTTGAAAATATTAAAACTATATTTTTATTGGTTATTAAATACTATTTATCAACAATTTATAGGTCTCCCATTATTAATAATTGTTAGTGTGGTGAGTGTATGTGTCTTTGTGATTTTTATAGTTTTGATACGATGACAAAAAGACACAGGTGGAGAATAGCTTTTGCTGTAGACACGAGTAGTGGTGGTCAAGATGGCCTAGGTCCTGGGCAGACTCAATTGGGTAGACTAGTGAGTGCAGTTGGGAGACAGTTGTTGGAGAAGCTAAATTCATCTAGAAAGAACTTTACAATGAAGATATTTTTGTTGCTCCTTGGTTTCTACACGGAAAATGCACGGGCTACTATTTTGGGGGGACAAATTGTGAAGTAAGGGCAATGCTTGCTTTTTTCATTTTAAAAATCAGTCGGGCATTTAGTACAATGGACAATAGTTATATCTAGATAATGCAAATGCTAATCCTCTGACCATGTACATGATCAATAGTAAATCAGTTAGGATTTTTGTAAGCATTTAGTTTGATGGTAAAATTTACTCATTGGCTAAGATGTAATCTTATATCAGTTTTGACTTACTGCTTTGAAGAGTTTCTTATTAATATTGAAGCGTCCTCCAAATACTTAACCCCTATTTATAAGTTTGTGATTTATTGTATCGCATATACTGAGGGTGTAACTTTTTGCAGGTATTCTATTCCCTAGTTATTTATTTATCTCTTTTTTTATTTTTTCTTCAGGATTTGGTTGTGATACTGCAATAGTTATAAACATTCCTGTCTACCATTGTTGATGTAAAAAATTAGATCGCTCTAATTACTCAATCAAAGATAAATAAAATGAGACAAAGATTTTTAAAGTGGTTCAGCCTTATAAGAACGGCCTACGTCCACTGTTATGTTATTGCTGAGTGTTTGGAAATTCTCGATTATAAGTTCTATCAAGAAATTCCGGTTCCCTTGAATGAGGGTTGTACAATGTATTTATAGCCTTGAGGATATCTTCTGAAAGGGTGATACATTAAATGGTATACATATGAAAGGGTAATACATTTAATGCCCTTTAAGCGTGTGTGTCAAGATTCAATGAATAGTTGAACTGTTGATTATCTCGCAATCAATGCTGTGGCCGAGATGCAGCTCGGACCGCCTTAGTTGCTCGTTACTCAAGAGTTCCTCGGAGCGCTGGAGTTCCTCGGAATGCTGGAGTTCCTCGGTGTATCCTTGTTGCTCGGAGCGAACATGAGTTGGTCGGGGAAATGAACTTCCTCACTGCTATTATGCCACATAGATTAACACGTGTCTTCGTATTATTCGTCCATATCAGCATACTAATTTTGGTATCAACAGAAGCCCCCAATGTTTCATATTTCGAACTTTGAGGAGTATGGAACATTCTTTCTCGGTATATTATAATATTAAATGACCTTCCTGGGTTTTAGGAGCTTTTTCTTCATATTTAAATTTCCTTCCAAATTCGCAGAATCCGCCTTTTTGCATTTTTAAAAGCACTTCGATCTTCGTGCGTTTTTTGTCCTTTTAGCCCCGGTAGCGTATAGTTTCCTTTCTGTAATCATTTCTTTTGCCGTTTCCCAAGGCAAAGTATTTAAACTTCTTGGGTAATCACACCATCTTCTACCTTTTCCAATTTTCTGCTTTTGAGTTTTCCATAGCCTTTCTTTCTCTTGTGCGTTCATCCTCTTCTTCCTTCTTCTTTTATTCATCATGGTTTATATTATTGAATCTCTGGAGAAGTTCCGCTCTGATTTCTCTATTCCTTCTTGGGTAACTTTGGAGGATCTTTCTGAGCCTTCAAATTACTTTCGTTTTCCTGAGGGACATTGGTTCCCTAGCCTCTTTATTGCTGAATGTGGATTTTCTTTTCCACCAAACCCTTTATGCTTAGAGTTCTGTCACCACTTCGATGTTGTTCCTGCGAAAATAGCCCCCAATACATGGAGAATAGTTAATGGGGTGCATAGGTTAAATCAGACTCATGGAACTCGTATAGGAATTCCTGAGATCATGTAATGTTATAGATGGGCTATTCTAGACAATGTTTATTATTTAAAAACTAGATTTTTGAATAGGGCTTTAGTAGTCAACCTCCCTGACGCTAACAGGGACTATTTTGAACATGGGGTAGTTATAAAAAATTGGCAACATGCCCCTTTAGTTGGAGACGAAGTATATGAAGGTCCCAAATGCCCTCCATATGGCAATGGGATAGGTTGTTTTCATTTTATTTTATTTCTGAAATTATGATTTCATTGTGTTTGACAAAATGTATGACTGATATTTCACTATGTATTTGTTTGCAGTTGACAGTAAGAGAAAAACTCCAAAAGAATCAGAAGTAAATATTAAACATTTGAAACATATCTAGAATTTGCATCGAAGAGTTGCAGATGAGCACATCAGGTCTGCTTCATATATGTTGCAGTATAGGAGTTATACTACATCCTTTACTGCTCGTCCTGTGGTCAGTACCAATGAACCATTGCCAGCTTCTGAGGATTCTTCACCAGACTCTCACATTCCTCTGAGTCAAAAGATGGGCAAAATAAGAGTTCCTTCTATCTTCGAGGAGATCTCCTCTGCTCGAGATGGAAAGAGAAACAAGGCTGATGTCCCAAAGGGGACAAAGAAAGTGGATGATGCCCCTTCTGTTGCTATTCAGAAGGCTGCCGAGAAGCCCCCAGTGGCTCCTGTGCAGAAGGATACTCCTGTGAAAGTAATCACCATCTCTCCAACCAAAAGTTCTTCTTTGGTTGATGTTATTGAAAAGACACCGAGGAGACTGAAGAAATCCTCCTCAGTTAGTTTTTCTGAAGCCATTCCCCAGCTCTAAGCTAGTGGAGCTGGCGTTCCAACCATTATTCCCCCGAGTTCTGCAATGAGCTCGGTAAAGACTTGGACTATTCCTGAAGTCCAAGGAATTGAAGAAAACATGTCTAGGGATATGCTGACATCCCTAGCTACTCGTCATATCGCTTCAGTAAGTTTTTCTTATCCTGAATTTTTCTTTCTTTCAATCAATATATGTATCTCGGTATTGATTTAGCATTACCTTCTCTTTCAGTTGGTGAGTTGTTTCAACACCATAGTGAAGAAAGATGAAGAAATCAAGGCTTCTAGATCCTCGTCGGGAGTGGAAGATGCCTTTCTGGGTTTGTCCCAATCTCTGAAGGAATCCCGTCAAAGATACGATGAGGATAAGGGTGAATGGGAGAAGAAGTTGACTGCGTCTGAGGTAGAGAAAATTCAGTTGGGACAGAAAGTGAAGGACTTGGAGAGAGAGAATAAAAAATACACCGAGAAGCTCACAAGTTTTGGGGAGCTTGAGAATAAGTTGAAATTGGCTGAGGAAGAGTTGTCCCTTCTGCGAGAAGTAAATCGCCAGAAGGAGGAGGTGGAGGCCAAATTGAAAACCACAGAGGATCTTCTATCCGAGAAGCTCTCCTCGGAGAAAATGAAGAGAAAAATGGCTGTGAAAAAATCCTTTCGAACAGGTTGGGACAAAGGATGGGATAGGGGGTTAGCAGCAATGATGACTCAGGTGCAGTATGGGAGTTTGAAATACTTCCGAGATAGTTGGGTTGCTTCTTTGCAAGAATTGAAGGTGAGTGAGGACTCTGAACTATGTCAATAACATCTCCCTGGTCCTCCTCCAGCTATTGAAGATGAAGAAGAGGATGAAGTTGCATCCGAGGAGTCTTCTGTGATAGTGGGTGATCAAGTCCTTGTTCCACAACCCAATCAGACAGCCACCGAGGAGATTTCTTCTTTGCCTACTCCTCCTGATCAAGTCCCAACTTCTGCCAACCAAATCGTTGTTCCCACCGAGCAACCAAGCTCCTCGTCCCAGCCTCTCGAGAAAGTCTTGGGAGATAAGGTAAATGTGTGAAGTTGTTCGGTATTCTCTTTTTATTTTTCTTCTATTTCAAGTGTAACTCAGATCTTTGTAACTTTGACTTATGATATAATAAAATTTGAGTTCTTTTCTTCCATATGATTGTCTCTTCTTTATCTGCACCCTATCTTGATCTTCTTTTTGATGATTACTTTTTCTCTCTTTGTTAGTTTCTGGCCAGGATGGATCTGCTGTCTGCTAATGACACAAAGTTGATGCAGCAATGCCATGAATATTATAAAGCTGGTCACACATACCTAAGTGCATCAGAGGTTGTTGACATCCTTGGCCATGGTGTTTCAGAGCAGGCAGTGGAGGCATATCAGCACTTGAAGGATTTACTTGATCGAGCTGTGGCCAATAACGTAGCCTATTATGAAATGATCGAGGATCTTCAATGTACTTTAGAAGACCTTCAAAATCAATATAAGGAAGCAACTGCCCTGTTGCATGAGGGGTATGAGAAGAGATATCAACAGCTTTCTGACGAGACAGGCCACAAAAAGATCCTTGCTGGGTACGATGTCAGGGAGAGAATCCTAAGGGGTGAAGTTGAAGCTTGTAGATAGATTGCTGAGCTGCTAGAGCAAGAAAATAACAATTTGCAGAAAGAGCTGGCACATTATAAGTCTGCAGTATCTTTTTCAACAGCTGTAATCCCAGTGACTGACGAGGGATTTTCCTTTCTAGAGGTTGAAAATACCAAATTAAGGCAAGAGTTGGATACCTTGAGAAGGTAGGGAACTTCTACTTCTACTCGAGGACGAGGAAGAGGTTCTCGTGGACGAGGAAGAGCTGCTCAGAATGTTATCGAGAAACCAAGTTCTCGAACTGCTCGGGGAGGATCAAGAGCTCTTAGTCATAATGTTGAAGAAGCTCGTACTCGATCAACATTGGAAACTCAAGCGTTCCAATTGAATGCAAAAGATCGGGCTTTGTCTGAAATGTCCAAGAAAATCCAAACTCTAGAAGATCAACTTGCTTCGACAAAGTCTGCTCTGGATAATAAGGATGTTTTTGCCAGAAACCTTCATGAGCAGTTAGAGAGAATAACTTTCCAATTCCATAAACAACCTCGTGAGTTCTGGATGGTAGGCTACAATGAGGCCCTTTGTCACTTGGATGCTCGCATTGAAAATGCCAATAATGAAGGTTATAAACAGGGATGGTTGAACTCCCTGGGTGTATTAAAACTAGAAGAGGGCCATTTTTTATGGGATTACCATGCTCCTGGGCTGCTCGATCTACCAAATCCACCATTCAAGCTTGACATGAGTTGGATCCCTGCTGGGGCCATCCCTCGTCGTTTGATCTCCCAATATCTTGGTGACTATGCCCTTCATTCGCAGGTTGACTTATCTCGTCCTGAGCATTTACTGGATACACCTTCAATAATGAACGTCAGAATTCTGCGAGATCTTAACTTTATTAATTCTCCCCTTTGCTTGGAAGATCCTCCTGCTGGCGAGGAGCCTATTTCAAAAGCTGAAGGAAAAAAGCCAATAGAATAGGAAATTCTGATGTAATGATTAGTACACAATTTAATATCAGTGTAATGAACTTGTGTAATTCATTTTGATTTTAATGAAAGAATTAATAAAAAGATAAAAAGATAAAAAGATAACAATTTTGTGCTGTTCATCAACCAACTTAGTAATAAAAAGTTACAAGTATTCGTAATGTTGCTCGATCACTTAATAATAAAGTAATGAGTATAAAAATGTTTAAAATTTTTCCAACCAACCAAGGTTGTTAAATTGTGCTCGTCGACCAATTATGGTTAGTGAGAATTTATACCCGACTAACCATACTTGGTAAATTTTTGTCTTTTTCATAAAATGTGTCCGACCAACTAAGGTCAATAAATTTTCCTCGTCAACCAACTACAATTAGTGGGTTTTTATCCCCGACTAACTATACTTGGTTCAGTTTGGAATATTTTGTTCTTCGAGGAACTTTTTGTAATAATCTTACATCCCGACCAACATAAGTTGGCATTTGAGAGCATATTTTGTTTACTAACCAACCGAGATTGGCCTTTTTAAGAGTCTCGTGTTCTCCCTCTTTTACCAACCGTAGTTGGTCTGAGTTTGAACTATCATGTCCACTTGCTCTTTTACCAACCTGAGTTGGTCACGCTAGTGTATGCCTCCTAACTAAAGGAGTATAGTTTGTTCTCGCCCTTTTACCAATCAGAGTTGGTCGTGGGTTTGAACTATCATGTCTACTAGTTCTTTTACCAACCTGAGTTGGTCACGCTAGTGTACACCTCCTAACCAAAGGAGTATAGTTTGTTCTCGCCCTTTTACCAACCGGAGTTGGTCGTGGGTTTGAACTATCATGTCCACTAGTTCTTTTACCAACCTGAGTTGGCCATGCTAGTGTACGCCTCCTAACCAAAGGAGTATAGTTTGTTCTCGCCCTTTTACCAACCGAAGTTAGTCGTGGGTTTAAATTATCATGTCCACTAGTTCTTTTACCAACCTGAGTTGGTCACGCTAGTGTACGCCTCCTAACCAAAGGAGTATAGTTTGTTCTCGCCCTTTTACCAACCGGAGTTGGTCTTGGGTTTGAACTATCAGTGTTTCCATAAATTGCTGAACAGCGTAGTGTTATACACTAGTATTCCCCGAAAAACTTTCAATAAAAAGAAAGAGGATGGTGAAACATCATCATTTTATTCATATTGATGGAACTTCTTTACATTTTACATCACTGATAATACTTGCGTAGGTGTTCAGCATTCCATGCATTCTTAAATTCCTCTCCTTCTAGAGTTGTTATGCGATAAGTTCCTGGTCGAACAACCTCTGTAACTCAGTAAGGTCCATGCCAGTTTTCTTTCAATTTCTTGTGCTTCTGAATGACTTTCTTTAGCACATAATATCCTTCTTTTAAGTCGCATTTCTTCACCCTCTTGTTGTAGAACAGAGTTGTTCGTTGTTGGTAAGCAGCATTCCTAATAGATGCCTATTCTCTAACCTCCTCGAGCATATCTAAATCCAATCTTCTCATTAAGTCGCTGACTGGGGAATTGAAGTTCAGCACTCTATGTGTTGAAAGACCCAACTCGGCAGGTATTATAGCTTCACTTCCAAATGCCAGCATATATGGTGATTCTCCAGTTGCTGTTCGGGGAGTTGTTCGGTAAGCCCATAATACTGACTGTAGCTCATTAATCCAATTAGCTTTAGCCTCATTTAGCCTCTTCTTGAAACCATTTAGTAATGTTCTTGTAATACCCCGTACTTTTGTCTATATTTATTTTTGGGATTAATTAATTAAATGCGTATTAATTGGAAATTAATCCGGGTTATAAATACTAATGAGATGTGAATTGGTATTTGATTATGTGCATATATGATTATATATGTATTTGGTACTATGAAAATTTGTCGTGAGATTTATATACGGCATTTTAGAAATTTTGTTGAGACGCGTGGGACGCGCCGCGTCACGGTATAATATTTTGTTAATAAAAGTGAATTTAAAATCTATAATCCGTATGGTCGTTTTGAGTGCGCCAACGCATCCGGAAGGGTCCAGATAGTCAGAAAATACTAGCCGGGGGTATAGTTTGGGTCCCGGGGTATTTTTAGGCCATACCGGCAACTTAAAGGGTTTTTTGGTAATTTTACATTTTGAGGAATTAAAAGTGACGAAAATTAGAGATGTAAATCTGATGTGGATTAAACCCATTAAGCCCATTAACCAACCCATATTAACCTAGAAGGCTACGTAGGTTGTCATTTAGGTTTTCTAAGTTTCCCCAAATCAAACCCTAGCCACCTTAAGCCACCATTAGAGAGGAAGCTTGGAGAGAAGAAATTCTGCAGAAATTCTTCATCAAATCAACACCAAATCCGGAATCAAACCAAGGAAAGTGATTTAAATTACATTCCTTATGCAGTGAATGCTTTTTCCATGTTAGAAACATTGTTAATCAATCTTATATAAGAGTTAAAAGAAAACCCATGAAATTGGAAGATTGTTGTTTAATTTTGGGATAGGTTTGCATGTAGAAACATTGTTTGAAGATTTAATTCAGAGATTTCATATCTATGTGATGTATAAACAGATTAAAATCTGGGAAATTTTGATGAGAAGAACCTAGGGTTTATGTTCTTGAAGAAAATTGGGAATTTATGTAGAAATTTGTGATTTAATGATGTTTAGAAGGTATTAAACCCCTTTAATGATGTTAGTATAGCACCTTGGCATGTTTGAGGATGATTAGAGAACTCAAAATATTGTTGGAACGAATTTTAGAAGAGGTTTGAGGAGTAAAAATGGATGGAAAACGAATTGGGAAAATTCTGGGCCGAAGCTGGAAGCTCGTTAGAAGCAGCCCCAAGGTCGTTCGAACGAACTCGTTCGAACGAGCTTCTAACGAGTTGACCAGTCGTTACTAACGAGTAGTGATTTCGTTCGATATCTCGTTCGAATGAGATATCGTAAGAAGGGACAGTTCGTTCGAACGAACTGGATCTCGTTCGAACAGCCTCGTTCGAACGAGACTTCTAACGACCTGACAGTCCAAACTCGTTCGAACAGTCTCGTTCGAATGAGACTTCTAATGAGTTGACAGTTTGGTCCTTTTTGGACTGGTTTGATTTTTGGAGTCCCGTAAACTTGTTCGAGGATATAGATGACCTTCCTTTATTGATGTGAGGTTAGATTTGGGACTTTTGGGTTATTGAGAGGAGTAAATTATATACGAGAGTTATATTCAATGAACCATTTGGGTTGAGACATGCGTGTCTACTATGATGTGAGGATGAATTATAGCGCGTATAATTACAAACCGGAATAGTACGAATCGTGATAATTATAGTTAGTACAAGAATGCGATATGTACTACGATTAAAATATGGTATTACTAAGATGTGTGTTTACTTAGTATTGGTATATGGATTGTGTGTATGACATACCTACCATACTTGCTATCACGGGAGGTTTGCGTTCGCTTAGGACCCTCTAATCCTTGTGTGCCTATGGGGGGGATATAGACTGGTACCTCGATGAACATAGGTCATAGAAAGACTTATTGAGATATTAATAAGTCCGCTGATCATGGGAGCGTAGGTATGTGCGTGACCCATGTGATGGTGACTGTGTTCGCCTCCACTATTTGTGATTTGTGTTATCTGAACTATTCCTGAGAGATTCGGAATATGTAATCCTTATGTACGTGATGTACCGGGATGGATAGCAGAGTATGTGTGCACCACAGCTTAGTTCGCGGGGTGCTTGTATTGTATATTTATGATATGAATAATATACATTAAATTAATGGGAATCCTCATGTTAATGTTGTAAAAATATTACGGTATTGTTTCGAGATATATAATGAGTTAACTGATAGTTATATCAATGGCATAGTTAGTAACTGAGTTTACGTTAAACCCCTATTTAATTACGAGCGTTGTTATGTTAAATGGAACCGAGTAATATGGGTAGAACCTTTGGCAGTCTAGCTAGTTATGTTGTCAGTTAGCTAGTAGTATGGGTCGTTATAGATGGGTACTTACGTTAGGAGTGCACAGTTAGACGAGAGGTGAGGATATCATGCGAGTGTACGTCCTAACATGTACTTTGAATTTAATGTTTTAAATGTTTTTAAAGCACTTGCAGGTTTTTAAAATATAACTCCACATTCGGGCTCTGACCCGTTTGCTTTTCAAATCTCTTTTCTTTGTAAAACCATTTTAGGTGCTCAGCCACAAGGACACCAAGCATAGGATACTCATTCAGGTGACGAGCTGTAGCTGCTTGTGGAAGCTACAGGGATTTGCATGTAGACGCTTCTATCTTTTGGATTCCAGAGTCACCATCTATCTGTTGTGGGGCATGTTGCCCATTTCTTTAGAGACATCTTTTATATTTCAGTTTTCAGACTTTAGCATGTTTTATTTCAGTTTCGGTTATTCATTTCAGTTATGGGATTGTAGTGAGGAGTTTTCCTCCAGACTTTATTTACTCTATTGTGATGGTTATTCGTTTTACTTCAGTATGGTGAATGGTGTTATTTATTTATTCATTACACTTGTTGCATGTTAATCAGACTTAAATTAAAATTTGGCAACTTGCTTTTTAAATACTAGGTGGTTAGAAATAATAAAATGTTTTCGACAGTGATGCTATTAACTGAGCCAACTTGGCATTTTGAATTAATTTTATAAAGGAGTAGCTACCCGGTATTTAATTAGTCGGGGTGTCACAGGTGGTATCAGAGCATCAGGTTCTAGTGTCCTTTAGGATCTGTGTACGGCTATTATGTTTCCGCTACGTTTTCTTTGATATAGAGCCCTATATTTTAGGACTGTTGTACTCTTTTTGTGTATGCTTCGTTCTTCAGCTATTTTAAGTTTATAAACACCGAACTTATAAACTTTGTTCTTATTTCAGATGCCTCCACGACGTGCACGACGAGTTCCCAGGAATGCAATGCCCGAACCCCAGCCCGCTCCAGTTCAGGGCATGATGAACGCCGCTGAGGTTGCTGCTATAGTAGCCCAAGCGGTAAATGCCACGATTGCCGTGATTCAGCAGGCACCGCCTCAGGCGCCGGTTGCCGCGCCAGCACAGGTTAATGCATTCCCGTCTGCTTGGGAGCGTGTACGAGACGCTTTTCAGAAAGCGCATCTGCCAGAGTTTGCAGGTAGCTCAGACGTGGTAGTCTCGAGCCAATGGAGGAAGGACATACAGAGGCATTTGAGGATGCATGAGTGCACTGATGTTCAGAAACAGGTGCTAGCTACTTTCAAGCTAGTGGGATCTGCACTACAGTGGTGGGAGTCTATTACCACCGCGGAGGAGAGGGATACCCTCACAATTCAGGAGTTCTGGGTGCGGTTCGACCGCAAGTACGTTCCGTCCGCAGTTCATACAGAGATGAGGAGGAAGCTGATGAGTTTGAAGCAGGAGGGCAAGACAGTGGCCGAGTTCACTAACCTGTTGAATATCGTTCCAGACGATATTCCAACAGAGAAGAAGAAGATTGAGAAGTTCACTGATGGGTTGAATTGGAGGATCCGTCAACATCTGCTAGGGAACCTATCGTTGGCCACGTATTCTGATGTGGTCAACGTTGTATTATTGCACTGCCAAGACCACCGTTTTCATATGGCCGAGGGCAAGCGGTCGGGGGAGTCTAGCCATCAGGGCAGGACTGGAGGACATAGTGCCAGCGGGGCACAACCCGATCATGGGCAGAGACAGAATGAGCAGGGTACCCAGCAGGGGGATAATAAGAGGTTCCGGTCAGGGAACTACAGGCAGGGACAGGGAGGTTTCCGTCAGGGCCATCAGGGCCCAAACGGCCATCAGGGCCAGCAGGGGCAGAATGGGCAGCAGTTCCATCAGGGCCAGCAGGGCTAAGGGAGGAACGGTAACGGCCACCAGGGCCGGGGACAGCAGGGGCAGAGGGGAGGGAACTTCCCAGGGAAGTGCTTTACTTGTGGCAAGACTGGCCATAAGAAGCAGGATTGTCCTGATAGGGGCAGGGCCCCACAGCAGCAGCAGCAGGGTGCTCGCCAGGAGCCACAGAGACCTATGTTTCCCGTCGCTCTTCCCGCACCGCCACAGATGGCAGCATTGCCACCCATTCCAGCAGTCCCAGCTCAGCAGGGGCAGCTACAGTATGGACGTGTCTACAACGTTCACCAGGCTGCAGTTCCTCAGGCACCGCCCGCGATCGAGGGTACGTTTCCTATCCATGGCACTATGGGTCGGGTGTTATTTGATACGGGTGCTACACACTGTTTTATAGCTACACACTTCACGAAAGTTTTAGGATTGTTAGCTACGGCAGAGAGCACAGTGACGTGTGTCGACTCACCATTAGGGAGTGGGTCACTTATTTTCTTTATATGCCGGGGAGTGGGGGTAGAGATTGGTGGTTTGGTATTGCCTGCATACATGTTAGTGTTAGATATGCATGTTCACGATGTGATCATCGGTATGGATTGGCTCGTAGCATATAGGGCCATGATTGATTGCTTCAGCGGGAGCATTGTTTTTGCCATTCCGGGGCAAGAGATGTTTATAGTGGCGATGCCTCGCCCAGAGGGAGGATCGACCGCTCATCTGTATTACATAGAGGAGGATACCTCTAAGGAGGTTGTGATTTCTTTGGATTCGATCCCGGTTGTCAGGGAGTATTCAGATGTGTTTCAGGAGATACTAGGCTTACCACCCAGTCGAGAGATAGACTTCGTTATAGATTTGCTACCGGGTACGAGACCTATAGCACGTGCACCGTACCGTATGGCTCCGGCTGAGATACGAGAGCTACGGGATCAGATAGAGCAGCTGTTAGGGCAGGGCTTTATTCGCAGGAGTACCTCACCTTAGGGCGCTCCAGTTTTGTTTGTGAAGAAGAGGGATAGTTCACTGAGATTGTGCGTGGACTACCGAGAGTTGAATAAGGTCACAATACGGAATAAGTATCCGTTGCCTAGAATCGATGACATATTCGACCAGTTGAGAGGAGCTTCTTTCTTCTTGAAGATTGACTTGAGGTCAGGATACCATCAGTTGCGTATCAGGGAGGAGGATGTCTCGAAGACCGCATTCTTATCGAGATATGGTTCTTACGAGTTTCGAGTTATGCCTTTCGGCTTGACCAATGCTCCAGCAGTGTTTATGGACTTGATGAACAGAGTGTTCAGGGATTTCCTAGACCAGTTTGTCATTGTCTTCATTGATGATATTCTAGTTTACTCTCAGATAGAGGAGGAGCACGCCGAGCATTTGAAGCAGGTTTTGCAGACACTTCGTCAGAACGAGCTGTATGCAAAATATGAGAAGTGCAGGTTTTGGCTGAAGGAAGTCCAGTTTTTGGGTCACATTATTTCCGACCAGGGAATATCTGTCGATCCGGAGAAGGTATCAGCGGTGAGGGAGTGGGGACAGCCCACGACGCCAATGGAGATTCGTAGTTTCTTGGGTTTAGCAGGATACTACAGGAGGTTTATTTGGGGTTTCTCAGAGATAGCATGTCCTTTGACACATCTTACTCGTAAAGGTGTGCCGTTCATTTGGAATGATGCCTATCAGTTGGCATTCGATGAATTGAAGGACAATTTGACCTCAGCACCTATGTTAGCATTGCCGAGACCGGGAGTTGAGTATTTGGTTTACACCGATGCGTCTTTGCAAGGACTGGGAGGTGTATTGCAGCAGGAGAGACAAGCCATAGCTTATGCTTCCCGTAAGCTTAAGCCTCATGAGAAGAATTACCCCACGCATGATTTGGAGTTGGCAGCAGTGGTATTTGCCTTACGGATTTGGAGGCACTATCTTTTGGGGGAGAAGTTTCAGCTGTTCACGGACCACAAGTCACTACAGTATCTGTTCACGCAGAAGGAATTGAATATGCGGCAGCGTAGGTGGCTTGAATTTGTGAAGGACTACCAGTTCGACATCCAGTACCACCCGGGTAAGGCTAACGTGGTAGCAGACGCGTTGAGCCGTAGGCCAGAAGATGAGGTGGCAGAGGTGTGGAAGGCTAAGTGGAAGGAATTGGGACACCAGGATGCAGTGGCCCGATCTTTCATGTCTGTGATGACCGTTACACCGCAGATTGTCATGAAAGTAGTACGGGCTCAGGCTAATGACTCGTTCTGTCAGGAGCAGATAGTTCGATTACTTGCAGAGGGAGCCGAGTCCTATACCGTTAGCTCAGACGGGGGATTGCGCTTCAATGGGAGATTGGTAGTTCCGGAAGGGGAAGAATTGCGGCACAATGTGATGGCAGAGTCGCATGGCTCACGGTTCGCGGTACATCCCGGAGGGGACAAAATGTACCAAGACATGAGACGACAATATTGGTGGAGCGGTATGAAGAGAGATATCGCTGAGTTTGTCTCGAAATGCGCCACTTGTCAGCTTGTAAAAGTGGATCATCAGAGACCAGCAGGATTGCTACAGCCGTTGGAGGTTCCGGTGTGGATGTGGGAGAGCATATCCATGGATTTTGTCACGGGGCTGCCTACGTCGCAGAGGGGTCACGACTCCGTTTGGGTAATTGTGGACATGTTGTCTAAGGTCGCTCACTTCTTACCCGTAAGGACTGATTACACTTCGGGACAGTATGCCCAGCTCTTCATTTCAGAGATTGTGAGACTTCACGGTGTGCCCCTAAATATCGTGTCTGACAGAGACAAGATATTTGTTTCGAGGTTTCGGGAAAGTTTCCAAGAGGCAATGGGCACGGAATTGCGGTTGAGTACGGCTTATCATCCGCAGACTGATGGGCAGACAGAGCGCACCAATCAGATGTTGGAGGACATGCTACGCATGTGCATTATTGACTTCGGGGGTGGATGGGAGCAGTACCTTCCACTGGTGGAGTTTGCTTACAACAACTCCTATCAGTTCACGATTGGCATGGCTCCGTTTGAGGCATTGTACGGTAGGCCTTGTCGTTCCCCAGCATGTTGGCTAGAAGTGGGGGACAACAAACTACTTGGGCCGGAAGTGATTCAGGATACTTCGGCAAGGATTGAGTTGATTCGGAGTCGCATTCGGGTAGCTCAAGACAGGCAGAAGAGTTATGCTGATGCGAAGAGGTTTTTCAGGGAGTTCCAAGTGGGGGACCAGGTTTTGCTCAGGGTTTCTCCGATGAAGGGGATTATGCGATTCGGGAAGAAGGGGAAGTTGGCACCGAGGTATGTGGGGCCGTTTCCTATTATTGAGCGGATCGGACCCGTTGCGTATAGACTTGGACTACCGGAGCACTTGCATCGGATTCAAGACGTGTTCCATATTTCCTCACTGAGGAAATACCTTAGAGATAATTTGGCTCATTCTCACATTGCTGTGGAGGACATCGATCTCCAGCCGGATAGCTCCTACGAGGAGGGGCCAATTGCTATTTTGGACTGAAGCGAGAGGAAACTGCGGTCAAAGATAGTTCCGTTAGTGCGTGTTCAGTGGCGACATTACAATGTCGAGGAGTCCACATGGGAGCGCGAGGATGAGATGCGCGAACGTTATCCAGAGCTATTTCTAGCAGGTACTTTCTAGTTTCGAATTTCGGGACGAAATTCAGTTATTAGGGGGGAAGTATGTAATACCCCGTACTTTTGTCTATATTTATTTTTGGGATTAATTAATTAAATGCGTATTAATTGGAAATTAATCCGGGTTATAAATACTAATGAGATGCGAATTGGTATTTGATTATGTGCATATATGATTATATATGTATTTGGTACTATGAAAATTTGTCGTGAGATTTATATACGGCATTTTAGAAATTTTGTTGAGACGCGTGGGACCGTCGCGTCACGGTATAATATTTTGTTAATAAAAGTGAATTTAAATCTATAATCTGTATGGTCGGTTTGAGTGCGCCAACGCATCCGGAAGGGTCGAGATAGTCAGAAAACACTAGCCGGGGGTATAGTTTGGGTCCCGGGGTATTTTTAGGCCATACCGGCAACTTAAAGGGTATTTTGGTAATTTTACATTTTGAGGAATTAAAAGTGACGAAAATTAGAGATGTAAATCTGATGTGGATTAAACCCATTAAGCCCATTAACCAACCCATATTAACCTAGAAGGCTACGTAGGTTGTCATTTAGGTTTTCTAAGTTTCCCCAAATCAAACCCTAGCCACCTTAAGCCACCATTAGAGAGGAAGCTTGGAGAGAAGAAATTCTGCAGAAATTCTTCATCAAATCAACACCAAATCCGGAATCAAACCAAGGAAAGTGATTTAAATTACATTCCTTATGCAGTGAATGCTTTTTCCATGTTAGAAACATTGTTAATCAATCTTATATAAGAGTTAAAAGAAAACCCATGAAATTGGAAGATTGTTTTTTAATTTTGGGATAGGTTTGCATGTAGAAACATTGTTTGAAGATTTAATTCAGAGATTTCATATCTATGTGATGTATAAACGGATTAAAATCTGGGAAATTTTGATGAGAAGAACCTAGGGTTTATGTTCTTGAAGAAAATTGGGAATTTATGTAGAAATTTGTGATTTAATGATGTTTAGAAGGTATTAAACCCCTTTAATGATGTTAGTATAGCACCTTGGCATGTTTGAGGATGATTAGAGAACTCAAAATATTGTTGGAACGAATTTTAGAAGAGGTTTGAGGAGTAAAAATGGATGGAAAACGAATTGGGAAAATTCTGGGCCGAAGCTGGAAGCTCCTTAGAAGCAGCCCCCAGGTCGTTCGAACGAACTCATTCGAACGAGCTTCTAACGAGTTGACCAGTCTTTACTAACGAGTAGTGATTTCGTTCGATATCTCGTTCAAACGAGATATCGTTAGAAGGGACAGTTCGTTCGAACGAACTGGATCTCGTTCGAATAGCCTCGTTCGAACGAGACTTCTAACGACCTGACAGGCCAAACTCGTTCGAACAGTCTCGTTCGAACGAGACTTCTAACGAGTTGATAGTTTGGTCCTTTTTGGACTGTTTTGATTTTTGGAGTCCCGTAAACTTGTTCGAGGATATAGATGACCTTCCTTTATTGATGTGAGGTTAGATTTGGGACTTTTGGGTTATTGAGAGGAGTAAATTATATACGAGAGTTATATTCAATGAACCATTTGGGTTGAGACGTGCGTGTCTACTATGATGTGAGGATGAATTATAGCGCGTATAATTACAAACCGGAATAGTACGAATCGTGATAATTATAGTTAGTACAAGAATGCGATATGTACTACGATTAAAATATGGTATTACTAAGATGTGTGTTTACTTAGTATTGGTATATGGATTGTGTGTATGACATACCTACCATACTTGCTATCACGGGAGGTTTGCGTTCGCTTAGGACCCTCTAATCCTTGTGTGCCTACGGGGGGGATATAGACTGGTACCTCGATGAACATAGGTCATAGAAAGACTTATTGAGATATTAATAAGTCCGCTGATCATGGGAGCGTAGGTATGTGCGTGACCCATGTGATGGTGACTGTGTTCGCCTCCACTATTTGTGATTTGTGTTATCTGAACTATTCCTGAGAGATTCGGAATATGTAATCCTTATGTACGTGATGTACCGGGATGGATAGCAGAGTATGTGTGCACCACAGCTTAGTTCGCGGGGTGCTTGTATTGTATATTTATGATATGAATAATATACATTAAATTAATGGGAATCCTCATGTTAATGTTGTAAAAATATTACGGTATTGTTTCGAGATATATAATGAGTTAACTGATAGTTATATCAATGGCATAGTTAGTAACTGAGTTTACGTTAAACCCCTATTTAATTACGAGCGTTGTTATGTTAAATGGAACCGAGTAATATGGGTAGAACCTTTGGCAGTCTAGCTAGTTATGTTGTCAGTTAGCTAGTAGTATGGGTCGTTATAGATGGGTACTTACGTTAGGAGTGCACAGTTAGACGAGAGGTGAGGATATCATGCGAGTGTACATCCTAACATGTACTTTGCATTTAATGTTTTAAATGTTTTTGAAGCACTTGCAGGTTTTTAAAATATAACTCCACATTCGGGCTCTGACCCGTTTGCTTTTCAAATCTCTTTTCTTTGTAAAACCATTTTAGGTGCCCAGCCACAAGGACACCAAGCATAGGATACTCATTCAGGTGACGAGCTGTAGCTGCTTGTGGAAGCTACAGGGATTTGCATGTAGACGCTTCTATGTTTTGGATTCCAGAGTCACCATCTATCAGTTG
Organism: Sambucus nigra; assembly: GCA_949130495.1. Lineage (NCBI taxonomy): Eukaryota > Viridiplantae > Streptophyta > Magnoliopsida > Dipsacales > Adoxaceae > Sambucus > Sambucus nigra. The sequence continues at coordinate 9,032,919 of OX422214.1, forward strand.
TAGGGCATGTTGCCCATTTCTTTAGAGACATCTTTTATATTTCAGTTTTCAGACTTTAGCATGTTTTATTTCAGTTTCGGTTATTCATTTCAGTTATGGGATTGTAGTGAGGAGTTTTCCTCCAGACTTTATTTACTCTATTGTGATGGTTATTCGTTTTACTTCAGTATGGTGAATGGTGTTATTTATTTCTTCATTACACTTGTTGCATGTTAATCAGACTTAAATTAAAATTTGGCAACTTGCTTTTTAAATACTAGGTGGTTGGAAATAATAAAATGTTTTCGACAGTGATGCTATTAACTGAGCCAACTTGGCATTTTGAATTAATTTTATAAAGGAGTAGCTACCCGGTATTTAATTAGTCGCTTTGTCACAGTTCTGTTCGTCACTTCAGTCTGTCCATTGCTTTGAGGATGGCCTGGTGCTGAATGAGTCTTCAAAATGTTTAACTGATGACAATAGGCGGCAAACTCCTCATTGTCAAATTGTGTTCCATGGTCTGTAATGAAGGAGTGAGGGAGACCATATCGGCAGATGCTTTTCTTCCAAACAAACTGATACACCTTCTCGTATGTCATATCAATAAGTGGCTCAGCTTCAACCCACTTAGTAAAATAATCCACTGCAACAACGAGGTACTTGAATCTTCCCCGGGTCGTTGGCAGTGGTCCAACCAAATCAATTCCCCACATGGAAAATGGCCAAGGAGAAGTTATGGGTGTCAACAATGCTTGTGGAGTTCAGCGGATGGAGGAAAAACGTTGACATTTATCACATTTATTGGCATAGGCTATACAATCAGCCCTTATCGTCGGCCAGTAATATCCCTGCGTCATCACCCTTTGCAAAAGTGTCCAACCAGCTACATGGGCTCCACATGACCCTTCATGGATCTCTTCAATCAATTCTTTCACATCGGAGGGATGTACACATCTCTGCAAACCTACGATAATTCCTCGTCTATACAAAAAACTATTAGTCAGTACATACCGAGCAGCTTTAAACTTCAATTTCTTGGCCGCGAGCTTGTCCTCTGGCAATTTTCCCTCTTCAATATATGCCCTGATGGGATCCATCCAAGATGGTACTAAATCAAGGGTAATAACATTCATCATCAGGTCTTCATCTATGCTCCGACTTTCCAGTACTTCAATTGGTATCGTTCTTCACAGCTCGGTACGAGTAGATGATGCTAGTCGGGCCAGTGCGTCTGCTTGTGCATTCTCTATTCTGGGTATTCTGATCAACTGAATGGCATCAAATTCTGCCAATAATTCCATCACTCTTGCATGATACTTGACTATTAATTCTCCTTTAACTGCATATGTTCCCATCATCTGATTCACAATTAATTGAGAATCACTGAATACCATCACTTGTTGTGCTTTCATAATCTTTGCTAAATTAAGACCTGTTATCATGGCCTCATACTCAGCCTCATTATTGGAGGCTTTGAATTGGAATCGCAAGGCATATTCCATGTCAATCTCGTCTGGGGTTTTCAAAACAATCCCTGCTCCATAACCTGCTGTACAAGATGATCCATCTACATACAATCTCCATGTAGGTAACTCATCTTCAAATTTCTTATCCGACAGAGTTCCTCGGTGAAATATCTGCTATTTTCTTTCATCCTCCCTTGGTAATTTTCGCTCCTCGTCGATCATCTCTTCTCGCCCTTTTACCAACCGGAGTTGGCCTGGGTTTGAATTTGATGATATTTCTTCATTCACAAGCCCTTTTACCAACTGGAGTTGGTCTAGGCTTATGTCTGTTGATCCTGTAACATCCACAGGTTGGTCAGCGAGCAATTTTTGTTCCTCGGGGGTATCAGGATATGTAAACTCTGCTATAAAATCTGCTACAGCCTGCCCTTTCAATGATTATCTGGGTTCATACACAATATCATATTCACCGATCTCTATTGCCCAGTACATCAGTCTCCCTGATTTTTCTGGTTTATGAAGGGCTTGTCTCAATGGCATGTCGGTATATACGACGATGGTAGGGTCCTGGAAATATGGCATCATTCTTCTACTTGCTTCAATTAATGCCAATGCCAGTTTTTTCAGCTTTGGGTACCTGATCTCTGCACCTCGGAAAGCCTTACTTGTGTAATAAATTGGCTTCTGGACTCCATTCTCCAATCTGATTAATGCCGAGCTGACTGCATTTTCTGATACTGCCAGGTACAAGTACAACTTTTCTCCCATTACTGGCCTGGAGAATAGTGGAGGTGCTCCCAAATATTTCTTCAAGTCTTGAAAGGCTTTCTCACATTCATCATTCCACTCGAAAGTTTTTCGAAGTGTTTTGAAGAATGGGAGGCATCTATCAGTTGCTCGAGATACAAATCTGTTGAGAGCTGCAACTCGTCCGGTAAGACTCTGCACTTCTTTCTTCATTGTTGGAGATCGCAACCCTAAAAGAGCTTTGATCTTTTCTGGATTCGCCTCAATGCCTCGCTGGTTGACAATGTACCCGAGGAACATTCCTTCTCGTACTCCAAATGTACACTTCGTCGGGTTGAGCTTCATTTGGTATTTATCCAGTTGATCAAAGGTCTGACTCAAATCAACTAGATGGTCAGCAGCTTTCTTGCTCTTCGTCAGCATATCATCGACATAGACCTCCATATTGCAACTAATTTGTTCGGCAAAAACCTTGTTCATCAGCCGCTGGTATGTCGCTCCTGCATTTTTCAAACCAAAAGGCATAACATTATAACAATAAGTACCCCTAGGGGTAATAAAAGAAGTACTTTCCCTGTCTTCAGGTTTCATCTTGATCTTGTTGTAGCCAGAGTAAGCATCCATGAAGCTGAGCAGCTCGTGTCCTGAGGTAGCATCTACTATTTCATCAATTCTGGGCAATGGAAAGTGATCCTTTGGGTATGCCTTGTTGAGATCGGTGAAATCAACACACATTCTCCATTTATTATTTTTCTTCTTTACCATCACTACATTTGCTAACCAGTCTGGATACTTCACATCTTCAATAAATTGGGCTTTCTGGAGCTTCTCGACCTCCTCTTGTATTGCTTGATTCTTCTTGGGACTAAATACTCTTCTTCTCTGCTTTACAGGCTTGATCTCCTTATTCACATTGAGCTCATGACATAAAAAGTTTGGATCTATTCCTGGCATGTCTTCATGACTCCATGCAAAAGTTTTCTTCCTGTTTCTCAAGAAAGTTATCAATTCCTGTTTTATCAAAATATCCAACGACGAACCTATCTGGGTTACTCGTTCAGGATGCTCGTCGTCCAGAATAACATTTTCTGTAGATTCCACCACTTGTCCTTTTACAAGTTGGGATTCATCTCTGGGATCAAGAGTTTCAATTTCTGTACCTTCTTCCACCTGGTAGGTAGTAGTCTTTTTCCTTCACTCTTCAAGCTCCTCCTGCTCGGCAGATGAATAATAGCATTCCCGAGCTACTTTTTTATCACCTTTCACAACTCCTACTCCGAAGTTTGTTGGGAATTTTAAGCACTGATGTACTGTAGATGGAACTGCTTCGAACTTCTTCAAACTAACTCTTCCCATGATGATATTGTAAGCTGACTGCACGTTCTTATCCATCACAAAGAAGTGTATTCTTTCTGTTCGACAAGCAGGCCAAGTTCGAATGAATATATCCAACTTGATCATCCCAAGTGGAAAAACTTTCTCGCCAGCAAAACCCAGGAGAGGTCTGTGATAAGGCTCCAATTGAGATAATTTCAAATTTAAACTGTCAAATCACGAGTAGTACATGATGTCCGCCGAACTACCATTATCTACTAGAACTCTTTAAATCACTACTTCTTTCATCCTCATTTTGATCACCAAAGGGTCGTCGTGAGGGTAAAGAACACCTGCCAGGTCATTTTTTGAAAAGCCAATGACCATCTTCTCTTTGTTTACCTTCCTCGAGCGATCCTCCTCAGCCTAATTTATTCGCTGAATGTACGAGCAAGCTTGAGCCTCTCCGAGGTAAGCCTTTCTTTCTGCAGTAAGGTCTCCTCCTCCTGCATCTCCTCCTGTAATAACATTACAATCAAATGACCCAAAATGTATGGAAAATACCTCTCGTTCTGGCTGTCTTGGCTTCTTGGGAAGATCGGGGTCATCATCTGGATCATCCTCATGGTCTCTCTTCTTTTTCTCATCTGCTCGACGAGGAGATCTAGACCTCTCCCTAGTTCGGTCATTATTTCTTTTTTCACCTCCCCGATCAACATACTTTGCTAGCTTTCCTCTTCGAATGAGTGTTTCAATCTCGTTCAGAAGAGCTATAAAATTTTTGGTCATATGACCATGATCTTTATGGAACTTGCAATATTTCTCCCTGTTCCTCGAATCAGGGTCTGACCTTAGTTTCCTCGGCCACTTTACATCCTCGTTATTCTTGATTTCTTCCAATACATGATTAATACCCATTTTTAAAGGAGTATAATTATCGAATTTTTTCAGAACTTCACATGACGACCTATTATTCTTGGAATGCTTGTCACCACCATTTCCCTTATGCTCTTTCTTCTTAGATTTGTCGACTTCCACCTTGGTGTCTTTATCCATATTCTTCTTCGCAGCCATAGCCTCCTCGGCATTCATGATTTTGGCCGCTTTTGCCATCAACTCTGACATAGTTGTAGGTGGATCTTTGGCCAAAGTGTATTACAACTTATTAGGCAATAACCCACTCATCAAGGCAGTGATTGCTGTCTTTTCTTCATAATCTATGATTTCCAGCTTCTCGTTATTGAAACGAGTTATGTAATCTCTAGTACTCTCACCAGGTTTTTGTCTAACACTTAACAAGTGAGCTACTCGTTTTACTGGCTTTGCTCCAAAATAGAAATTTCCAATGAATGACTCGGCCAACTGAAAGAAAGTTGAAATCTTACCCCGAGGAAGATTGTTGTACCATATCTGGGCAGATCCAGTAAGAGTTCCTGAGAATGCTCTGCATCTCATCTCGTCGGGGACAACATAGATGTTGGTAGCCGCTTGATATTGCTCTATGTGAAGAACAGGATCTGTCTTTCCATCACATTTGGGGGTTACCACGGGTGCTTTAAATTTTGACGGTGTAGGAAAATCTACAATGTCCTGTACAAAAGGTGTCCCTCGAACAAAAGTTCATTGTAGGGGGTTCTTTGCCTTAGCCATTTCTCCCAATCTATCCTCCAACCGCTGAATGGACCCTTTCCACGCATCATTTCCTTCCTTGGGCCTATTAGTTCGAGCAATTGATTGTTCTGAAGTAGCTTCCTGAGATCTATCTTGACGAGCAACTGGTCGTGATTGTGCTGATCCTTCTCTTAGATTTGATGGTTATCGAAAACTCCTCGACACGGCTTTAGGTGGACTCCTATTCCTCCTGGGGCCTAATCGACTGAAAGGAGACGCCCTGCTCAGTCTTTCCATGGCACTGGTCCTCTCTGAAGAGAGAGTAACACGTTGCTCAGTATCTGTGGCCCGTATTGATGAAGTTTGCCCAGGTTGATAAGAGAAATCATCAGATTCCTCATTACGATACGCATCTGAACGCCTGGATCGTGAAGAAAGTAAATAAGTTTTCCTCTGACCACTTCGTTGTCCCGAATGTGCAGGTGCACCTCCATGAAGGGTTTGTATGAGTTGCCGCATTGTTTCCTACATGGAGTTTTGTCCTTGAGCCAGATTCGTCATAATTCCAGCCAGATCTGGAGGTGCAGAGGGATTTGGAGGATTTCCAGCATTTCGATTGCTGGATTCTGGATTATCTGCCATTAATGATGAATGATCTTTGGTGAAAAATGATAACAATAGTCGTTTCCCACAGACGGCGCCAATCTGTTGATGTAAGAAATTAGATCGCTCTAATTATTCAATCACAGATAAATAAAATGAGACAAAGATTTTTAAAGTGGTTCAGCCTTATAAGAACGGCCTATGTCCACTGTTATGTTATTGCTGAGTGTTTGGAAATTCTCGATTATAAGTTCTATCAAGAAATTCCGGTCCCCTTGAATGAGGGTTGTACAATGTATTTATAGCCTTGAGGCTATCTTATGAAAGGGTGGTACATTAAATGGTATACATATGAAAGGGTAATACATTTAATGCCCTTTAAGCGTGTATGTCAAGATTCAATGAATAGTTGAACTGTTGATTATCTCGCAATCAATGCTGTGGCCGAGATGCAGCTCGGACCGCCTTAGTTGCTCGTTACTCAAGAGTTCCTCGGAGCGCTAGAGTTTCTCGGAATGCTGGAGTTCCTCGGTGTATCCTTGTTGCTCGGAGCGAACATGAGTTGGTCGGGGAAATGAACTTCCTCACTGCTATTGTGCCACGTAGATTGACACGTGTCTTCGTATTATTCGTCCATATCAGCATACTAATTTTGGTATCAACAACCATGATGCAACACAATGGCCTCTCATCCAAGAAGAATACAAAATAATGTATTTTGACGAACTTCCAAAACATTTGTCTTCAGAGCTTATCGTCAAACTAGAGGTATCCGTTTGAATTTTTATTTGTTTTTTTTCCTCCTGTTTTTCGATGCTTGATTCATAGAAAAATTGATATCCATTGACCTTTGAAGAAACTGATATTTCATATGAAGTATAGGAGCACTATTTATTTAATGATGTTGTTAGATCCATCCACAAGTTTTGTAAGTACATCCGTTTAAGGTGATAATAAGTTGATTCACCAAATTGGAACAATAATTTGTAGGCATCCAAATAGGTCTTACCTTGAACATGATATTGAAAGACAAGCCACGGGGAATCTTAAGAAGATAAAACCAAATTTGTGTGGTGAATTCATCTTATGCAACTGATGTTTATTTATGAATTATAGCGTATAAATTACAACTAATAAATGATCAATTTACTTTGTCAACTACATGTGTCATGCTTTCCTTAATTCATGTAACAATAGTTCCGACAATATCTGTTACTTATCAATGTTAATCTTATCCCAACCTCCTATATATTGTACCTCATCATTTGAGAAGAGCAATCTGAAAATAATAGTTTTCATTCTAGTCTCTTGTGTTTCTTTATGGTATCAGAGCATATTCTCCAAGGAGTGTGAACCTGAGAAATTCAAAATGTGATCAACAAATGGCCAACGTATCTGCACCAAAGTACCCATACCCAGCCAATCTAAATTTGGTTAATTTTGTTTCCCTCAAACTCTCTTGAACCAAATATCTTCTCTGGGAAACACAAGTTTTGTGTTTGATTGAAAGTCAAGACCTACTTGGTTCCATTACCGGATAAATAAGATCATCGTCAACTCAGATTACTGATACTACCAATAACACCACTATATACTAAATCCAGATCTAGCAGCTTGGACTCACACATATCAATTTGTCAAAGTTTGGATTACCACAACAATTTCAGAAGAAGCATTACGAATTATGGTCGGTTGATTAGCACATGAAAGGTGTGTTCGTGTCAGGACACAATCGTTGTTTTCGTTTCACCGCGATAATACAAAAAACCTAAATTGAGACTACACTCAACGGGTGAGTATAGCACTAAGTCGGGTATCGAAAGATCCACAAAGACGAGTTCCGAGGATTTATATGATTTAATACTCCAGAAATAAAAGGGAAAAAGGTGATTACAAACTAAAAAGGAAAAGATGCATAAAAGGGAAATGATTAATCTAGGCATGGGAAAATAAAGCTAGATTACGAAAGCGATTAAAAACTATAGGTTGCGTCGAATATCCCTCACCCGAGTTAATTAGTATAAAATGGTTACATGGGTCGACGAGTTATTACAAATGCATTTTGTTTCGACATTTCATTGAACCAAGGGTTGTCATACCCCTAAATCTGCATAAAAGACTAATCTCATTTTCGCATCAACAAATACCTCGAAAATTACACACGTAAGGTCGTAAGCATGGAACATACATGAGATGCGCCGTCAAATCCCCTAGTCATAATAACTAGTACAATGCACCCAAAATAGACCCGTAAACACCATCACCAAAGCAAAGAAACACGTCAACCCGAGTGAGTTCCTTTTGGCACAACCTAGACTAATTTAGCTAGAAAGCATGGTAAAAACGTGGTAAAGGAATGCGATAAATAAACGTAATAAATCTACTCTCGAAAGCATGTAAATAAAGCATGTAAACTAAATTAGAAAGAAAGAATTAAGGAAAAACAACTATATTAATGGAGAGGGAATAAGAAAAGATCAATCTTCCAAACCCAAATGTTGTCACACCAAATGAGGAAGAAGAAATGAGCCCTTAACTCCCAATCCCTAACCTAAACTATCTACCTTCTAATAATATCTAACCATATGATATTTACAATAAAAAATCCTTTATATAGTAAGTTACAAAAGAAATAAAGGAAAAAGAAAAGAAAAGGAACGCTTTGCCAAATATCGGGCATGTTCGATCGATCGATCAAAACCATTAATCGACCGATCGAACAGGTCTCAGCCCACTGTCTCAATTTGTAGGCAAAATCCAAAATCACAGTCGACCGGGGGCCCAAGCTCGATCGACCCGCACTCTGTTTTTGGCAGCCCTTGGTCGATGAAGAGGGGGAGAAGTTCTTTAACGGAAACGACTATATCTTCTTCGTCCGAACTCCAAACGATGCACCATTTTGGGCCACGCGATTCTAAATCAATGAACTACACATCCGTGGACTTTCCATGAGATGGAGAAGAAATTTGAATTGACTAAAATGCCCTTGAAGTAGCGTCCGGTGATGGAACTTCTCCAAAATGTAATGAATCCTCACTTTTAGCGTTCCAATACCTACAGAAGCACAATTAACCCTTGCAAAGCATGTATATATCCAAATCCAAGGTTATCTGGTTAATGATCATAAATATAGGCATTAAGGACTATAAAATCGCTATAATGCATAAAGATAACGGACGAAAATATTCACTATTTGATACAAATCACACCCCCTAACTTAAACATTACTAGTCCCCAGTAATGAAACAAACAAAAGTAGTCCACAGAGGGAAGTACAAGATGTATATATGCATCAAAATATAAATGCCACTTTCGTATGGAGCATGATTGCATTTAGCATATGCAATAAGACGTTACACCCTTAGGTTACCCTAGTGGACGAGTGTCGTCTCGTGAGGGTTTTCAGGGATGATACCCACAAACATCAAATGGTTTCCTTAAAATATGCCCAAACCAATATACGACAAGCCCAAAAATAGCGAACAAAATTTCATACGCATTATTAGCACATTGAATGGATTCAAACAAAAGTTCGAATCATTAACATTATAGAATGCACCTCATAGAATTGAAACCCAAAAATGTGGGAGTGGAGCGAGCACATGCAAAGTGTGATTTAGCAAAAACTTAAATAAATCGGAAACTAAATAGAGTAAGCATGTATTCAATCCTCACGGGCATTATGCTCATCAAGTGAAGTCACTCAAAACAGGGAGGTAACACAAGAAACATGCGGGCATAAAGAGTAAATGTAAATGGAAACTAGGCCGCACACATGTCACAAATGAAGAACGCTATATATAAAATAAAAAATTGTAATCTCAATGAAAGATACCGCTCATTAAAGGAGGCAAAATGTATTTTCACAGATTATCAAAACTATTATGACTTTTAAATTACATCTACTTAAGATCACATAGTATTTGTATAGGGTTGTAGTGTAGGCTAGGCTAGGGAATGAAATGAAAGGAATATGTATGTATGGATTCAAAGTGTTCGGAAAAGAAAACTTGGAATAATGGGAAAATGCGGGTAATATCAAAATTGGAAAACAAGTTCCAAACGAGCGTTAGATATATCATCGGGGTGAGTAATGAAAGCTTATTGAACTACAAACACAACATTTACAACTTTCTCTTTTGCTTTCTTTTCTTCTTTTTCTTTTGTTTTTCTTTTGCTTTTTTGCTTTCTTTTTTTCATCTATTTTTCACTTTTTCTTCACTTTTCTCACTCTCATAGGCCTAAATTGCAACCAAAACACAATAATAACATTCAATCCCAAGTAACAATCCAAACAAGGGTATGTAAGGTGTATGTATGGTTTAAAACTCTAATGCGGAGTTGGTTATGGGATTTGGGTTATGAAACGAAAGGCTAATATTTAAGCTCAAAGGGGTTAATGAGGGAAAACATTTAAGGTAAGGTCAAGGTCAATATGGGTTATATAACAAGGATGTCCTATGATCATTTCACAAAGTTTACGCAATTCTCGAGTCAAAACAATATATGAAAATCATGCTTAAGTAATACATTTCAAGAATGAACTCTATTAATGAACAATCAAATGAAAGAATACTGAGATTACCAACGAATTCAACGTTTCCAAAGAGGAAAGAAGAGTGTATAACACTCACAAATGACGAAAGGTACAAAGATTAGTCGGTGTATGTATATACAATGCAACAAAAGATTATCGAGTTATAAAAATCTTAAATCAAATCAATGCAACAAGTAAAGGTCACGTGCTCATGGGATTAAAGTTTAATTCATGAAGTTATTCATAATATCAATAATTAGGAATAAAGTCTAATAACTTCTAAAATCAAGAACATGCATCATTGGGTTGTCAATTGGATCGAGCAATTATTGAAATTTATCATCGAAAACAAAGGCAAAATGCCCAGAAAAGGAGAAAAAAGAAAGAAAATATTTTTGAAAATTTTGATTTTTTCTAAGAAAAGCATACTAAGTAACTAACATGTGAGAAAGAACATGGACTAAATAAAGAAATGGATAGAATATCCCACACCCGCTAACTTAATACCTGACATTGTCCTCAATGTGAATTAAGAACCAAGTTAAAGAGAGGAAAAGAGCGATATTACCCAAAAGTGGAGCGATCCCCATAAGAACAAGTCCAAAGAATCTACAAAACAAGTTAGTACCGAGCATAAGAAAAACAAATAACAAAAAATAACTAATTACATAGACTAAATTAAAAAAAAGAGAAAAATAAAGAAAGAATAAAAAGCTAACTATATACAACCTACTATTTAGGCTTCACACTAACTATACACTAGAAGTCTAAATAGCTGAGGGTCCACCGTAAAAATGATTTGACATTGGAGGATAACTGGTGTAACCTCACATACAAGAATGCCCTCTAAAGAACATGAATTTCATTCGAACAACGGAAGGCATGTGTAAGGCGGAAGAAATGAACCATCGCCAATTAAAATTTTTGGAGGGACGATGGGGGATTTGGATTGAACGGGTGACAAAAAGATGTGGGGACCGAGAAAAGTTGAATATCCTCCCAAAGATTTTGAAATTGGAATGGGAGGTGGCACACACAATACTCATCATCGTCAAAATTCCAATAACCCAAGTTTTGACTTTCATAATACTCACCCAAAGTCATATTTGAATTTTTAATTTTTTGGGATTCTAATTATTCATCAAAAGTCATAGGATTACGAGAACTTTGAGAATTATAATAATGATTACCGAAAGAATTGGAATAAGACATGCTTACCCCAAAAATGGCTTGAATTGGCGAATTCCACAAAGATATGCACGCGCGAAAAATTCAAGCGTTTCTAAGTACTAAAGTGTAGAAGTCCTGTAAAAAGGTTACCAAATAATACAAATAGAAAGAAAATACTAAGAAATACTAAATCAAATAAAGTCTAAAACAAACTCATCCCCGGCAATGGTGCCATTTTGATTAGCGCGTGAAAGGTGTGTTCATGTAAGGATACAATCGTTGTTTTCGTTTCACCGTGATAATACAAAAAACCTAAATTATGACTACACTAAATGGGTGAGTATAACGGTAAGTCGGGTATCGAAAGATCCACAGAGACGAGTTGGTAGAATTTTTATTATTTAATACTCAAAAAATGAAAGGGAAAAAGGTGATTACAAACTAAAAAGGAAAATATCCATAAAAGGGAAATGATTAATCTAGGTGTGGGAAAATAAAGCTAGATTAAGAAAGCGAGTAAAAATGGTTACATGGGTCGACGAGTTATTACAAATTCATATCGTTTCGACAGTTAATTGAACCAAGGGTTGCCACGCCCCTAAATCCGTATAAAAGCCTAATCCAATTTTGGTGTCCATAAATACCTTGAAAATTACGCACGCAAGGTCGTAAGTACGGAACATACATGATATGCCCCTTCAAATACCCTAGGTGTAATAACTAGTACAACGCACCCAAAATGGACCCGTAAACACCATCACCAAAGCAAAGCAACACGTCAACTTGAGTGAGTTCCATTCCGCACAACCTAGAAAGGATGGTTAAAACTCGGTAAAGGAAAGCGGTAAATAAACACAATAAATCTACACTAGAAAGCAACTAAATAAAAGCATGTAAATAAAGCATGTAAACTAAATTAGCAATCAAGAATTAAGGAAAAACGACTATATTAATGGAGAGGGAATAAGAAAAGATCAATCTTATAAACCCAAATGGTGTCACACCAAATGAGGAAGAAGAAATGAGCTCTCAGCTCCCAAACCCTAACCTAAACTATCTACCTTCTAATAATATATAACCATCTGATATTTACAACAAAAAATCCTTTATATAGTAAGTTACAAAAGGAATAAAGGAAAAAGCATAGAAAAGGAACGAATTTCCAAATATCAGGTATGATCGATCGATCGATCAAAGATCATCGATCGATCGATCGAACAGGTCTTAGCCCACTGTCTCAATTTGTAGGAAAAATCTGAAACCGTGGTCGATCGGGGGCCAAGCCCGGTCGACCGACACTCTGTTTTTAGCAACCCTTGGTCCATGAAGAGGGGGAAAAGTCCATTAACGGAAATGGCCATATCTTCTTCATCCGAACCCCAAATGACGCACCATTTGTGGACACAATATGCTAACTCAATGAACTATGCATATGTGGAATTTACATGAGCTAAAAAAGAAATGTGAATTGACTAAAATGCCCTTGAGGTAGCATCCGATGATGGAACTTCTTTGAAATTCAACAAATCCTCACTTTTAGCATTCCAATACCTACAAAAGCACAATTAACCATTGCAAAGCATGTATATATCCAAATCCAAGGTTGTCTGGTTAATGATCATAAATATAGGCATTAAGGGCCGTAAAAGGGCTATAATGAATAAAGATAACGGGTGGAAATATGCAGTATTTGATATGAATCATTAGTCTCAAAACATCATATGATGTTTGGTCTGGATTACAAAATGCATTTTCTCAGGGTTCTCAAGCCACGAAATTGAATTGCTGCTCAAATGTTAAGAGAAGAAGAAGAATTCTATCTCGTTATCAGATTACATTAAAGAGTTTAAGTCAGTATATGAGCAATTAACTGCTATTGGAAAGCCAGTCCTTGATTTAAAAAAGTTATTTTGGCTTCTCAATTATCTTAGACCAAGGTATAAGTCTTTTGCCACTGATATGTTAAAACCTTATGTTCTATCATATGTTGATATAATTCCACTGTTACAAAGCCATGAATTAAGGAATAAACAACATTTTTCTGAGAATGTTACTCTAGACCTTGCAAATGTGGGACAAAGAAATACCTATCAACCATCATTTAGACGAGGTATTTCTCCTTTAATTTAAGAGACCATTGTTTTACGCAAGCCAACAACATGCCTCGTTATAATAACCGACCCCCCCAAAGATAACCGCAAAATGTTTCACCTGCTTAAGGTCAAACCTCAACTCCTACTTTATACTGTCAAATTTGTAAAGAAAAGGGGACATGGTGCTCTGAAGTGTTTGAACCATTTTGATAACAATTTTTAGGATGAGAACGTTCCCCAAGCCTTGGTTGCTTTTCTTGAAAATGATACCAATGATGAAGAATGGGTTTCGAACACAGGATCCACATCACATATAAATGATAATCCAGGTACACTATGCAATTTACATCCATATACTGGATCTAATTATGTTATGGTGGGTAATGGATACCGTCTACCCATCACATTATTGTTGATGTTAATGATGCTTCTTTGTTTCCAGTTAAAAATGTTGTGGTACCCGATATAAAAAGCTCTCTGTTTTTCAGCTCACAATACATTATCCATTCTACTTTGAATTTGATAAATATGGTTTTCTTATTTAGGATCGAAGAACAAACCAGGCGATGGAATTGGGGAATAGACAAGATGGATTATATGTCCTAGCAAATGGAAAAGCAAAGGCCTTCTTCTCAAATAGATTTGGGTAGATGATGAAGTAACTTGGCACAGTCGGCTAGGACATCCTCAGTCCAGAATTATTGTTTTTTTTTTCCAAAAAGTCATTTTATTTCAGTTAATCAAAAATATCTTGGCTTATGTATTAGTTGTGAGATGAGTGCTCAAAACTCCCATTTTTCTCTTCTAGTATTAGGTCTTGTGACCCTCTTCATAAAATTCATTACGATTTATGGGGTCCATCACCAATTTTATCTAATCAAGGTTTTCATTACTATGTGATTTTTATTGATGATTTTTCCTGATATACTTGGTTGTATCATCTTAAGAACAAATATGAATTTTACCGATTGTTTTGGCTATATCAAGATATGGTGGAGAAACAATTTCAAAAGAAAATTAAAGTTTTTAATCTGATAATAGGGGTCAATAATCCAAACAACATTTCCTTGATCATCTTGCTTGTAAATGCATACATGATCAATTATCATGTCCAGGTAGTTCAGAATAGAATAATAAAGCTAAGCAAAAACATCATCATGCAGTTGAACTTGGGCTAGCCATGATACTCCATGCTTCCATACCCAAGAAGTATTGGGTCGAGGCCTTCAATACCTCCACCTTTATCATTAACCGTTTTCCTTCCCCAACTCTTAATATGGCCACTCCATACCAACTCCTCCACCAAAAATAGCCCACATATGAATTTCTTCCTATCTTCGGCACTCTCTACTATCCTTATCTTCAACCTTATGCAACTGACAAATTAGCACCGTGATCTCTTCGTTGTGTTTTTATGGGGTATAGTTCTAAACACAAAGGTTATTGTGTTTTTACTCTCCAAGTGGGCGTGTTTAAATCTCCCTTCACGTTATTTTTTATGAATGTCGGTTTCCTTTTTATAAGCATGTACAATCTCAAGATGCCTCTTTTAATACAACTACCATTCATGATTATCTTTGCCCTGCTGACCTCTTTGACACAAATCCTCCTCTTCCATCCTTACCCTTTACCTAAGAACTTTCCAGGTAATTTAATTCAACACTCATTAATCTGTCTCTTCTCACAACCCAACCGGTTTCCACACCCCCACCACCTGCTCTACCCAATTCTACACCACCTTCTACTCTTCCTACAACTCCATTTCTAAATGACAATGAACCCACAGATACTCCCACAAACTATCACACTACATGACAACTCACAGTAAAGTTTGCATTGTTAAACCAAATCCCAAATATGCCTTAATTCTTGCTACCTCTCTTACTGCTGTTGTACAAAAAACAATAAAATTTCCCTTAGTAACCTTGGTTGGTACTCCGCTATGGTTGATGAAATGAAGTCTCTCTCTCACAATAACACTTAGGTCCTTGTTCCACGGAAATCCCACATGAATGTCATTGGTTGTCTCTAGGTGTACAAAAACAAACTTCATTTTGATGGTTCCTTGGATTAATTTATAGCTCGGCTTGTGGAAAAGGGCAATAATCATCTAGAAGGGGTTGATTTTCATGAAACTTTTAGGACGGTAATTAAATCAATAACTTTTTGCACAGTCCTCACAATTGCAACTGTCAAAGGCTAGACACTATGCCTACTTGATGTTAAAAATGCCATTCTACATGAGCATCTTGACACAACTATTTTTATGGAGAAACTTCCTGGTTTTGTTAATACTTTATTACATAGTCACAAGTGTCATCTTCGCTGAGCATTATATGGTCTCAAATAAGCCCCACATCCTTGGTTTGATCAATTTAGCCCTTACCTCATTCGATATGGTTTTAATTGCAGCCCTACAGATTCTTAATTGTTCATTTTCAATGAGGGTGTTCATTCCATGTTTTTTCTCATATATGTCGATGATATAATCATCGCTAGTGACAACCCTTCTTTTTTGGACAACTTTGTTACCCATCTTGGGGCTCAATTTTCCATAAAAGATGTTGGCTCTCTCCATTACTTCTTTAGGTGTTCAAGTGAAGCACATTCAGGATGGTCTATTTATCTCATAATCCAAATACATGTTAGATGAACTTCATAGTACAAACATGGCCGACTTCAAATCAATATCGACTCCACTTACTGCCAAACCTGCTCTCATACCTAATGCCGAAGCTCCATTTCATAATGTTACTGCATATCGACGAATTTTGGGCACACTTCAATACCTCACATTGACAAGACCAAATTTGTGCTTTGCTGTGAACTATGTTTTCCAACCTATGCATGCACCCACTAATGCACATTTTCAAATTGTTAAGCGCATCCTCTGTTACATCAAATGTACTATCTCCATTGGTTTGTGCATTCTTAAACATAGTAGTCTTGATCTCTTTGCATTTTCTGATGCTAATTGGGCTGGTTGCCCCCTAACCCAATGATCTACCGCTAGTTTTTGCACCTTTTGGGCTCTAATTGTATCCCTTAGAGTGATAAAAAGTAACCAACTATTTCCCGGTCTAGTTCGGAAGTTGAATATCGTGTTATGGAATATACCACTGCTGAACTCACCTGAATCTGTTTTGTTCTGCATGACCTTGGAATTCCTCACCACCAGCTGCACATTTTGTTTTATGACAACCTCTCATCCCTTCACCTATTCATAAATCCATTACTACTTGCTTGCACCAAACATATCGCCATTTATTATCACTTTGTGTGCAAAAAAGTTGCTCTTCGTACACTTCTCACTTGTTATGTTCCTTCGTCACATTATCTTGCTGATATCTTTATAAAACCTCTCTCAAAGGTCCCTATTGAATGTATTAGGCTCAAACTTGGCCTCTGGACCTCTCCGACACCAAGCTTGAAGGGGGTTAATAGCGTGTCAACTACAACTGATCAATGACCAGTTTACTTTGTCAACTATAGGTTTTATGCTTTCCTTAATTCATGTAACAATATTTTTTAGAATATCTATAACTTGCCAATGTAAATCTTATCCTATCCTTATATATATTGTATTTGTACCTGATAATACGAGAAGAAGTAGTCCAAAAATAAAACTTTTCATTGTAGCCTCTTGTGTTTCTTTAGTGAATATTCCCTTGCTGCCTTGTTTTGTTCTTATAACACTCTTTAGATTACCAGTAATGGCTATATTCGCCTTATATAATATCCATTTGAGATAATTTTTCAACAAATTTATGTAGTATAGATTAAATTGTAGTGTCATTTATCAATTATAATTTTGAAAAAATGTTTTAGTCATGCTTCTTTTTGTTTGTTCCATATAAAATAAGATTGGTCATGTTCTTTTACGTCAAAGTTTACAGGTTAATTTCATTTTGGCCACTATTTTTTAGGTATTATTTCAATTTCTGTCTAAATTCTTCCTCTTCAATATTTATGAGAGAAGTACATGTTAGTGGTATTTTGGTATCAAACACTTGATGCAACTTTTGCTTAAATTATGAGTACACCACGTTATGAAGGTCTGGAAGTTGATAGGGATTTGGTGGTGAAGAAGGCAAAGGCTCTCTTTAAAACGAGGGAGAAGAAATTGAGAACTGATGAAAAAACTTTATCCATATCTTCAAGTTGCTGTCCAATTTGCTTACCATGATGTGTATGGAAACTCCCTCAAAAGGTGTATATATACACACACATACACACACTTATAAAAAAAGATCTCTCTCTCTCTCTCTCTCTCTCTCTCTCTCTCTCTCTCTTTGTATATATATATATATGATGTTTTCTTATCATTTATTTCTTGAATGCTTGCTCAAATTTCTGAAATTTTTGTAGGCTATCAAATAGTGAGACATTTGGAAATTTTGAATTTGCTCTTTTGACAATCCTGCAATGTGCAGAAAATCCTGCAAAGTATTTTGACAAGGTATTTATCTCAATTTCAAATTTAGCAAATAGTTTCTTCTTAGTGGGTTTGTATTTTATGGCGAAAGTATATATGTACTTTAAAATGACGGAAAAGATAGAAGTAGTTAATTAATACTTTATTGGTTAATTAAATAGCATTTGTCAACAAGTTATAGGCCTTCCAATGTTGGAGTCATGAATAAATGTGGCCTATTTTTTAGTTTTGATATGCCGACAAGAAGACATGGGTGGTGGTGGCCAAGACAGCGCTGGTCACGGGCAGATTCAATTAGGTAGGCTAGTGAGTTCAGTTGGGAGGTAGATGTTGGGAAAGCTTAATTCAGCTCGAAAGAATTTCCCTATGAAGATATTCATGTTGCTCCTTGGTTTCTATGTGGAAAATGCACTAGCTACTATTCTCGGGCAGACCGGTGATGGGATGTGCTGGTTGTTGGTGTAGTGCTTGCTGCCATTAATGGGTATTAGTATTGTTATGTACAGAAAGCCCCCTTCATCTTAATCTAGTGGGAGATTTCAGTATTTGGTGGTGAATGTTAACTACTGGAAAGTTATGTTTGCATAGGCATATTTGTATTTTCTTTCAAATTAGGTACTTATTTTTCTTCCTCTGCCTTTTCTTTTTTTTTTTCCTTGTTTAAAAAAAATATAGTAGATAAGCACATGAGAAGTGGGTCTTCAAATTCTGAAATAAGAGGGGAGATGGGTACATTTTTTAGAAAAAAGAAATATCTGTTATTATGAAAAAATTGAATGTACACATGTTTTACCCCATCTTATATTGTGTATGTGTCTTTGTATGTACTGCTTGTGTTTCTAATTGGAACCATCTGGTTAAAACACAACTTTTTATTTTGGTTAAAAAAATAGAGAAAAAACGTTGTAGAACTCCTTTGATATATAAAGGTTACATACCAAATCCAAAAAAGTAGCTTGTTCAGAAGTGACAAAAATGGATATGACGATGAAGCGAGTTGTTGCCTCTGCAATTCGTTCTTTTTCTTCAAACGAGAATTTTGGTTCCTCCTTTCTTACTAGACGCCTTCATGTAAAAAACTTTTATCTCTATTATTTCTGAAACTTCAACAATTTGATATGATTAATTATGAATTAGTTTACTTACATGGAAGGTTTTGTCATTATTTATGTGTATTTATGCTATGATGTGAGCGTTTTTCGTATCACAATGCCATCGTGATTAAGTAGTGAAGTAGGTAATTTCATTGATATTAGCCATCATCAATTTCATTCAGTGATTATATATGTATATGTATATGTATATGTATATGTATATGTATATGTATATGTATATGTATATGTATATGTATATGTATATGTATATGTATATGTATATGTATATGTATATGTATATGTATATGTATATGTATATGTATATGTATATGTATATGTATATGTATATGTATATGTGTATGTATATAGAAATGTGTTATGTTGTGTAATACCCCGTATTTTCTGTGATATTTATTTTATGGGATTAATTAATTAAATGAGAATTAATTGGGAATTAATCCGGATAAAATACTAGCGAGTTGTGAGTTGGTATTTGATTATATTGATTATATATGATGTTATATGAATATTGAATTATGAAATTTGTCGTGAGATTGATATACGGCAATTTGGACATTTTATTGGGACGCGTGAGACAGTCGCGTCAGGATATAATATATTTTTATTATAAATTATAAAAGTAAATTTAAATTCTATTAACCGTATGGTCGTTTTGAGTGCGACAACGCGTCCGGAAGGGTCGAGATAGTCAGAAAATACTAGCCGGGGATTTAGTTTGGGTCCCGGGGTATTTTTAGGCCATACCGACATCTTTTAAGGGTAGTTTGGTAATATTGTATTTTTGGGATTTAATAATGACGAAAATTAGTAAATTATATCTGATTAGGCACTAACCCACTAAGCCCACTAATACCCAAAATAAGCTACGGAGGTTATTGAATTGGTTCCTAAGAGTTCTAAAGCACAAACCCTAGCCTCCATAGCCACCATTAGAAAAGAGCTTGTAGAGAGAGAGGAGAAGGGAAATATGCAGAGGAGAGAGATCCATACATCAAATTCGTCATCAAATCCAGAGTTACCATTAAGGCAAGTAGTTTAATTTCAATTATTATAGAGAATTCTTCTTCCATGTGTAGGAAATTACATAAATCAAATTATTCTTGGAAGTTTAATAAAAACCCATTTTAATTGGAGTTAGAACTTAAATTTTGAGAAGATATTGCATGTAGAATCGTATAGAGATGATTACCCTGAGATTAATATATGTTGGATGTAACAAAAACGGATCTAATTTGAGTATATTGATGATTAGGAATTCTAGGGTTTATGTTCTTGAAAATTTGGGAAAAAGTGAATAGACTTGAAGATTTAATGATGTTTAGGATGAATTATTCCCTTGAAACACGTTAGTATGTGACCTTGATATGTTTAGGATTGATTAGAGACCTTAAAACATTGTTAGGACGAATTTTGGGTTGAGATTTGAGGTTAGAAATTAGTGAAAAACGAATAAGGATTTCTGGGCTTGAAACTAGTCGCTCATTAGAAGACCTGCCCAGGTCGTTCGAACGACCTTGTTCGAACGAGCTTCTAAAGAGTTGACCATTGACTTCTAACGAGGGTGAAGTTCGTTCGATGGGTTCGTTCGAATGAGATCTCGTTAGAAAGCCCACTTCGTTCGAACGAGCTCTCGTTACAAGTCTCAGTTCGTTCTAACGAACTCTCGTTCGAACAGCCTCGTTCGAACGAGACTTCGAACGAGTTGACAGTTTAGGCTATTTATCTTGTTTTGATCCCGAGTGTCCCGTAACCTCGTGTATACATAGAGATAACCTTCCCTTGATGATTAATTGGTATATTTGGGATGTTTGGGATATAATGAGGAGTCAAACCTAGTAGTGTAGTTTGAACCTAAGGGAAAATATGAAGTAGGACGTGAGTGTCTAATACGATGTGAGCTATTGACGGCCTAATATATTACATTAACCGGGAACATATAAATTGGGTAATATTATATGTTGGTACAAGAATGAGAAATGTACTACAATTAAACTACGGTGATTACTAAGATGCGTGTTTACTTAGTATTGGTATATGATTTGTGTGTATGACATACCTACCATAGTTGCTATCACGGGAGGTTTGCGTTCGCTTAAGGCCCTCTAATCCTTGTGTTGCCCGGATTTAGACTGGTTACCTCGATGAACATAGGTCAGAGAAGGACTTATTGGGTTGTTAATAAGTCTGCTGATCGTGGGAGCGTAGGTATGTGCGTAACCCATGTGATGTGACTGTGTTCGCCTCCATTATTTGTGATGTTGTTATCTGTGAACTATTCCTGAGAGATTCGGAATATGTGATCCTTATGTACGTGTTGTACCGGGATGGATAGCAGAGTATGTGTGCACCGCAGCTTAGTTCTCGGGGTGCTTGTATTGTATATTTATGATGTAAATAATATACACTTAATTAATGGGAACCTTCATGTTAATATTGTGAATAAAACTATGGTATTGTTTTGAGAAAACATAACGGGTTAACTAATAGTGAAATGTATTACATATTGAGAATCTGAGTTTAAGTAAAACCCTTTATTTATTGATAACGCTAGAATGTAATATGGGAACCGAGTAATAAGGGTAGAATCTATGACAGTCTAGCTAGATATGATGTCACTTAGCTAGTGATTTGTGTCATTTTAGATGGGTACTTACGTTAGGAGTGCACAGTTAGACGAGAGGTGAGAATTTC
The DNA here is from genome assembly GCA_949130495.1 of Sambucus nigra. Taxonomy (NCBI): domain Eukaryota; kingdom Viridiplantae; phylum Streptophyta; class Magnoliopsida; order Dipsacales; family Adoxaceae; genus Sambucus; species Sambucus nigra. The sequence continues at coordinate 9,054,683 of OX422214.1, forward strand.
ATGTCAGTGCACGTCCTAACATGTACTTTGCATTTAATGTTTTAAATGTTTTTAAAGCACTTGCAGGTTTTTAAATTATCTCCACATTCGGGCTCTGACCCGTTTGCTTTCAAATTTATTTTCTTGTAAAACCATTTTAGGTGCCCAGCCACAAGGACACCATGCATAGGATACTTATTCAGGTGACGAGCTGTAGCTGTTTGTGGAAGCTACAGGGATTTGCTTTTAGACGCTTCTATCATTTGGATTCCAGATTTAGTATCTATCAGTTGTAAGTCATGTTGACCATTTCTATTAGAGACATCTTTCCATTACAGTTTTTCAGACTTTGGCATGTATTGATTTTGTATTCAGTTTAGTTATTTCAGTTTGTGGTATTTTAGTGAGGAGTTTTCCTCCAGACTTTATTTACATTATGTGTTGTTTATCATATTTACTTCGTTATGGTGAATGGTGTTATTATTCTTCATTACACTTGTTGTATGTTAATCAGACTTAATTTAAAATTTGACGACTTACTTTTTAAATACTAGGTGGTTAGTAATAATAAAATGTTTTCGACAGTGATGCTATTAACTGAGCCAACTTGGCATTTTGATTTAAATTTAATAAAGGAGTAGCTACCCGGTGTTTAATTAGTCGGGGTGTCACAAGTGGTATCAGAGCATCAGGTTCTAGTGTCCTTTAGGATCTGTAGGGCTATTATGTTTCTGCTAAGTTCTTTGATATAGAGCCCTATATGTTAGGACTGTTGTACTCTTTTTGTGTATGCTACGTTCTTTAGCTATTTTAAGTTTATAACTGCGAACTTATAAACTTCATTCTTATTTCAGATGCCTCCACGACGTGCACGACGAGTTCCCAGGGATGCAACGCCCGAACCCCAGCCCGCTCCAGTTCAGGGCATGATGAACGCCGCTGAGGTTGCAGCTATTATAGCCCAAGCGGTGATGCCGCAATTGCCGTAGTTCAGCAGGTACCACCTCAGGCGCCGGTTTCTGCGCCAGTACAGGCAAATGCATTCCCGTCTGCATGGGAACGTGTACGTGACGCTTTTCAGAAAGCGCATCCGCCAGAGTTTGCAGGTACCTCAAATGTGGTAGTCTCGACCCAGTGGAGGAAGGATATGCAAAGGCACTTGAGAATGCATGAGTGCACGGATGTTCAGAAGCAGGTGCTAGCTACTTTCAAGCTAGTTGGATCTGCACTGCAGTGGTGGGAGTCTATTACCACCGTGGAGGAGAGGGATACTCTCACTATTCAGGACTTTTGGGTGCGGTTCGACCGCAAGTACTTTCCGTCAGCTGTTCATACGGAAATGAGGAGGAAATTGATGAGTCTGAAGAAGGAGGGTAAGACCGTGGCCGAGTATGAGACCGAGTTCACGAATCTGTTGAATATCGTTCTGGATGAGATACCGACAGAGAAGAAGAAGATTGAGAAATTCACCGACGGGTTGTCATGGAGGATCCGTCAGCATCTGTTAGGGAACCTTTTGTTGGCCACTTATTCTGATGTGGTTAACGCTGCTTTGTTACACTGCCAGGATCACCGCTTTCACATGGCTGAGGGCAAGAGATCGGGAGAGTCTAGCCATCAGGGCAGGACTGGAGGACATGGTGCCGGTGGGGCACAATTCGTTCAGGGGCAGAGACAGGGTGAACTGGGTTCCCAGCAGGGGGATCAGAAGAGGTTCAGATCAGGAAATTATAGTCACTGACAGGGAGGTTTCCGTCAGGGCCATCAGGGTCCAAACAGCCATCAGGGCCAACAGGGGCAGAATGGGCAGCAGTTTCAGCAGGGCCAAGGGAGGAACGGTAACGGCCACCAGGGCCGAGGACAGCAGGGACCGAGAGGGGGAAACTTCCCGGGGAAGTGTTTTGTTTGTGGCAAGACTGGCCATAAATGCCAGGACTGTCCTGACAGGGGCAGGGCCCCGCAGCAGCAGCAGGGTGCTCGACATGAGCCACATAGGCCACTTTTTCCAATAGCCCTCCCAGCTCCAGCCCATGTGCCAGCTCTTCCAGCCATTCCAGCAGTTCCTGTGCAGCAGGGACAGTTACAGTATGGACGTGTCTATAACGTCCACCAGGTAGCAGCTCCGCAGGCACCGCCCGCGATTGAGGGAACGTTTCCTATCCATGGCAATATGGGTCGGGTATTGTTTGATATGGGGGTTACACATTGCTTTATAGCCACACATTTTGCGAAAGCCTTAGGATTGTTAGCCACAACGGAGAGCACAGTGACGTGTGTCGACTCACCATTGGGGAGTGGGTCACTTATTTTCTTTATATGCCGGGGAGTAGGGGTAGAGATTGGTAGTCTGGTGTTACTTGCAGACATGTTGGTATTAGATATGCATGTGCACGATGGGATTATCGGTATGGATTGGCTCGTAGCTTATAGGGCCATGATTGATTGCTTCAGTGGGAGCATTATTTTTGCCATTCCGGGGCAAGAGATGTTTGTAGTGGCGATGCCTCGCCCAGAGGGAGGTTCGACCGCTCATCTGTATTACATAGAGGAGGATACCTCTAAGGAGGTTGTGATTCCTTTAGACTCGATCCCAGTTGTCAGGGAGTACTCTGATGTGTTTCAGGAGATACCAGGCCTACCCCCCAATCGAGAGATAGACTTTGTTATAGATTTACTGCCAGATACGAGACCTACAGCACGCGCACCGTACCGTATGGCTCCGGCAGAGATGCGAGAGCTACAAGATCAGATAGAGAAGTTGTTAGGTCAGGGCTTTATTCGCAGGAGTACCTCACCTTGGGGTGCTCCAGTTTTGTTTGTGAAGAAGAGGGACGGTTCACTGAGATTGTGTGTGGACTACCGGGAGTTGAACAAGGTCACGATACGGAATAAATATCCGTTGCCTCGAATCGATGACCTATTTGACCAGTTGAGAGGAGCTTCTTTCTTCTCGAAGATTGATTTGAGATCGGGATACCATCAATTGCGTATCAGGGAGGAGGATGTCTCGAAGACTGCGTTGTTGTCGAGATATGGTTCTTACGAGTTTCGGGTTATGCCTTTTGGTTTGACCAATGCTCCAGCAGTGTTTATGAACTTGATGAATAGGATGTTCAGGGATTTCCTAGATCAGTTTGCCATTGTCTTCATCGATGATATTCTGGTTTACTCCCAGACCGAGGAGGAGCACACCGAGCATTTGAGGCAAGTTTTGCAGACACTACGTCAGAACGAGATGTATGCAAAATATGAAAAATGCGGGTTTTGGCGGAAGGAGGTCCAGTTTTTGGGTCATATTATTTCCGATCGGGGAATATCTGTTGATCCGGGGAAAGTATCCGCGGTGAGGGAGTGGGGGCAGCCCACGACACCAACAGAGATTCGTAGTTTCTTGGGTCTAGCAGGATACTACAGGAGGTTCATTCGGGGATTCTTGAAAATTGCAGGTCCCTTGACACATCTGACTCGTAAGGGTGTGCCATTCATCTGGAGTATTGCGTGTCAGTTGGCATTCGATGGATTGAAGGATAAATTGACCTCAGCACCTGTGTTAGCATTGTCGAGACCGGGAGTTGAGTATTTAGTTTACACCGATGCGTCCATACAAGGACTTGGAGGTGTATTGCAGCAGGAGAGTCAGGCCATAGCTTATGCTTCCCGTAAGCTAAAGCCTCATGAGAAGAATTACCCCACTCATGACTTGGAGTTGGCGGCAGTTGTTTTTGCTCTTCGGATATGGAGATATTACCTGTTGCGGGAGAAGTTTCGGTTGTTCACAGACCACAAGTCCCTACAGTACCTATTCACGCAGAAGGAGTTGAATATACGGCAGCGTAGGTGGGTTGAGTTTGTGAAAGACTACCAGTTCGACATCCAGTATCACCCGGGAAAGGCTAACGTGGTAGCAGACGCGTTGAGCCGTAGGCCAACAGATGAAGTGGCAGAGGTGTGGAAGGCCAAGTGGAAAGAATTGGGACACCAGGATGCAGTGGCCCGATCATTCATGTCTGTGATGACCGTTACACCGCATATTGTCACGAAGGTAGTACGGGCACAGGCTAATGACTCGTTCTGTCAGGAGCAGATAGTTCGATTACTAGCAGAGGGAGCCGAGTCCTATACCGTTAGCTCAGATGGGGGATTATGCTTCAAGGGGAGATTGGTAGTTCCGGAAGGAGAGGAATTGCGGCATGAGGTGATGGCAGAGTCGCACGGCTCACGGTTCGCGGTACATCCCGGTGGGGACAAAATGTACCAAGACATGAGACGTCAGTATTGGTGGAGCAGGATGAAGAAAGATATTGCCGAGTTTGTTTCTAAATGCGCCACTTGTCAGCTAGTAAAAGTGGATCATCAGAGACCAGCAGGACTGCTACAGCCATTGGAGATCCCGATGTGGATGTGGGAGAGCATATCCATGGACTTTATCACGGGATTGCCTACGTCACAGAGAAGTCACGACTCCATTTGGGTAATTGTGGATAGGTTGACCAAAGTCGCTCATTTTCTACCCGTAAGGACAGACTACACTGCGGGACAGTATGCCCAGCTTTTTATTGCAGAGATAGTGAGACTTCACGGTGTGCCCCTAAATATCATGTCTGACCGAGACAAGATATTTGTTTCACGGTTTTGGGAAAGTTTTCAGGAGGCCATGGGCACGGAATTGCGGTTGAGTACGGCGTACCACCCGCAGACCGATGGGCAAACGGAGCGTACGAACCAGATGTTGGAGGACATGCTACGTATGAGTATCATTGATTTCGGGGGCGTATGGGAGCAGTATCTTCCACTGGTAGAGTTTTCTTACAACAACTCCTACCAGTTCACCATTGGCTTGGCTCCATTTTAGGCGTTGTACGGTAGACCTTGTCGTTCCCCAACATGTTGGTTGGAGGTGGGGGACAACAAACTACTTGGTCCGGAAGTGATTCAGGATACTTCGGCAAGGATAGAATTGATTCGGAGTCACATTCGGGTAGCTCAGGATCGGCAGAAGAGCTATGCTGATGCGAAGAGGTTCTTCAGGGAGTTTCAAGTGGGGGACCAAGTTTTGCTCAGAGTATCTCCTATGAAGGGGATTATGCATTTCGGGAAGAAAGGGAAGTTGGCACCGAGATATGTGGGACCATTTCCTATCATTGAGCGGATTGGACCAGTTGCGTATAGACTTGGATTACCGGAGCATTTGCATCGAATTCACGATGTATTTCATATTTCCTCGCTAAGGAAATATCTTAGAGACAATTTGGCTCATTCTCACATCGCTGTGGAGGACATCGATCTCCAGCCAGATTGCTCCTACGAGGAGGGGCCAATTGCTATTCTAGACCGAAGTGAGCGAAAACTGTGGTCCAAGATAGTTCCGTTAGTGCGTGTTCAGTGGCGACATCATAATGTCGAGGAGTCCACATGGGAGCGCGAGGATGAGATGCGCGAACGTTATCCAGAGTTATTCTTACCAGGTACTTTCTAGTTCCGAATTTCGGGACGAAATTCAGTTATTAGGGGGGAAGTATGTAATACCCCGTATTTTCTGTGATATTTATTTTATGGGATTAATTAATTAAATGAGAATTAATTGGGAATTAATCCGGATAAAATACTAGCGAGTTGTGAGTTGGTATTTGACTATATTGAGTATATATGATGTTATATGAATATTGAATTATGAAATTTGTCGTGAGGTTGATATACGGCAATTTGGACATTTTATTGGGACGCGTGAGACAGTCGAGTCAGGATATAATATATTTTTATTATAAATTATAAAATTAAATTTAAATTCTATTAACCGTATGGTCGTTTTGAGTGCGACAACTCGTCCGGAAGGGTCGAGATAGTCAGAAAACACTAGCCGGGGGTTTAGTTTGGGTCCTGGGGTATTTTTAGGCCATACCGGCATCTTTTAAGGGTAGTTTGGTAATATTGTATTTTTGGGATTTAATAATGACGAAAATTAGTAAATTATATCTGATTAGGCACTAACCCACTAAGCCCACTAATACCCAAAATAAGCTACGGAGGTTATTGAATTGGTTCCTAAGAGTTCTAAAGCACAAACCCTAGCCTCCATAGCCACCATTAGAAAAGAGCTTGTAGAGAGAGAGGAGAAGGGAAATCTGCGGAGGAGAGAGATCCATACATCAAATTCGTCATCAAATCCAGAGTTACCATTAAGGCAAGTGGTTTAATTTCAATTATTATAGAGAATGCTTCTTCCATGTGTAGGAACTTACATAAATCAAATTATTCTTGGAAGCTTAATAAAAACCCATTTTAATTGGAGTTAGAACTTAAGTTTTGAGAAGATATTGCATGTAGAATCGTATAGAGATGATTACCCTGAGATTAATATATGTTGGATGTAACAAAAACGGATCTAATTTGAGTATATTGATGATTATGAATTCTAGGGTTTATGTTCTTGAAAATTTGGGGAAAAGTGAATAGACTTGATGATTTAATGATGTTTAGGATGAATTATTACCTTGAAACACGTTAGTATGTGACCTTGATATGTTTAGGATTGATTAGAGACCTTAAAACATTGTTGGGACGAATTTTGGGTTGAGATTTGAGGTTAGAAATTGGTGAAAAACGAATAAGGATTTTTGGGCTTGAAACTAGTCGCTCGTTAGAAGACCTGCCTAGGTCATTCGAACAACCTCGTTCGAACGAGCTTCTCATGAGTTGACCATTGACTTCTAACGAAGGTGAAGTTCATTCGATGGGTTCGTTCGAACGAGATCTCGTTAGAAAGCCCACTTCGTTCGAACGAGATCTCGTTAGAAGTCTCAGTTCGTTCGAAGGAACTCTCGTTCGAACAGCCTCGTTCGAACGAGACTTCGAACGAGTTGACAGTTTAGGCTATTTAGCCTGTTTTGATCCCGAGTGTCCCATAACCTCGTGTATACATAGAGATAACCTTCCCTTGATGATTAATTGGTATATTTGTGATGTTTGGGATATAATGAGGAGTCAAACCTAGTAGTGTAGTTTGAACCTAAGGGAAAATATGAAGTAGGACGTGAGTGTCTAATATGATGTGAGCTATTGACGGCCTAATATATTACATTAACCGGGAACATATAAATTGGGTAATATTATATGTTGGTACAAGGATGAGAAATGTACTACAATTAAACTACGGTGATTACTAAGATGCGTGTTTACTTAGTATTGGTATATGATTTGTGTGTATGACATACCTACCATACTTGCTATCACGGGAGGTTTGTGTTCGCTTAGGGCCCTCTAATCCTTGTGTTGCCCGGATTTAGACTGGTTACCTCGATGAACATAGGTCAGAGAAGGACTTATTGGGTTGTTAATAAGTCTGCTGATCGTGGGAGCGTAGGTATGTGCGTAACCCATGTGATGTGACTGTGTTCGCCTCCATTATTTGTGATGTTGTTATCTGTGAACTATTCCTGAGAGATTCGGAATATGTGATCCTTATGTACGTGTTGTACCGGGATGGATAGCAGAGTATGTGTGCACCGCAGCTTAGTTCTCGGGGTGCTTCTATTGTATATTTATGATGTAAATAATATACACTTAATTAATGGGAACCTTCATGTTAATATTGTGAATAAAACTATGGTATTGTTTTGAGAAAACATAACGGGTTAACTAATAGTGAAATGTATTACATATTGAGAATCTGAGTTTAAGTAAAACCCTCTATTTATTGATAACGCTATAATGTAATATGGGAACCGAGTAATAAGGGTAGAACCTATGACAGTCTAGCTAGATATGATGTCACTTAGCTAGTGATTTGTGTCATTTTAGATGGGTACTTACGTTAGGAGTGCACAGTTAGACGAGAGGTGAGAATTTCATGTCAGTGCACATCCTAACATGTACTTTGCATTTAATGTTTTAAATGTTTTTAAAGCACTTGCAGGTTTTTAAATTATCTCCACATTCGGGCTCTGACCCGTTTGCTTTCAAATTTATTTTCTTGTAAAACCATTTTAGGTGCCCAGCCACAAGGACACCATGCATAGGATACTTATTCAGGTGACGAGCTGTAGCTGTTTGTGGAAGCTACAGGGATTTGCTTTTAGACGCTTCTATCATTTGGATTCCAGATTCAGTATCTATCAGTTGTAGGGCATGTTGCCCATTTCTATTAGAGACATCTTTCCATTACAGTTTTTCAGACTTTGGCATGTATTGATTTTGTATTCAGTTTAGTTATTTCAGTTTGTGGTATTGTAGTGAGGAGTTTTCCTCCAGACTTTATTTACATTATGTGTTGGTTATCATATTTACTTCGTTATGGTGAATGGTGTTATTATTCTTCATTACACTTGTTGTATGTTAATCAGACTTAATTTAAAATTTGACGACTTACTTTTTAAATACTAGGTGGTTAGTAATAATAAAATGTTTTCGACAGTGATGCTATTAACTGAGCCAACTTGGCATTTTGATTTAAATTTAATAAAGGAGTAGCTACCCGGTATTTAATTAGTCGGGATGTCACATGTTGATCAATTGGACAAGAGCCATGGTGGGAGTATTTTTCCACATCACATACCAGATATTTTATAAGTTGAATAAGAAGAAGAAAAAAGAAAAAAAATTACTCTTTGATAACATTAGGCGTGCCCCTTCTATCATTTTTTACCCACGAGAAACCCCAAAATCCCTCCCCACCACGAAAAATGAAAAAAATAAAGGGAGCAAAATTCCATTGATACCCATGGGAAGATTGCTCGCATCTCTGGGAACTTGTTCGACTCACCTGTTCACATGTCTATAACTTAAATATAAAGTAAATGTATCGAAAACTTATTTTCACGTGTCAACATGTCTGTTATTAATGTATAAATAACAATATAGGTTAAATTGTTTAAATCGTTTTTAGCTTCATCTTTGATGGAATACGTCTCCCCCAATTGTACTTGAATGACTTTCCCCTGCTTTATAGGCACTCAAACAGTTATTCACAAAATCGCATAGCTTAAAAAAACCTTAAATTTGATATTCACGTTAATTCATTTTTTTACCAGGTTTTTAAACATTAAAATTTTTCAATATAAACGTACAAAATATTTTTATTTATCAACTTATCCCCTTCGTCGTTGTGTCATATTTATATAGATTTGTTATGTTCATCTTGTCTGACACAACACTCGAGTCAGTGTTTGTGTTTCTTATGTTACAAGTGGTACTACTCAAGGGCGGAGTCAGGATTTTTGGCAAGGGTGGACTAACATTAATTAAAACAAAACTAGAATGAAAATCTTATCACATTTTATATGCATATGTCTAGTTTTCGAGTCATATAAACCCTATAAACAGAGAATCGGATCAAAATATAACAATTGATTTCACCATATTAGAAACCTAAATCTCAATGTCTAAAGCCTATGAACTCAACACTGAACCCTATAAACCCAAATTCTACATTTTTCATTTTGATTTTATTTTTATGGAATTTAATTTCATTTTTTTCTCGTTTCTTGTGTTCAATACTATTCGATTGTGCAATTTGAGAATATCATAAACTAACAAATTATTATGTTAATTGTGTGTATGCATATGTGTTTATGGCAGGGGATGGGGTGAGCCTCGCTATATAAGGTGTGAGGAGGGGATGCTGAGAAGTCACATTTTTCCCTTTTTTGGTGAAGATTTTTATTTAATTATTTTAAATTAATTTATTTTTCTAAATGCACGTGGTAGTTAACTTTAATCATACATTGACGAAAAGTGGGAATAGTCTAATTTTTTAATTAAAGTGTATTAAGGTCTAAAATTAAAAATTAATAATGTATCAAAGACTAAAGACTAAATACATTATTATATCAGTGGCTCGGTACAAGTTTATACACTTGGATAGTGTTTCACTTTATTGCATGCATGTACCATTTTAATACATGTAATTGTAGCATTTACTGTAGAATTTAAATCTACATTATAGGTAGAAGACAAAAATTACTAATAATCTTACAAATTAAAATTTGAATATTGATAAAAAAACATATAGTTTAAATTCAAATTTAGTCATAAATTACATGACGAAGGCTTGCCACAATGGGAAAGCCAAATGCGTAATTTCTCGTTCTCTCACCTTACACTATGTTTGAAAAGCTACATTTTGTCCGAGTGTAACATTGCATTCCCAATAAACATTGTGTGTAGTTGGTCCCACATCCTCCCACGCTAAACTGTTTAGCGTGTAAAGTCCCCACCAACTAAATTTTGGGCAAGCCAATTATTTTTTAAGAAAAAAGAAATTTCCTCCAACTGTTAGAATCAAACGACACTTAACGTCTACATTAATTTTCAGTATATATTCAAATCATCCCCTCATTATTTTTCACCTCAAAACCAACCTCTCAATTTTCATATTGTCATCCAAAAATGGTATATCCCTCAAACTTCACTCACTTACCAAATTTCATAAAATATGATGAGGTGTTATTATGTCTTGCCTACATCAAATATTCACTCAATGACACAACTGGGACAAGCCAATCCGGTAGTACACTATGGACCAAAATCACTCACGAATACAATTGTAATGAGGGGGTCATATACAACTAATTTAGTTTGTATTTAGAGTTGATAATTATACGATAATATCATTGATTGCTTTAATTAAGGATGTTTAGGTTATTAGTCCACTCCAATATATATGGTTGATATAACGTCTTACTTTTGTCAGAATTCCATTACGCTTTATTGAAAACATTCAGAAACACGTTTTCATTATTTTTTTTTACTTTAACGCATTACTATTTTTTAATATTGGACTTTAATACATTTTAATCAGTTAATTAGACTTTAATGCATTTTTTATCGCTAAATCTAACAAACTGATTAAAACGTATTAAGGTTGAATATGAAAACTTAATAATGTATTAAAGTAAAAAAAAAGGTCAACAACTTATAGGTCATTATTAATAATTGTTAGTTGCTTTGGGATTTTTGTTGTTTTGATACGACGACAAGAATGTAAGGGTGGAGAATAACTTTTGCTATAGTTTCTATATGACAAAGGCACTGGTACTATATTCTTGGGCAAACCGGTGACTAGGATGTGGTGGTTGCTACCATTGCGGGTATTGGCATGCTTATGTATAGAAATCCCCCATGCTCTCTATCTACTAGGAGGTTTGAGACTTTGGTGGTGATGATTAACTAGTAGCTGGAAAGTTGTTGATTGGTTAGGATGATTTCAAATTAGGTAGTCAATTTCTTCCCTTTGTCTTTTCCATTCTAGAAATTTTTGAAAAGAAGTGTAGTAGATAAGTATAGGGTAATTGAGTGTTTAAATTTTGAAACAAGATGGGACACTTGTGCTGACGGAAATAGGCCCTTTTTAGGGATTATTTGTCAATTTTATTTTCTTTTATTTTGTTATTATATTTTTCTCTCTTTTGCTTTATTATTTAGACATAAGGAATAATAATGACATTTTTGTGCATTACCTAGCAGCCTAAGCTACTCATACCCTTAAAATACCTCATGTACTCTTCATTTGAGGACATTTTCCATTTTAAATATGAGAAATTTATTGATTCTCTCTCTAAAAGTTAGGGTTTGATTTATTTTCTTATCCATTGACATGCAGTTCATGTTAATTTTGTATCAGAGTAGGTTTCGCTCAAAATATTGGTGTTAGTGTGTATCGGTGTGTAGAGTATCAACAAATCGTGTACATTATCTATGGCTCTAAGAAGATCCGAACAACTATCCGAGGAGATTCAAAAACGAACGGGAGAGTGGGTATAATCCCAACAATACATATATGCCCTCTTTCAACCCCATTTCCAAAGCCATGGCCTTAACTCTAGAAGTCCCAACCCAAAACTTTTGGCCTCCTAAACCCTATTGCCAGTCTACCCCCGAAAAGGCCAAACACCCCTACCAAAGTATCCACCTGTCGAATAGTGGCAGGGCAGCATTGTCGCCTCTGATGGGACCCCCCATCCCATTTGACCCTCGTTCACCTCACCTACCCTATTTCGGGCACCATCACTACCCTTCTCTACCCCCACCGACCAAAACCCTTCCCTCGCCCAAGCCCTAGCCATAACTTTCGTGACTACTTACAACGGACAACCCCAACCTAATTTTCCACATCCAGATAGCCCCAACCTGATTTTCTGACCCATTTTGGCACCAAATTGTGACACCCCGCCTAATAAAATACCGGGCGATCACTCCTATTTCAAATTAAAATAGGAGTCTCATATGGTTCATTCTTAGCATCATTGTCGAAAACGAATTTAATTACTAATATCCTATTAGGCCGGCATAAAAATTTTAAATTGACAAATCTTTTTAACCAAACCATTCAAGTAAAATAATTACGACAGTTTATATGAAGCCATTGAAATGAAATAAAATAAAATAACCGAACACTCGGTACAATAATACAACCAAATAGAATGCCGCACTAAAAGGCGATAAAAGAATAAATGAGTACAGTTGGGCCATAAGCCCAAATGTTTCTACAATACCTCCTATCTAGATCTCAATGATAGAAGCGTCTAATATAAACCTGCTTGCATCCACAGTTGCTGTAGCAAACGTCTGACACAAAAGAATTATCATCCAGGCATCCCTGTGTCTGGACACCGATATATATATATATTGATAGATAGCAAGAGAGGGAAAAATAGAGAAACGGGTGAGAGCCCGAGTTTTGAAAACATTTTAGCAAGTGCATTAAAATTCCTATTTTAAAAAAATATGCTATTTCTCATATTTAAATTTGTATCGCTCTCACATGAGATACACCACACCCCTCTTCTAATAGTGCACAACTATCAGATACCTTTTTAAACAACCTAGTCAAGGTACCCTGCTTAACTAATGTAATTACCCACCTTCTAATAATCCTTATCAATTCGAGTACTAACGACTAAACTTCTCCCCATTCCCAACATTACGTTACGTTCATGCGTGGGGTGTCTCGCGAAGCAAAATCCGAACAAGGAACCCCCCCCCCCCAATACACTACTACGTGACAATGTTGATCATCGGGATCCATTAGGCCTTCAATACATACCATATTTATACCATCCCGTATTTATTAATAGTTCTCATTAGAACCTAAGATTCATATTCATATAAATCCGAATATGCATTTACCGGAAGTAATATCACACTTTATTCATTCTTTTCACTTTATACAAGGTTAGGTTATATGATATCTCATCTCATATGTATAAATAATATACTATACGCAACAAGTATATTAATCATCCACGATTAAAATATAAGTGGATTAGTCATTCTCATTTACTAAGCATCCGTGGATTATCTCAAGTACACATATATGTTAATCACAATACATATATGCATATATGGCACCCCTAGGCTCAGCTGCGGTGCACTCATAATCTACTATCAAATCCCTGTACATCACGCACATAAGGATCACGCGTTCCTTATCACTCAGGAACCGTATAAATAACAATCACACATATTGGAGGCGAACATAGTTCACATACCCATGGGTCACGCACATACCTATGCTCCCACGGTCAGCAGACTTATTGACTCACAAATAAGCCCTTAACAGTCCTATGTTCTTGAGGTACCAAATCTAAAATCATCCCCCGAAGGGAACACATGATAAGATTGTCTTCAGACGAATGCCAACCTCCCGTGATAGCAAGTATGGTAGGTATGTCATACACATAATAAACAATCATATAGGTACACATTCCACCTATATAAATATATCATCAATTTGGTATTCGCGCAACCATATTATAATTATAGGTATTTCTCTCACCTATGCATAATTTCCTATAGGTAATTATTTAACCCACGTATATAATAACATTCGGGCATACGCACAATCCGTATAATAAATTTCCTACGTAGTATATTTATCTCTCGAATATCCTACGCATTTATCAATTTTGACTAATCCTCAATATTTTATTTTTGAGTTTTTTTCTCACCGCACGATGACAATACCAACAACACCGATATATTTATTCGTCCCATAAATAACGATAGGCATTCCTCTCACCTATAATAATTATCAAAAATAGACGTATCAGATGACTGCTCAATTGTCTTTAGTCTGTATCCTAAATTTCATCCTAGTCACCTCATAAGATTTTACTCAATCAAAATTGGCATATAAGTGTGTTTTCTATGCGCACAATTACTTATATAAAATTTTGTCCATCGAAACATCACCCCGAGTGTTACTCCTCACAAACACCCCTATTTGGATAAATTTTGGGGTTTACTTTCATCTAACCCAAGATACATACCTTACTAAAAAAAATATTTAGAAGTCCCCACATTATTTTTAGGAACCCCAAATATTTATCTCCAATGAATTCTAGCCTTTATTTTTTTTTTCAAATTTTCGAGTGCATTTCCGAGTTGGTGGTTTCACCCCGGAACTGCCATCTTGTAAAAATCATAACAATTCATAGAAAAATTAGAAAAATAAGCAGTTGGCTCCCATACGATCGTATCAAAAAGATCTACAACTTTCGTGTTTTGACCGAGAGCTGAATCATCTCTCTTCCTGTCCAAATTTATCCCGCAAGCTACGGAGTTACTATTGATCATATTCTCCAAAATCCCAAACCTCCATTAATACACCTCCGTGGTTTTTATTTTCTCACCCATCATCATACAATCTCAATCAATCATAAATTCACACATACAAAGGGTTTTAATCATCCTAGAACCCAGATCCAACAATTAATTTCAATTAACTCCTAAATTTCTCAAATTTGATATTATTCGGGTTTTACTCGTTAATCTTCCGAAAAAGCCATTTTCATTCACGAAAACTCATTCCAAAAATCTTTATTGTTTTACACACCAACTATAATATGAGAAATAAACACACTAAATTAATAAATCAAGTAAACACTTGCCTCGTGGATTAAATCCGACAACCCCGAGTCGAATCCCGCGAATTTTGGCCGAAAATCTCTTCTTCTCCCTTCTTCTCTTCTCTTCTTCTTCTTCTTCTCTCCCTTTTGTCTTCTCTTTCTCTCTCTTAGATTTGATTTTGGGGCAAAAATGAGGGTTTTCTCTTATTAAACCCGAAATTGGGTGTATACCCAATTGTTAAATGACTCGTGTACTCATTTACGAGTCCCTACTAGTCCAAAAATGCCCGGAACCTAAATACTACCCCCGGGTACGCTATTTTGACTATCTTGGCCATTCCGAACCCAATGGCACAGTCGAAATCTCCATCCGAGTCACTTAACTAAAATTCACTATTTTGACCCAACACGTTCAATACACGTATTTTCCCATTTAAAATATTTCCTTTGTCGCTTTACCCAACTTGCGACATGTAATTAAAAATAATCCACTCATATACTTAGTCTCATAAGAAAATATAATCCATGTAAATATTAATCTGACACTTACAAACTAATATTTACTATTTACTTTATATTCTGAATTTATTCAATTTCACTCATTAATCCCAGAATTACTATCCATAATAATTCCTCAAATTACCAAATTACATCCACGGTGTAATTTAAATACCTTTAAAAGTACGGGGTATTACAACAGAATTTCGCCCTCAAAATTTAGATATAGCCTGTACCACTACTCTAGGTCGGTATATACATTACGTCCTAGCTTAACCAAATTTAGATATAGCTTAACACAATGGTCTCCCACTATATTCCACCCATCTCAAGGCATATGCTCATATATATATTCTCATCATCGATATACATATATATACTAATACTGCACCTCCGGGTTAACACCCATTAGTGCTCTTAATAATCATATCACATAATACGCATACACACCTCCTATTAAAGTTTATAGGTATTCTCCCAACCTATTTGCATACTTACCATACGTATTTTTATTCTCATCGCTACGTATTGTATAAATATTCGGATTACTATCTCTCTCGTAATCTCCAAAGTACATTCCCTATACCAAATAATTAAAGTATTGACTCTCATATACTCTTCCGGAATTTGGTACTACATACACTCCTTTCCTTGGAGTATTCTAATAAAACAAACATGAGCAAGACACTCTTCAACACTCATTCGAGTCAGCTTCCGCTCTACTTTCTCACATTATTTGGTATCCTTTTCATTAAGAGTTACCTCTTAAATGGCTTTACACAGCCTTCCAACCCATGTCGGGTGTACTAGCTCTTGTTGCACATAAATCATTGAATTATCGTCATTCTCACACGACATTTAATTCGTCATACCATATTAACCTTGTTTATAGATGCCCCTCGGGAATATATTCTACACATTCATTTTTACGTCCTTCTGTCTCGGATATTTTTTTAAATTAACTAACCAGGGTACTCGTACCCCCTATCATTCATGTATATCTGCATAACCATTGTAAACGTTTTGATACCTTACACTGACTCTAAATAATGAACATCATTTCATCGGCCTGGTACTAACACCTGGATATCCCTTAACCCGAATAATTTGAAATTTAATTCTCCCAATACCTGTAAATTCAATCCTTCTCAAGATTATCTCATCGATCTTCTTGTGGTTAGCTCACAATAGCCTTCCTATATCAGTGTCGATAGTCTTATTGCCCTTACTTCGTGGTAGTCCTAAGATTAAGGTGTTTCTAACACACGTAATATGAGTACTATTCTAACTATATTCCTAGTGCCCAAGACCTCTCTTGACTTTCGACATTTGCTTGGTTTCATGCGTGGAACGTCTCGCAAAGAGAAATCCAAACAAGGAACCTTCCCGATACACTACTCACTCGCTTTGTTGGTCATCGAGATATAACAGTCTAAGAGACACGAACATGACATTCAAAATCCTGCCTCGTTAACCTACTAATGTACTTCTACCACTATATCCTTCCACCTTGTACAAATGGAAAGTCCAACTAATTAGGGCACCTACTCTCTGCAAAAAAATATTATGAACATCATACCCAGAATGTATTTCCTATGAATTTTTCTTATATTCAAAGTCTGGCTATAAGTCTCAAATTAATTTCATTTATCTTACCTCACCCACATACTTGCGGTGAGACGAAAATTTCAGTGCTTCTTCTTGGCACTTATATCTCTATATAATTATATAGTCATCAAATGGCTCTCAGTCTATAGTGTTTCCTCTACACTAGATGACTTATCATCAAAACTCACATTCTTGCATTTTCTAACATTTGTCCACTCCCGACGTCATTAAGGTTCACATATGGAGTGTCTTGTTATCTTCAAATATACAACTGGGATAATCCCATCCCATCTACCAACACAATATGGTCAGAACTCTCAATTCTATCAAGGAGCTATACCACAAGCGCTTGCACTAACACTAAGTGCTTCGTGCGAACACCAACAAGCTTAAACTCCCAGCTTAGCTATAAATCCTGCATACCTTAAATTATATCCATAAGGTCCCCATGCACTCAAATCATGCTAATGAAACATCTCCTCATCGAAGTTCCATTTAAACATATAATCAAGGCGAGCTCATCCATAATTTATCTCGCATTCCATTCTTTAATATGTCCGTATATATATGTTTCACATCTCATATAAATATATATACAATATATTATACACATCAAGTATATCCATACTTATATATCGTACACTATATAAGTATAATAACCATCCCTCAGAGCTATAACTCAATGGATGCAGTCTCTCAATGCTATCATCTTCCAGGAAATTAATTACACAACATCCTGGGTACCAGTGGTCGGACTATTATACCGACTCGTGAAAAACCATATCATATAAGTATAACAATCACACACATATATACTTAACATATCTCATATATACGTTTGAATATGCTCGTATATATATATACACATAATATATATAATTTTTTTTGGCTAATCGTGCATATTCTTCGCTCACTTATAAATTTTAAGTTACTCGACATTCGTACAGGCTTAACATTCATTTAAATAAGCCTACGAGATGTTCAAAACAAAAATCGGGCCTTAAGAGTCATTCTGGAATCTCGTTAGAAGACCCAAAATTCTCGTTTGAACGACATTTCGTTCGAATGACATTTCCAACATCGAACGAACTACCTACTGGAACCTCGTTAGAATTCTTGTTAGAAGTCTCATTCGAACGAAGTCTCATTTGAACGACCTGGGTAGACTTCTAACGAGATTTCTGCAGATGCACTATTCATCTTCCAAAATTTGTTCGTCCCATTTTTCCTTCTTCCAATTCAATCCAAAACTCATTCCAACCCAAACACAAGGTTCCCAAACCACTCTAAGTCACCCTAAAACACTTCTTAGCATAGTTTAGGGATTAAATCCTTTCAATCTTCAAGTGAATCCAACAAATCCATAAATTTTTCCATGAGTTATATTAACATCAACCCAAAATTGTTTTCTTCATCTATAAAAAACTCCATTTTCATTTAGTGATTAACATCTAATTCACCAAATTTCACATTCTTATTAAGGGGAAAAAAATCCATCTGTAAGATTAATTTATGAGCAATACGTCATGCTCCCCCTAATATGGTAATTATCATCCCCACCATTTCAACATTTCTGTCACGAGTGAAAAAAATTTCCTTAAATTTTCACATATGGATAATTCCATACCGAACTCTAAGCAAGAGCTTATGAGTCTTCTACTTGTTAATTCAAGTTTAGCACCATTCTCGAGTACAACGATTCTTGATAGTTTAAACTACTATATTTTAGTAGTCGTTGCAGCAATTCGACAATGCCACAAGGAAAATGACCTTTACCGCGGTCCTCATTTCCAATATCAACTTATAGCTCTAACTAAGCCTCGCCTCCTGCTGCCCCCACAACGAACTTCCCTAGTCGCCCTTCGTCGATCAGCAGACGAATCCCGAATGAATGCGCAAAAGATTTATAATAATTTTACATAATGGAAGAAGAAGGAAATCTCACACGAGAATATCAACAATCCTAATCATAAGGCTCTATATCAAATCAAAAGCAATGCTGAAAGCATAGTACGTCCGCACAGATTCCTAAGGACACTAGAATCTGATGCTCTGATACCACCTGTGACACCCCGCCTAATAAAATACCGGGCGATCACTCCTATATCAAATTAAAATAGGAGTATCATATGGTTCATTCTTAGCATCACTGTCGAAAACAAATTTAATTACTAATATCCTATTAGGCCGGCATCAAAATTTTAAATTGACAAATCTTTTTAACCAAATCATTCAAGTAAAATAATTACAATAGTTTATATGCAGCAATTGAAAAGAAATAAAATAAAATAACCGAACACTCGGTACAATAATACAACCAAATCGAATGCCGCACTAAAAGGCGATAAAACAATAAATGAGTACAGTTGGTCCATAAGCCCGAATGTTTCTACAATACCTCTTATCTAGATCTCAATGATAGAAGCGTCTAATATAAACCTGCATGCATCGACAGCTGCTGCAGCAAACGTCTGACTGGAAAGAATTATCATCCAGGCATCCCTGTGTCTGGACACCTATATTTATATATAGATAGATAGCAAGAGAGGGAAAAATAGAGAACTGGGTCACAGCCCGAGTTTTGAAAACATTTTAGTAAGTGCATTAAAATCCATATTTTAAAAAAATATGTTATTTCTCATATTTAAACTAGTATCGCTCTCACATGAGATACACCTCACCCCTCTTCTAATAGTGCACAACAATCGCATACCTTTTTAAACAACCTAGTTAAGATACCCTGCCTAGCTAATGTAATTACCCACCTTCTAATAATCATCATCAATTCGATTACTAAGGACTAAACTTCTCCCCATCTCAACATTACGTTACGTTCGTGCGTGGGGTGTCTCGCGAAGCACAATCCAAACAAGAAACCCCCCCAATACACTACTACGTGAGAATGTTGATCATCGGGATCCATTAGGCCTTCAGTACATACCATATTTATACCATTCTGTATTTATTAATAGTTCTCATTAGAACCTAAGATTCATATTCATATAAATTCGGATATGCATTTACCGAAAGTAATATCACACTTTATTCATTCTTTTCACTTTATACAAGGTTAGGTTATATGATATCTCATCTCATATGTATAAATAATATACTATACGCAACAAGTATATTAATCATCCACGAATTAAAATATAAGTGGCTTAGTCATTCTCATTCACTAAGCATCCGTGGATTATATCAAGTACACATATATGTTAATCACAATACATAGATGCATTTATGTCACCCCTAGGATCAGCTGCGGTGAACTCATACTCTGCTATCAAATCCCTGTACATCACGCACATAAGGATAATGCGTTTCGTATCACTCAGGAACCGTATAAATACAAATCACACATATTGGAGGCGAACATAGTTCACATACCCATGGGTCACGCACATACCTATGCTCCCATAGTCAGCAGACTTATCGACTCACAAATAAGCCCTTCACAATACTATGTTCTTGAGGTACCAAATCTATAATCCCCCCGAAGGCAACACAGGATAAGATTGTCTTCAGACGAATGCTAACCTCCCGTGATAGCAAGTATGGTAGGTATGTCATACACATAATAAACAATCATATAGGTACACATTCCACCTATATAAATATATCATCAATTTGGTATTCACACAATCATATTATAATTAATAGGTATTTCTCTCACCTATACATAACTCCCTATAGGTAATTATTTAACCCATGTATATAATAACATTCGGGCATACGCACAATCCGTATAATAAATTTCCTACGTAGTATATTTATCTCTCGAATATCCTACGCATTTATCAATTTTGACTAATCCTCAATATTTTATTTCCGAGTTTTTTTTCTCACCGCACGATGACAATACCAACAACACCTATATATTTATTCGTCCCATAAATAACGATAGGCATTCCTCTCACCTATAATAATTATCGTAAATAGACGTATCGGATGACTGCTCAATTCTCTTTAGTCTGTATCCTAAATTTCATCCTAGTCACCTCATAAGATTTTACTCAATCAAAATTGGCATATAAGTACGTTTTCTATGCGCACAATTACTTATATAAAATTTTGTCCACCGAAACATCACCCCGAGTGTTACTCCTCCCAAACACCCCTATTTGGATAAATTTTGGGGTTTACTTTCATCTAACCCAAGATACATACCTTACTAAAAAATATATTTAGAAGTCCCCACTCTATTTTTAGTAACCCCAAATATTTATCTCCAAAGAATTCTAGCCTTTATTTTTATTTTTTTCAAATTTCCGAGTGCATTTCCGAGTTGGTGGTTTCACCCCGGAACTGCCATCTTGTAAAAATCATAGCAATTCGTAGAAAAATTATAAAAATACACGGTTAGCGCCCACGCGACCGTATCGAAAAGATCTACAACTTTCTTGTTTTGACCGAGACCTGAATCTGCAATTTTCTAGTCCGAATTTATCCCGCAAGCTACAGAGTTACTATTCATCATCTTCTCCAAAATCCCAAACCTCCATTAATACACCTCCGAGGTTTTTATTTTCTCACCCATCATCATACAACCTCAATCAATCATAAATATACACGTACAAAGGGTTCTAATCATCCTAGAATGCAGATCCAACAATTAATTTTAATTAATTCCTAAATTTCTCAAATTTGATATTATTCGAGTTTTACTCGTTAATCTTCCGAAAAAGCCATTATGATTCACGAAAACTCATCCGAAAAATCTTTATAGTTTTACACACGAACTATAATATGAGAAATAAATACACTAAATTAATAAAACAAGTAAACACTTGCCTCGTGGATTAAATCCGACGACCCCGAGTCGAATCCCGCGAATTTTGGCCGAAAATCTCTTCTTCTCCCTTCTTCTCTTCTCTTCTTCTTCTTCTCTCCCTTCTCTCTTCTCTTTCTCTCTCTTAGATCTGATTTTGGGGGAAAAATGAGGTTTTTCTCTTATTAAACTCGAAATTCGGTGTATACCCAAATTTTAAATGACTTGTGTACTCATTTACGAGTCCTTACTAGGCCAAAACTGCCCGGAACCCAAATACTACCCCCGGGTACTCTATTTTGACTATCTCGGCCATTCCGAACCCAATGGCGCAGTAGAAATATCCATCTGAGTCACTTAACTAAAATTCACTATTTTGACCCAACACATTCAATACCCGTATTTTCCCATTTGAGATATTTCCTTTGTCCTTTTACCCAACTTGCGACATGTAATTAAAAATAATCCACTCATATACTTAGTCTCATAAGAAAATATAATCCATGTAAATATTAATCTGACAGTTACAAACTAATATTTAGTATTTACTTAATATTCTGAATTTATTCAATTTCACTCATTAATCCCAGAATTACTATTCATAATAATTCCTCAAATTACCAAATTACATCCACAGTGTAATTTAAATACATTTAAAAGTTCGGGGTGTTAAAAAAATGAAACTCAAAATTTACTCCACCCAACTTTCGCTCAAAACCTTCAATCCGTGGGCTCCCATCCGAACCATTTTTCAACTCCCACACATTAAAAAAATTACATTTTCGGCCCGATTACGTCTCGAGGCTCAATTTAAGATTATCGACGGCTAGTTCAAGATTCGTTTCTTCAGCCAATCATTCTCCCTCCCCCACTCACTCAATCGGGTCAAATTAATTATAAAAATGCTCCACTCCAGCTGGTTAATCGCAAGAAAGATTGAAACAACAAAATTGTATTTTGTATTGGGAATTTTTTTGACATTTTTGATGAGGATGGTTGGGTGAATTTCATTCACTTTCTCGAGAAGGAAACATTTGATTTGGGATATTTTTTCCCATCTTTGAGGGTTGGATCTACAATTAACTGTCTTGGGGTTGAGGTCATGTGATTAGTGGTGGATTTTTGGATCCATTTTTTGTGACATTTGATATGCGTTCCATGGATGTTTTTCGCGGCTTAGTTCTATGGAGACTCATCATGGATTCTGGAACAGAGATTTAATTGGTAAGACATATTTGGGTTCGGTTCCTAATCTCCATGGACTTCTTGCAAGCAGGTACAAGGGGCATTTTTTAGGATAAATCTTCTTCCTAGTGAGGAGATCTTTGATGGGTGCCTTGCTTTCTTACCGTCCATCTTCTATGCTCGAGGATAAGCTTTTTGAAGACGGGGATAGTGATGGAAATAGGCTCTTTTTAGGGACTATGTGTCATTTTTATTTTTTATCGATTTTCTTATATTTTCTTATATTTTTTATTATATTTTTCTTTCTTTCACTTTATTATTTAGAGGTAAGGTATAGTTGATTCGTATCGAATATTGCATGTTTTTTCCCTTTATCTTTATATATTACAGCACTTTTACGGTCCTAAATGGCTATATTTATGTTCATTAACCAGACAACCTTGGATTTGGATATATACATGCTTTGCAGGGGTTAATCGTGCTTTTATAGGTATTGCAACGCTAAAAGTGATGATCCGTTGCATTTTGGAGAAGTTCAGTCACTGGATGCTACTTCAAGGGAATTTTAGTCAATTCAAATTTCTTCTCTAGCTCATTGTAATTCCACGGATGGATAGTTGATTGAGTTAGCATCGCGTGGCCATAAACTGTGCGTCGCTTGGAGTTCGGACGAGGAAGATATGGCCATTTCCGTTTGCAAGCATATCCCCCTTTTCATGGACCGAAAGATGCCGAAAACAGAGTGCCGATCGACCAGACTTAGGCCCAGATCGACTGCGGTTTTAATTTAAGCCTAATAATTCAGACAAGATGTTTGGACCTGCTCGACCGATCGATCAATGTCTTGGTTGATCGATCGACCCTGCCAGATATTTGGCAATTTAGTTCCTTTTCTTTTCTATTTTAATTCCACTTACTATATTAACCAATTTTGGTTTCTTTTTTCATTATCTTGTAATATATTTAGATTTTAGACAGTTTAGGTTAGGGTTTGGGCATTTGAGAGCTCATTTTCTTCCTCATTTTGGTTTGACACTTGTTAGGGTTTGTATGTTGACTTTTCATATTCCCTCTCTAATTAATATATTTTTGATTTCCTTTAATTATTGATTTGTAGTTAATTTACATGCTTTCATAATTAGGTTTACTTGCTTTCATTTCTATGCTTTCTAGTGTAGATTTATTGCATTTATTTATCGAGTTTATTTACTGCGTGTTTAATATGCTTTCTAGATAAATTAGTCTAGGTTATGTCGGATTGAACTCATTTCGGGTTGACGTGTTGCTTTTCTTTGGTGATGGAGTTAGCGGGTCTATTTAGAGTGCATTATCCTAGTTAAGAAGCCTAGGAGATTTGACAGGGCATATATCATGTATGCTCCATGCTTACGACCTTGCGTACGTAATTTTTGGGGTATTTGTTAAAGCCAAAATCGTATTAGGCTTTTATGAGAATTTAGGGGTGTGACAACTATTGATTTAATTAACTGAAGAAACGAGACTCAATCGTAATAACTCGTTGACCCATATAACAATTTAATACTAATTAACTCGAGTGAGGGATATTCGACGCAACCTATATTTTTACTCGCTTTGTTAATCTAGTTTAAATACACTCGCCTAGATTCATCATTTCCCATTTTTCATCTTTTCCTATTTTTTGTTATTTTTCTTTAACATTTTTATTTTAGGAGTACTAAACCATTTAAATTCTATCATCTCGTCTCTGTGGATTTTCGATACCCAGACTTGGCCGCTATACTCACCTGTTGGGTGTAGTCATAAGTTTAGGTTTTTGTGTTGAGGCGGTGAACACAAAACAACGATCGACGTTTGACATGCGCCACTTTTCATCCTTGATCAAAATGGCCCCGTTGCCGGGGATGAGTTTGTTTTAGAATTTATTTGATTTAGTATTTCGTAGTATTTTCTTTCTATTTGTATTTTTGGCTAACCTTTTTGCACAACTTTTATATTTTAGCGCCAAGAAACGCTTGAATTCATCGCACGCGCATCTACTTTGTGGAATTCGTAACTTCGAGCCATTTTGGGGGTAAGTGATACGACACAAATATTGTGTATTTCATCCCTCGAACCGATGCATTTTAGCCCCTTTGGGCATCTTATTCCCTATATTTATGCTCGTTAACCAGACAACTTCAGATATCTACGTTAACATGTTTTGCAGGGGTTAATTGAGCTTTTATAGGTATTTGGATGCCAAGTGTGAAGTTCGGACGCATTCCGCTCGATTTTCATACATAATCGCACGTTCAAGGGCATTTTAGTCTTTTCATAGCTTGGGAACCTGGCCCAACATCTACACGGAAGTGTAACCCTCCTCGCAAGTTTTTCGTGGTCGCGAACGGTGCACGATTTCGAGTTCGTATGATGAAGTTACGCGACTTTTAGTGGAAGGAAAAGCAAAGAACCAAGAGGAGGAGAAGAGGAAGAAAATGTCAATGCATTGTGCTTCTTGGATCTGCCCTGCTTGATCTATCGATCGACCATTTTGGTCGATCGATCGATCCTCATCGACAGCTGATATTTTGCTCTTGATCGATCGATCGATCGATCAATCCCCTGTTTTTTGTAGATATTTAGCCTTATTTTCTTTCGTCTTTTCTTTCATTCCAACTTACTATAAATACCATTATTTGTTTTAATATCATATATTAGGTAATATACACGATTTTAGGTTAGATAGCTTAGGGTTTTGAAGGTTTGGAAGCTCATTTATTCATTTATTCTTGGATTGACACTCCATTTGTTGTGTAATTTAAGCAACCATCTTCCATCTCCATTAATATAGTTGTATTTCTTCATTTCTTGCTTTCTAGTTAATTTACAAGCTTTCTAATTTAGGTTTACATGCTTTGATTTACTCGCTTTCTAGTATAGATTTATCGCGTTTATTTACTCGCTTTCTTTATCGCGCTTTTAAGATGATTTCTAGGTAATTTTAAGTAGGTTGTGCTTGAATTGAACTCACTCGAGTTGACGCGTTGCTTGGCTTTGGTGATGGTGTTTACGGGTTTATTTCAGGTGTGTTGTCCTAGTTATTGCACCTAGGAGATTTGATGGGGCATATCATATATGTCCCGTGCTTACGACCTTTCGTGCGTAATTTCCAGGATATTTGTTTATGCCAAAATATTTTTAGGCTTTTACGTCAATTTAGGGGCATGACCACACTTGGTTTAATTATCTGTCGAAATGAGACGCATTTGTATTAACTCGTCGACCCATGTATCCATTTTATACAAATTAACTCGGGTGAGGGATATTCGACGCAACCTATAGTTTTACTCGCTTTGTTAATCTAGTTTCAATACCCTTGTCTAGAATAATATTTCCCTTTTATGCATCTTTTCCTTTTTAGTTTGTAATCACCTTTTGCACTTTTATTTCGGAATATTAAATCATATAAATTCTAGCATCTCGTCCCTGTGGATCTTTTGGTACCCGACTTACCGCTGTGCTTTCCCCGCAAGTGTAGTAGTAATTTAGGATTTTGTATAGTCGCGGCGAGGCAAAAAAACAAATATTGTGGCCTTATGGGACCACACTTCTCGCGCGCTATCAGTAAGCATGTCTTATTCCAATTCTTTCAGTAATCATTATTATAATTCTCAAAATTCTCTTAAACCTATGACTTTCGGTCAATACTTAGAGTCCCAAAAAATTACAAATTCAAAAATGACTTTGGGCGAGTATAACGAAAGTCAAAACTTGGGTTATTGGTATTTTGAGGAGGATGATAATGATTTGGGGCCTCTAATTCACTATAATAGTAATTTTGACATGAATTGCAATAGTTTTCAAAATTCTTATAATAATGATTTTAAGTTTAAGTTCGATTGTAATTTTTAAAGTTCGCATTTTCAAGGATCCTGATTCGGCATAAATTCTTCCCAATTTAACCTCAATTTAGTTACTTTTAACACCTTGAACAACGTAATCGATTTGACTTTGTCTCATAATCTTGCTACTGACTTATCCTAATGAGTACACCGAGTTTCTGGTATTCCGTATTGATTTTACAGGTATTTGATGTCAATTAAAGGAAGAAAGAAACCGGAAGAATCGAGAAAGAAAAGAAGGAAAGTCAAAAGGGAAAAAGTGTAATTTCTATGCCAAATTTGGATGAGGTACCTAAGATAATTGAAGACATCAAGTTCATGAACACATAGGAAGAAACGACACCTCAATCGGAGTCCCGGTGAGAAAGATATGAACAGTCAAAGTAAGAGAAAAAAATTCATAGGCAGACCGATCCGCATGAAGACCGGACTGGTCCGCATTCCAGGAAGACCGATCCTCATGAGCCCCGGACCGGTCTGACTTTCGAGTTTTGAAATTTTGTCTTTCTCTAATGGAGAGTCCTAGTGGAGCTAAAACTCCTAAAACATTGAAGGGTATATAAACCCGTTTTATTATCATTCTTAGGGATGGGGGATTAATATAATTTTCCAATTCTTTCTAGAAAACCCTAGTTTAGAGTTAGTTGATTCTTTTAATTTCAAAAGTGAAAATTATTCATATTTATTTGATTAGAACTGTTCTTAATTGTTTTTTTTACTGCTTTGGTAAGATTAGGAGTTACTTTTCTTCAGTCAAATTCCTTTATACATCATTCTACAATTCTTCTTTAGTTTAATCATGGTTTTCTGCAATTCAAAGATCGTTTTCATTACTTTCAGCATGCTAGGCTAAATTTTCTAAGGTCGGGATACATGAACCCAACCTGATGTGATAGTTTCATGTGTATAACATTAGTCCTCTAAATTTAGTGATTTATTACGACCGTATTGCGTAGGAACACGATAATTGTAGATCTTTGGATCTCGTTTTCTTCCGGGTAACCGAGATGCTTTAGAATGTAATTCGAGTGTAACTATCGCGATACCGATTTACTCGTCCTCTGATTAAGTATGGTGCGGCATTGAACCTCATATACGTAATGCTTGGGAGTACTAAATTCTGGGTCTAATTAATCAGTTAAATTTATGATTAGTATTATACCCGTAATACACTAGGGTTAAGGGATTGTATTCCCGTCCTGTTTTTCTTTTCATATAGTTTAAAATTTTAAACTTTTCTTCATCAGTATTTTAGGTAATTTAGAATAATTGCATCTTTTCATAATTTCATAATTGCATCTAGTGTAGTCATTCCACAAACAAAATAAATTTTCCTTTTTCTTTAGAGTCAAAGATAGGATTTCTTCATCTATCCAACGTCATCACAATTCCATTGTCCTATTTCCCCGTTGATATGATCCCGACTTACTGGGTTTTTTACTAACGCGACAGGCTTCCACTTGAGCCTAGGGTGAACACACATTAGAGACACTTTCTAAGTCGCGTCACCACCTTATGACGCACGGTTTTTCAACTTTCTTTGCAAGTAGGAATTTCAATACCGCGTGGTCGGTGAAAGAAGTAGTGAGAACCAAAATTATCAAGTTATTGGATGCCGGGATTATCTACCCAATCTCAGATAGCAAGTGGGTGAGCCCTATTCAAGTCGTCCCTAAGAAGTCGGGAATGACAGTGATTGAGAATGCTAAGGGAGAGGAAGTTCCCCAACGTACCACCACCGGGTGGCGCGTTTGCATTGATTACCGGAAACTCAATGCGGGAACTAAGAAAGACCATTTCCCCTTGCCATTTATTGATCAAATGCTTGAGAGCGTAGTGGGCCACCCATACTATTTCTTCCTTGATGGTTATTCCGGTTATAACAAAATTGAGGTAGATGTACTTGACCAGGAGAAAACGACCTTCACTTGCCCTTTTGGTACGTTTGCTAACAAACGTATGCCATTCGGCTTGTGTAATGCACCCGCGACCTTTCAAAGGTGCATGTTGAGCCTATTTAGCGACATGGTCGAGAGAGGGCTCGAAGTGTTCATGGACGATTTCAGCATTTTTGGCACCTCTTTCGATCTTTGTCTAGAAAAACAGGAACAAGTGCTTGCCCGGTGTGTGGAAAAGAACTTAATACTGAATTGGGAGAAATGCCATTTCATGGTCATTGAGGGAATAGTTCTTGGACACATAGTATCATCCAAGGGGATAGAAGTTGATAGGGCAAAAATAGATGTCATAGCTGATCTTCACCCACCAAAGTCGCTCAAAGACGTGCTCTCCTTCTTGGGCCACGCGGGGTTTTATCGAAAGTTCATTAAGGACTTTAGCGCCATCGCTACACCCTTAAACAACCTACTCATGAAGGACACCCCATTTGAGTGGATAGAAGCATGCCAAAGCTCTTTTGAAAAACTAAAAACCATACTTGTGTCCTCTCCCATCATGCAAGTTCCGGATTGGTATTTACCATTCGAACTTATGTGTGATGCTAGCAATTATGCGATTGGAGCTGTTTTGTGCCAAAGAAAATATAAGAATGCTCATGTCATCTACTACGCTAGCCGGACTCTTATCGAACCACAACTCAACTACTCTACCACGGAGAAGGAGTTGCTAGCGGTAGTCTTTGCCCTTGATAAATTTCGGTCATACCTTATCGGTTCTCCCATTACAAGCTTCACCGACCATGCGGCATTGAAATACCTACTTGCAAAGAAAGATACAAAGTCGCGCCTCATAAGGTGGATCCTACTCCTATAAGAGTTTAATCTCTCCATTAAAGATAAGAAAAGGGTAGAAAACTTCGTTGTCGACCACTTATCGCTGCTTTCGTCCGACGTACCTAGTGATCCCATACCCATAGAAAAATACTTTCCGGATGATCAACTCTTTCTACCTCTTTTTTTCCCTGGTTTGTGGATATAGTGAACTACCTTATCATGGGAGCCGTCCGTCCTGATTGGACACCGAAAGATAAGAAGAGGTTTTTTACTTGGTCGCACATGTTTTTCTATGATGATCCCTTCATCTTTAAATATTGCACCGACCAAATCATCCGACGTTGTGTACCAGATGACGAGATCCCGAAAGTCATCCAGTTTTGTCATGCATAAGCTTGTGGAGGCCACTTTTCGATGAAAAAGACGGCCACTAAAATTCTGCAATGCGGCCTCTATTGGCCCACAATATTCTGGGATGTGAACGCTACATATAAATCTTGCAATAGGTGCCAATGGATGGGAGCCATTACCTGACGAGACATGATGCCTCTTACCCCCATACTCATTATTGAGATCTTCGACTGTTGGGGTATTGACTTCATGGGACCTTTTCCCCCATCCTTTGGTTTCCTTTACATCCTTGTTGTGTTAGACAACGTTTCTAAATGGGTGGAATCTATAGCTACCAAGACAAATGATAACAAAGTGGTGATAAAGTTCGTGCAGGAACACATACTTT
Organism: Sambucus nigra; assembly: GCA_949130495.1. NCBI lineage: Eukaryota > Viridiplantae > Streptophyta > Magnoliopsida > Dipsacales > Adoxaceae > Sambucus > Sambucus nigra. Next base: position 9,084,898 of record OX422214.1, read on the forward strand.
CTCACTTTGGTGCACCGAAAGCGATAATCAGCGATAATGGCACGCACTTTTACAATAGGCCATTCCAGAAGCTAATGAAAAAGTATGGCATCATTCACAAGGTTGGAACAACTTATCACCCGCAAACGAATGGGCAGGACGAACTAGCAAATCAGGAAATCAAGAACATTCTCGAAAAGACCGCCAACCCTACCCGAAAAGATTGGTCGCTTAGATTGAACGATTCGCTATGGGCCTATCGCACCGCATATGAAAATCCACTCGGCATGTCCCCTTTTCGCATTGTGTATGGAAAACCTTGCCATCTTCCCGTGGAATTAGAGCACAAGGCGTATTGGGAAATTAAGGAGTTAAACTATGCCATGGATAATGCCGGTGAAGCTCAAATTCTTCAATTAAATGAGTTAAAAGAGCTACGCAATGATGCGTATGGGAATGCTAAAATTTCCAAAGAAAGGATGAAACTCGCTCATGATAACATCATTTATCACAAAGAGTTTCTACCTGGGAAAAAAGTTCTTCTCTATAACTCTCGGCTTCATCTCTTTCTGGGAAAGTTGTGGTCACGATAGTCTGGCCCGTTCATTGTGAAGAATGTTTTCCCTCATGGATCTATTGAATTAGACAATTTGAAAGGGGGAAATACATTAAAAGTAAATGGACAATGCCTAAAGCCATATCTAGAGGCGTGTGTGGAAGAATTCGACACCATTTGGTTGTCGGACCCCATTTACGGGGTAGAGTGAGCTGCTACAGTAAGGTCGTCGCACCCCCGACGTGTATGGGGTGAATTCTTGTGTATAGTAGAAGAGAGTCGCGTGTGTAGTGAGAGTCCATAGGATTAGGGTACATTCGGGAGAAAGCATTCACATTTTTGAGAAATTGAGTCATGTTGTGTTGACCATTGATATCGAGGGGTTTTTAGTCCAAAATTGATAGGGCGTATGTTGTGAAAGTGAAATTTTTTGGAGAAGAGCGATCGAAATTAAGTTAGGGGGAAATCCAGCTCACAAATAAGAGCCGGACCGATTCCTTTAATTTTAGTTCGGACCAGTTCGCCCAGGACTGGTTCCTTTATTTTAGGGCCGGATCGGTCCAGTAGGTGAAAAGACTCGAAATTTAAAGGACCGAGCTGGTCCGGTCCCCAGGCGGACCAGTCCGCCTTCTGTAGAATTTTTTCCCCTTTCCAAAGGTGCACCCCCTCTCTCCCCAATCCCCTTCATTCCCTCCCAATTCGTCCCCCCACACCCAACCCTTCCATTTTCGTCCCAAATACAACCTCTTTTCCCTCCCAACACTTTCCCTCCAAATCCAAACCCTACCCACCCCATTCCACCGATAAATAACTACCTCTAGCCTCCCTTTATCTCCACACCATCAACCACATCCCTCATCTCTTCTCTCTCCCTAATTTTCCATCCACCTCTCCCTGATATCATGGCCCAACGACCTGCCCCACCAAATACGACTCCACCAAAATCCTCCCCTATGGCCATGGCGAATTTTGTTCCCGCCAAGAGGAACGTTAGTGCAATCGGTTCTTCAGTTCGAATCGCAAACTCCACGTGGAGCGTTCTGTCTAATGGACAGGTCTGCCCAACTCCGTTACTGCCCTCTTCATGGTTAGGGGTTGGTGCCGATTACTCAATGAACCGTACGAAGCAATTTGGGCGGCCGAGGTCCGCTACTTTTATGGAACCCTTATTTGGACGGGCCCATTCAATGCTCAAGCATACATGGATGGTACCATCATCCCATTTTCGTTGGCCCTCCTCACGGCCAAGTTGGCCGAATACAATGTTCCCAATGTTCAAGAATTCACTTACCCTAGGAACATTACCCTGGTCGCCAAAGAAGTGATCATGGATCGCATTGCCTCGAATGTTGCATGGACTGGGCAAACTATCGCTGTTGGACGTCTTAATGATAAGGCGTGCTTCACTTTTCAAATTGTGTACTCCTATATTTTTCAAATGTCCAATGATTCCGAAATGCGACCCCGTACCTCATTGACCTACCACCTATTTGATCCACACACTTCCATCCACTTGGCCCACACCCTATACGGCGACATCATGGTCGCCGCCCTGGATGAAAAGGTGTATCCCCACTTCCTTATGCACGATTGATTATCTCCATCCTCAAGGATTCTGGCATTACGGCGCCGCTAGATCGTACTCGCATTCCCGGTCCTTTTGGACAAGGAACCCGCACTAAGAGCGCCAAACAGCTAGTCGTCCTTCGGGCGAGGCGGGGCAGTGATAGTAAGGAAGAGGTTGCCTCGAGTGAGAGCGATGAAGAGGAAGAAGCAGCCGGTGCTGATGTGGAGATGGGTGACGCAGGTGCGGATGAAGAGTTGGCGGACGAAGAATATGAACCTGATTTTGAATGGGCGGGCAGTGACCTCACGAACCGTATGGAGGCACTTGAGACGCGATTCGTTAACTTTTGGACCGACTACCGTCGCGACACCAACGGGGATACCAACGAGCCCTTGCCATCCTATTTCTATGACCCCTATGCCCCCACATGCCTGGTTCTTCCCAACCCCTGCCGCAGTGAAGCTTTATGTGGTTATGGCAGTTTTTATTTGTTTTCCATGTTCACATGGTTGTATGTTTTTCCCTGTAATTGTACCACAATCCTGTTTTATAAAAATCTGCATTTTCTGCATTTGTTTGTTTTATTTATCGCACTTATTATTTTGCCTTGTTTAGATTTTAGTCCTTTTTGCTTGAGGACAATGCAAAAGTCAAATTTAGGGGTGGTGACAAGTGCGCATGTCTAAAACTTCCCAAATTTTCAAAAATGCCCAAAAAAATCATAAAATTTTGAAAAATCCAAAAATATTTTTGTTCAAAATAAATAAAAATTAGAATTCAAATTTTTCAAAAATATCATTAAAAGTCGGTTTAAAGTCTCAAGTTGTAAAATTCAACATACACAAAGCCAAAATTGACTACAGATGGAAATTAAGCGAAAATTGACGACTTAGCGAATAAGTGTGGAGATTAACAACCCCGGTGAGATTCGAGCCTATCACTTTTTATGAGTTTTTAAATCAATCCGATTTAATTGTTAACTCAAAGTTCTTTTCTGTGCCCAAAAAGTCGCCGAGGATCTCAATCCTTTCATTTTGATCGGTTATGAAAAATGTGTGTAAGATTGCTTTGCAAAACGTGCCAAAATCGATCTCTAAACTTAAATTCATCTCGAAACGCATATGGTAACGCAACTGGTATTTTGGAGAATGAAATAGGCCCTCGTTTGTCAACCAAAAATATTGGACAGAAAAAGATGCAAAAAATTATCCCTTTTGTAAGCCAAATTGAGCCGAATAATTTTTCCTTTCGTTTGACAACCCGAAAAATCCAAATAGCCCGGAATTGTGAAAAATGAAAAAATTCAGAATTTAAGTCCGAAAAGTGCATATAAAGGGGCAAGAAAAAAATAGATATGCTCAACAAAAATAACAAGAAAAGAAATGAAGTGAAAAAAAAATAGAGAAAAAAGAAAAAATTGAACCACGGAAAAAGCACAAATGGACATCTTGAATGACTTTTTCAATTTCAGCCTTCCCTACCATTGTCATTTTACCCCATCTACCTTAAAACCCGAAAAAGTCCTAACCGAATCCAAATTACAAAATTTGGTTACCGTGTGGAGAGTTAATACATCAAAAGATAATAAAAGATATTGAATGCCCGAATAAGAGGCAATGTTCCCATTTTTAAAACCGTATTCTGTTAATGAGATCCTATCACTATGACATTTTCGTCTTTCTACTTGTTTGCATGACTATGCATCCATCAAATTTACTCATTATATCACGCATAACAAGAGAATAGCCATAATTCGAGAGATTCGTTTGTGAGAGCATTCTGTTAGAATTTGAAATCAAAACGAATTTTTGGGTACGTATCGTAATGATCAATCGATGGAAATTGGCGGTTAAATTTCTGGCTTCGCGCACACACACCACGGTTTGAGTCTTGTAAATATGACTTGATGATGACTATTTTCTGGGAAAATTTGAATTAAACAATTTTTGCATATTTTGAATCTTCTTTGAGTCGAATTTTGTGGGTATATTCTCTGCAAACCCTCACGAGTCACAACTCGTCCTACTAGGGTAACATAGGGGTTTAAAGGTTTGTTTCATACGGTAAACGCAATCGCTTGCCTGCAAAAAAGGTATTCTATCCCAATAAAATGTTTTTCAAGAGTTGAGCCTTGCTAGGATTCTTTTACATTGCTCGGGACGCGCAAAGTTCAACGTAGGGGGGTTTGATTAGGCATAAATTCTTCCCAATTTATCCCTCAATTTAGTTACTTTTGGCCCCTCGAACAACGTAATCGATTTGACTTTATCTCATAATCTGGCTACTGACTTATCCTAACGAGTACACCGAGTTTCTGGTATTTTGTATTGATTTTACAGGTATTTGATGTCAATTAAAGGAAGAAAGAAACCGGAAGAATCGAGAAAGAAAAGAAGGAAGGTCAAAAGGCAAAAAGTGTAATATCTACCCGGAATTCGAATAAGGCACCTAAAGAGAAGATGAAGATTTCAAGTTCATGAGCACACGGGAAAAAACGGCACCTCAATTGGAGTCCCGGTGTGAAAAATATGAATAGTCAAAGTAGGAGAAAAGAAAGTCAAAGCAAGACCGATCCGCAAAAGACCGGACCGCTCTGCAGTGCCACATTCCAGAGTACCCCGGACCGAAGGCAAACCGATGAGGGAGGAAAAATAAAAGAACCGATCCGCCCCGGACCGATCCCCCCCAGAAATAAAAGAACCGGTCCGCATGCGAGGCAGATCGATCCGCATGAGCCTCGGACCGGTCCGGCTTTCGAGTTTTGAAATTTTATCTTTCTCTAATGGAGATACCTAGTGCATCTAAAACTCCTGAAAATTTATGGGGTACATAAACCCGTTTTATTATCATTCTTAGGGATGGGGAATTAATATAATTTTCCAATTCTTTCCAGAAAACCCTAGTTTAGAGTTAGTTGATTCTTTTAATTTCAAAAGTGAAGATTATTCAGATTTCTGTGATTACAAGTGTTCTTAATTACTGCTTTTACTACTTTGGTATGATTAGGAGTTACTTTTCTTCAGTTAAATTCCTTTCTACATCATTCGACAATTCTTCCTTAGTTTAATCATGGTTTTCTGCAATTCAAATATCGTTTTCATTACTTTCAGCATGCTAGGCTAAATTTTCTAAGGTCGGTATACATAAACCCAACCGGATGTGATAGTTGCATGTGTATAACATTAATCCTATGAATTTAGTGATTTATTACTATCATATTGCGTAGGAACATGACAATTGTAGATCTTTGGATCTCGTTTGCTTCTGGGTATGCAAGATGCATTAGAATGCATATCGAGTTTAACTATCGCGATACCGATTTACTCATCCTCTGATTAAGTATGGTGAGGGCTTGAAACTCATATACGTAATGCTTGGGAGTACTAAATTCTGGGTCTAATTAATCAATTAAATTTATGATTAGTATTATACCCGCAATACACTAGGGTTGGGGGATTGTATTCCCGTCCTGTTTTTCTTATCATATAGTTTAAAATTTTAAACTTTTCTTCATCAGTATTTTAGGTAATTTAGAATAATTTCATCTTTTCATAATATCATAATTGCATCTAGTGTAGTCATTCCACAAACCAAATCAATTTTCCTTTTTGTTTAGAGTCAGAGTTAGGATTTCTTCGTCTATCCAACATCATCGCAATTCCGTTGACCTATTTCCCTATGGATACGATCCCGACTTATTGGGTTTATTACTAACGCGACAGGCTTGTACTTGAGCCTAGAGTGAACGCAAATTAGAGACACTTTCTGAGTCGCGTCAGATACACACCTCGACCCATGACATTCGGTGAGGATTTGCGCATGCTTGAAAATGAGAAATTTGAAAATCATTATCAGGAAGAAAATCATTTCTGGGAGCATGAATTGGATTTATTATTTGAATCCAACAACGATTTTTTTTTCTAATACTTTTGAAGTCGAAGAATGTTTTGAACCAAATGAGGTTTTTGTGCCTAGTTTGGAACAAACCATTGTTGACTTTGTGCAATGCATAATAGATATTGAATGTGAGGATGAGATGGACATAATATCCATTTGTAATGAAATGATTTCTTCTTTGGCCCCTAAAGAAGAATATTTCATTAAAAATTATCTTATTTCTTTCGAAACTCAATATTCAAGCGATGATGATCCATCTCTTGAGTTTGAATTTCTTTCCTCCCCATTTTCATTCTCTATTATCACACTGTCAGAAGCAACCGATTATTAGGTTTCAAACTTTAATGTTTTAAACCTTTTCGCCGATGAGGAGCACTTGCTCGAGTTGCCTTCCACGAAATCATCTTTGCCTCTGTGTGCGCCACCTCCCATTCCAATTTCAAAATACTTGGGTGGATTTTCTGATTTTTTTGGTCCCCACATGTTTTTATCACCAGTTCAATCCAAATCCACCATCTTCCCTCCAAAACTTTTAATTGATGATGGTTTATTTCTTCCGCCTTACACATGCCTTCCGTTTTTCAAACGGAATTCATATTTTCGGAAGGCATGCTTGTCTCTAAGGGTGCATCATGTAACACCCCGCCTAATTAAATACTGGGTGTCCAGTCCCATACCAAACTAAAACAGAATATACAGTTGGCTCATTCTTAGCGTCACTGTTGAAAATATTTACAACTCACCCAATACCCAATTAAACTGGTGTTAAAAACATTCAAAATTTTTAATTCAACAAGATCCATTTTTAGTTTAAGAATAACACAACACATTTTATTCTACAACACTTATAACCGAACAGATAACTCAAAAGAATTTAAATGCAATTGGAATAAACATTCCCATATAATAAACCAATATATTAATCCCAACAATAACAAATGTATTAAAATAACACGAACACAATAGTATATGACTCCGATAGAAAGTGATAACTGAAATCCTTTGGGTGACATGCCCTATCTAAGAGAATACTGTGGATTAAATGAAGATAGGCATCTAAGCAAAACTCCATAGTTCCATAGCTTGTCATAATCCGCTAAGGTTGGCATCCCTGCTGCTGGACACCTGATATAGAAGGTACAATAGAAAAGAAAATATGCAAGGGAAACGGGTCAGAGCCCGATGTGAAAATGATTTTGAAAATAGCAAGAATTTAACAAGTGCAATAATGCAATTATTATGTACATGTTAGATCCAACTCTCACTTGCTATTCTCACCTCTCAACTAAAGTGCACCCTTAACGTTTCCTATTAACCTCCTAGTTAATGGCTCCTCATTACTAATTTCCATAATATTATTTCATCCCAGATTATAACCCCGTATGTCGCATACCATACGTCGTATAATCATTCATTTATGTTATTTGCTTATACGAATCTTTTCCCATTAACATGAATTAATCTCTTCAATAAATATTCATTAACTTATTTTCAATTCCTTTCTCAATTCACCGTTATCTACAATTATCACACAGTAGATGATTTAACCACAAAATATAACCATTCATACATTTAATTCATTATATATATATTCATATATAATACGACACCCCGAGTCACTGCTTCGGTGAAATGCATTACTATGCTATCATGTCCCATCATCGCTGGTCGCCGAATAGGAGACAAAAGGTTCGGTAAGGATTCCTCGAACCACAAACATCAACAAACAAATTGGTGGCGAACATAGTTCCCGTATCCATGGGTCACGCACATACCTACATTCCCACAGTCAGCGAACTTATCAACTCCCCGATAAGTCTTTCATAGAACTATGTTCTTGAGCGACAAATCAAAGATCCCATGTATTCATCAAGATATGACTGCCCTCACGCGTAAACCTCCCGTCGATAGCAAGTAATCTAGGTATGTCATACACATAATCATCAATCAATAAAATAGGCATTATCATACCTATAATATACTATGAATAAGGTACTAATATTACCCTTATATGATTCCCATACGTAGCGTTATATCTCTTTAAATACCACGTATTAAAATATCATAACTTTACTTCTTAATTTAATTATCCCCGAGCCTCACTCAATATTCCAGGTTCGAATAGGTTTTTCCTCAACATATATTCAGTAAGAAGTCACTAATATCCTACTAGTCCATATTATCATCTTTCCCGAATTACTACGAATTAAACTCTCCCTTTAATTAAGGTTAAAACCGATAGTTTCAAATCTCTTATAAACACATCTTCTTTCAATTAGGATTAAAACCTATTGTAAACATAAGGATACCCAAGTGTTATATTCAATCACCCCTACTGGTCCTATCTTAAATCCTCATTCATACCTATTAGAATCCAATAAATGAATTTAGTAACCAAAATTCCTTCCAATTTAATTATCATTATTCTAATCAATTAAATCCCAATCAAATTAATTCAAATCTTATCTAGGTCTTACTGATCTTCTCTAAGTCGCATAATATCTAATTAATAATCACAAAAGATCTAACAAAGGTTTGGGATAAGAATAAAAATTTAAAAGGAACAACTTTAGAAATTCTGAGGAGGTCGATCGATAGAAGGCAGGGGTCGATCGATCGATCACTCAGGTAACAACCCAGTTTTTCTGAATTTCTGCAACTACAGGTTTAGACATTTTAGATCATTCAACCCTTCATATTAACATCCCAAATGACTTATGATCCTTACTACATGATATACCAACATATATGAATTATTTCTAATCGTCTAAACATAATAGAATCATCAAGAGATCGAATTAAGAGCATGTTTATATCCACTTTTTCTAGAAAATTATGAACAGAATATCTTCAAGAACACATCAATGGTTTTCATAATTTCTTCAACATATTCAGGATTATTTCGTGGATTACTAACTACCTACAACATGAGTTTGATTCCTATATATTTTCAGTTTCCATAAATCCATTTAATAACTTCATTATTTCTTCCAAACATGAAAAAAATCATCTCTTTTAATAAGTATTCTAACATGGACAATATACAAAATTAGATTGCCATTATGAAACACTTGCCTCTAATGAAGGTCTGATCATTTGGTGTAGTATATCTCAGGTGGTTCTCCCTTCTCCGGTCAACCTCCGGTGGTGGTGACCCTTGGTTCTTAGTTCTTCTCCTTCCCAAGTAAACTATTCTCTTCCCAAGCAACCTTTTACTCTCTCTAGGCAGATGACTTCTCTAATTTGTGTAGATGAGATGAATAACCCACATACATTTAATATTCAAATACTTATAATAGGAAAAAAATCCGAAATCACTATTCACCCCTATAAAAATGACCAAAATGTCCTTTTGGGTTGTCTATTCATTTCTAAATGACTCGAGACTCAAAATTAACATCCAAATAGACTTTTCTTACTATTTCGAACCTTCCGGACGAAACAAAGCAGTCAAAATGACTATAAGGTCGATAGAAAATAAATCTCCTTTTTAATTTAACAAATTAGTTCCGACACGTCCCATATCGCGTCTGACTAAAAATCCAAATTACCGAACGACAATTATCAATAATCATCACATTCATATATTACCTAAATATCTTTAAGTAATATTCAGAATCATAAAATTTTAATATCCTCAATTCGGATAAAACCCAAATGAATTAATTAATAATAAAATCTAATTAATCCATTAATTTAAAATATAACTCATTTTAAAAGTCATTAAAAATTATGGGGTATTACATACTTCCCCCCTTATAACAGAATTTCGTCCCAAAATTCGAAAAGACAAATCATATTGGTAAGGTCAACTCTGAGTATAAATCTCACATTGCAAGTAATCTATGTCGTACTACCGCCCAACCTCATCATATAGTTTCAAGGGAATCGAATATAAACTTTACCCAATCTTCCCTATACCATCGACGTAACCAAGTTCGGAAAAATGATCCTTATACTTTCACAATTTTGAAAACTACTACCATTCAACCATCCAGGGCGCCCATACATCCTATCATACCACATTCATTATAAAAAAATTTCACAAAGGTTAGAAACTCATATCCCAAAGACCTAACTTATTTCGACTCCCAACGGTTATTAGTTTCATGCGTGGGGTGTCTCGCAAGCGAAATCCAAACAAGGAACCCCCCGATACACTACTACCTAAGGTAGTCGGTCATCGAAACTCCTCAAGTCTTTAGTCAATAGTATATAAAAATTAGGTTTATCAATTTCAAAAAGAAATCAGGTTTATCGAAAAAAAAATTGGTTTTATCGATTTCAAATTTTAGTCCACTCATCTACTCTCTTACAGAAGACAAGATGTTGGATAGTAGTAGTACATACGCTCTCATATACCACAATTCAATGCACGCCGATAGTCACATCATGCTCGGACATCCCCAAAGTAAGTAATCCCATGATAAAAATCAGACCCACATGATGACATGAAAAATATAGGTGTCCCCACACCCCTCGGTGAGTCTATGTAAATAACAATGCTATAGGCTAAGTTTAGCAACCCATTTTCCCACACAATATTAATAACTACAAAAATCAATATACGCCTCATAAGTCCTTAGATAGAAAACATACCCTCATTCGTGGCTGGTGGTTATTGACTCCCACTCTTATAACTTTGCTCCGATGAGTCAAGAAAAATTTTACCCCAAATTTTCAGTTCTAGTTAACCACACTCCACTATATGCCCAAGCCTTTGAATATATTGCCTTCGTTTGGTAACACACATAATTCCCGCATTTCACGAACTTTTATTGATGACTCTGCGCAATTTTCCATAGTAGGGGTGACCTCGACTACGGTCATCATACTCAAACATACTTTATAACCTCCTAAGTACAACCTCCGCTATCCGTCCAATGGCCCTCATCTGCCATACTTATTGTACAAACACATCCGAATGCAAATAATATTCACTGATATATACGCGATAGCGGGAGAACGAAATCTCACCATGAAAATCAACAATCCCAAACATAGGGCGCTACATCAAAGAACGCTAAGCTGAAAACACAGTAAGCCGTACAGACCCTAAAGGACACTAGAACCTGATGCTCGGATACCACCTGTAACACCCCATCTAATTAAATACCGGGTGGACAGTCCCATACCAAATTAGAACAGAATATACAGTTGGCCCATTCTTAGCGTCACTGTCGAAAATATTTACAACTCACACAATACCCAATTAAGCTGGTGTTAAAAACTTTCCAAATTTTTAATTCAACAAGATCCATTTTTAGTTTAAGAATAACACAAAACATTTTATTCTACAACACTTATAACCGAACAGATAACTCAAAAGAATTTAAACGAAATTGGAATAAACATTCCCACATAATAAACCAATACAGTAATCCCAACAATAACAAATGTATTAAAATAACACCAACACAATAGTATAGGACTCCGATAGAGAGTGATAACTGAAATCCTTTGGGCGACATGCCCTATCTAAGAGAATACTGTGAATCAAATGAAGATAGGCGTCTAAGCAAAACTCCATAGCTCCATAGCTTGTCATAATTCGCTAAGGTTGGCGTCCCTACTGCTGGACACGTGATATAGAAGGTACAATAGAAAAGAAAATATGCAAGGGAAACGGGTCAGAGCCCGATGTGAAAATGATTTTGAAAACAGAACGTATTTAACAAGTGGAATAAAGAATTTATTATGTACATGTTAGATCCAACTCTCACTTGCTATTCTCACCTCTCAACTAGAGTGCACCCTTAACGTTTCCTATTAACCTCCTAGTTAATGGCTCCTCATTACTAATTTCCGTAATATTATTTCATCCCAGATTATAACCCCGTATGTCCCATACCATACGTCGTATAATCATTCATTTACGTTATTTGCTTATACGAATCTTTTCCCATTAACATGAATAAACCTCTTCAATAAATATTCATTAACTTATTTTCAATTCCTTTCTCAATTCACCGTTATCTACAATTATCACACAAAAGATGATTTAGCCACAAAATATAACCATTCATACATTTAATTCATTATATATAATATGGCACCCCGAGTCTTGGTTGCGGTGCAATGCATTACTCTGCTATCATGTCCCATCATCGCTGGTCGTCGAATAGGAGACAAAAGGTTCGATAAGGATTCCTCGAACCATCAACATCAACAAATAAATTGGAGGTGAACATAGTTCTCGTATCCATGGGTCACGCACATACCTACATTCCCATAGTCAGCGGACTTATCAACTCCCCGATAATTCTTTCATAGACCTATGTTCTTTAGCGACAAATCAAAGATCCCATGTATTCATCAGGATATGACTGCCCTCATGCGCAAACCTCCCATCGATAGCAAGTAAGATAGGTATGTCATACACATAATCATCAATCAATCAAATAGGGATTATCATACCTATAATATACTATGAACAAGGTACTCATATTACCCTTAGATGATTCCCATATGTAGCGTTATATCTCTTTAAATCGCACGTATTAAAATATCATAACTTTACTTCTTAATTTAATTATCCCCAAGCCTCACTCAATATTCAAGGTTCAAATAGGTTTTTCCTCAACATATATTCAGTAAGAAGTCACTAATACCCTTCTAGTCCATATCATCATCTTTCCCGAATTACTACGAATTAAACTCTCCCTTTAATTAAGGTTAAAACCGATAGTTTCAAATCTCTTATAAACACATCTTCTTTCACTTAGGATTAAACCCTCTTGTAAACTTAAGGATACCCAAGTGTTATATTCAATCACCCCTATTGGTCCTATCTTAAATCCTCATTCATACCAATTAGAATCCAACAAATGAATTTAGTAACTGAAATTCCTTCCAATTTAATTATCAGTATTCTAATCAATTAAATCCCAATCAAATTAATTCAAATCTTATCTAGGGCTTACTGATCTTCTCTAAGTCCCATAATATGTAATCAATAATCACCAAAGATATACGAAAGGTTTGGTATAAGAATAAACATTTAAAAGGAACAACTTTAGAAATTCTGGGGAGGTCGATAGATCCAAGGCAGGGGGTCGATTGATCGATCACTCAGGTAACAACCCAGTTTTTCTGCATTTCTGCAACTACGGGTTTAGCTATTTTAGATCATTCAACCCTTCATATTAACATCCCAAATGTCTTATGATCCTTACTACATAATATACCAACATACATAAATGAGTTTTAATCATCTAAACATCCTAGAATCATCAAGAGATCGAATTAAAAGCATGTTTTTATCCACTTTTTCCAAAAAATTATCAACATAATATCTTCAAGAACACATAAATGGTTTTCATAATTTCTTCAACAGATTCATGATTATTTCGTGTATTACTAACTACCTACAACATGAGTTTGATTCCTATATATTTTCGGTTTCCAGAAATCCATTTAGTAACTCCATTATTTCTTCCAAACATGAAAAAATCATCTCTTTTCATAACTATTCTAACATGGACAATATACAAACTTAGATTTCCATTATGAAACACTTGCCTCTAATGAAGGACTGATCCTTTGGTGTAGTATATCTCAGGTGGTTCTCCTTTCTTCGGTCAACCTCCGGTGGTGGTGACCCTTGGTTCTTAGTTCTTCTCCTTCCCAAGTGAACTATTCTCTTCCCGAGCAACCTTTTACTCTCTCTAGGAAGATGACTTCTCTAATTTGTGTAGATGAGATGAATAACCCACGTACACTTAATATTCAAATACTTATAATAGGAAAAAAATCCAAAATCACTATTCACCCCTATAAAAATGACCAAAATGCCCTTTTGGGTTGTCTATTCATTTCCAAATGACCCGAGACTCAAAATTAACATCCAAATAGACTTTTTTGACTATTTCGAACCTTTCGGATGCAACAAAGCAGTCAAAATGACTATAAGGTCGATTGAAAATAAATTTCCTTTTTAATTTAACAAATTAGTCCCGCACGTCCCATACCGTGTCTGACTAAAAATCCAAATTACCGAACTGCAATTATCAATAATCATCACATTCATATATTACCTAAATATCTTTATGTAATATTCAGAATCATAAAATTTTAATATCCTCAATTCGGATAAAACCCAAATGAATTAATTAATAATCAAATCCAATTAATCCATTAATTTAAAATATAAGTCATTAATTTAAAATATAACTCATTTAATGAGCGGTATCTTTCATTGAGATTCCAATTTTTCATTTTATAAATAGCGTTCTTCATTTGTGACATTTGTGCGGCCTAGTTTCGATTTACATTTACTCTTTATGCCCGCATGTTCAGTGTGTTACCTCCCTATTTTGAGTGAATTTACTTGATGAGTGTAATGCCCATGAGGATTGAATACATGCTTACTCTATTTAGTTTTTGATTTATTTATGTTTTTGCCAAATCACACTTTGCATGTGCTCTCTCCACTCCCACATTTTAAGGTTTCAATTCTATGAGGTGCATTCTATAATGTTAATGATTCGTACTTTTGTTTGAATCCGTTCAATGTGCTAATAATGCGTATGAAATCTTGTTCGCTATTTTTGGGCTTGTCGCATGTTGGTTTGGGCATATTTTGAGGAAACCATATGATGTTTGTGGGCTTCATCCCTGAAAACCCTAACGAGATGACACTCATCCACTCGGGTAACTTAGGGATTTAACGTCTTATTGCATATGCTAAATGCAATCATGCTCCCTATGAAAGTGGCATTTATATTTCAATGCATATATACGTCTTGTACTGCCCTCTGTGGACTCGTTTTGTTTATTTCATTACTGGGGACTAGCAATCTTTAAGTTAGGGGGTGTGATTCGTATCAAATACTGCATATTTCCTCCCATTATCTTTATGCATTCTAGTGCTTTTACGGTCCCAAATGCCTATATTTATGCTCATTAACAATTCAACCTTTGATTTGTATATATACATGCTTTGTAGCGGTTAATTGTGCTTTTGTAGTTATTAGAATGCTAAGAATGAGGATCCATTGCATTTCGAAGAAGTTTTATCATTGGATGCTTCTTCAAGGGAATTTTAATCAATTCACATTTCTTCTCCAGCTCATGGGAATTCAACGGATGCGTATTTTGTTGAGTTAGCATCGCGTGGCCGGAAATGGTACATCGTTTGGAGTTCGTAAGAGGAAGATATGGCCATTTTCGTTTGCAATCCTTCCCCCCTCTTCATGGACCAAAAGCTTCCTAAAACAGAGTGTCGGTCGACCGGACTTGGGCCCCCGATCGAACATTACATGCTTTCATAATTAGGTTTAATTGCTTTCATTTTCGTCCTTTCTAGTGTAGATTTATTGCGTTTATTTATCGCGTTTATGTAATGCATTTTTAATATGTTTTGTAGCTAAATTAGTTTAGGTTGTGTTGGATTGAACTCATTTTGGGTTGACGTGTTGCTTTGCTTTGGTGATTGAGTTTACGGGTTTATTTTCAATGCATTGTCCTAGCGAATATGCCTAAGAGATTGCGTGCGTAATTTCTGGGGTATTTGTTGACGCCAAAATCGTATAAGGCTTTTATGCGAATTTAGGGGTGTGACAACTCTTGATTTAATTAACTATCGAAACGAGACGCAATCGTAAAAACTCATCGACCCATGTAAGCATTTTATACTAATTAACTCGGGTGAGGGATATTCGACGCAACCTATAGTTTTTACTCGCTTTGTTAATCTAGTTTAAATAACATCTTTTCTTTTCTTTTTTTGGTTATTTATCTTTTACACTTTTATTTTAGGGGTTCTAAACCATTTAAATTCTAGCATCTTGCCTTTGTGGATTTTGGATACCCGGACTTGGCCTCTATACTCACTTGTTGAGTATAGTCATAAGTTTAGGTTTTTGTATTGAGGTGCTGAACAGAAAACACGTTTGACACACGCCACTTTTCACCCTTGATGAATAGTAATGACATTTTTATAATTAAGGCCTTAACTTGGAGTCTAAGCTACTCCTATCCTTCAAATATCTCTTGTAGTCTTTATTTGAGGACACTCTTCATTTTGAATATAAGAAATCTGTTGATTCTATCTCTAAAAGTTAAGGTTTGATTTATTTTCATGGCCATTGATGTGTAGTTCACATCAGGTGTAGTTTTTGAAACAAGAATATAGGTGAGTGTAATTTATCCCATCTTATATTGTGTATGTGTCTTTGTACTACTTGTTTTAATTATGCACTGGAGAAATTTTTGTTACATAGGGTGTGTTTGAGAAAGCCCAATTTCATGCTTTGGAATTGGAAATATAACATTTTCAATTCCAATTTCATGCTTTAGGAATGGGGTTTCCAAATATATCCATAATGGAACACGGGAGTGGGTGTTCAAATTTTCAAACAAGAGAGTCGATGAGTATTATATTTGAAAATACATGGGAGATGGGTACGATAATTCAAATAAGGAGGGAAGTATCCATAATTATGTAAAATTAGAAGGTATGTGAATCTAAGTTTCCCGTCTTGCCTCTTTACTCTTCTATGCACTAATGCAAATTGCTTGTTATAAAATCCAGGGTCATTTAGAATTTAATACATTAGCAATTTTCAATTTTAGACTGTAGTATATTTTAATTAAAAATTTAGACTTTGCCCACTTTCTGTCAATGCAATGTTAAACTTAATTGCCATAACCATCATTTAAAATAAATTAAATGAATTTAAAATCAATAAAATCTAAAAAAACACATAACAAAACTAAAAAAATAGAGGGCGGAAAAAGCAAATATGCGAAACACACAGACACCAAAAAAACACCACCACTAGATAAAGTCAAATCAACCAGTGTCACCACAAAAAAATCCTGAATGGAGCATCATATCAAACATATAACAACTCATTTCACACCAATTTGATTTCACCACAACTGACTCCACCTGATCTGAAACCTAAATCCCAATATCTACAACCAATGAACTCAAATCCGAACCGTATAAACCCAAATCCATTGTTTTTTGTTTTAATTTTATTTTTTGGATTTTAATTTCATTTCGTCTCTCATTTCTGGTGTTAGTGCAATTCGGTTGTGCAACTTGAGAATCTCCGTAACCAACAAATTACGATGTTAACTATCTGTGAATGCGTATATGTGGTTGTGCATGTGAACGCATATATATGTTTGTGGCGACAGTGGGGGTAAGCGTGGTTGTGGATATGATGAGAGGAGGGGGCTCGAGAAGTCATTTATTTTTCTTTATTGGTGATTTTTTTTAAATTCATTTCAGGCGTACTCAAATTTTGGGGATGAAATTCATTTTTAAGGGAGAAGTATGTAATAACCCATATTTAATTGGACATTTAAATTATGCAGATGACACATAATTTAATTAAATCAAGAAATAATAATAAAAAAATATTAATTTAAAATGAAAAGAAATAATATTTATGTGATAATATATTTCCATGTGTAATACAGTAAATAAAAATGGAAGTCAAATAATATTATGCCACAAGTGAGTAAACGCGTCAGAATTTATTAATATCTCAGTGAGACATGTGTGATTAAAATAAAATAGGTTGAGATGGGAAATTATTGTTAAGTGACTCGGGTAATGATTTCGAGTGCACAGTTGATCCGGAATGAGTCAAAATAGTTAAAATTGAGTACCCGGGGATTGTGTTCGGGTCTCGATGGATTTTTAAATTAATCGGGGACTTATTTAGGTGACTTTTGGATTCCTTAAGGGCATATGAAAACCCAAATATGGGATTTCAATTATAAAATGAAAGGTTTCGGTTTAGGGAAGAGTCATTTCACAAATTCAATGGTTGAGAGAGTTATACAAAGAGTCAGAGAGAAAGTTAAGAGAATTGAGAAAAAAATTCAGAAGCCCAAGTGAGATATTGAAGAAGAACTCAAGATTAATTTAGAATTAAAAGATTGGAAGGAAATTGTTGGAAGATTATCAACATTTTCATCAAATTCAGACCCTACAAATCTTAAGGCGAGTAATTAACTTGTTATTTAATTTGTATATTCAACTTTAGTCATATCATAGTTGGGAAATGATTTTTTTAAATATTTTCACATAATAATGGTGGGATTTTGGAATATGATTTATAATTTGGAAATATTTATAATTGAGAATTGTTATAAATATTGTGAGAATTGTATGTTATTTGGAGATTAAGCATAAATTTCATATAATCATCTTGTGTAGTTAAATTCTAGATAAAATTGGAAGTTTTATTTTTGGAATTTATGTAAATTTTATAAATTGGTTGTGATATGAATTGGGATTGAGGTGGTTGAAATTAAATGGAGAAAATCAGTTTCGGAGAGTTTAGGACTTCTTTTTTAGTGCTTTCGAAATATATTCGAGAAAAACTCAAAGCACACACCCGACACAATTTTTCGTGTAGAATCCTGATGATACGCAAATATTGCGTATTTCATCCTCCGAACCTACGCATTTTAGCCCCCTCGGGTGCCTTAATCTCTATATTTAAGCCCGTTAACCAGATAACCTCAGTTTATAATGATAACGTGCTATATGAGGTATAATTGGGATTTTGTAGGTATTTAGGTACTAAGTATGGAGTTCAGACGCATTTCGGTGAAGTTCCGTACACAATCGCACGTTCAAGGGAATTTTAGTCATTTTTACATATTGGGCACATGTCCCAACATCTTCATGGAAGTTTTAGCCCTCCTCACAAGCTTTACGTGGCCGCAAACGGTGTGCGATTCCGATTCAGAACGAAGAAGTTACGGTGATTTTAGCGGAGAAGAAATGCAAGCCAAAACAGGGGAAAATGCAGTCTGCCCCTACTTGATCAATCAATCGGCCAAAATGGTAGATCGATCGACCCTACCCATTTTGTCTCCGTCTTATATGATCAATCGATGGACCAAAATTTTAGATCGATCGACCCCCTGTTTTTCAGCAGATATTTTGCATTTGTTTTCTCTTTTCTTTTCTAATTTAATTCCCACTTGGTATATAAGCCAATGTTGATGTAATAAACAAAGGTGAACGTTTTTAGACAGTTTTAGAAGATAGAATAGGTTTGGGTTTGGGTTTTTGGATGGTTCTTCTTCATTTATACTTGGTTTGACACCCCATTTGTTGTGTAAGTTGACTATTCATCATCCTCTCCATTAATATAGTTTGTATTTCTTCATTTCTTTCTTTCTAGTTAATTTACAAGCTTTCTAATTTAGGTTTACATGCTATATTTACATGCTTTGATTACTTGCTTTGTAGTGTAATTTTACCGCGTTTATTTACCGCTTTCCATTTATCGCATTTTTAACATGCTTTCTAGGTAACTTAAATTAGGTTGTGTTTGAATTGAAATCACTCGGGTTGACGCATTGCTTTGCTTTTTTGATGGAGTTTACGGGTCTATTTTGAGTACGTTGTCCTAGTTATTACGCCTAGGAGATTTGGCGGGGCATATCATGTATGTCCCGTGCTTACGACCTTTCGCGCGTAATTTTCGGGATATTTGTTGACGCCAAAATCTTATTATGCTTTTATGATGATTTAGGGCGTAACAACCCTTGATTTAATTAACTATCGAAACAAGACGCATTTGAAATAACTCGTCAACCCATGTAATCATTTTATACTAATTAACTCGGGTGAGGGATATTCGACGCAACCTATAGTTTTCCTCGCTTTCATAATCTAGTTTCAACACATTGCCGAGATTAACTTTTCCTTTTAGTTTATAATCATCTTTTACAGTTTTATTTTAGGAGTCTTAAATCCTATAAATTCTAGCAACTCGTCTCTGTGGATTTTCGATACCCGGACTTGGCTGCTATACTCCCTTTTTGAGTGTAGTCATAAGTTTAGGTTTTTGTATTGAGGAGGTGAAACGAAAACTACGATTAATGCCTTGACACGCGCTACTTTTCACCCTTTAATCAAAATGGCATCGTTGCTGGGGACGAGTTTGTTTTAGATTTTAATTGATTTAGTATTTCATAGTATTTTATTTCTATTTGTATTATTTGCTAATATTTTGCAAAACTTCCACATTTGAGCACTTAGAAACGCTCGAATTCTTTCCGCACGGACTTACATTGTGGAATCTGCCACTTCGAGCCATTTTTGGCGAAAGCATGTCTTATTCCTATTCTTTCGGTAATCCTTGTTATAATTCTCAAAATTCTCGCAAACCTATGACTTTCGTTGAATACTTAGAATCCCAAAGTATAACAAATTCAAACATGACTTTGGGCGAGTATAACGAAAGTCAAAACTTAGGTCATTGGAATTTTGATGATGATAATGATTTTGGGCCTTTACCTCCTTATAATAGGAATTTTGAAACGAATTGCAATAGATTTCAAAATTCCTATAATAATGAGTTTTCGTTTAAGTCCGATGGTAATTTTCAAAGTTCCCATTTTCATGCATCCGCTCCTCGACCCATGACATTCGGTGAGGGCTTGCATATGTATGAAAATGAGAAAATTGAAACTCGTTATCGGGAAGAAAATCATTCGTGGGAACATGAGTTGGATTTATATTTTGAGTCCGACGACGATTTTGCTTCCGAAACTTTCGAAGTCGAGGAATGTTTTGAACCAAATGAGGTACTTGTGCCTACTTTGGAACAAACCATTCTAGACTTTTCCCATCACTTAATAGATATTGAAAGTGTGGATGAAAATGATGTAATATCTATTTGCAATGAAATGATTTATTCTTTGGCCCCCAAAGAAGAACATTTCATTGAAAATGATATTATTTCATTCGAAACTCGAAACTCGAAATTCATGCAATTATGTTTCATCTCATGAGTTTGAATTTCTTTCATCCCCATTTAAATTCTCTACTACCACACCGTCACAAGTACCCGATGATTCAGTTTCAAACTTAATGTTTTAAATCCTATTGCTGATGTGGAGTACTTGCTCGAGTATCCCTCCACAATCGCATCTTTGCCTTTGTGTGCGCCGCCTCCCATTCCAACTTCAAAAGCCTTTAGAGGATATTCAGCTTTTCTCGGTCCCCACTTGTTTTTGTCACCCGTGCAATCCAAACCCCCCATCGTCCCACCAAAACTTTTAATTGGCGATGGTTACTTTCTTCTTCCTTACACATGCCTTTTGTTGTTCAAACGGAATTCATATTTTTCTGAAGGCATGCTTGTATGTGAGGGTACACCGGTTATCCTCTAAAGTCAAATTGTTCTTATGGTGGACCCTCAGCTATTTAGACTTCTAGTGTATAGTTAGTGTGAAGTCTAAATAGCAGGTTGTATATAGTTAGCTTTTTATTCTTTCTTTTTATCTTTTCTTTCCTTTTTTATTTATTCTAATGTAATTAGTTAACTTTTTATTATTTGTTTTTGTTATGCTCGGTACTAACTTGTTTTGTAGATTCTTTGGACTTGTTCTTATGGGGATCGCTCCAATTTTGGGTAATATCGCTATTTTCCTCTCTTTGACTTGGTTCTTGAATTACATTGAGGACAATGTCAAGTTTTAAGTTAGGGGGCGTGGGATATTCTATCCATTTCTTCATTTTGTCCATGTTTTTGCTCACATGTTAGTTACTTAGTATGCTTTTCTTAGAAAAATTAAAAATTTCAAAAAGATTTTCTTTCTTTTTTCTCCTTTTTTCGCCATTTTGCCTTTGTTTCCGATGATAAATTTCAATAATTGCCCGATCCAACAGACAACCCAATGATGCATGTTCTCGATTTTAGAAGTTATTCGACTTTAGTCTCGATTATTGATATTATGAATAACTTCATGAATTAAACTTTAATCCCGTGAGCACATGCACTTTTATTGATTTGGTTTAAAATTTTTATAACTCGGTAATCTTTTGTTGCATTGTATATACTTACACCGAGTAAGCTTTGTACCTTTCATCGTTTGTTAGTGTTACACACTATTCTTTCCTCTTTGAAAACGTTGAACTCGTCGGTAATCTCACTATTCTTTCATTTGACCGTTCATTAATTGAGTTCATACTTGAAATGTGATACTTGAGCATGATTTTCATATATTGTTTTGATTCGAGAATTGCGTAAACTTTATGAAATGATCGTAGGCCATCTTTTTTATATCACCTATATTGACCTTGACTTCACCCTTATATGTTTACCCTCGTTAACCCCTTTGAGCCTAAATATAGCCTTTTGTTTCATAACCCCAAATCCCATAACCAACTCCAAATTGGAGTTTGAACCCATACATACACTTTCCATACCTTTGTTTGGAATGTTACTTGGGATTGAATGTTGTTGTTATGAAGTCGGTTGCAATTTGGGCATATGAGAGTTTGAAAAGTAAATAAAAGAGAAGTGAAAAGAAAAAGAGTGAAAAAGAAAAAGTTAAAAACAAAAGAAAACAAAAGAAAAAAAGTGAGAAAAAGGAAGAAATGAAAACGAAAGAGAAAGAGAAAGTTGTTTATATTGTTTGTAGTGTTTCAATAAGCTTTGATTACTCTCTCGATTGTTTTATCTAATGCTCATTTGGAAATCATTTGTCCAATTTTGAAATTCCCACTTTTTCCCATTTTCCCGAGTTTCATACCCAAACACTTTGAATCTGTATATACATCCCTTTCATTTCATACCTTAACCTAGCCTACATTACAACCCTATTAAAGTCCTATGTGATCTTGAGTAGATGTAATTCAAATGTTTAAATAGTTTTGATAATCTGTGAAAATGCATTTCATCTCTTTTATATGTGCGGAATCCTTTCACTGAGATTACAATTTTTATTTTCTATATAGCGTTCTTCATTTGTGACATGTGTGCGGCCTAGTTTCCATTTACATTTACTCCTTATGCTCACATGTTCCGTGTGTTACCTCCCTGTTTCGAGTGAATTCGCTTGATGAGTGTAATGCCCGTGAGGATTGAATATATGCTTGCTTTAATTTAGTATTCAGTTTACTTAAGTTTTTGCTAAATCACACTTTGCATGTGCTCACTTCCCTCCCACATGATAAGGTTTCAATTCTATGAGGTGCATCCTATAATGTTAATGATTTGGACTTTTGTGTGAATTCATTCACTTTGCTAATAATGCGTATGAAATCCTTTTCTCCATTGTTGGGCTTGTCCCATGTTGGGTTGGGCATATTTTGAGGAAACCATGTGATGTTTGTTGGTACCATCTATGAAAACCCTCACGAGACGACACTCGTCCACTAGGGTGACCTAGAGGTTTAACGGCTTATTGCATATGCTAAATGCAATCGAATTGCCCGCGCTAGTGGCCTTATGCTTTAATACAATACTTTTGTACTTTCTCCTGCTTTTGGTTTGCTTGTAGTTATTGTTGCATCCTATTTCATTGCTAGGGACTAGCAATGTGTATGTTAGCGGGTGTGATGATACGCAAATATTGCGTATTTCATCCTCCGAACATACGCATTTTAGCCCCCTCGGGTGCCTTAATCTCTATATTTAAGCCCGTTAACCAGATAACCTCAGTTTATATTGATAACATGCTATATGAGGTATAAATGGGCTTTCGTAGGTATTTAGGTACTAAGTATGGAGTTCGAACACATTCCGGTGAAGTTCCGTACGCAATCGCACGTTCAAGGGCATTTTAGTCATTTTACATATTGGGCACCTAGCCCAACATCTTCATGGAAGTTGTATCCCTCCTCGCAATCTTGGCGTGGCCGCAAACAGCGCGCGATTCTGATTCCAAACGAAGAAGTTACAACGATTTTAGCGGAGAAGAAATGGAAGCCAAAACAAGGGAAAATGCAGCCTGCCCCTGCTTCATCGATCGATCGACCAAAATGGTAGATCGATCGACTCTTCCCATTTTTTCCACGTCTTGTATGATCGATCGATCGACCAAAATGGTAGATCGATCGACCCCCTGTTTTCAGCAGATATTTTGCATTTCTTTTCTCTTTTCTTTTCTAATTTAATTCCCACTTGGTATATAAGCCAATGTTGATGTAATAAATAGAGGTGAATGTTTTTAGAGAGTTTTAGAAGATAGAATAGGTTAGGGTTTGGTTTTTCGGATGGTTCTTCTTCATTTATACTCTGTTTGACACTCCATTTGTTGTGTAAGTTGACTATTCATCATCCTCTCCACTAATATAGTTTGTATTTCTTCATTTCTTGCTTTCTAGTTAATTTACAAGCTTTCTAATTTAGGTTTACATTCTTTATTTACATGCTTTGATTACTTTCTTTGTAGTGTAATTTTATCGCGTTTATTTACCGCTTTCCATTTATCGCGTTTTTAACATGCTTTCTAGGTAACTTAAATTAGGTTGTGTTTGAATTGAACTCACTCGGGTTGACGGGTTGATTTGCTTTGGTGATGAAGTTTATGGGTCTATTTCGAGTGTATTGTCCTAGTTATTACGCCTAGGAGATTTGACGAGGCATATCATGTATGTCCCGTGCTTACGACCTTTCGCGCGTAATTTCTGGGATATTTGTTGACGCCAAAATATTATTAGGCTTTTTTGATGATTTAGGGCGTAACAACCCTTGATTTAATTAACTGTTGAAATGAGACGCAATTGAAATAACTCGTCGACCCGTGTAATCATTTTATACTAATTAACTCGGGTGAGGGATATTCGACGCAACCTATAGTTTTACTCGCTTTCATAATATAGTTTCAACACATTGCCTAGATTAACTTTTCCTTTTAGTTTGTAATCATCTTTTACACTTTTATTTTAGGAGTATTAAATCCTATAAATTCTAGCAACTCGTCTCTGTGGATTTTTTATACCCGGACTTGGCCGCTATACTCCCTTTTTTAGTGTAGTCATAAGTTTAGGTTTTTGTATTGAGGAGGTGAAACGAAAACATCGATTAACGCCTTGGCACGCGCTACTTTTCACCCTTTAATCAAATCCAATCTGAAGTCGGATTGGCAGTTTGGATAATGTTCAAAGATGATTTTTCTGGGTTTCCAAAACAGGCCTACAATGGTGGATTATGATTCTCTTGAGGTAGTTCCGTTCTCCCATTATTAATTTACTGTCGGACACTTATTTAATCTTGATTGTATATTTATATCCATGATATGTGTCCATTTATATATATTGTATTCTCGTATGTTATATTCGTTCTTGCACCCATTTTGCATGTGTTATTTTCATGCTATTCTAGTTTGGGTAACAAAGCTAGTTGATTTTACGAGCATGTTTAGTTATAGAAAAATGTAGAAAACATGTAAACTTGATTTATGGGAATTGAATCTGAAAATATTTTAACTGGGAGAATGATATTATGATGATTATTATTAGATAATGCATAGGCATTCCTTAGGCAAACCACCCCATGAACAGGGTGTGATACTGGCTACGATTTTGTTTATTATCCAAAGACTAGGCCTTGGACCCTGGTTGGTGAGTATGCCAAGTGTTATTATGGCGGTGATGCAAGATTTTATAGCGGTGATGCCAGGTTATTATGGGTTGTGTGCCAAAGTTATGTTATTTATTTTGGGGGGACATTAGATTGTTTCGACGTTAATTAACAGGACAGTGGACGGTAGGCCATACCGTACTGTGGAAAGTGTGGCGAGAATTTTGATATGGGGTCTTGGTTTGTGTAGTGACCGCGGTGAGATCATAGGTGATGATTATATTATTGGGATTTTAGTTTGAGTGTTGATATTGCATACACTCTTGTATATGATGCACTCACACAACAGTATGTGTAGTTACACTTGGAGCATTTATATGAACTACTAAGTTTTTCGTTCATCCCCCATAGTTTGTTGTATTTCAGGTTTGATGCGAGATGATATTTATGGAATCGTTGGGATTAGGAGCATCATTAGAGGTTCTGGATTTTTATTTTTTAAATTTAAATGTACCGCTTTGTATACTGTAAATTATTTTATAAAAGGACAATTGAGATTTAACAAAATGGAGACATTCAATTCTATCGATTTATATATTTATGCTTTCACAAAATTATTCCCAATGTAAATGGTATTTTTAAAGAAAAAAATCCCTAATTTATTAATGTTTTTTAGTAGCACCTCTCGGGGTGTTAACGGAAAGTGGTCAAAGTCTAACCTTTTAATTAAATGTATTAAGTCTAAAATTGAAAATTAATAATGTATTAAAGTCTGAATGACTCTAAAATGTATCAATGGCTTGGTGCAAGTTAATTTACTTGGCTAGTGTTTCACTTTATTGCACGCGTGTACCATTTTAATACATGTAATTGCAACATTTACTGCAAAATGTAAATCGACATTATATTAAAGGTGGAAAGTACTAATAATCTTACAAATTAAAATTTGAATATTGTAAGACTAAAAGGGGAATAATACAAGGTAAATGTTAGGTGCGTCTCGCTCGATTAAGCCTCCACACAACCCAACGTGTTCAAGATCAACGTCACATCGCACTTAAAATCAATTGATATTATAAATAACCCCAACTAAATTAGGTGCCTTAATGTTAAAACCAAATACATATTTGTTAGTAACTTGAAACAATACAGACGCACACCACATCATTCTATATAGAAAATGTATTAAAAATTTATGCACAATGTCAGAAGCCATTTTTAAAATCCAACAATAGTAAATGCAGACCACTTTAAATTTAAATAACACTCTGAAATATAATCACATACACAAGGGTTTTTATTCTTTCAGTTTTGGTTCAAAGAGAAAGGTGCAGCAACAACGATTTGTAGTGGTATGATTGTTGGGTGGGGAGGAGAGAAGAGTTAGGTAAGTTAAATACTATTTCTTAACACTTGCAAGGGTTCTTCGTAACGATTAAACTGTTACAAATATGTGGGTTGCAATTATTTTACAAAGGTCCATAACCGTTGCAATATATAGATATCAACGGTTAAAAAATTGCAGATTAGTTAGCTATAATATATAGCTAAAAATTGTAACGATTTTAAAACCGTTATTATTTCCAAATTAGCAACAGTGATGAACCATTATAATATGTTCTAGAAACAGTTAAAAAATACACATTATTTGAGTAAAAATTCACAATTTTTTTTTATGGTTTCTTGCAATTTTTTTTAAATGCAAGTGTTTAAAACTGTTACAAATATGTGTTCATAATATATATATATATATATATATATATATATATATATATATATATATAGAGAGAGAGAGAGAGAGAGAGTCTGGCTCCTAAGTAGATTTTTCTATGCGGGTAGAATGCGGATTAGCTAACGTCCAAATGAGTCTTAGGACCGCATTTGTATTTTATGGACTGCATAGGGACCACTTTCTCTTTCTAAGGTTTATGGAAATATAAATTTCTACCCCAATGATTTATATGGTCTTTTAAGCTTATTTTAAAGACTAATTAATCTGGAAGTGTACGTGTAGAAGTTTCAGGGCTACTGCTACTTCTCAAACTTCTTCCGTCAGTATCGTACTGGAATTGTTAATAGCGAGGATTGTCTATATAAATAATTTCTTCAGGGAGTCTAAAAATTTCAAGTGGTTTTGAAGGAAAATATTCTAGTCTTAAATACCTTATACGGTATTGCGATTTTATCAGTCTAGTTTCTTTATATATTTGATTAATAATATCAATTATATCATTATTTATAAATTTGTCTAAATTATTATCACTATAGGATGACAAAAATCTATGATATGTTCCAGGGGAAATGTTTTTACATTTTTAAAGAGAGGACAAATTCTCCTGGCTCTATTTAAAATATTTTTTATTTATGCTAGCCTTTTTCATCTAATATATTTTAATACGTCTATATTGTCTTCAAGTACTCTAGTATATTCTTGATATTGTCCAGGTCTTGATGGTTCTTCTGCAAAATCTTCAGTTCTTAATTTTTGTCAAAAGAGATCACAGATCCCTGTTCTAATTATTTCTATTCTAGATACTTCATGTACTAACCACTCAATAACCTGGTCTATGTATTTGAAAGTACTTCCTACGTATGTTAAAGAAGATTCTATAAGTTCTTTATCTTTAGGGTCTGTAAGAGTCTAATCTTGTATTTCTCTAGTTAAGTCTAAATTTATTTGATTAACAAATGCTAAGAAGTCTTTATTGATCTTTAGGCTCATGTAAGTTTCTTTTAAAATAATAATATGTAAAATAGTTAAGGGTTTGGTTCGAGTTAAACCTTCCTTTTGTCTGCAATATCTTTATCTTCCTTCCTTCTTCTCTTCATCTTTGTTACTATTCTTCTCTTGTCTGGGCCTCCTGTAACTCTCTCTTTATATATCGTACCTCAATCCACTAGTTTGGCATTATACCCATTTCCTTCCTATATGCCTTAATGCCCAACGCCCACCTGGCTAACGGCTCACAGTAAATCGGCACCTGATGGTGGTTCAATAATATAACACCTTGTGTGCTACACCGTAGGTTCCACACAATAGTTCTCTATGAACAGAAAGTTAGAGACAATTCGAAAATAATAACAACTCAGTATAAGAGATTTGGGAAAATAAAATAACTTTTAGTTCATTGCATTAGTAATTACAACTCTCACCATTCCCCTAACTATATGGGAATTACACACTCACATACATATTACTCTCTCTAAGCTTACGCACTCTTTCTCACTTCTAGTCTCCTCTTCCTTTCTCTACTCCCTACTTATCCTTTTATAACATAAGGAGGCTTACAAATGACTAGTAACTGGTTACAAAAAGTTATCTGTTTGAAAATATACAATAATTAAAGAGAAATACAATAATTAAAAGTCTACGGCTTTGGCATCTTTTGAGTCTTTCATTCATCAATGGGGCATACCACTCTAAAGATGGTTGTCAAAGCAATCTCCACCATTTCCTTAGATTCTTTCTTGAGTCTTCCATTAAATGTCTCATTAGCCTGAGTAATGACGTCTTCTTTATGGTAAGTAGTGTATCATCTCTCTTCATTTGTTAATAGTTCCATGATTTCTATAGTCTCCATAGTTTAGGCAATCAGTATCCTGGAATTATTAACAATTAAGTCTTTAGTCTCGTCTTCGGATAGAAGTTCCACATCTTCAAATGAATAATTTAAGAATCTAAAAAGTCTAAACCCTTCAATTTTCATTCCTCTACAAGAACTTGAAGAAATCTGGTAGATCCTCACAAATAGAGGAAGGAAGTCTTCTACCTTCTTGACATACTCATGGAAAATTTTCCAAGAGCAATAGAGTCTTCCACAGTCTTTATCTGGATGAGTCCAATGAACCCGTAGTCTGTTAAGGTGATCTGGAACATCTTTGAAAAAACCTCTAAACATTAAGGCATCTCTATTATTTTGGATAATAACATATTAAAATGTTCAATAATGTTATTAAAGTCTTTCTAATCGTCTTCTGATATTGGAAGATTATTATGATTAAAAGGTATAACAATCTTAGTCTTAAAAGTCTTTTTCCGATAATAAAAATTATCAGCACGTCTAGTTTTGGAGGATTTTCCCAGAGTCTGAGCATAAGTCTGAGTTTGCGATCTAGAATAGCAGTACCACTAAGTTCTCATTAATGTGGTAGTAGCTACCAAATTCTGTTTGAATTATATCCATAATCAATTCTTTACATTCCACTATATAGCGTTTACAAGAGTATTTTCATCATCTAAAAATTCTCGCCTAAATTTGATCAAAAATGGATATCTTTGATGACGTCTATATTGAGGGAAATACATTTTCCCAATGAGTCTATTTTGAGAAACAATCTAATGTCTAGATTTTCTCGGAGGAACCAAGATATCATCAAAGTTCTATATGATTGGTCTTTCTTCAGAGTCTTGAATATGAGTCTATCTTTGCGTTACACCAGCATTTGGTCTTATGCGTCTAAGATAGTTTACAAGGTCTTCTTCGTTCAGTCTATTTGTTCTAGAGGAACTCATGTTATCTAAGTCTTTTGTTTGCAACATATAATATGAAATAATATTAGTGTTAGCAAACATTGGTTCTCTTGATATAATGTCTGGAATGGTATTTTTACTTCCCTTAATATGTATAACAGAGAAGTCATAACCATTAAGCAATTGTGGCCATCTAATAAGCCTATTAGTTCTTCATTTAGAAGAGTTTAAATCTTAGTGTTTTACTGCATAAGAAGAGTCAGTATATGCAGTAAAATGTTTAGGTCTAATAAAAAGTATATATTTTTTTATTGCCCTTACAATGGCTAAATTTTTTTTGCATGATTAGTGTATCTTGTTTCTAGATCAGTAAAGGTTCCAGAACTATATCTACAAAGTTTCTTTTTCTTTGTCTGATGATCAATGGCAAAGTATAGGGCTCCCTATTGTTTATCAGATGCATCTGTATCTATTATGAATTGGTCTTCAGCGTTGGGCAGTTCAAGTAAAGGGATATTTTTTACTTCTTCTTTAATCTTTCTTATAACTTCAAAATCATCTTTAGTCCAATAAAAAATATAATTCTTGTCTGTTCGTTTTAATTTGGCAGTTAAGCTTTGTCTTTTTGAAGCTTGGTCTTTAATAAAGTCTACAACAAATTTAATCAATCATAGAAATGATTGTAATTGTTTTATATCTTTAAGATGGTCTGGGAATTAAAGAATCATTTTAGTTATGTGTTTTGCTAAGGATATTTTTCCTTTATTTATATGCATTCCCACAAAATCTATTTCAGTCTGAAATAATTGCGTTTTCCTTTCAGAAATAACAATACCATGTTTATCTAATTGTAAAATAATATATTTAAGATGGTCTACATGCTCTATCTCAATCCTAGTGGCTATAAGAATGACATCTATGTAAACAAGACAAAATTTTGAATAATGTCTAAATATATTATCCATTATTCTTCGGAATACTCGAGGAGCATTCAAGTATTCAAATGGCATTACTAGCCATTAGTATTTTCCTTGGGGGACACTAAAGGCTATCCAAGTAATACTGTCTGGATGCATCTTAATTTTCCAGAAGCCTGATTTGCAATCAAACTTGCTGAATATAATTCGATCTTCAATCAAATTGATTAGATTATTCTTATCTGGTATCTTATAAGAATCAAATTCAGAGTTCTTATTGAGTTGTCTATAATCTATAACCATACGTCTTTTTCCTCTTTTTCTTTCAGATTGATTTTGAACATAGAAGGCAAGGCTATTATGTCTAGTTTTTCTTTCTCTAATAATGCCTAACTTAATGATTTGATCTATGCCCTTTTCTAACTCTTCTCTTCCTTTTGTGAATATCCTTTCTTATAGGTTCCTCCATTAATAGTGGCATCTATGTTAATATGGATAATTTCACATTAAATTTGGTCTTTATCCAACTTAGTGATGGGATTTTATCCTAAAGTATGCTCTGCTAATTGCCTAATCTTTTCCCTTTCAACTTCTATATCCATTTTATTTTTTATGGATATAGCTTGAACCTATAATAAGGTGTGATGGGCTCGATCTAGAATGTCTTGTTGTATTAGTGCTATTTGCTTATAACACTTTTGGGCTGGACACTTACATTATTTTTGTATGGGTTTAGTGATTTCTAGGGCTTCTTGTTGGATTGTAAGTCTAGGTCCACCATGCTCAGCTGAAGAACTCTGATGTTTTATGGGTCTATAATTGGGTTTGACCTGCATAAGGTCAAAGTCGGTCTAGTGATCTATTAGAGGGGATTTAATAATAAATTACTCTTTATCACTAATTAATATCTTATCGTTAAACTGAGTATAAGGATGATATTTACTAATAAAGTCATGTCCTAAAATAATATTTTGTGTGAAACTAGGACAAGGATTCATTATCCAAAACTGATGATTTACAATTTTGTTAGTCTAATTTCCTAATTTAAAATAAATTGGAATAGTCTGAAAGTATAAGGTAAATGGTTCTCCATTAGCTACCTTACCATGGATCTCCTTCATACTATCTAAAAAATATTCTTCAGGGAAGGCATTAACCTTAGAAATACTCTGAGAGCGTCCTGTATATATAAAAGCTGAAAGTCTTTTAGGATAGTCTTTGTGTTGCACGAATAACTCTACAAAACAAGCATATGGTTTAGTAGATATTCATAAATTATTATTTTCTAGAATAGATATTCCTTTTTAAGGTTTATCTATAAAATCTAAAGATGTTAGGTCTTCTGTACTACAATCAGAGCAGTTGTCTTCTAAGGGATAGAAAATTCCCTTTCCTTTTAAGTCTTCATTTTCTTGCATTCTTTTAGATATATTTCTATCAATATATTGATAATATGTTTTAATATCTAGGTTTTTTTGAGTGTCGTACTGGCTATTATAAATTTCTCTAAATCTAATTCTCCAACAGTTTTTATGGTAGTGTGATTGACAAATGACACAAACCATACATAATTTTGGTGGTATGGTCTCAAAGCATTCTACACATCCAAAGTCTTTCTTGGTATATTTCATTTCAAATGTACAATAATGTCTTTCATCAAAGTAACATCTATGCATATATGTTAGTAACTCAGGATTATTAATTGTTCATCTTTTCTTTAAAAAGGGGCTTAATATACATTTATACCAAGCTTCTTCAAATTCTATATATTCATCATCTAAATCGTCTTAATTATTTTGCATCATATATAAATCTAAAGTATCTTGGGAGTCTTCATACTCATCAGTGTCACTATTATAATCTTCTTAATCAATGTCTGTGTATGCACTATAGATACTAGTATTATCATCATCTTCTATGTCTGATATTTCTATAGCATATAGAATATCTAATTCTTCTTGATCTACATAGTCTAATATTGCATTAATAATCTTAATACCTTCCTTATCTTTTTTATTAGGGCAGTCTTTAGCAAAGTGTCCTTCTTTACCGCATGTCCAACATTCTTTGATGGTAGTCTTAAATCGAGATACTTTTTATTCTTTCCTATAATTTGGAATGTTCTAATGCTTACTAGTGTACTTCTTAAATTATCTTCTTTGGTTAAATCTATTTTTCTTAGTCTTAGAGTTCTTTTCTCTAAAGGTAGTAGATGGTCTAAATCTATATTTCTTTGAAAAACCTAAAGATCTAGTTTTAAACAGCCTATCTTTCCATTCTAATTTCTTTTGGAATTTATTAGATTCACTTCCACATCCCCATTGTATTGGAGCGATGTCTCTTTCATCTTTAATTGGAGGTATCTGCTTGAAATTTTATTCTATTAACTTTCCTTGAGTTATATCACGTCTCTTAGATATGATATAGTCTTTGGTAAAATTGATTCTTTCACCCAGGGAGTTATTCTTAACTCCAGCTATTCCTAGACAATTCCTATATTCATTAATTAGGATTTCTCCTATGGATGGTATCTTTCAAAAGTATTCATCTTTTAAGGTCTCTCCAAATTCTTTAATTTGGTAATGTAGTTGTTCATAATTGTTGCTACATTCATTGATCTTATCTAGTTTGAAATGATATAGAGGGCTAACTTAGTTTTTCCTAGGTCTTGTTAATTGATTTTAGTTAAATATCCAGCTCCAATGAATTCTGATGTAAATAATTAAATATATTCATCAATTGATCTTTCTTCTAGGTTTTCTTTCATCTTCTCAATCTTACCTATGGATTCTTCATCTGTTGCTTTTCTTAAACTATCTAAATAGTCTTTTGCAATACCCCTAATGGATTTCTCAGCGTACTGCTTACATGAACTTGCATCCCATTGTTCATTAGATGCAAAACACATGCTCTTCTGATTACGCCATTCATCTAAGGCCTTCTTCCTATCTTGGACATTGTCTAAGTTAAGGTATATCCCAACTGGATTTATGGACTAACTTTCCATGGTCTTAACAAGAGTAAAACTCTTGTCACTAGTTAGAAAGTCTTTTATATATTTAGGTTTAGTCTTAATAAAAGTGTTTGAATAAATGGGAATATGTATTCTTATTGGTTTACTAAAAATTCTAGGAGCATCTTCTAGCCTACTACTACTTCCTATCTGTTGTTTATTAGGACCTACTTACGTAGATGGAATTAATCTTTCTTCTCCTTATTCTATTAGTCTTAGGTTTCTAAGAAGTTCTTTAGTCTTCCTCGACCTCAAAACCAAATCCCTTATCTTACTTGAAATCGATACAAAACTCTCATCTCAACTTCGATTTCTCCTCTCTTCTATCCAATCCCAAGGTATATATATGCACACATACAAATTTCTCACACATTTTTTTCCTCTCTCTGCCAACGAATAACTTTTTGGTACACTTAGGGTTTCTTTAAGAAGTTTTTTTTGCTATTTTTCCCTTCTTATTTACAGTACTTCAGAAAGATTACTATCGAATTTTGGAAGTGGATTATGACTCTACGAAAAATGTCATTTGTTCTAATTATATCCGACTTGTGTCGGTTTGTTTTTTTGTTGTCCATATCACATTCTTTCTTTCTTGCATTCGATACTATTACTATGAATTCTAGTATCTTTCATCAAATCTTGAAACCAATAATGTTGTACTTCTAATAGCACTTGATGTACATGTCATTGTTTATTGTGCATATGCACATTCCTGCTTGCAAAATCACAAATGCATCTTAGTAGCAACAACAAACTGTAATGGCCAATGATCTTAAAGTTGAAAATTAGATAAGTCTTAAACTAGCTAGCATCTAATGGCATTAACAGACACAAAAAGAGAGAGGGGGAGGGTAACGTGAAGCACCAGTCGAAAGATTTATATAGTGGAGCTATGGGAATTAGGAATAAGGCATACGTCATGATATATGTAAGTGTGGTCTTGGCCCAGATAATCAGCCTAGTTCAACGTCCGTCAGATTCATCTGCTCATGGATCCATGTCGCATAGGCCCATCTTTAGCAATCTCGACCTCCGAGACCTCTTCCTCAACATTTATAGTCATGTAGCCAAGCTCTCTCTCAGTTCATCATTGTCTCCTACATCTCGGCCCTACCAGGTGTCAGCCTCGTACCACCATGATAGGTCGAGATCATATTGACCATCTCGAGGGGATCTTGTTATCCTCAGAATTACTTTCTTACCTATACTACCATATTAGGTGTCGGGTCGATCGAGACCGCCTGAGCTGGGATAGAATTTCATATAGCACACATGACTCGAGCATCATCAGTCCACGTGGATCATATAATTATAAAAGATCTGCAACCATCGTGGGTGGAGTATGTCGCCACTACACCAAATCCTGCAAATGGTCACGCCTAGTGGGTCACGGACCAAGTCCGCGACTAGCTGGTCGTGGACTTGGGCCGTGACCATATCAATTTTTGGCGTGACCATATTCATTGCCACACTGAGTCATGGATGCTCCGGAAGTGGTCACAGCCCAAAACCCTGACTACTGTTGGTCACGACCCAAATCCGTGACCAGGGCGTGACCATATTGGCGCCAAATTCGTGCTAAAATTCCCTCCAAGCTTGGTCGCGGATGGGTCACGGACTTGGACCGTGACCACTTCCGGGAAAAAAAATTGGTCGCGCAATTGGGGTCACGGCTAGGGGGCGAAACCAAATTTTGAAGAGGGTCACGGCTTGGGGCCGTGACCATACCTCATTCGAAGGGTTGTTGGTCGCGCAGGTGGGACTGCTGTTGGTCGCGCATGGTGGGTCACGGCCTAGAGCCGTGACCACTTCCAGGGTAAAAAATTGGTCGCACAAATGGGGTCACGGCTGGGGGCCGAAACAAAATTTTGAAGTGGGTCACGGCTTGGGACCGTGACCATAGCTCATTCGAAGGGATGTTGTTCGCGCATGGTGGATTGCTGTTGGTTGAACATGGTGGGTCACGACCTATAGCCGTGACCAGTGCTCATGGGGATAACTAATTGGTCGCGGAGGTTAGACGTGACCAGGTCAATATTAATATACGATTTACTGACAAAGCACTCAAATTTTTGCCATTCGCGGTTTATCTTGGACGATTTGGGCGATTTGGGCGATTTGGGGTTTTTGTTGATTTCATCTAAGATTCGTGAAAGGTATGTGTGTATATGTGTGTGCATTTCAATTTGTTTTGATTTGTGGCAGCTATGGGTGTATGTGAGTGTATGTGTGTGTGTGTGTGTGTGTATGTGTGTATGCATTTCGATTTGTTTTGATTTGTGGCAGCTATTTGTGTGTATATGCGTGTGTGTGTATAGATTAGGACAATGAACACTAGATTGTATGTGTGTATTTTTTTTACAAAATAGTATTCAAAACTCTAGACATTATGTATGTATATGTGTGTGCATGTGTGTATGTATTGATTATGTCAATAAACCCTAGATTGTATGTGTGTGCATTTTTTTTTGACAAAAAATTATTCAAAACTCTAGACATTATATTTCTTTGACAAAATATAATTAAATGTATTTATAATAAGTAAAAAAAATTACAACCACCTTGTTATTGGTTATATGTATGAATAGATTTATGTCAAAAAAATATTAGGGTTTAAGTAAACCCTAGATTGTATGTATGAGTATGTATAGATTATGTCAATAAATCCTAGATTGTGTGTGTGTGTGTATCTTTGTGACAAAATATGCTTGTCTTGTTTTTTTTGACAAAATATAATTAAATGAATTTTTTTGACATAGGAGTTGCAAACATGTGTGCACATTACTATCGTGAGATATTGTTGGCTTGGTTGTTTGATACTATGTTGTATTTATGAAATTTATACTAGTGTCGATAAATGTACATGTTATTAAATTCGTTGGGTGTGTTCTTGATTTGCCTATGAAAAAGTATATCACATATCTTGCGATTAATGTGCATTTTTTGACGTTTACGTCAAGATATTATGAGGCTACAACTTGACATGGAAAAAATACATCACGGCCGGTTGATCTCTGCTCCACCGCCGGTTGAATCTCCACTCCACCGACCACCATAGCAGGTTCCTATATCTACCTCTCCCACACGAATTAATATTTAAGGGGGTGAATTTGTCGGGTATTTTTTTTAACTGGTGTCCCATAACTCTTATGGTCCTTATTAAATTTTATGTTGTTTTATGAGCTTTTAAGATTTCGATACCTAAATGTGCAATGTTTACTAGTTCAAGTTATTTAGAAATGTTTCTCCTCAAATTATTAATGATGAAATTGATTATTTACGATTAAGTCGTAAATGTTGTCTCCAAAGTAACAAGAATTCAATTGTTTAATAAAATATGAAATGATAATAATTTTAAGAAACATTCACAACATTACATTGTTATGTTTAATGTGTAGCTGATGAGAGAAAACATTTATTGTTTCAGGTGTTTGTTTTCTTTTCTTCCAAAAACTTCTCGAGAAAATGCCATGGTTAAAGTGTGAGGTGCACTGTCAACTCAATTCTTTTGGTGGATGCTCAAGGTTTGAGTTATTGGCTTAATTCTTCAATTATACATTACATATATATTTACTCTCTTTGTCTTTAAACTCTTCGCCGGTTTGTTATTTTATTTTCAAAAAGTTAGACTTAGGCATAAAAAACATGCCATCAAAAAGTATACAACGGGGATCCCGGTTTGAGTGTACGATGTAAATTTGAGTGTACGACGGGGATCCCGATTTGAGTGTACGATGGGAATCCCGATTTGAGTGTACGATCGCATAGTGACGGGGATCCTGATTTGAGTGTACGACGTAAATTTGCAAAAAAAGACTTAAGCATAAAAAAATGCAATAAATGGGTGAAAACGTAAAAGAACCACAAAACGGTTCCGTAAGTGTCACGAAAACCTCTCACGGGACCAATGTGACTCGTAGGAATCGACCGCGTAGTCACGGGGCTCCCGGTTTGAGTGTATGACGTAAATTTGTAAAATGTTAGATTTAAGCACAAATACATGCCATCGAAGGGTGAAAACGTAAAACAAACACAAAACGGTCTTGTAAGAGTCACGAGCACCTCGTAGGGGACTAATGTGACTCGTAGGAACCGACCGCGTAGTCATGGGGCTCCCGGTTTGAGTGTACGACGTAAATTTACAAAAAAATCGACTTAAGCATAAAAACATGCCATCGAATGGTGAAAACATAAAACAGCCATAAAACGGTCCCATAAGAGTCACGAGCACCTCACACGGGACCAATGTGACTTGTAGAAATCGACTACGTAGTCACGGGGCTCCCGATTAGAGTATCCGACTTAAATTTGCAAAAAAATAGACTTAAGCATAAAAACTTACCATTGAAGGGTGAAAACGTAAAACAGTGACAAAACGTTCTCGTAAGAGTCACGAACACCTCGCACGGGATCGATGTAACTCGTAGGAATCGGCCGTGTAGTCAGGCGCTCCCGATTTGAGTGTACGACGTAAATTTGTGAAAAATAAGACTTAGGCATAAAAACAAGTCATCGAAGGGTGCAAATTTAAAACAACCATAAAATGGTCCCGTAAGAGTCACGAACGCCTCGCACGGGACTAATGTGACTCGTAGGTACCGATCGGTTAGTCACAGGACTCCCGGTTTGAGTGTACGACGTAAATTTGTAAAATGTTATACTTAAGCATAAAAACATGCCATCGAAGGGTGAAAATGTAAAACAACCACAAAACGTACTCGTAAGAGTCACGATCACCTCGCACGGGATCAATGTGACTCGTAGGAACCGACCGCGTAGTCAAGGGGCTCCCGGTTTGAGTGTACGACTTAAATTTGCAAAAAATTAGACTTAAGCATAAAAACATGCCATCGATGGGTGAAAACATAAAACAGCGACAAAACGGTCCGGTAAGATTCACGAACACATCGCACGGGACCAATGTAACTTGTAGAAACCGATTGCGTAGTCACAGAGCTACAAAAATGGACTGTGAGGTCATTAGAGTAACAAAAATGGTTTGTTAGATGTAATGGCACCAAGGAAAGTTAATGCGATAATAGGTTTACTCATAGGGTCTACACCAGCAGTCCCCATCATGAACTGTGAGTTCATTAGAGTAACCAAAATCAATCATAAGGTGATGATCAGTCAAGTGATCAAGTGTACATGGCAAACTTTTAGTCTGGTAATAAAACTTAACACAATATGGTGGTCTTGTACAAGCACAAGTACACAATGATAATCTTGACAGTATATAATGTCAACAAGTTCAACTATTCAACAATCAATACTAACTGTTAATTTGAAAGACTCGAGAAATTCTCCCATGAAGGAGCTCGCAAAATGGGTAAGGTGTACTAGTGAAAGGGAGTATTAAGACTGTTAACTGGAACAAATCGAAAAACATATTTCATAGTGGCTTTAAAATATCCTCAGGATCATTGTTATCATGTTTTTTTTCAACTTCTGTATGTTTATTTATATTGGATGAATTCAATGTTTTGAAAATAAATGTGCAACCTTCACTCATTCATTTGGAAAATTGAGACACGCGTATAGTAAATAGAGACACGTATATTTGATCTCATAGAGCATGATACGTTCTAGAAATCATACAAACTGGTACAGGTCCTACACGCGATTGTGCATCAATAAGTCAAGACCAAATTATGATATTAATTAAGATAGTGTTTTTCTATTGGACATACATACTGGTACAGGTCCTACTCGTTGCCACACTACTGCACCTTCTACTTCCACTCTACTAAATACATATAATACACTAGATGGAGGACAGCACCGGCTACTGCCTCGCTTCCACGACAGCAGCACCTGCTACTGCCCCAATCCCCCTACTAGTGCTACTGCCCTTGCCCCAAGCCCCCTGCTCCTCTTGCTTATGCTGCTTCTATTACCTAAACACCTGCTTCTAAGATTTAAACACCTTCTCCTTTTACTTATATGATGCTTGAGAAAGTGATACCAAGAATTTAAAGTTACTCTAGAGTTTGACATAAAGTGATTCAACATAATGTAAAGATGGAAAGACAAATATATATATATATATATATATATATATATATATATATATATATATATATAAGTTATATATATGTTGTTATATATAACCGTTATATATAATAGTGTTATATATAACAGTTATTATAACAGTATATAACTGTTATATATATGTATGATATACTATATATATATAAAACTGTT
Organism: Sambucus nigra; assembly: GCA_949130495.1. Classification (NCBI taxonomy): domain Eukaryota; kingdom Viridiplantae; phylum Streptophyta; class Magnoliopsida; order Dipsacales; family Adoxaceae; genus Sambucus; species Sambucus nigra. Next base: position 9,124,797 of record OX422214.1, read on the forward strand.
ATATGTATATATATAACTGTTGTATATATTATATATATGCATATATATATATATAACGCAGCCACGGGACCAATGTATTTTTTTTAATTTTTTTTCTCCAAAAACAATATTATCTGAACAAAAATAAAATTATCAAAATGTGACTCGTCTTTTGCTATTTTGTTCACTGAAATTACACTGGGAAAGACAAATCAGTGGTGGAACTGCGATATAATTTGTCAAGTGAAATCCCAATTCTCTTCATAATCAATCATTTCATCTGAACAATCCCTGAACTGATCAATTTCTGGATCTTATTCATCACAGAGGGATTCTTCATGTGCTCCTGTGCAGCTGTAGGATTCTCCTGCAAATCAACCAAAACCTGTCTCATAATAGGATCTGTAAGGATGTTCTGAATTTCTGGATCCTGCTTTCCCTTAGCATGTCTCTCCTTTAGTTCATCGGGGCTCATGTCCCCGCGACTAGCCTTGTTAATTTGTTCTATACATCTCCTACGGCCATCTAGCAATTCCTGGTTGCGGGAATCATGTTTCAACCCCTCTAGGTATGTTTCCAAAGCTTTGTCATACTCTTTTATGAAAAATTGGATAGCACCTTTCCTCGTATCCCCCTTGGCGAATGTGGGGTCCAGCTCAATGCACTTCTCCGCATCCTTGAGTCCCTCAGGTAAGGCCCCAAGTTTTGTGTAGCAAGCAGCCCTGTTACTATATGCCTTTGGGTCTTCGGGGTTCCTCCTCAAGGATTCTGTGTAGTGATTTATAGCCTCTGGGTATTTTTGCTCTTTAAAATACTCATTTCCTTTCTCACGCTCTTCATCAGCTAGTTTAGGATCAAAATATTATTGTTGAACAAGTTCTTTCTTTGCTTTTTCAGCGTCATTGAGCTTCTTCAATGTGTCTTGGTTACGATGCTCCGCAAGGGCTTTCTGGAAGTCCTCAATAGCAGGTTCATAATCCCTTGAGGTTTTAGCCATCTTCACTAAGCTTGTTCCTTTTCTTGTCAGGGCCCTCGCGACCATCTTATAATCTGACCTAAGCTCTCTTCCCCTTTCGACAGCTTTATCACAATCTTTTATGAATTCCTCGTACTTTTTCAACTCCAAGTAGACAGCAACCTGGTTAGTTAAAAATGAAACATCCTCATCGTCCAATTCAATCGCTTTTATATAATGCCCAATCGCCGTATCAAAATCCTTCTTCTAATATGACGCATTCTTAGCCTCCTTCTCCTTCTGCCCCTCCGCTTTCCTCTCTCTAATTTCCTTCTCCTCATCCGGTACTTATTTCGATTCTGGCTCAGGTTCAGGCTCAGGCATAAAACATGGCATTAGAGGGTGAAAACTCGAAACAACCCCCGAACGGCCCCTAGGGTGGCACCAACACCTCCCACGGGGCCAATGTAACTCGTAGGAATTGACCCCACAGCCGCGGGTCTCCCGGTTTGAGAATACGACAATAATTTGCATATTTCTAGACTTGAGCAAAACATGGCGTTAGAGGGTGAAAATTCAAAACAGCCCCCGAACGTCCCCGTGGGTGGAACCAACACCTCCCACAGGACAATTATAACTCTTAGGAACTGTACCCGCAGCGCGGGGTTTGAGAATATGATGATAATTTGCATATTTCTTGACTTAGGCTTAAAAACATGGCGTTAGAGGGTGAAACTCAAAATAGCCCCCGAACGTCCCCGTGGGTAGCACCAACACCTCCCACGGAACCAATGTAACTCATAGGAACTGACCCCACAGCCGCGGGTCTCCCAGTTTGAGAGTACGATGGTAATTTGCATATTTCTAGACTTAGGCTTAAAAACATGACGTTAGAGGGTGAAAACTCGAAACAGCCCCCGAACATTCCCCGTGGGTGGCACCAACACCTCTCGCGGGACCAATGTAACTCATAGGAACTGACCCCCGCAACCGCGGCTCTCCCGGTTGGTTGCGAGGTCTCCCGTTTTGAGAATACGATAGTAATTTGAATATTTCTAGACTTAAGCAAAACATGGCGTTAGAGGGTGAAAAATCGAAATAGCCCCTGAACGGCCCCGTGGGTGGCACTAACACATCCCACGGGACAAATGTAACTCGTAGGACCTGACCCCGCAGCCGCGGGACTCCCGGTTTTAGAATACGACGATATATGCATATTTCTTGACTTAGGCTTAAAAATATGGCGTTAGAGGGTGAAAACTCGAAACAGCCCCCGAACGTCCCTGTGGGAGGCACCAACACCTCCCACGGGACCAATGTAACTCGAAGGAACTGACCCCAAAGCCGTGGGTCTCCCGGTTTGAGAGTACGACGGTAATATGCATATTTCCAGACTTAGGCTTAAAAACATGACGTTAGAGGGTGAAAACTCAAAACAGCCCCCGAACGGCCCCGTGGGTGGCACCAACACCTCCCACGGGACCAATGTACCTCATAGGAACTGACCCCGCAGCCGCGGGGCTCCCAGTTTGAGAATACGACAGTAATTTGCATATTTGAAGAGTTAAGCAAAACATGGTGTTAGAGGGTGAAAATTCGAAACAGCCCCCGAACGTCCCCGTGGGTGGCACCAACACCTCCCACGGGACCAATGTAACTCGTAGGAACTGTACCCGCAGCCGCGGGACTCCCGGTTTGAGAATACGACGATAATTTGCATATTTCTTGACTTAGGCTTAAAAACATGGCGTTAGAGGGTGAAAACTCGAAACAGCCCCCGAACGTCCCCGTGGGTGGCACCAACACCTTCCACGGGACCAATGTAAATCGTAGGAACTAACCCCACAGTCACGGGTCTCCCGGTTTGAGAGTATGATGGTAATTTGCCTATTCTAGACTTAGGCTTAAAAACATGACGTTAGAGGGTGAAAACTCGAAACAGCCCCCGAAGGGCCCCGTGGGTGGCACCAACACCTCCCACGGGACAAATGCAACTCATAGGAACTGACCCCGTAACCGCGGCTCTTCCGGTTGGCTGCGGGGTCTCCCGGTTTGAGAATACGATGGTAATTTGCATATTTCTATACTTAAGCAAAACATGGCATTAGAGGGTGAAAACTCGAAATAGCCCCCGAACGGCCCCGTGGGTTGCACCAACACGTCCCACAGGACCAATGTAACTCGTAGGAACCGACCCCGTAGCCGCGGTACTCCCGGTTTGAGAATGTGACGATAATATGCATATTTCTTGACTTAGGGTTAAAAATATGCCGTTAGAGGGTGAAAACTCGAAACAGCCCCCGAACGTCCCCGTGGGTGGCACCAACACCTCCCACGGGACCAATGTAACTCGTAGGAACTGACCCCACAACCGCGGGTCTACCGGTTTGAGAGTACGATGGTAATTTGCATATTTCTAGACTTAGGCTTAAAAACATGACGTTAGAGGGTGAAAACTCGAAAGAACCCCCGAATGGCTCCGTGGGTGGCACCAACGCCTCCCACGGGACCAATGTAACTCGTAGGAACTGAACCCGCAACCGCGGATCTCCCATCTTGAGAATACGATGGTAATTTGCATATTTCTAGACTTAAGAAAAACATGGCGTTAGAGGGTGAAAATTCGAAACAGCCCCCGAACGTCCCCGTGGGTGGCTCCAACACCTCCCACGGGACCAATGTTACTCGTAGGAACTATATCCGCAGCCACGGGACTCCCGGTTTGAGAATACGACAATAATTTGCATATTTCTTGACTTAGGGTTAAAAACACGGCGTTAGAGGGCGAAAACTCGAAACAGCCCCCGAACGTCCCCGTGGGTTGCACCAACACCTCCCACGGGACCAATGTAACTCGTAGGAACTGACCCCACAGCCGCGGGTCTCCCGGTTTGAGAGTACGATGGTAATTTTCATATTTCTAGACTTAGGCTTAAAAATATGACGTTAGAGGGTGAAAACTCGAAACAGCCTCCGAATGGCCCCGTGGGTGGCACCAACACCTCTCACGGGACCAATGTAACTCGTAGGAACTGATCACGCTGCCGCGGGACTCACGGTTTAAGAATACGATGGTAATTTGCATATTTCTACTTGGTTACTGATAATTTTAACTCATATATGCAATTTTTCAACTTGATTAAATTTTTTGTAAAACTACTTGGTTACTGATATTTTTTTTATATATCCTATCATTTGTAGGATTTTTGCACGCGGAACAAACGAAGGAGGCAATGGTCCACAGAATGAAGATTGTTTATATGTTGTGGACATTCAGGATTTTGTTTTTTTTGTTACAGTCGTTCAGGATTTTATTGTTTAGTTTTATGGCCGTACGGGCTTTTATAATTTGATTGTTGAATTTTATGGCCGTGTGGGCTTTATAATAAGTAGGTTTTACATTTACAGGTTTTGGAATGTTAAGAAAATAGAGGAAACTCTGCCCAATTTTTTTTTGGTCTTTCAATTATTAAGACGTGTAATATTTGTAAGTTTGTATATATATTTGTTTATTAACAACGTTCTAGATTCTCATTTTTTGATTGGACCACCAATTTTAGGATTGGACCAAACAAATACATTTTTTTTTAAATTATAGTTAAATATGGTCATGGACTTTGTCCATGAACATTTTTATTTTTTTCGTCACGCATAAAAATGGTCGCGGACTTGGGCCGCGACCATTTTTTTTTATATTTTTGGTCACGGTTATGGGTCACGGCCAAAGTCCGCGACCATTTTTTCCTTTTTTTTCGTCACGGTTGTGTGTCAGGGACTGGGCCGCGACCATTTTTTTTTATTTTTTTTCTCACGATTGTGGGTCGCGGACTTTGGTCGCGACCAATTTGTCACGTTTGTGGGTCACGGATGAGGACCGCGACCAATTTTATTTTTATTTTTTTGTCATAGTCGTGGGTCGCGGACTTTGGCCACGACCAATTTGTCACGGTTGTGGGTCACGGATGAGGACCGCGACCCATCACGGCATGGGTCACCGCCCAAGTCCGCGACCATCTGCCGTGACTCCTCTCGACCGTGACCATTTTTTGGTCACGGACTTGGGCCGCGACCCACGAAAATTATCACGCCCGAAATGGTGACTGCCCAAGTCCGTGACCCACAGTTTTGGTCAGGGATTTTGTCCGTGACCAATCACCAGTTTTAGTGTAATGCGTCATCACGTATCAGATAGGTGTTAATCTCTCATGGGATAACTTACCTCATGCACACATGGTACATGCTTGGGGGACGCACTGTCACCCTCATGCCTATATAAGATTGCTTCTTCTTCTTTTATATGGATGGAATATTTAATAACCTAGTTGAAAATCTGTCCAAATACATAGTACAGAGAGAAAGATGGTGAGTTGTATTTTCATGGCCATTAGTGCCTAATTGCAATACATACACTATATACTTGCATAGTGGAGTAGGCCTAATTGGTTAAACCACTTATATTCTGTGTTTTTTCCATTCTCTCATCCCCTTATTATTATTTACTTTTCTGCTGACATATTGATGTATTGTTAAATAAGATAGAGCTTGAACTACATACAAATTTAAGTGGTGATTCATAGCATCATCACGTTAGAAAAAAGAATCCTACAAATATCTTTGTTGCCATGAATTGAAAGGGTTAAAACAATAGTACCATGATTTTGTCTTTGAGATCAACTTCGTGAGGTCCAATTGGCTATTGCTGTAGCTATATACATTTTCATTAGAAGGCATAAATTCAAATTGAGATGATATTTCAGATCCAAAGTTTCCACGTGAAAGACCATAAACCCATACATCATCCAAGACAAACTCTGAAAAAAAATGTAGCACACTTACCACAAAGAAAGGTGAAGTTCTACTTAAATGAGATTTAATGGCTGTAACTTCAAACAATTTGTGATTTATTCTGATTCATAGACTGTCAAAAAGTGCAAGGCAAATTTCTGAACCTGTAAACAAGAAAAATGAACTCTTGTCACAAAGTTCAATACAGGGATAAGATGTTTATTATTATTACTAGTTATGCCAGTAAAGACCAAAAAAGTAGAATTTAGGTTAACTCCCCTATTTCATTTTTTCGAAATATTAAACTTAGTATTTCTAACATGACAGTGTAGTTTAAAATTTGCAAAACTTGATACAAAAATCTTAAACAAACATTTTCTCCATGGCCACTTGTGGGAACCCATTTATTCTTAGCCCACGCGAGTAGCCAAGCAAGACCAATAGGCCTGAGAAGCTGCTCGACCCAAATCATGGAAAGAAGATACGTATATGTGTTATCTAATATGCTTAAACACTTCGGAATAAGATCAAGTCAAACTTAAATAATCTCATGGAGATATTCGGGGAATTCATGATTTATCCCATTGTTATCATTTTAGAGTTACTTCCATAATTTTTTTTTGGTTATTAACCGGGGTGTCCACTAGCGACTAAGTGACTAATCCCCTCGCTGATTTGTAGTCACCTCAAATGGGTGGGACAGCTGGCCAAGAGATTTAAAGCTTCTCCATGCCCAAGGCGGGAATCGAACCCCCGACCTTGGTTAAGGTTGGAAGAGCCCCTTCCGCTCTACCAAACCCCCTTGGTTTTCCATAATTCAAATTCTATATATATATAAATTCTAACCCTTGGCCCGGGGCATAGGGGCATGTAACCAAACATATTAAGAGACACTTAGTAAAATAGTAGAACTCTCCGTGGAAGTAGGCAAATTGCCAAACCTCGTCCATAGTTGTGTTGTGTGTGCGATTGTTTTCTTTATTACTTCATTCTGATTGTTCTTCATAAATCCTTTATTGTGATATTTTTTTATACCACAATTGGCACCATCTGTGGGAACGATTGTTATTCTTACAAGAACACTCACTGATTGAAAGCCTACAATGTCTCACCGCAGCAGCAACATCCCTCACGACAACGATGTTCAGGAAGAACTTGACCATCCTAGGGTGAGGTTTGAAATTAACCAACCAAATACAGGCTTCATCATGAAAGACAACCTTCTGAAGAAAGGTATGGACCACCTAGGTGCACGCAGATTTTCAGTTTGATCGACGCTTATAAGGCTAGACTTCAAGAGCAAGAAGAAGCATCACGTCGCTAGTAACAAGAAAATGCTGGCCTAAAAAGGTGACTAGAAATATTGGAGAGAGATCTCCACAAGAAAACGAGGTGACGCCATAATAGGACTCTTAGCCCTCAGGTGAGTAAATCTCACAGCCAAGGAAGGATCCCTAGGCACGACCAATAAAGATCTTAGAGGAATAGATCAGAGGATGGTCGTTCAGAGAAACTACGGAGAGATCGACGTTACAAGGGTTCTGGTCGATAAGATAATGAAATCGGGAATTTGGTATGAAGGGAGATGGATCAACATCCAGACCACCGAGGAGCCATATCCTTGCTATAGATAGCCATAAGAGCTCTTAATTCTTGGATGAAATCCCCTTTTTCAAGGGCGATAGATGAAGAAGACCCCCCTAAGAATGATCCCATCAACCTATGATGGGAAAACTGATCCCATCAACCAAGTTTGTCAGTATAGACATGACATGACCTTGTGGAGCCACAATGACGCATTGATGTGTCGCATCTTCCCTTCCAGTCACCACAACGTACTGCATAAGTGGATTAAAAAGCTACCAAACAGGTATGTCCAGAGCTTTAAGGATCTTGCTGAATTATTCACAACTCGATTGATAACTAGTAGCTCCCACCCCAAGAGGATGGATGCACTACTCACAATGAAGAAAATCCATAGATTAACCTTAGGGAGTATGCCAAGAGGTACCGGGATATTTTCCATGAAATTGAGGACTGCTCGGAGTAAGTTGTAGTAGCATCCTTCAAAATCGGTCTGCCGAGAACTTCTCTATTTCACTGATCCCTAACTAAGAAGGAGGCTAATTCCATAGAAGACTTAATGGCAGGTATTAAAAAATATGCCAAATTCGAAGATGTAATTCATCTTAAAGCAGGGGACAATGGTAGCACGAAGATAAATAAAGGGACATAGAACAATGATCCTCTGAAGAAAGGAAACGAGAATGGGGGCAAGAATGGCTCCAAAATAGGAAACAAAAATGGCCCCTTAAAACATTTCAGGTTGTTAACACAGTCTTCAAGGAACCAATATAAAAAATGCTCAGCAAGATCAAGGAAGATCCATTTGTCTAATGGCCGAAGAAGATGGGAGGAGATCCGATAAAATAAAATAACGCACATGGATGTGAATTCCACAAAGAGGGCGATCACATGATTAGGCAATACAAAGCACTCAAATCTTACCTCGAGGAGTTAGTCCAGGCTAGCCATCTCAACGAGTTCATAGATAAGAAAACATACAAGGTCGCTGCCAATGGAGATCAAAAGCCATATAACGTCCTCAAAGATGAAATGGGCCACGAGTTTACAATAATTCATGGAGCATTAGACCTCAAACAATTTCAAGGAAATACTATTTAGATGGAGAAAAAAAAAGCTTACAGCTGCTATGCAAGATTTTTAGATAGACCCCGTCGAGACTCAGGGTGAGAGACATCGATGACCAGAAAAATCGACTATGCCAAACATATTGTGTTTACTGAAGATAATTTAGTTGGGGTAAGGACCCCACATCACGATGCATTGGTTATCACACTCAGGATAACTAATTGGGACATTGAAAAATTGCTCGTCGACTAGGGTAGATCTTCTGAAGTGATGTACCTAGAACTGTTCCACAAATTGAAGCTAAATGTCGCTGACCTCAAAGAGACCACCATTCCGCTGGTCAACTTTGCAGGAAGGATAACCATGCTACTAGGAAAGATAGTCCTTCCTGTTAGCGTGGGAAATATCTCGAAGATAATTGAGATTCTTGTGGGAGATATCGAGTCCCCCAATCATGCTATCATAGGGAGGGGCTGGCTCCATGCCATGAAGATCATACCATCCTCATATCATCAAAAACTCAAGTGTATTTTAGATCGGAGTCTAGCCAAAATTCATGGAGACCAAGTTATGACTAGAAAATCCTTCATCGCAGCCATCCGGCCCAAACAACAGAACAAGAAAGACCTAAATAAAGTCTACGAGAAAGTTCAGGTGGGGGTATTGCCTTCCAAATAGAAAATATGATACGACGAACCAGGGGTGGATTAAACTAAGATACACCCCGCAGATAGGGTCGTTGAAGACCCAGAAGAAGTTGCAGAGAAAACCACTCATGTGGAAGAAGATTTCTCATCGGTGCCTCTCTCACCGATTGAGAAAAAAAGGAGATAGCCATGTTCCTCTGAAGCAATCTGGAAATCTTCGAATGGGAACCATATGAACTGCTCGAGATAGACCCCACTATTGCATGCCATCGCCTACACATCGACCTAACTTTCAAGCCAGTAACTCATAAGGCTCACCGAACTGCTGAGAAAAAGCAAAAGCAGTAGAAAAAGAGGTGGGAAAACTACTAGATGCAGATTCCATTTATGAATTTCAATTCCACAAATGGTTATCCAAACCAGTCGTAGTTCCCAAGAGCAATAGAAGATGAAGAGTATGTATTCATTTTATTGACCTCAAGAGGGCTTGTCTGAATGATAGTTTCCCCTCCTAAAAATAGATCAATTGGTCCACGCTATAACAACGCATGAAAGGATGACCTTTTTAGATGCTTACTCTGGATACCACCGGATCCCACTTTATGAGCCCAACTAAGATAAGACCTCTTTTATAACCCCTATTGGGTTATACCATTACAAAGTCATGCCATTCGGCTTTAAGAATGCATAAGCGATTAATCACCTGTTACTCAGCATGATGTTCAAGAAACTGATGGGAGAAACAATGGAAGTATATATTGACAACATGCTCATCAAAACCAAACACAAGGGATACCACCTCTCAGACCTAGGAAGAACCTTTGAGATCCTAAAGAAGTACCAGACGAAACTTAATGCAAGCAAGTGATCATTCAATGTCCAGTCAGGTAAGTTGCTCACATACCTAGTCAGTAAAAGAGGGATAGAAGAAACCCCTGACCAGACTGATGCTATCAGAAAGGTTTATCCCCCTCAGATAATAAGAGATGTCCAAAAGCTCACCGGCATACTCGCCGCACTCAATCTTTTTATCTCCAAGTCTTTGGAGCACTGTTGATCATTCTTCCAATTGTTGAAGAAAGATAAGTTCCTAGTATGGAATGATGAATGTTCGAAAGATCTCGAAGATCTTAAGTATTACATTAGTAAGCCACCTTTACTAGTAATTCAAAGCAATGGTGATCCTTTATATCTTTACCTTGCTGTATCAGACCATGCTGTGAGCTCCACCTTGGTATACGAAATGGAAGGAGGCCAACACCCAGTCTACTACACAAGCACGACTCTCCTAGATGCTGATAAACATTATCTACCCTTAGAGAAGCTCGCCTATTACCTAGTGGTAGCCTTAAGGAAGATGAAACATTACTTTGAGGAACATTCTATCATTGTGATCACTTCGCATCCCCTCAAAGTTGTTCTAACAACAGCTAAAATTTTCGATCGACTGTCAAAGTGGTCAGTCAAACTTGAAAGATTTAACATTTACTTTCAACCAAGAACAATAATTAAGGGGAAAATTCTATCAGATTTTATCACTGAATTCATGGGAAACTAGCCTACTTCCCAGATAGAAATTGAGAAACCAACAGAAGAGGAAGAAAAATCCTTCGACTTGACACCCTTTACGTTGATGGAACCTCCAACTTCAGGGGGCAGGAATAGATATCGTATTGGTTACTCCAGAAATTATTGTAATAGAACAGGGTATCATATTGGGATTTAAAGCCTCTAACAACGAAGCGGAACATGAAGAAATGATCGTAGACCTGCATAAAGAACAATTAATGGGGGCAAAGCGCCTTCAAGTATTTGGCAACTCAAAATTAATGTCCAAGAAGGTAGTGGAGATTTCAATGCTAAGGATAATAGGATGGTAGCTTACCTAGATGTTGTAAGGGTACCCATAGTAAATTTTAATAAGATTGACGTTCAACAGTTCCCCAGGGGGTAGAACAGTCACGCTGACACCTTAACAACACTAAGTACTGCCATCGACTCTGATTTAAAAAGAGCCATTCAGATAGAATTCCTCGCACAACCAAGCATTAATCTATTAGTCATAGTCAAGAAGGTACTCCACATAAAAAGGGCACCCAGTTGGATGGATCCCATCACAGAGCAACAAACTTCCAGACGATAAGAGATCAATGCACCAGATAAGAGTCAAGGTTGCTCGCTTTCAGTTATCTTTTGAAAGAAAACTCTACAAAAATAATTTCATAAGCCCCTACCTCCAATGCGTTCACCCAGAAGATGTCAATCAGGTTCTTAATGAACTTCATAAAGGCATTTATGGGAGCCATATAGGAGGATGATCATTGGATTTCTAAGTAATTAAGGAAGGATACTACTGGCCGAACATGCAGAAGGATGCTGGAATTTATGTTCACAATTGTGAAAAATGCCAGAAGCACTCCTTGGTGGTCCACCAACCCGCTAGCGGCCCCAAGTCATTAACTAACCCACAACCTTTTGCCTAGTGGGGCTTGGATAATGTAGGGCCACTGCCTATCACATCTAGAAATCGAAAGTATCTGCTGGTCGACACTAACTACTTCACCAAATAGGAAGAGGCATAACCACTTGTAAACATCTGGGACTCTAATATGATGAGGTTCATATGGAAGAACATCATTACCTTCTTTGGGATACCAAGAACGATTATTACTGACAATGGTACGTAGTTCAAAAGTAGATTTTTTCAAGGCTTTTGCGATGACCATTCCACCAAGCATCACTTTAGTTTTATGGCATATCCCCAAAGCGATAGGCAAGTTGAAGCTTCCTACATGATAATGATTGACGGACTGAAAAAAGGCCAAAAAGAGCCAAAGGTGACTGTGTAGATGAATTACCTCACATATATGGGGCTTATCGCATAACTCCCATGAGATAAACATGATAAATCCCCTTCGTGCTCGCCTATAGAATGGAAGTAGTCATCCCATTAAAAGCAGGACTTCCTACGATGAGAACTACCTTGGTCGACCAAGGCCACAATGTAAAGCCTTACTCACTGAACTTGACTGCCAATGAGTGATGACACTAGTTGAGTTGGCATCCTACCAACAGCAACTGGACAAATAATACAACAAAAAAGTCAATTCGAGGAAATTCTTAATAGGGGACTACATCCTGAGAAAATTTCTCGGCAGTGTTGTAAGACCATCAGACGAAAAATTGGGACCAAATGGGGAAGGACCTTTCAAGGTCTTAAGAGACGACCTACAGGGAGCGTATTACTTGGAAACACTTGAGGGCAAGGAGACACCAAGGGCCTAGCATGCAACAAACCTTAAGAAGTAGTACTTTTAGACTTCTATATCTTATTTTTAACACCATTAGTTCGGGCAAATTTTCATTTACAAACTGATGTTGCCTTTTATTTATCGTTTCAATCAATTAAGGTCGATTGGCCCAAGCATTTTGAATATCTTGATTGTTTAATATCTCTTAATTTCACCTTAATATGCATCTTTTCCAAGCAATATACTTCCCTTAATACATAACGGAACTCTTGGACTATAACAAGTTGATCAACTTGCTCCAGTCAAGCAATCTTACATGTTGGAAACAAACAAAGATCATATAATTACAACAGTTTGTTAGACCTATTTCGATCAAGGGGATCTAAAATATATTAATCAAGGTTTATGATTCGTATCGAACCCTGCACAATATTACCCTCGAACATGGGCATTTTAGCCCCCTCGGGTACCCTAATTACTATAATTATGCTCGATAACTAGACAACCTATATTTTATATGATAACATGTTATTTGAGGTAATATTGAGATTTTATAGGTGTTACGGTGCTTAGTATGAAGTTTGAGCACATTCTGGTTAAGTTTCGTCGCGATTCGCACGTTCAGGGGCATTTCAGTAATTTTACACTTTAGGATTTTTTCCCGAAGACTCATGAAAGTTGTAGACCTCAGGTCAAGCTTCGCGCGGCCATGAACAGTACACGAATCGGAGTCCGAACGGAGGGAACACAGACCTTTAATCGGAAAATAATTATAACTTAATTATATTATTATTTTATTTATTCATTAACTTTCTATTTAATGACAACCATGCCCTTTTGTCTTTCAATTTGCAGGAGACTCCAATTCAGCCATGGGCGTTTTTTGGCCAAGCTCAGGTTTGTTCTCAGGCTTTGGGTTCCTCCCAAATTAGATCTTTTCTTCCGAAATTGAAGATTCGATCGCGTGCGCGTATAGTTGCGGGGCAATCGGCTCGAGTTTTTGGGATCTTCAAATACCCATTTTGGGCACATCCAAGCTTTGACCATTAATGGTGGTTCTTGTTTTTTTATCCATTTGGGTCTCGGTTTGGAAATTGTTTAGTCTCGATTTGAACAAATTTTGGTTGCGTGTTACTGTGTGGTGAAGTGGGACTGGAGGTTGTTGGGATTGGCTTTGCTGCGAAGTGGGTTTATTCAATTGCAGCCATGGAGGTTTTGTTGTTTTTCATTGGCAGCGTGGCATTATGGCTGTGTGGGTTGTTCCAGCACCGCCGATTGACATGTCACCATTCACGGTCGACCGGTCACCATGCGCGTTCGACCGGGTTTTGATGTTTGGCCATGAGTTTTTCCCAGTATGCTCATCCACTTTTGTGCGGTCGACCGGTGCTCTTTTTTTGGTCCGAGATATCTGTAGCCTTTCCTTTCCTTTTTCCTTTTCTTTTTCTATTTTTCTTTTATCCCTTTATAAAAGACTTATCCTTTTTTATTTCTATTTCTTTTATTTTTTTGTTTCCTAATTGTAACTTACTATAAATACCAACTTTGGTTATTTTAGTTGCATCTTAGTTTTTTTAGTTGTTTTCTCTTATTTTAGACCCATTATTAGTCAATATTGAGGATTTTTGTAGGATACCTCCCCTCTCCTCACTTTTCTTTATGTGATTCTCCATCAATGTAAGTCTCTCTTTTATTTATTGCTTTGTCCCTTATTTTTATGATTTTTGTTTATTACTCATGCTTAGAAAAATGTTATAATTTATTTATTTCTTATTTTAGTCTTTAATTAGTTGTTTAATTTAATTAATCATGTGTAGTGAGTAGTTAAATGGGGTTTAGGTCGTGTGTTCGCCATTGATGGGCGTCGAGCTCCGAAAATTAGGTTTCATGTAAAATTGTATTTAATTGAAACCTAGCGAATTAAAATGGGATTATTATTCGTTTAACTTGCATTGTCATGCAATGTTAGTATTTAAAGCGATAATCCGACTTTAAGTCGCGTGTGACCATTTTTTATTAAATATTTAATCTCGCATTGTTGGCCTAAATTCCTTCATGTGTGATGTTTATGATTAATTAAAAATGCTCTATTAAATATTTTCGAACTGAAATTCTAATTCCGCATGTTTAGCCCACGACGGGGACGTGATTCCAACTCTTGTTTTTTTAATTATTGTTTAGTTTAATCTTCTTATTTTTTTCTCTTATTTAAAATCCCCCATCACCTTTATCATTTTTATTCCTGAAATAATAAACCGATTACGAGCTATACAAACATTCATTGTGGATTCTCGATACCCAACTTACCGCTATACTTGTATCGCAAGTGCAATCGTAATTTAGGTTTTTGTATTAACGCGGTGAAGTGAATTCAACGATTATCATTTTGACGTGATGATACTTTTCACGCATAATCAGTTTACCACAAACCTTCCTCAGGACTTTGTTAACAACGAAATTGGTCTCCTGAGTTGCCCTGGTAATAATAAAAGACCTACAGGGGACCCTTGGGCAATAAAGAAAACTCAGGTTTGTCAAAAAACCATGCTCGATAGGATTCCCCATTAACCAGGTACATTATCTCCATCATCCTACTTAGGCCTAAGGAAGTGTGATGACGCGACCTAAAAGGTAAAGTGGACGGAATGATATGGCTAAGGCATATTGGACTGGGAGAATGTTCAAACACGAGATAACAAAAACTCAACATCATCTAGTTGGTTAAATAGCCCAAGATGAATAAAACTTTGTATTGTGCATTCATATAATTTTCACTGCTATCAAAGTACTTTTTCGGCCAAGCTCGAGGAATCAACAAATTAGGTTAACACACATTTAGTCAGCGCACGCTCAAAACATAAACAATCGGTTGCATCTTTTTTTAATAATCATATGATTACATTTACATCAATAAACCAAGAAAAACCTAAAATAATTACGATGTACCAAAATGACGAGCAAGGTAATTCACCACTCGAGCTCTTCGACCATCATTAGGACGAGGAGCCAAGTCTTCTTTATCACCCTCCAGGTGTGGCTCCAAAAGCTGCAGAGGAATGGAGTGTAAAGGGATCTATCGATCATCCCTCAAAAATGGATTCTATCTACGGGCAGGGTAAATGGTCTTATACTTATACCACAGGGCAGACTCCTTAGGCATGTTTAGCCCCCTAAGGGCGCTAAGCCACCCTATGGAAAAATATAGATCCTCATTTTCCTTCAATATTGCCAGGGCATCTACCCAACCATAGTCATATCCATCAGCCCAAACCTGTCGAAGATCCTTTCTGAATAAATGCCTTAATCTCATAAAATCTCACCGGAGACCAGAAGCAATAACATAAGCCTTTTAAACATCTCCCCTCAATTCAGAAATTTCCTTCTGAAAATTCTTGATTCTCAACTCGAGCTCCACCATCAGACGATGAAGAGGACCCTTGTAGAACTAGAGGAACACCAAATGGGGCATGCTCCTTCATTTGAGTAGTTTCTTGCCTGTAAGCATAATTTTCTCTTTGGAGTAACTCCCCCACCTGCTTGACTTCAGATGCATTAGAAAGTTTTACCTTCAATGCATCCACTTCCTCTAGCACAGAAGCACCAATTTCACCCATCTCCTTCAGCCTATCTATAAGCTTAGCGGCCACCTCAGATTTATCTTTATAGTCCTGATTTCTAACCCTAAGGGATTAACATATATCTATAAAGGCTCGGTGTTCTTGAATGCTTATGTTCGGATGAAGAACCTGGCATGGGCGAGAAGTAATGGGAATATATTCATCCAAGTCAAGGGGCTATAATTAACACAGCAAAAGAAAATTTAGCAAGTGTCAGCAACTAGACGAGACAATCGACAAGAGGAAATTTGCTTTTCATTAATTGTCAACAGTTACATAACAAAGGAAGGAAAATTTACAAAATAAAAGTTGACACATAAAGTCTAAATCCTATCAGGACTTTGGGAGGCCTCAACCAGCTCAGAAATCGATGGCCCCTTCCCCATATTAGAATCTTGGTCAACCGTGACTTCACCTCCACCATCATCTAGGTTCACAAGGGAAACTCCTCTAACTGGAACAATAACCCCCACTGTATTGGGTGAAGCAACTCCTGTAGCATGAACAATGGGCTCCACATTACTCCGAGCATCAAGACAACTTAAGGGATCTAGATAACCATTGGATTACGATCTGGATGGTACTAGGAGAATAATTCAGAATCAACATCTACCCCAATAGCAATCAAGGCCTAGTTCTAGCCTTTTGTGTAGCCTGCTCGTCAGACATAAGCAATCTGGCACTTGGCATCGTCATACGCCTCCTCCCAGTCTGCATTGTATCCTCTCTCCCAAAGGGTTACCGCTTCACTTTCCAACTTCTCTACTTTGGCGATCATATCTTTGCTCGCCTCAACCATGGAGAATTCATCATCAATTATAATATTATAGGATGCACGGAGATCGGCCAACTCCTTAGTCGAGTTCTCTCTCTCTCAATCAAAGGCAACCTTTGCATCCACCAGGGCCTTCTTAAAAACCTTTAGAGAGCCCTTCAGCTCAACATTACTTCTCACCAGGTTGAACCATACATGAAGTAGCGTGGTATAGTCAGAGACAAACTACAAAATGAGAAGAAATCCTAGTTACTATGGTATAATTCAAGGAAATAAGAAATAAAGAGTATAGAGAGGGAAATACTTACCAAATCAAGTCCCTGAGAAGATTTAAGGGACAACTGGTCTGACCATATGCTCACTGATCGCTCATGATCAGCTGCGAGCACTGCCTTCTCTAGCAGTAAAGGTTCAAGGTGGGGGTAGCATCCAATAAAGCCCCCTCAGTAGTAACAAAAGATGGCGCAATAGAGTCCTTTGAGGCTTGCTCCCTTCTTTTTTAGTCTCCTATCTTTCTCTTTCCCTTTATCTCTCCCACTTCTCCTCCTCTTCTTTCCTTCGCCTCTCTACTTCACTCTATTGGGTTCCCACGCTGGAGCCAATAATGTAATCTCCAATTTTCTGCTTCATAAACTTCATCATGTTTGATAACAGGAAATTATAATCATCATCCTAAATTAAATTCCTTCTCCTTAGAGGGGCCATTTCTTCCTTACCGGACTCTTCCTCACTACTCTTTCCTAAACTACCCACTTTATTACATCCTTCCTATCAACACTCATTGCTTTTAAATATAAAAGACCTCCACTTGTGCGAGAAAAGTAGTAACAGTAGAAGATTTTAGCTAGTCCGAATTTGGTACCATAAAGATGGTTTACCCTATAAACTTCATTGACAATATTCCATACGTTTGAAGAACACTAGGTAGGAACAATATCAAAATATTGGAAAAAGCTCAAAAAAAGAGAATTACGAGGAAATGTTAAACCTCCTTGGGAAACCAAGAGTATTATCCATTGACCATCCTCCAGGTCACAAAACATTCCTGGGTATCGATGTACACTCTATATCGACCCAATCAGGAATATTATAGCACTTTCAAAATTCAGGTAGAGATTTGTTATCAAGCATCACCCCAAGAGAATAAAATAAGCACAAAAATTTTAACTCGAGTGACAGAGGATTCATAAAATATGAAAACTAGAAGGAAATGAAGAACTTAAACTTACAAGATAAAAATGAATCTTGGGAAGCTTAGAAAGCCTTGATTTTGAAGAACGAGAGCAAGAAGCGTGGATTGAGAACACAGTATGCGTAAAAATAACCAAGAACACTGAACTAACAATAATCTACACTGCTCGAGAAAGATTTGGCGCTTCAGATCCTCACAAAAGACAAGTGTACCCCCTTTTACCTTGATGAATTAAAAATATAACATTACAAATAGAGTTGCACTCATGGACTCACTTAAAATCCATTGGCCCAAGTGATGGCCTAAAGATTTTAGGGGAAATTGTGGGAACCCATTTATTCTTAACCCAAGAGGGTAACCGAGCAAACCCAATAGACCTCAGAAGTTTCTTGGGCCAAATATGGAAAAAAATATACACACATGTGTTATCTAGTACACTTAACCACTTTTGGATAGGATCAGGTCAACCTCCAATAATCTCGTGGAGATATTCATGGGATTCATGATTTATCCCATCGTGATCATCCTAGAGTTACTCCCATAACTTAAATTCCATGTCTATAATTATAACTCATGGCCCGGGGCATAGGGGCATGTAGCCAAACATATTGAGAGACACTTAATAAAACAGTAGACCTCTCTGTGGACATAGGCAAATTATCGAACCATGTACATCGTTGTGTTGTGTGTGCGATTGTTTACTTTCTTTCTTCATTGTGATTGTTCTTCGTAAATCCTTTATTACTATTTTTTGATACCACACCACTGATGTTGGAATATTTCATTTTTAAATAGCTAATTAAAGGAAAAAATTAATTTTAAGTTTCCTTTTAATGTGGTCCATAATAAGCGTGATAAAATACATTTAACATGTGACAATACCTGTGGACTTATCTATCTTTTCACCTTGATGGAAGGTGAAAGCTCACGTAAACGAAAGGTCGATTTCGGCTTTCTCTCACCTATATAAGGAGGTCCTCTACTCCATCTATAGTACCTCATAACACACAACTTATATTGGGAGAGAGAGAAATTCAAAATTGAGAACTCTCACACCTTTTAAGAATTTGATCAAGGATCAAGTAAATTCAACTCGCTGACTGAAGAGTTCCATAATAAAATCAACCGGTCTATAACTTTTTCGAAATAGAGAAAGGTATAATTCTGACTATGTGATATTCTTAAAAATAATTTATTGGGAATTCATGTTCATTGATTTAGATTGTATCACAGATCAATTTTAATCTAAATTCAAACTACAATTATGTGGTATCAGAGCTATCGTTTATATTCAAATACTATTCCATAATTGAATCGTGTTGTACTCTAATGTGTTTGTTTAGGTTCCAAATCTTATAAAATTCTGTAATGTTTTTTTAATCTGGAATTTTGTAATTGTTTTTCAAAATCTAGATTTTTTAAAAAATTCTGAAATCTAGTTCTTTTCAAAAAATCATTTTTTATTTTGGAATTCTTGTTTTTTAGACCTTAGGAAGTCTGAAATTTTAGACCTCTGAAGTTATAAGTTTTTTTTAGCCATTTGGAATTATAATATACTATTTATGTTTTAGAGGATTCCAATCTGTTGGCTATTGTCGATGTATATTACATGATGAGCGTTTATATACATTCGACAAATTTATTTTTTCATTCGAAATCGAGCGGTTTGTAAGAACTGCATTAAAGATGGTGGAATTAAATAGTAAATTTGCGAAATTCTTTTACAGAAATAAAATATCCATTACGTCTATCCCGTTTATATCATCTTTTCATGTCAATTGTAATTTCTGTAAACCATGAATGATTAATAATAGTATTTGATCCAAAAATTATGAAAACTGTCGATTATGGAATTATACAGTGTTTTCGAACAACTATTTTTTTCACGATGAATAGTGTTTTCAAAATCTTCAGTGGCCAATTGAATTGAAACTTTGTAGAAAACGTGCAACGTTTAATTTTGGCGACCTTTGGTTGTGATGTAACGTGTTTTTCGGCGATCCAACATTGTTTAAGGTCTCAAAACCCATTTTTACTGTTTTTAAAAATAATCTAACGGCGTATTGCTCCCCAATGAAAATTGATATTCAAGTTTCGTCAAATGATTTGAATTCTTGGGACATATTTCTTAAAATCTATGGTGTTAACT
The DNA here is from genome assembly GCA_949130495.1 of Sambucus nigra. Taxonomy (NCBI): domain Eukaryota; kingdom Viridiplantae; phylum Streptophyta; class Magnoliopsida; order Dipsacales; family Adoxaceae; genus Sambucus; species Sambucus nigra. Next base: position 9,144,799 of record OX422214.1, read on the forward strand.
AATTTTTGGCAAATTTTTCAAAAATTCCACTATTTTATATGTGTTTAATCACCATATGAGCTATTTTATTTTGAGGTTGTCTTTTAATATTCACGACAGTTCTTGTTAATTATAAAACAACGAATATACTCAACATTGTTGGGTATTAAAGGCATTACAAATTATATACTTATAAATATGTATCCTTAAGTTTAATCAAAGGCTATAACACAAGCTGAGAGATTGTGTGTGTAGAAATCATAGTTATAGTACTTATTAATTATCCACTTGTTTGTTATAAGATTCAATTGAAGCACAATGCATGCTGATATTTGAATCAAATAAACATCAGAACCTTTGTGAATATTATATAAATTGACATCAAGATTGTATAGTCATATTATAAAAATTTTAGGCAACTAACGCAACTAAATAATTGTGTCTCTAAAGCGTGTGATTACGGCTCATGTCACGACCCCGACCCAAATTAGTAGTACGGAACAAGTGTCTTGACATGCCACCAAGGCAACACATATTCCGACTTAAATTATTTCCTTAAATAAGTGCAACGTAATTACAATCACATGGTTATGAATCGTAAAATACTGAAAGTAAAGGAATTATGTCATCGGAGCTTTCTAAAGGAAACTTCATTTATATTAAAAGTAACAATGAGTTACAACTTAAGATAAAAATTAAAAACTTATTACAAGAAATCCATACATGCCCAAAATGATAAAACAAACATAATAACAAAAAGAGCTCTAAAAGCTAAATCTTCAACATAGTCCTTTTACGTTCCCTCCACGAGCCTACTTATTTAATGAAAAATAATTATTTATACAACATCAACTAAAAGTCGAGTGAGATTCAATCTCCAGACATTCCCGAGTTTTTCAGAAAATTGATACATATTTAAGTTATAACAGAAGGCATATAGACATATAGACAGGAATTTGCAGTAATATAGCTAAAAATAACTTACAATACATATTTTCATAATAAGTTGTGCAAAACAAAACATATAAGCAAATGAGCAATATGTCAATAGTTCAATTTTTAAATTTTAATGGCCATGTACACTTTAATACCCAGATACACAGATAGTGTCACTAAATGTTTCCACCCGATAACAACATGGCAGAAAAGAATTATCTCTAGAACAACGCCTTGTTTAGGGCACACCAATAATAAACCAACTAGGAAGGCACCACCAAAATAATTCCACCCGATAGTCAATGCCAACATAGTAAAAGAATTTTCACAGGCCGAATCAATAATTTCATAATTCAAATCAGTTTTATATATCGAGAGATATACACATATAACAAATGACGGAATCATAGGTATTAGATGTATTTGAGAATGAAATCATTTCACAAAATATATGTAGTTTTCATAGTATCATATAATCAAAATACGCAAGGAATGTCATAGAGTACTCACCTAGAACAAAAGTCTGAAGTTACAGATGCTGAGTCTTGGATCACTCGTTAATTCTTAAGACGAGACTTCTTCTTAAAATTTCTTGTATTTTCTCTCACTGTTTCTCTCTGATCTTTGGAATGAAGTTCGTGTAATAACTGATCCCAATGGCCTTATTTATAGTTTCCCAAAGTTATTAGGGTGTTGACATGTGTCCCGATGACTAAGTGTTTATTTTGGTGAGTCGGCGTTAGCGTGTCGCGTAACGGAGCTGTCTTGTAGTCTTAATTCACTAGACAGTGACACGTGTGTTAAATTTTTCTAAATTCATGGAATCTTTTTTATCTCTTCCTATAAAGGCGACACATGTGCGATGGAGGTGTCAAAACCAAGGACGAGGTGTCAAGTTATTAAGGATGTAAGTGTCATTTTACACATAAAGGGTATTCTGATAATTTCACACTTCAGATTTTTAATATCACTTAAAGGTACCTAAAATATTTTTATTTACAAAATAGTCCTTTATATAGTTTCATTTTAGTCCCTAAAACTTTCTTAATTAAAATCAAGTCCCCAATGTTTCACAAAATTCAATTTTCTACCTCGAAACTTAACATTTAGCTTAGGCTAGGCAATAAGACTCTGATTTAATCCATTTTGATGTAGAAGGAGGTTATTTCAAAGTGTTTAAGATGTCCAAACCAGCCTCCCCTTCCAACCAATCAAAATATAACACATAGTGTGGTAATAAGACAAAATACAACTTAAAGGGTGGACAAATTTGCCCTTATTTCGTAATATTGGTATAATTTCTTGTTCCCGCCGACGTTTAACACATCGTTTGGTGTGTGACAAACCTAATTCATATATATACAACTATCTAGTTTTTACCTCAAGTTAATTGTTATATTATAATAGTCAAAACTAGTCTCCAACATGGACATTCCTACCAAAAACTTCAAAATTTTATGTTTGTAACGAATTTAATATTTCATTTTTTATGAAGGTAGGTTTGGATTAAAAACAATAAATTATGTACAATAATAACACATTTTCCATATCACATATGTAATAATAAAAAATTTAAAACAAACTATATATGAACATATAAAAGTGGAGTAATTACATCCTACCCTCCTTATAAAAAGTTTGGTCCCCAAACTTGACTTACATTAATTTTCATCTTCCCGATCCCATGTTGCTTCTTCAATGGAATGATTACTCCATAATACATATACCAATGGAATTACCTTGATTCATAATATTTGATCTTTATGGTCAAAAATTTCTACTGGATGCTCAATGTAGGCCAAATCTTCTCTAGGTTGAAGAGGTTCATGACTTAGGATATGCATTGGATCTGGGGACGTATTTGTTCATCATTGACACATTAAATACATTATGCACACTAGATACTTTAAGGGGTAAGACTATTTTATACCCACCAGATCCTATCCTGTCAAGGATTTCCAAAGGTCTTATGTATCTTGGACTTAACTTCTATTTCTTCCCAAATCGAATTACTCCTTTTGCCGGTGATACTCGTAAGAACACATAATATCCTCTTTAGAATTCTAACTATCCATGTCGAGTGTCAACATAGATCTTTTGATGGCTTTGAGTAATTCGAAGTCGATCTTGTATCAATTTCACTTTCTCTGTTGTGATCTGAATCAATTCTGATCCCAACAATTTTCTTTCTCTAACTTCTACCCAATATGCAAGTGAACGACACATTCTACCATAGAGTGCCTCATACGTAGCAATTTGAATACTTTCTTGATAACTATTATTATATGCAAATTCCACTAATGGTAAATGATCATCCCAATTCTCTTTCAAATCAAGTACACATGCCCTAAGAATATCCTCTAAGGTTTGAATGGTTCTCTCAGATTGTCCATCTGTTTGAGGATGAAAAGTGGTGATGAAATTCAATTGTGTTCCCATGGCTACTTGTAGGGTTTTTCAAAACTGAGATACAAATCTAGGGTCACGTTTAGAAATAATTGAAAGTGGGGTTCCAGAAAGCCTAATAATTTCTCGCATATACAAATTACCTAACTTTTCTAAAGAATGGGTAATGTTAATGGCAAGAAAATGAGCAGAATCATTACCATTTGAAGTCTTTGATAAACCTATTAGAAAATCCATAGTAATATGTTCCCATTTCCACTCAAGGGTAGGTAGGGGTTGAAGTAATGTGGATGGTTTTTGATGTTCAACTTTTACTTGCTGACAAACAAAACACTGAGATACAAATTCAGTTATCTCCCTTTTCATGTTATTTCACCAAAATACTTCTCGAAGATCCCTATACATATTTGTACATTCAGAATAAAATGTGAATCTTACGTAATGACTTTTCTCCAAAATTTTCATCCTCTTCCCTTCAATAACTTCTTCTCTAATCTTCTTCAATTGTGGGTCATTTACTTGTGAAATTTTGATCCTTTCCATCAACACGGGTTGTACTTGTAAGTTTGTGATCATTCCTCTTTTGCTATAAATGCGTACATCTATTTCCATACTTCTGAAATCCTTCGACAAAGCTTCCTGGCTTGTAATAAAACATGCTAAATTTTGTGTAAACTTCCTACTTAAAGCATCAGCTACTATATTATCTTTCATTGGGTGATAATGAATATTTAAATCATAATCCTTCATCAATTCTAACCACCTCCTTTGCATCATGTTCAATTCTTTTTGGTTAAAGATATATTTCAAACTCTTATGATCGGTATAAATATCACAAGGCTCACCATACAAATAATGTCTCTAAATCATAAGAGAAAAAATTATAGTCTTTAATTCTAGGTCATGGGTTGGATAATTCTACTCATGTGGTTTTAACTATCTCAAGGCATAAGCTACTACTTTTCCATTTTGCATTAAAACACATCCCAAACCATTTTTAGAAGCATTACTATAAATCACAATTCCCCCTGTCCCAGAAGGAGTATTCAAAATTAGGGTAGTTACTAATCGATTCTTAAGTTCTTGAAAACTATTCTCCACCTCCTTATACCATTCGTATTTGACCTTCTTTTATATTAACCTAGATAGAGGTTTGGCAATACTAGAAAATCCTTCAACAAATCTTCGATAATAACCTACTAATCTAAGAAAACTACAAATCTCCATCACATTAGCTGGTCTAGACCAATCCAGTATAGCTTTAATCTTTTGAGGGTCAACCGACATTCCCTCTTTGGAAATGACATGTCCTAGAAAAGAGATGCTAGGCAACCAAAATTCACACTACTTTAATTTCGCATATAACTTCTCCTTACTAAGGATTTGTAACACTCTCTAAATGCTTTTCGTCTTCTTCAATACTTTTAGAATAAATAAGGATGTCGTCAATGAAAACAACCACACACTGATCCAAATATTTCTTAAACACCCTATTCATCATATCCATAAAAGCGACTGGTGCATTAGTCAGTCCAAATGGCATCACAAGAAATTCATAGTGACCATATCTAGTACGAAAAGTTGATTTTGAAATATCATCTTCCTTAATCTTCAATTGGTGATAGCATAACCTAAGGTCAATCTTTGAAAATACTTGTGAACCTTGAAGTTGGTCAAATAAATTATCTATACGAGGTAGGGGTATTTATTCTTAATGGTCACATTATTTAGTTCATGATAATCTATACATAACCTCATTGTCCCATCTTTCTTTTTAACAAATAACACTGGAGCACCCCAAGGGGAGACACTTGGTCTAATAAAACCCCTGTCTAATAGATCTTGTAATTGAACTTTTAGTTCCCTTAATTCTAAAGGTGCCATACGATAAGGTGGTTTTAAGATTGGTATATTTCCAAGAATAAGGTCCACCGTAAACTCTATTTCTCTACTCGGAGGAAGGCTAGGTAAATCATCTGGAAAAACATCTGGAAAATATTTAACTATAGGAATATCTTCTAAGCAAGTCTCTTTTGTTTGAAAATCAATAACACTTGCAAGGAATCATTGACATCCCTTCTCAAGAAAACTGCAAGCTTGCATTGCAGAGATAATATGCATGGGAGAGAGGATGCAAGTTCCGTCAAAACTGAATTCTGGTTGGTTAGGAATTTGGAAAGTAACTCTCTTCTCAAAACAATCTACCTTGGCATGATACGATGCTCACTAATCAATCACCAAAATGAATTTAAAGTCTCTTATGTCTAAAACTACCAAATTTGCGAATAGTTTATGACTACTAACATCTATAGGGCAAGACTTATATACTAATGTTCCCGTCAATAACTCACCCAAAGGAGTAGAAATGTGCATGCTACGATTCTAGAGTTTAGGAACATTAGTAAAGAGATTAACAAAATGCACAAACACAAATGAATGGGTGGATACATGATATATTAAAACTTGTAAAGTTTGTGCACATATAGAAAGTGTACCGGACGCTACTGCGTTAGAAGCTTGGAAATCAGAAAATGCAAAAACTCTACCCTGTCTGCCTTGATCCTTATTTTCTCCTAAAGTATGTATCGAAACCCTTGTTGGGGTTGGGCGGTCTTTTATCTGATGTGCTTTCTGTCCACATCTAAAAACAAGCTCCCATATCCTTATAACAAGGTCTCCCTCCATGCATCTTCCCACATCGCTGACATATCTTGTTATTCAATTGTTTGTTATCACTAGCTCCCACAACATTTTATGTACTCCTAAAATTATTTCTATGATTTAGGTTACTCCCTATTTGTTCCCCAAAGATCCTCTTACCATCTCTAATTCTATTGTACTCATTGCCATCCCTCTCAGATATCCTAGCCCTAGCTACGACGTCACTATATGATGTCAACTTCAGAATGGAAATTTGACTACGAATAGTCAACCTTAACCCACGTTCAAAATCTTTGTCTTTTAAAACATCAGTTACCACAACATAAGGTGCAAAATGGGATTAATCAGTAAGCTTGGCCTCGTATTGACTAACCGTCATATACCCTTGCATTAGACTCATGAACTCAGCTGCCATTTCATCCTTCACCATTTTAAGGAAATATTTCTCATAAAAGATCACAAAGAAGTCATTCCTATTCCTCTCCTCATGTAATCTCTTAGTCATTAACCACCAATGTTTACTGATACGACGCAAATGTTGTATATTTCACCTGTTAACCTACGCGTTATTATCCCCGTCGGGTATTCTAATCCCTATATTTATTCTCGTTAACTAGATAACCTCCATTTTCTATGCTAACATGTTTTGCTGGGGTTAATTGAGATTTTATAGGTATTTGGATGCTTAGTATGAAGTTTGGATGCATTCCGGCAAAGTTCTATACACAATCGCACGCGCAAGATCATTTTAGTCATTTCACAATTTGGGTAATTGGCCCAATGTCTTCACAGAAGTTGAATCCCTCTAAACAAGGTTCGTGTGGAAATAAACGGTGCATAAATCCGATCCCTAACGAATAAGTTACGGAAGTTCAAGCGGAAGAGAAAGATATCTCAACCAAAATAGGAGAAAGAAGGAAAAAATAGTGGAGCGAATCGATTCGCCCTTGCTGAATCGATTCGCTATAATGAAAGTGTCAGGTCTCCAACTCCCATATTGATTCACACCATACAAATCGATTCACCCCGATACAGTCACAAAATTTCCATTCAGCGAATCGATTCTGACTATGCCAATCGATTCGCCCCTTTTGCAGCTTCGAAGATATTTATCAGCGAATCGATTCGGACTATGCGAATTAATTCGGCTCTGCAGTTTTTCTTCTTCTTTCAATTTACAAGTTTGTCATTGGGATATTTTTGTATAAATACAAACTGCCTCTCATTTTGAGAGGGACACTTAGATAGCTTAGTTTAGGGTTTGTTTTGGGATCTCTTCTTCATTTCTCTTTGGGGTTATGCCCTTTTTGGGTTTTGTAAATTGGTTTTCATTATCCATTCCATTAATATAGTTGCATTTATTTCTTATTTCCATTCTTGTCATTTAATTCCTTGCCTAGATAATTAGTTGTAGTTAATTATTTCTTACTTAATTAGTTTATTGCTTTGTTAATTAGTTTCATTTATGTCTTTCCCTTAGATAAATAGGGTCGGGGTCGTGTCCGCCATTTACGAGTTTGGACCTCGAAATTTAGGTTTTGTGTAAAATTGCATTTAATTTAAACCTTGCGTATTAAAGTTGGATTATTATGCGTTTAACTTTCTTTGTCACGCAACGTTAGTGTTTATAGCGATATTTCGAATTTAATCCGCGTGTGACCATTTTCCGTTAAGTGTTTAATCTTGCAACTTTGGATTGAATTCCTTATTGTGTGATGTTTATGCTTAATTGAAAATGCTCGATTAAATTGCTTTCGTGCCTTAACTCTAATTAGTAGTTGTTTCAATTCGTGTGGTAGAATGCGATCCCGATCCTCGCTTTACCTTTGTGTAGCGTAACTTATTTCTTTCTTTTTCCACCACAACCACACCTCACCTTTTTTTTTTTTTACTCTTTTATTCTTGAAGTTTTAAGGAAATTAACATCTAAAATTTAATCACTCCCTATGGATTTCTTACGATACCCGACTTACCATTGTTCTTGCTTGTCAAGTGTAGTTGCAGTTTAGGTTTTTGCATTGAGTCACCGAACGGATAACAACGATTTGCGTATTACACGATGCAGGATTTGTGCTCGATCAAAATGGTGCCGTTGCCGGGAAGTGTGTTTTAGATTTTAATTATTTTATTGTTTCGTAGTATTTCTTTCATTCATATTTGTATTCTTTATTTTCCCCTTTCTTTTTTACTTGTGCTAGATTGTTTCGAGAAATTGAAATCTCGATGCTTGTCCCTTTATTGAATTACCTATTTTGAAATGTCTTGCTATAACTCTTTAAATAACTTTAATTCTTCTCTGAATAGTAGCGGGGATTCCACTAGCTATGAGCAAACCATACAAGAAGATGATATGTCTTCTTGTTCGTTTGATTATGAGTTAATGATAAAGGAAATTAATGACCGATCCGAAAGTTCTCAAGCTTGGTTTCTTGAAAATGATGCCATGCTCGATGATATTGCCCACATTTTTTCCATTATTCTAAGTTTTCATTCTGAATGCTTTGAATCCATATATACATTCCTTTCATTTTGTACCCTAGCCTAGCCTACATTATAACCCTATTAAATTCCTATGTGATCTTAAGGTGAATTTAATTTAAAAGTTTAAATAGTTTTGATAATCTGTGAAAATGCATTTCACCTCCTTTAATGAGCGGTATCCTTTCATTGAGATTATAATTTTTCAGTTTATATATAGTATTCTTCGTCTGTGACATGTGTGCGTCCTAGTTTCCATTTACATTTACTCTTTATGCCCGCATGCCCGTGTATTACCTCCATGTTTCAAGTGATTTCATTTGTTGAGTGTAATGCCCATGAGGATTGAATATATGTTTGCTTTATTTAGTAATCGATTTATTTAAGTTTTTTCCAAATCATACTTTGCATTTTCTCTCCTCCCTCCCACTTTTAGAATTTCAATTCCATGAGGTGCATTCAACTTGTTAATAACAACGAACTTTAGCATGAATTCATTCAATATGCTAATAACGCGTTTGAAATCTTTTTTGTTATTGTTAAGCTTGTTGCATGTTGGGTCGGGCATATTTTGAGGAAACTATATGATGTTTGTGGGTTTCATCCCTGAAAACCCTCACGAGACGACACTCATCCACTAGGTTAACTTAGGGGTTTAACAGCTTATTGCATACGCTAAATGCAATCGTGTTTCCTACGAAAGTGGATTTTATAGTTTTATGTTCTTATCCCATTTTTGTACTTGTATCTTTTTTTGGTTTGCCTGTAGTTCTTGTTGTTTATATTTCATTGCTAGGGACTAGCAATGTGTAAGTTAGGGGGGTGATACGACGAAAATATTGCGTATTTCACCCGTTAACCTATGCATTATTAGCCCACTGGGGTATCTTAATCCCTATATTTATGTTTGTTAACCAGACAACCTCGATTTTCAATGTTAACATGTTTTGTAGGGGTTAATTGAGCTTTTATAGGTATTTGGATGCTTAGTCTGAAGTTTGGATGCATTTCCGCAAAGTTTCGTAGACAATCCCACGCGCAAGGGCATTTTAGTCATTTCACAATTTTAACAACTGGCCTAATGTCTTCACGAAAGTTGAAGCCCTCTGAAAAAGGTTCGTGTTTCCATAAACGGTGCATGAATCCTATCCCTTAAGAATAATTTATGGAAGTTCAAGCGTAAGAGAAAGATATCTCAACACGAACATGAGAAAGAAGGCAAAAATAGGGGAGCGAATCGATACTCCCTTTCCGAAGCAATTCGCTATAGTGAAAGTGTCAGGTCTCCAACTACTGAATCGATTCTCACCATGCGAATTGATTAGCCCCGAGACAGTAGCAACATTTCCATTCAGCGAATCAATTCGCCCCCTTTGCAGCTTCGAAGATATTTATCAACGAATCGATTCGGCTCTGCAGTTTTTCTTCTTCTTTCAATTTACAAGTTTTCCATTGGGATATTTTTGTATAAATACCAACTTCCTCTCATTTTGAGAGGGACACTTAGATAGGTTAGTTTTGGGTTTGGTTTTAAGATCTCTTCTTCATTTATCCATGAGTTTATGCCATTTTGGGGTTATGTATGTTGGTTTTCATTATCCATTCCATTAATATAGTTGCATTTATTTCTTATTTCCATTCTTGTCATTTAATTCCTTCCCCAGATAATTAGTTGTAGTTAATTATTTCTTGCATAATTAGTTTATTTCTTTGTTAATTAGTTTCATTTATATCTTGCCCTTAGATAAATAGGGTCGGGGTTGTACTGCGCCATTTACGGGTTTGGAACTCAAAAGTTAGGTTTTGTGTAAAGTTGCGTTTAATTGAAACCTCGCATATTAATGTCGGATTATTATGCGTTTAACTTTATTTTTCACGCAACGTTAGTGTTTATAGCGATATTCTGAATTTAATCCGCGTGTGACCATTTTCCGTTAAATGTTTAATCTCGCAACTTTGAATTGAATTCCTTATTATGTGATGTTTAAGCTTAATTGAAAATGCTCGATTAAATTTCTATCGAGCTTTAACTCTAATAAGTATTTTTTTTGATCCGTGTGGTAGAATGAGATCCCGATCCTCGCTTTACTTTTGTGTAGCATAACATATTCTTTTCTTTTTCCACCATAACCACACCTCACCTTTTCTTTTATTTATTTTACACTTTTATTCTTGAAGTTTTAAAACAATTAACATCTAAAATGAAATCACTCCCTGTGGATTTCTTATGATACCCGACTTACCTTTGTGCTTTCTTGTCAAGTGTAGTTGTAGTTTAGGTTTTTTCATTGAGTTGCCGAACCGATAACAACGACTTGCATATTACACGACGCACGGGTTGCACTCGATCTAAATGGCGTCGTTGTCGCGGACTGTGTTTTAGATTGTAATTGTTTTATTATTTCGTAGTATTTCTTTCATTCATATTTGTATTCTTTATTTTCCCTTTTCTTTTTAACTTGTGCTAGATTATTTCGAGAAATTGAAATCTCGGTGCTTGTCGCTTTATTGAATTTCCTATTTTGAAATGTCTTGCTATAACTCTGTAGATAACTTTAATTCTTCTGTGAATAGTAGCGGGGATTCCATTAGCTATGAGCAAACCATATAGGAAGATGATATATCTTCGTATTCGTTTGATTATGAGTTAATGATGAAGGAAATTAATGACCGATCCGAAAGTTCTCAAGCTTGGTTTCTTGAAAAAGATGCCATGCTTGATGAGATTGTTTCTTCACAAAATCGGATTGAGGTTGAAACTTGCGTTTCACCTCCACCCCTTATTGATGAGGAAATAATTGAGAGTGTTCCAAGCTTTAGCACTTTCGATTTTCAATCTCTTATTAATTATTCTGATTGTATTGAGGTTGTTGGTCCTTCCTTTACTTTACTTCCTACTATTAGCGAACAATTAAATTTATTGCAAGAATCGGTTTAAAGTCTTAAGGACTTTGACCCGATTCTTGAAAGAGAATGTTATTTTCAGATGCTTCATCTCATAGGCTCTTCACGTCCACTTCCCCATTTCACGCGAAGAAAGGAGAAAAAGATAAGAATGCTAGAAGTTGTAAAAAAATGAAAAGAATTCACCCCTTTTATACGAGGCTAAGTAGTAAGCCGATCTGTAGTCCCTTGACACCCGCCGATCGACACTGTCCCTTCCCCTTCACTAGGAAGTCCAAAAGATCATGCCACTATCGTTTGGCAATCCATACAACCTACCTATCGACAACCCCTAGAACTACCTGTCGACAACCCCCTGAAATTTCATACAAAAAAATCCAAAAATATGTTAGAAAAATCCAAAATTTTCCTAGAAAATTTCTAAAATTTCCAATTAAATGTGGGAATATTCCTTCATCAAGAAAATCATTTTTCAAATTTCTCCAAATACCCATCTGGATTGATACCACGTTTTATTCCCAACTTATACCCTAAAAATCAGTATATCCATTAACACTCCCAAGTGGAAACCTAAAAACTTCATCTTCAGTAAAAATCAAGTGCTTCCTCAGCATAGCTACCCATTTTCCAGATACAAAATCCTGAATAAAAACTTTTCCCAAGAAATTTCCAATTTCCACAAATAGAGATAGAAGCCCAAACCAGACATCTCTTCCCAGCCACACAATCCCCAGCGTAATCCCAAAACCTCATTTAATTAACTGTTTCCCCAAGCGAAATTTTCGGACCAAGAATTTTAGTTCTTCTCAAAAGATAAAATTCCCAAATAGATGTGTCTTCCATAGTAGAGTCTCACGAAATGTAAATTTAAAATCCCCCAGGAGAGATATTCCCCACGCCCCACTTAAGGTCCTTTGAATTGATCTCAACCCTTAGAATTGGTCGATCCAACTTAAGGTCCTCAGAATTGACCATGACCCTCAAAATTGATCGCTCTAACTTAAGGTCCTCAGAATTGACCATGGCCCTCATAATTGGTTGATCCCACTAAAGGTCCTCAGAATTGACCTCGACCCTCAGAATCGGTCACTCCAAATTAAGGTCCTCAGAATTGAACTCGACCCGTAGAATTTCTCTCTCCCACTTAAGGTCCTAAAAATTGACCCTGACCCTCAGAATTGGTCAATCCCACTAAAGTTCCTCAAAATTGACCTCGACCATCAGAATTCGTTGCTCCAACTTAAGGTCCTAAGAATTAACCTTCACCCGCATAATTACTCTCTCCCACTTAAAGTCCTTAGAATTGACCTCAACTCTCAGAATTGACCTCGACATTGGTAGATCTAACTTACGGTCTTTATAATTGAGCTCGGCCCTCAGAACTGGTAGCTCCCACTTAAGATCCACATAATTGACCTTGACCCTCAGAATTGGTTGTCCCAACTTAAGGGCCTTAGAATTGACCTCAACCTTTAGAATTGGTCGCTCTACTTAAGGTCCTCAAAATTGATCTAGACCTGCCGAATTGGTCACTCCCATATTAGGTCCTCAGAATTGACATCGCCCCTTAGAATTTTTTCATCTCTACCTATGGTCCTCAAAATCTACCTCGACCCTCAGAATTGGTCATCCTAAATTAAGGTCCTCAGAATTGACCTTGACCCACAGAATTGGTCACTCCCACTTAAGGTCCTTAGAATTGACCCCAACCTTCAGAATTAGTCACTCCAACTTAAGGTCCATAGAATTGACATTGACGCTCATAATTGGTCAATCTACTTAAGGTAATTAAAATTAACCTCGACCCTCAGAATCGATTTCTCCAACCTAAGGTCCTCCTAATTGACCTCGACCATCAGAATCAATCTCTCTAACCTAAGGTCATAAAAATTAACCTCGACCCTCATAATCGATCACTCCCACTTAAGGTCCTCAAAATGGACTTCGACCCTCAGAATTGGTCGCTGCAACTTAAGATCATCAAAATTGACCTCGACTCTCAGAATTGGTCGATCCAACTTAAGGTCCTCAGAATTGACCTCAACCTTCAGAGTTGGTCGCTCCCATTTAAGGTCCTCAAAATTGGTCACTCCAATTTAAGGTCCTCAAAATTGACCTCGACCATCAGCATTGGTTGTTCCTACTTAAGGTGCTCAGAATCGACCTCAACCCTTATAATTGGTTGCTCCAACTTAAGGTCCCTAAACTTAAACTCGTCCCTCAGAATTGGTCGCTCTACTTAATGTCCTCAGAATTGACCTCGACCCTCGAAATTGGTCGTCCCAACTTAAGGTCCTTAGAATTAACCTCAACCCTCAGACTTGGTCGATCCAACCTAAGGTCCTCATAATTGACCTCGACCCTCAGAATCGATCTCTCCAACTTAAGGTCCTCAGAATGGACTTCGACCCTCAGAATTGGTCGTTCCAACCTAAGGTCCTTATAACTGACCTCGATCCTTAGAATTGGCTGCTCTAACTTTATGTCCTCAGAATTGACCTCGGTCCTCAGAATTGGTCACTTCAACTTAAAGTCCTCAGAATTGACCTCGACCCTCAGAATTAGTCTCTCAAACTTAAGGTCCTAAGAATTGACATTGACCTTTAGAATTGGTCTCCCCCACTTAATGTCCTCATAATTAACCACGACCCTCATAATTGGTCACCCTTCGAAAGGTCCTCATAATTGACCTTAATTAGCTGAATTGGTCACTTCCATCTTAGTTCCATATAATTGACCTCGACCCACCCTCAGAATTAATTTATCATATCTTAAGGTCCTCATATTTGACCTTGAAGCTCTGAATTGGTTTCCCCCACTCCTAAAAAGATCCCTCTAACTTTAGGTCCTCAAAATTGATCTCAACCCTCACAATTGGTCGCTCCAACATAAAGTCCTCAAAATTGATCTCGACCCTCAGAATTGGTTATTCCAACATAAAGTCCTCAAAATTCATCTCGACCCTCAGAATTGGTCTCTCTACTTAAGGTCCTCATAATTAACCTCGACCCTCAGAATTGGTTATCCCAACTTAAGGTTCTCAGAATTGACCTCGACCCATAGAATTGGTTGCTCCCACTAAAGGTCCTCCCAATTGACCTCGATTATTAGAAGTGGTAAGATCCTCATAATTTAGGTCGACCCACAGAATTAGTCGCTCCAATTTAAGATCCTTAGAATTAACCTCGACCCTCAAAATTGGTCTCTGCAACTTAAGGTCCTTAGAATTGACCTCGACCCTCAGACTCGGTCTATCTACTTAAGGTCCTCAGAATTGGCCTCGACCCCTAGAATTGGTCACTCACATCTTAGTTACTCAGAATTGACCTCGGACCGCAGAATTGGCCATCCCCATTTTTACCTTAGGTCCTTAAAAATGGACTAGACCCTCTAAACTCCTCATCCTAATCTTTTTTGGTACTTAGAATTGACCTTTTTCCAAAACATCATATAGTATTTATTCGAAGGCTTTCACTTGATCTAATCAAACCTGTCGAGGGGTTCTGTAGAAATGACATTCTATGACCCCCTAAGTCTCTCATTAGGTCCCTAACACCTCCCTATTCACTACAAACCCTAGGTCATACTCCGAGTACTGATCTAGAGGCCACAAGGCACTTCAAGGCCCCGTTTGACTCTGGTCAACTCTATTGTCAGAGAAAAATCCCAATGAATCCTTAAAGGGATTTGACCCCCCTTTTCAATAAACCTTCCCATGCACGAATCTGTATTATAATTTGAATGAACGAACCATTTTACTACTAATAAACCAAGTTTGAGGCCACCGAGCACTCCTAGGCCCCGATTTTACCCTAATTAACTTCATAATCAGAGAGAAAGCTCAATGAATCCTTGAAGGGAACTAAAACCCCTTTCGAATGGTCTGGCACATGCACTAAATGGCATAAGCATTCTGATGAACGGTCCATTTTCCCCTAAAAATTGATCTGGAGGCCACTGGGTGCTCCCGGGCTTTGTTTGACCAAGATTATCTCTTTATCTCGAACAATACTGCAGAATCATTAAAGGGCACTGAATACTCTGCCCAGTGGTCTACTCCATATGCGAATTAGAATTACACTATGGATGAATGACCCATTTTACTCTGAAATGTCACCGGGTGCTTCTGGGCCCCATTGGACCAAAGTCAACTCTTCGAACAAACTGAAGATCTTTGTAACATAGAAGTGTCTTGCATAAATTTCCAATGGTTTTCCACCCCATGCCCAGTTCTAATTTACGATTTGGCCGAACGATCCATTACTGTCAAATAATCTCCTATCCAAAGGATCAATGAGCACTTCCAAACCCCATTTGACCCTAAGAAAGTTCTCAGAACTAGGAGCGACACAAAGTACTGTTGAAGGTCTCTAAATTACCTTTCTAATGGTATTCTCCATATATGATTTGGATTTACGAATTGCATTCTTCGACCATTTTTCCAAAATAATCTGCACAACACTACGAATTGGCAAGTCCATTTTGGCATTGTGTCTAAGGTCAGATGTCGATTGGCAGAGATAGGGACATGATGATTGGAAGTCCCCTACCCTATATAAGGATGCCATGAGCTCACTTCCAGGAGACCTCAGATCAATCAATATTAGTGATCTCATCAGCATTCTTTTACAAGCAGTGAAGTTTCCTTGTGTGAAACTCCTTTCCAACTTTTATTCCCATCATTTTCATGCCCAATTTAGAAAAAATCTCCTTCTCTCTCATCCAAAACTCATTCAAAATTTGAAGGAATCTCATCAAGGATCAATATCAGGCTTCAAGTCTCCAACGAAGGTCTTAACACCCTTCTCTCTCTCTAAATTTCTTTGTGTTCACATTATCTATATAAATTCTCAATTTAGTTTTTTACTTTAAATCATATACATTAACATTTCATCCTTTATTAGTTATATTACTCATACTTTATTTTCTATAAAAACCCGAAACACAGAAAAAACGGTTACACCTATAAATTTCGACCAGATTGTTCACCACATTTTCTCAAAACTAAATGCACCCTATCTACACACGCGCACACAAATAATAAACTCACATATGAATCTATGGGATAAACCCCACCCTTGCACCACATGAGAACTACGTGGACTTTGATGCCTTTATAGGATACAGAGGTGTTTTGGGCTAAAAACTAAAAACCCAAGAGTCGAGTCAAATTTTCCAATTTCTCATTTTCCCATTTAATACATTACTCATGTATATCATACTTGTGATTCATATTCATGTTTTATCTGACAAATATTATAATTTTATTATAATGATTAATATCTCGATAAGCGTGCACATCATATTTTATAATTATTATTTTGGGAACTTTCCATTGGATGACCTCACTTTATCTTTTCCATGATATGAGTTGAGCAATTTCGATCTCCATTTATATATACACATGCACACACTTCACGGAGAAATTAAGGGAAATTGTAACATAAGCCCATGAGAGACCGAAAGGGAGGGATGGGTACCTAACACCTTCCCATATTACAACTTAGCCCCCAAAACTCTGAATTATTGGGTTCCTAAGCATTAGTTTGCCTTTGATGCTACTCTCTCAAGACATCGACATGTTCTTTTGCCCATTTTGTGCAGAATAGGCTGGCGACTCCATCTCTTTACATCACCCCACATCGATAACGGCCAAAGCATTGCTAGAAAAGTGCACGAAACCTTCTCTCCCTCTCCGAGTGCGCGTACGCGAGCGCCAAAAGCCTAAGACGAAGGAAAGCCTGAGGGATGGCCACACCAAGTAACCTAGAAATTTTCCTAACTAGACCTAGAATGAACACTTTCTCCCATTGAGTTTCATCTGATATTTCCTAAAGATTTTGAAGGTGTTGGCCAAATCGCTAAGGTGGTCAGCTTTTTCCTTGCTCTTGACTAGAATGTTGTCAATGTAAACCTCCATGATTTCCCCCATCTACTTCTCGAACATTTTAGTGAACGACCTTAGTAATGTGTCCCCAATGTTCTTAAGATCGAATGGCATGGCCTTGTAGTAGTACAAATCCACTGGGGTGATGAATAATGTCTTGTCCTAGTCGAGGCCGAACAGCGAAATATGATGATACCCCGAATAGGCATCCAAGAAACACATTTTCTCGTGTGTTGCCATCGCATCGACCAATTGGTCTATCTTTGGCTGGGGAAGCTATTTTTATGGAGGACCTTATTAGGATAAATGAAATTGATACATACTCTACAGATGCCATTGCTTTTGTACACCATCACTGGATTTGTGAACCACTTTGAAAATTGAACTTATCTAATGGACCCTTCCTTCAGAAGCTTTCCCACTTCGTGTTCCGTCGCTTTAGCTATTTCTAGGGCTATTAGGCATGCTTTTTATGTGATCTACTTAAAAGATAGGTCCACATGAAGATGGTGGCGGGCCACTTGGGGGTCAATCCCTGGCAGGTCATCGGTTCCTAGGCAAACACATCCAAATTACTCTTTAGGAAGGAAACGTGCTCATTATTTTGGTGATCAATGAGTGTTGTCCCAATCAAAACTTTAATCTATAGAAGGTTGGCATCAAACGTAACCTCCTATAGTCTTTCAACGATCGTGTCAATCGGGTGGACCCTAATCTCCCCTTCCATTGGTCAATTGCACTTCAGTTTACATTTAAAAGGTGTAGCCTCATTTCGGGCTTCATCGGGAGGATATTCCTTTTCCTTCTTCTTTTCTACCCGAGGCTGAATGGAAGTGATGAATAATTTCCTACCGATAGCCTAAATCCCCAAAATTTCCACCACTCTTTGGTCTGTTACACACTTGAGCTTCTGATGTAGGTTAATGGTACGACTCTCATTGCATAAAGACACCCTTTGTCTAGAATTCCATGGTAGGGAGAGTCTATGTCAACCATGAGGAATTTAATTAATTTAGAAATATTTCCTTCCCTTACTGGCAAGACTATCTATCCCAATGATATCATGATCTTCCTCTTTGAGATCGGATAATTTGATCTTTTATTTATGGAATAAATCCAATTAAATAAACTCGGATGGGCGCCTTTGATCTACCTGTAGTCTATCAGCGTTCGAATTTATAATCCTAAGAGTGATTACGAGTGCTTCGTGGTGTGGGGTCCTTACCCCAACCAAATTTTATTTCATGAAGACGGTGTGTTTGTTGTAGTTGACATCCTTCGGTCTCTCGTGCTTACCATAATGGCTTTTAGTAGGGTCAATCTAAAAGGCTTCCATAATGGTCATAACATTCTTTAGTTCCATTTGAATAATGCTTCCTTAAATCTTCTTGAGGTCGGAGGCTCCGTAAATTACTGCATATTCTTGTCTCATGTCCTTATCTATGACATCATCTAGTTTCTGGTTGCTATTAGCTGCTATTGGTTACAACCTCATCATCTTTATTATTTATATACTCATACATATGCCTAGTTTAGGTCGGCTCCTCCAAGTGAGATTTTAATGCTATGTAATTCTTTATTTGGTGATCACATTCTTTGTGGAATCCGCATCATAGCTCGTTGTTCTTCGTCATTGGGTCACTACCCATATTCTTGGGCCACTTCATAAATAGTTAATCCTTGATCTTTCCCAGTATTTTATAGATTGGTTCCTTAAGGACCATGTCGATATCTTGGAAGGCTTTCTAAGGATCCACCTTACCGCACATTCTTGCCCCCATTTTTGTTCCCCTTTTAGGATTATTGTCCTTGTCGCCTCCCTTATTTGTCGTGATGTGACTAGTTTCAACAGGGCTAGTATGAACCATATCCTCAACATTAGAGTATTTCTCATTGCACACTATGAAAGTGGTTGGTAGATAGATTTTGAAGGATGTTGTGGCAACTCTCTTTGACAAGTCCTCTATTTCATTGAACACTTCCAAATATCTTTTGGCATACTCGCGAAGAGTTTTGTGTGGCTTCTTCTTCATCGTGAGTAGTGAATCCATCCTCTTTGGGTGGGAGCTGCTGGTTATAAAGCGAGCAATGAAGGCCTTTATAAGGACCTTGAATCTCATGATGTACCAATGGGGCAGCCTCTCAAAGAACTTTTGAGCTACTTATGTAGGATAGAAAGGAATACACGACACATAAGAGAGTCTTTATGGGTCCACAGGGTCATAGTCTTCCTGTACTAACTGACGTGGTCTATGGCGTAAATTTTGCCATCATATATTTTTAACCTAGGGGCTGTGAAATTTTTTGGGGCTTTTCATCCTCATTCTCCCTTGAAAAATAGGATATCATATATGTGTTAAGAGCTCTTATGTCCAACTCTTTGGTGGACCTAGAACCTCGATGGGTTGGGTGTTGATCCATATATCTTAGAAACTAAAATTCTTATGTCATGGCGTTCATCATTCCTATGGCATCTCTCTGGTCGGCCATGTGTCGATTTATCTAAGTCGCGCCTAAATCTCCACCCTCGATTGTGCGTGTTCCTCGCCTGAGAAATAGGAGTCCTTGCACAACGCTTTGGGTTATGTCCTTGGAGGTCTCTCTCCATTATTTCTAGTCACCTCTGAATGAGAGTGTTTTCTTCCATTTGGAGGCGTGTGGACTCCTCTTACTCTTGAATCCTATCTTCATAGGCATCGACCAATAATGAAATTTACGTAAACATAGGTGGGTCGTGGGTCTCTTTAGAAGGTGGTCTCTCTTGGCAAAATCTTAGATTTGTCTATCAATAAATCTGGGACCTGGCCATTACAGGAATTGGGTCGTCATGTACATCATCAACTTGGGGCAGGTTCCTTCAATGGTGAGACATTGTGGCACTTTCTTTTAGTGATTACTTTCATAGGAAAAAAAATCACTTCCCACAGACGACTCCAATTGTGAGTGCAAGAATAATCAAAATGAAGAAACCTAATAAAGCAAGAAAATTAAGAAAGTAAATCAATCTCATACATAACATAAAATGTACGTGGTTCGACAAGTTGCCTATGTACACGGAGAGGTCATTATTTTTTATTGGTATGTCTCTCGAGTTACAATGTTACATTTATAGTAACGTTCAAGTGGTTGAGTTGTGCAAGAAAATCTTCCTGCTTAAATATAACTTGTGAGGTGTCCATTAATATTTCTCCAAGATTATTGGTAACCAATTTGATCTTATCAAGATGTATTAAAGCACATGTTAATATAAGGGTGAAATTAATCATCTAAGTTGGGTTCAACTCATCTTATTTATTACTGGATTAGTCGGCTGTAATCATAGATGGTCCTAGCAAAATGTTTTAGTCCCCATAATTCTTGACATTGAGAATTTACATATTGTAGACACCCCGTCCTAGGACCCCCTAAGCACGTCCTTACATTCGTATCACTCGGTCGTTCATCGCAAACCCTAGTTCATACTCCGTGTACCAATCTAGAGGCCATCGGGCACTCTCATGCCTCATTTGACTCTATTCAAATTTCACATTTGAGCGAAAGTTTAATGAAAATTTGAAGGCTCTGAATTGAAAACTGATCTGGAGGCCACCGGGTGCTCTGGAGCCCATTTGACCCCGGTCGACTCTTCAACTGAAATGAAGCTTAATAAAGCTTTGAAGGGATAAGAATACCTTTTGCAATGGTTTTTCACATGTGTGAATCATCCTTACAGTATAAACAAATAACCTATTTTACTTTGAAGGGTTGTTAGGCACTTTCGGGGACCCGTTTGACCTAGGTCAAATCTCCAAACCGAATGAAGCTAAATGAAATCTCGAGGGGCACTTAATGAATTTCGCAATAGTCCATACCATTCAGGAATTGGACTTATGGTTTGGACGAAAAATACATTTTCCTTTGAGAATTTCCTGTCTAGTGACCAATAAACATTGTCGGCCCCCTTTTGACTTAATTCAACTTTTGAACCCGAGAATGGATCAATGTATTCTGAAAGTTCTCTGAATACCCTTTTCAATGGTCTACCACATGCGGGATTCGGACTTACGGCTCATAGTTTAAAATAGTTTTTTTTAAAACATGTTGAAGAATGCTGAAAGGCAGTCCCATTACCCTGCCTATCGGCAGTGTGTCTAGGGTTCTATGCTGATACGAAGGTCAAGTACCATGATGATCAACCCCCCTTTGCCTTATAAACAGAAGCCATTACGTCACTCTGAAAAGCATCCCTGAACATAACTCGCAATGATCTAGAGAGAATTCTCTCAAATTTAAAATTGCTCCCCATAAAAAGACCATTTCCCACATTCCTTGCCATACTCTTTTAAGTAAATCCCCCCCATATCCTAAAACCACCAGCATCTCATCGCAATATCAACGCAACTACAATCAAGATCCACTTCAAGTCTTCATAAAGAGGCCTAATTCTGCCCCTCTGTGTTTAAATTCTCTTATTTTCCATTAGTTAGTTAATTTTCACTTTAGTACTCTACTTAATTACATGACATATGTTAATTCCAAACTTTTTATTATTATTATTCGTACATACTTTATTTTCATAAGAAAAATCCAAAAACAAGAAAAAGTGGGTTTACGTATAAATTCCAAATAGGGAATTCTCATCACATTTTCTCAAACAAAAACTCTTGATTCTACACAAATGCATATAAAGAAAGTACTCGATTGGATTTATGAGTTAAACCCCACCTCATATTGTCTTCAAACTATGTGGATTTTGATATCCTCGGGCTACGTAGGCATCTTGGGTAAATCCCTAAACTCGAGCTCTCTCACATACATTTACTACTTTGTTTTTATCATATATATATATATATATATATATATATATATATATATATATATGGGGGGGGGGGGTGCTTGCTTAACCATTGTTCTTCTATAAGGACTTGTGAACTAACAAACACTTACATCATACTTTGAATTACTATTTTGGGAACACTCCTAAGTATGACATCGCATCGCCTTTATCCATGATGCTGTAATACCCCGTACTTTTGTTGATTTTAAAAATTATGAGATTAATTATTATTGTGGGATTAATTAAATTAAATGTGAGAAATTAATTATTAATTAATCTAGTTTAAAATAAATATTAAGTAGCATGACAAGAGTTAATACTTATTGTTGAAAATTATTGAATATTACTATGTGAGTAAATAATATGGGATTATGATATTATATATTTGTCATGACTGAGAAATACGATGGTTCGGTAAATTAAGTCGGGACGCGCATGTGAGTCGTGTCGGGACTATTTTAATGGGTTAAAAAGATAATTTATTTTTATGCAACTCGTATGGGTATTTTGAGTGCGTCAATGAGTCCAGAAGGGTCAAGTTAGTCATAAAACTCAACCCGGGTGTTTTATTTGGATTTCAGGGCAATTTAGGCCAAACCGACACCACGGAGGGGTATTTTGGTGTTTTGAGATTTTGAGAATTAAAATGGAAAAAAATTGGGAAAATAAAATGAAAGGTACGTGGGTTAGATGGAGGTTGTCAGTTTATAAACCTAAGAGAGAGAGAGAGAGAGAGAGAGAGAGAGATAGAACCAAAGAGGATGAATAAGAGCTCCATAGGTGTTCTTGGTCCAAAACTCAAGCTCTCACACCAACAATCCCACTAACGTGTAGATCGAGAGGAAAGGACCACCCAAATACAAGTTTCAGTCAACGAACAAGAAGTTCTACATAAGTCAAGTGTTTATCTTGCTAAATTTTGTGAATATATTACCCATGTTAGACTAGGTTGTTGAATCATCCATAAAATAATAAATTTGACGATTAAATTGATTTTAAATGATGAATTTGGGTAGGAACTTCATGTAGATTGAGAAACACTATTTAGAGATATAAATTCAAATATTTATGCATGATTAAATACGAATTTAATTTGGGTTTAGATTAGACATTAATGGTGATTATAGAAATCTAGGTCTTTTAAGGATTTCTTGAATTAATGCATCCATACTTGAGATTTAATCGAATGTTGATGTTAAACCATGTTTAAAGACATCCTATTAGGTGTAGAAATTATTTAGGATGAGTGGTTTTGTGTTGGGTGAAATTACACATGAATTGGGTGGACAAAATGGAAGAAAAACGCAGAAATTCAAAGGTAGGGAACAATCTGGGTCAAGGTCGTTCAAATGACGAAGGGAACTGGAATCTCATTTGAATGACCTTGTTCGAACTAGATTTTCAATGACAAGTTCAACGAGAATTTAGAGTTAGGTTCATTAGAAATAGGTTCAAACGTACTCATTCGAATGAGATTTCCAACGAGAATTCAGGGTCCTAACTCGTTCGAAGTTTCGTTCGAACGAGATTTCTGACACTTATAACGAGATTTCAGAAAATGGTAAATTTCCCAATTTAGTAGAAATATTACGAGGATAGTTCGAGAGTGAGGGAATAGTCGTAATGGGCCAATACAACGAGTAGTAGAGAATATTATGCTACCTATATTAAGAAAGAATTGGGTTACCTAAGGTCTATATTGGGTTGGATAAATACCTAAAATTGTAATATGATTATGTGAATAACTAAGATTATAATAAGTTGTGTGTATACCTATGGATTGTTTACTATGTGTATGACATACCTACGCTGCTTGCTATCGGGTGGAGGTTGCGCATTTGGGCATTCTTATCCTGATGAGCCTTAGAGGGGATCTTTAGGCTTGCACTATAGTACGTAGAACCTTGGACACGTGCTATCCGAGATATGATAGTTTGACGGTTTAATGGGAACATAGGTATGTGCGTGACCTATTGGGCTAGGGACTATGTTCACCTCCAATGTGTGTTATTGTATTTTGATGGTTCATGGGAGATTATCCAAACCTTCATCCCTATTTAGTGCGAGATGTATCGGTATACGATAGCAGTGTATGCATTGAGCCAAGAGGTCTTAACCTAGGGGTGCACTATTAGTGTGTGTGTGTGTGTATATATATATATATATATATATATATGTATGTATGTATAGTGATGATGTTGAATATACATATACTTGAGAACAATTCTACTGTGCGAATGAGTAGATATGGTAATAATGATAAGTGAATTTATCTTAGTGAGTAAAAGATTAACTACACGAATAGTGAAAATGTAAATCATCTATTTGGGATAAACTGTGTTGATCACATATTGTATAGGCGATACGGGAGTACTAGGGGTGAATGTTTGTAGTGATATTGCGGCTTCTAACTAGTTAGGCTGGGTAGCATAGATAATATGGGTTAGAAGATGCATTAGACATGCACATTAGTTGAGAGGTGAGCATCTCAGGTGAGGGCACGAATTTGTAACATGTATATAATATGTGCTAAATTGCATTTATGCACTTGCTGTTTTAAAACTATTTTTACTCGGGTTCTGACTTGTATCTTTCACATCTTCTCTCCTCTCTCTCTCTCTCTTTCTCTCTCTCTCTCTCTATATATATATATATATATGTGTGTGTGTGTGTGTGTGTGTGTGTGTGTGTGTGTGTGTACATATATATATGTATGTATGTATCCTAACAGGTGCATCTATAGGGACACCAGATCTTGACACTTGGATTATTTGACGAGCTGCAGCGATTGTGGAAGCTGTAGGTCCTTGAGATTAGACGCATCTATCATTTCTTTCAGTTTATTCAGACTTTCTATTCAGGGCATATGTCTCCATTCTCAGACTATTTTTATTCTGAGAGATTTTTTTTTATTTCATCAGTATTTCAGTTTCAGTTAAACTTCGTATTTTATGTTGGTGATTGTAGACATTTTAACTGGGATATTCATCTCAGTATTTACTATTATGTTATTTAGATCAGTGGTTGGTATTTGCTTTGTTGTATGGTTAATTTAGTTAATGAAGTGGGATACTTATTAAAAGAAACTGAATGGATGTGTTAGGAGTGAATGTTTTTTACACTAGCTTAATTAAATATTAGGTAATTTATAGAATTATAGTTTTTCGACACTGATGCTAAGAATGAACCAACTGAACATTCTGTTTTAATTTAATAAAGGACCGATCACCCGATATTCAATTGGGTGAGATGTCACAGAAGCGAGCCGAGGGATTCCATCCATTTTTTATACTATGCAAATAAGCACACACATCAAGGTGTTCAATAGGAGAAGCTTAACACATGCCCATGAGAGACCGAAAGGGAGGGATAGGGGCCTAACACCTTCCCATTTTGTCGCATAATCCTCGGACCCTTCAACTACTTGGTTTTAAAAGATTTAATATTGTCCTTGATGTCGTTATCTGGAGGCAAAAACATTTATTTTTCCTATTTTGTGCAAAATAGGCTAGCGACTCTATCTTTACATATCACCCCGCATCGAAGATGGCTGAGTGCCCTGATAAAGGATGCAATCACCCTCGTATGCCAAAAAAGGAAAAGAAATAAGGGATCCACCTCTAAAGACAACCCCTTGGACCCCTAGAAATCCCTCGGGGTGGCTACAGTGTCGACTCTGCTGGGGACTACTATAAGAGGACTAGACTCTATTTTTCATGGGTGTTATTCTTTTCTTCATGTGTGCATATGCATCTACCTGTATGTTCCCTTTTCTTCTCTGTCTACTTCTTATGTATATCTCTCTCATGTATATATCACTTTCCACTCACTTATAAAATTCACACACTTGTATATACTCTACATGTACACTTCACACACTTAGACTTAGCTTCACTTTACACTCACATGCTTCACACACCACTTAGAATATCCTTTCTTAGGCTTCACTATCACACACCCACACTTCTTACACTTGTATATATTCTCACTTACACCTATCACACATCACTTGTTGATCCATGTATAGGCTCACTACCACATTCACTCACATGTATCCATGAGTAGTATAGTCTCCATCCTAGATTTAATACTCGTATGTGCTACCCATTAGTGTAGCATTCCCTTTACTCATCATAACAATAAAAAATGATAAAAAATACTCTCTCCATAATATGTTAACTAAGTCTCATGCATTTCTGCACACTACATCACCAAGAGCATGGCTATATTGGCCAAAAAAATTTCCCATATTGGGGGGGGGGGGGGGGGGGGGGGAGGGTCACTTTGTGATGGACGCTGGTCCTGTGAGTCACATTTAGCCTAAGGGATAGGACTCTTACCTTCAATTATCCTCGTTTCTTAGACGTATATCGAACGGTTACCCCCCCCCCCATCGTATCGCTTGACCCAAATAATGACTGGAGGTATATAGCAGGGAACTCGTTCAGATACATCGAGTATACCGAATTCTCTCTCACCATACTATCCCTATGAGGTATATAGTAAGGTAATTCACGTACACTCAGGTATATTAAATGACTTATCCATAAGTACCGATGAATGATTTCCCATATAATCAAGAGGTATATCATGAATTTCATGCCAAGAGGGGAACCCTTCCACTAACCCAATAATTTCATAAATCTCACAGTGGTCAAACCCAAGGCACTCATATTTAGTTTTACAGTTACCATGTGAAACTCTACCAAAAAATTGGGTCAGCATACGACCTGAATTTTCATGCTATTATGCCTATTTTAAAACAGATGGGGTAATGACTTTGACAATTCTGATGATGAACCCAGTCAAGAAGAAACTAGTTTAGTAACTAGTCTGTGGGGAAGGATATCCTTCGAACATCTATGGAGATAAATCAATGAGGTGGCCATTCAGTCAGAGGAAGATGAAGACATTGGGTTCTTTTTTTCCCTCCCTTAGTGAATCAAATAACCAGGTCAAGGAGACACTATAAATATCCAATTCCACATGTGATCGAGAGATATAAAGGAAAGGTGGTTGTCAAATAATTTCCCCTAACATAAATGGCCATCCAGGAGAGTAGAATCCTTAACCAGCTCAAGAAAACCCAATCCAATATCACCCTATAATGACTTTTCATATCCTCCCAGTTGCACCGAAATTCTTTGATAAAACTCCTCATCGGGTCTACAATCCATCTTTCTACTAGGTCCTTGACCTCTTCTAGACTACTCTCCTTTTTTAAATAAGATATAAGGAAGATCGTCCCTAATCACAATAATGCTCTTAATATCTTCGCTGGAGTCTTAGAAAAGACAATCCCACTCTCACTTATTGACAACAAATATTCTCTTAATATTTTTCCTATCTGAACCTTCAATTGTCTGGGATTGAAAGTCAGTAAACTCACTTCTACTTTCGCTATCATTCGTGCTTACGATAATACTCGTCGAGAGGTAATGGGGTCTATAAAACTCACAATAGGGGCTGGACCTATCAATCCTATCATTCAGTTACAAGTCCTTGACATACCTATATGTTTCAATCTACTCCTTGGTCGTCCATGGGTCCATAACATCTGAGGTGTATCTTCTTCTCTACATCAGAAATGAAATTCTTTTCCAAAGGCCAGGTTATTACCATCTTAAGGGGTGGCGAGTACTAGAAACCCGATATTAAAAATCCAGGATCGAACGGATGACATGCTCCTCTCTAGTTTTAGAGTTGACCCATTTCCCCTTCCAATAGGAAAATTTTCAAAGACTGAGTCTGTTCGGAACATAACCCTCGTGGAAACATTAATGTGATTCATATGTTCAATAATATGTACTTTATGGCCTAAATGGGGGTACGACGATGCAAGAAAGGGATCCTTGAGCCCATAGTACTGAATGAGGAATTTCCCTCATGTGGACAGAGTTACCAGCCTGTACCAAAAGAACTCAGAGCACTCCTGCGACCATGATAGAAGAAAATCTCAGAAGAAGAAAATAGTATTTTGAGAGACTCTTTGAACGAAAGGTTTATCAAGGAGGGGAAAACATCCCTTTCTACGGCTTCCCTAAACCATGGTATGACCGTATCGATAAGAATATGAAATTGGGGCTAGAAATCTTCTTTTAAGACAGTATGCCTTGGGTCCAGGACTAGCAACATGAAGTACAACCTCTCACGAGATAGTTGGGACAATTATCGAGGATTCTAAGGAAAGTGATTTGGAGGAATCGTTCAACCTGCAAACATAGCGACTGAGTCTCTGCATAGTCTCCTCAGATACCAAGCCGTTGGATCTGTATACTCAACTGGAATGTCGTGTATGTTCAACTTATCAGATTCAACCCGACTTTGCAGTCTACTATAACCAAGTCTCTTCAACCAATGTTGTTATTACTTTTATTGATATAAATGTAACTGAGATCTCTTTGGAGAAGGTTCTCAATGCTATTTTTCTAAAAAAAAATAAACGAATATTTTGAGTATCTTGCTATGCCATACATTAATTCTCTTGATTCTCATCAAACCTTTAATGATGATGATTTTGCAAATGAAAAACTGTTAACTAATCATATTAAGGAGAATAACAAGCAACATAATTGCATTCAATTTAAGGATGATAAGAATATTTTTCTTAATCTCGGTTCTAGTAGCCATCAGCACGAGATTAGGGTAGGGTGATAAGCTCCCAAAAGTTTACATTTCATATCCCAAATAGATGATTTTTAGTTTCTAATTCTCGGAAAATTGGGTCTTATACGCGTAAATGTTAATGTACTGGCATGATTGCAGTTACGGTGTCAAAAGTTATATTTTGAGGCAATTTGCAGTTCAAATGGATCTAATTAGAAATCCCATAACCCTAGCCTAGCCTTAACCTAGCTTAAACCTACCCCGAACCCTCGTCTGTGCGTTGTGTTTGCAGTTTTAGAATTTTATTTAATTCATTTTTATTTTTATATTTATTTAGAATTTTCTAGGATTTATTTTCTATTGTTATATTTCTTTCTCTCGATTTTGATTTTTATTAGTTTTTAATTTTTTCCTTCATTTTCTTTTCTTTTATTTTTATTAGGATTAGTTTTTAGGAATTTATTTTCTACTTTTATTATATTTTATCCTTCTTTAGTTTTATTGTATTAAGATTATATTTTTAGTTTTAATAGATTTTTATTTTTATTTTGTGTCTTTTATATTTTTTATTTAGAATTTTAGTTTTTTTAGTTTTATTACATTTTTAATTTTTAGTTTTATTTCTTTTTATTTTTAGGATTAGTCTTTAGTAGTTTACTAGATTTTTATTTTTAGTTTAGTTTAATTTTTATTTTTGTCCTACTTGTTTTTATTAGGTTTATTTTTATTATTTATTATTTTCTTATTTTTATTTTTCTAGTTGGGTACAAACTAATACACACACACACATTATCCCATATTCCCCCATACACCCAGAAAAAAAAACACACCAATTACCATACACCTCACACACACCCTTTCAACCCCACCATCATCTTCAACATCACCTCACTCTCTCACCAACACCACCATAACCACACACTGCCATTATCCAAACCTTAACCCACCAACCTTATCATCCACCTACGAACTCTCAAATTCGGAGCCTGTCGACCTCCAAATTCCTTCCATCCACGGTCGTACTCCCAACTCCATGCGAGTCCAACCCTCCGATGACACAACCTAGGTAGAAATCCAAGCCTTGACCCCTTACCTGCCTAACCCCCTATCCCCGCCCAATACCCGGCGACACCCTACGGCGATTCCCACTACTATTAAACCCCTCAACCCGTGAACCGGCGATGCAAACCAGGAAACCCATAGCACCAAACACCATGACCCGAGCTTAACATCGTGACCCAAGACTGAAAAAACTAACTCCCATGACCCGAACTCCCAACCTAAACCTTCAAACTCGTAACCCATTTCGTCCAACTAGCGAACCCGCAACCTGCACAACCCATATCCGAACATACATTGACCCTATTCCTTCTCAAGACATAGACCAACAAAATAAACCAACATGTGTTAAATCCCACTTAACCCCAATACCCATTTTACCCCCAACTCGTCCTAACTACACTATCTCCCACATGCACCCTCTTTAATTCCTAAATTAACCCTCACCCAATACCTCACACACCCTCTTACACCACTAACCTGCCAAATTTATGTGACAACCTGTTGTTCCGAAATAGGGGTGGCCATCCCGACACTCCAATAAAATAGGAATCAAGGATGGAATCATTCTCAGCATCACAACAAAATAAAAAGTTTACTGGATAACCACTCCTTATTTCAGAAAAATGGGTTGCCAAAAATTTGGTTTCATAATTTAAAGAAAAGAATTTAAATAACCCAACTTAAAAAGAAAGTGGAAACCCAAGAATATATAATATTACATACACCACGAATAAATAATAAGAGACCGAATATGCTGTCGGTCAAGAGTCTCATACAATTTAACACAACATTTTAATGTAAATTACATAATACATTACATTAAGCAAATACAATCGTTTGGACCACGCGCCCGAGTAAATGACTCGATCTTATCTAGAGAACAAGGATGACGGCGTCTATTTCAAAATGTCCCATAATACCCGCCAAGCATCACGGCTCGTCAAAGACACTAGGATAGGAAGTCAGATCAGGAAACCTTGCGGCGGAGTACCTGAGCGGATACAAGATGCAATCACAATAAGAAATATAAACTGGTATGGGCCCGGTTCTATATGATTACCAGATGAATAAAGAGTATGACAGTTATGAATGATAATCATGACTAAATAATGAGAATCTAACTACACAATTTTATGCATAAGCTAAGACAATTTTAAATCATCATGAGTCTAAAACAATTAAACAAGAGAATAAGAATGATTTACATTAATTTAAAATCTTCCACCAAAACATTTATTCCATTTTATGGTTCCATTCCTTGACAGGAAAATATAATCAAACTTTAAAGCCCTTTATGGAATTCCATTCCTTAGCAGAAATATTATCATCAGCAAATGCTCTTTGTGGCATTTCATTGTGCTCTTTATGGAACATCACAACATCAAGTCCCACTTGATTATGAATAGTTATATTTACATACATATAACGATTCTAAGACCGTCCGTCTAGGTTTCCCCACTGCACGCGCCCCAAAATGACCATCATCTTCCAGGGCCTATCATCAAGATAACCTGGGCACCTATAACGCAAGACATCGGGAAGCAGCCATGTACCTGATGGGTAGTCATAACCACACCCGAAATTACCTACCCATCGCAGAAAAATATACAACAAACAAACGCTCACATGGCTTAGGGCTATATGCACCCTGCATTCATTAGCCAGGGGGTTTCACCTCACGCACGAACTTCCCTTATGATGGCATTTAGAGAGGTGTGTTTAAGTAAATTAACATTTACCATAATTATTACCATTTTCATTTCATTTTCAATTCCAATTTACATTGTATGTTTCTTTTTATTAGAAACCATAGTCATTTAGATTTTTGTAAATAATTCACCTTATTATCCGGAGCCATACGATAAATTATATCGTTACTACCACCTCAAAGGAGTAAACAAACTCTTAATTATCTCCAAACATTATAGGGTGCTATTTTAAAACCCCAAGACTATCATCCTTCAAATAAATGAATAAACTTCCAATTGATTCTCCCAACACACTTTTATGGTGTTATTATAAACCATCAAGATTAACATAGCTCAATTTAGCTTCTAAGGTATCCCAAACATAATACTATAACTCTTAGTTTTAGTACTTAGCTAGAAGAAAAGAATGCCCTATCATCAATAGGCATATCCCCGAAAAAGCCATATAAACCATTACTAATCTAGGGTAGTTACCCTACTCATATAAAACTCAAGGACTCTAAGTTTACTTCATATAAGAAGGTTCCTAGGTCCTAAGCCTAAAGAAAAAGGAGAAAATTTGAGTAAAAAAAATAACTCAAAAACAGCATGATTCCGAATCGATTCGCCCAAACAGCGAATCGGTTCGGACATAAGACCTGGGATTATACAAACTATCGAATCAATTCGGCCTTAACCCGAATCGATTTGGCCTTAACCCTAATCGATTCGGGTACCCTGACCTGGGAACTGCCCCTTAGCGAATCGATTCGCCTAGGGAGCCAAATCGATTCGGCCTGGAGAAATTGCCAAGAATGGCTTACGGGTTGTAAACCCTAGAGTTTCTCCACACCTCAAATCTCTTCCATTTTTACCCACAACCAACATCATAAATCTACCCCAAATCAACCTACATGAATAACCACTACTAAAACCCACAATTTCTTCAACCCAAAACAAAATTTAGGGTTTAAACATCATAAATTTCATATTTATCGCAAAATTACAAATACACAACTATCACACAAATTACTCAACTTAAATCACATATTTGCAAGTAGAAAAGTTCCCTTAGGGTTGAAATCTCAGATTTCTTGGTGGTAGATGCAATCCCAATCCTTCAATCTCCAAATCTCTCTTCTTTCTCCATTTTTCTCCCAAGCTCTCTTCCTCTCTCTATCTCTCAATGTTTAATAAAATCACTTAAGAGAAATAAAAGAAAGGCAAGACACAAATCGTGCCTTTAGTCCACAATTCCCAACTTAAGTTGTTAATACCACGTTAAAATGACTCCCAAATACGCATTTAAGTTAAAACCAGGTAAATGTGCCCAAAACCCAAAAATATAATATAGCACTTATTTTGACTGTCTCGGACATTCTGGGACTAACTACACCCTCTAAATTGGCATCCGACAATTTTATCAATTATTTCTAGTTCTGGTTTCATTTAAACCATAATGTCATTTAAATCACATGACACTATAAAACATGCAACCTAATGATATTTACTTTCACATACAGTAAATATGCATCAATCTAGAAAATATTAACTTCCAACTCGTTCAATTAATATTTACTCCAGTTACAACATTTTATATAATTACCTTATGCTGTAAAATTAATATAAAAGTAGCCTCCAAAAAGCGAGGGTTGTTACATACTCCCCCCCTTATGAGGGGATTTTGCCCTCAAAATTCGGGCATACCCTATACGCATAAACGGTATACTAACTTAAAATATCATCCTATCGCCCTTAACGAACCCTCGTTATTACGGCGTCCCAAAATGGAGTCGGACTAAGGTCGTCACTGTCGATCTCAGTCTATAATCTTTGTGCTCTGGCATAGCACAAAGGTACCTCACAAACTATCAATTCTAACTTCCTACGGAGGAAGATGATAACCACGCGACTCGGCGTAAATAGTCTTACATCTTTAATCGCGTTACATCACACCTTAGGGGTACTCACACCAAAGCTAAATGGCTTAACCCCAACATTACTCAACTTCTCCTCGCATAGGCGTAGCCCTTCAAAACATATGGCTCAAAAAGCCCAGTCACTAAAGAAATGTTCCAGGATCACTCCAAGTCCAAGGAACTAATTGTTCGCTGGCCTCATCCAACGAGTATGCAAATTATTCACCCGGTTACACAAGGCCACTCAAAAAGCCTAATTATTGTACGAGAATTTCCATTCCATACAATCTACTGCTCTCATCCATCCAGTTAGCCTAAGGCGCCCATTTAAGGTATGCGTTTTAGCCATACGTTAACTTCCTCCATTCATCCATCCATTTTAGGGTGGTAAGATATATACCCCACAAACCTATAATATATTATCCATACTATTCCCATTCCTTCCTGGAAACTTTACCAAAATATCGGCATAAAAAATCTAGCCTCGGTTCACTACTATTGTTAGGCACTTCACACGTTTTTTTTTACCACCCCTCCCTAAAAAGCGGGGTATACTCTCCACATAACATTCGCCCACAATGTTTGGAAAAGCAACGGCTTGGTTGAACGATCGACAATTTCCTCAAATAGGATCATAACCATTTCGGTGTCGGTAATTCAAAGAAGACGTCTATGAATATACCCTTCTTCATTCCACAACTACTCTCTTCACACGAGTAGGTGAAATGGTCAATCATATACTAGAATGCTCTTACTTCAAGGTCTTCCTAATCATGCTCATTTCATTTGGCTTTCCATGCCATCACAAATATCTCTGACGGGTTTCTTACACGACGCATCTACTACCCCAATCGGATTCTCTTAGAAAATGATAAAAATCCAATCAATAGTCCATTATGGACTTCGTATACCAACTCGATTTCTCTCACGATATACTGCAACAACTTGTTGCTCACGAGAAAGACTAAATTTCCTACACAAGAAGTAGTGCCTCCAACACTTTAAGGCGATTGCTATCGCAATGAATTTTAATTTAAGCGTGGAAGAATACTCCCCACAAAGTTTAAGCTTGTGAGACGCATAGACAACAGATTCATGCTCCAGTATTATTACTCCCCATCCTGGCAGAGACTTGTTCCTTAAATTCACCCCCGAACATAACCACATGAACTCGGGAGTGACAGTCATCTCATCCTTTTAACTCCCCCAAAAGTTAGGTTACCAATGTAACCTTCTATCTAAGAGAGGCCTCATCTCCATCGTCCTAACCTATGACATCTCTCGAGACTCCAAACTCCTCATTTCTAGGGACCTACTCCCCCTAAGGGTTAACCCACAACATATTTGTGGTCAACACCGTAAAGCCTTCCTAAACCAACATCACATGCCCTAATGGCCTTACGTCCTAATAAATATAAGATCGATCTAGATATATATATATATATATCCTATCTAAGTCGTAGACGTATAATACTAAGTATATCCCTAGTGTCCAAGACGTATCTCAACTTTCGACAGTCGCTCGGTTTCATGCATGGGACATATCGCCGAAGAGAAATCCAAACAAGGAACCCTCCCGTTACACTACTACCTCACATCATCGGTCATCAAGATGTGACGGTCTAAAACACATGATCGGGATCGGTAAAAGTCTAACTCACAACCCTATTAATAAGATTTTACCTCTATGTATTACCATTGCATAATTAAGGATTTCATCTACTCAGACATTTATTTTTTGTAAAGTCTTAAAAACACTTATCCAATACATAATTACAACATTTTAAACAGCCTTCTTATCAAGGCATAAACTGAAGTCTCAATTCGACTTCATATCTCAGTCTCCCTCACATCGATCAGAGGAGAGAACTATATACAGTGCTTTTATCTCGCACTTTAACAGCCCTTAATCACTCTTCTACGTGATTCTCGGCTAAACCCTTCAACCCAACTCTTAACCAACAAAATAAAATAAAATAAAATGGAATGAACTAAAAGAAGAATGAACAACATCTCTCCACTTCCAACGTCATCGAGGTTCACGTGTGGAGCGTCCAACAAAAGCGGAATCCAAACAAGGAACCCCTCCAATGCATTACTACTCAACCTTGTTGGTCATGGAGATAAGGCATACTAATCACATACAATGCAAAAAGCCACCAAACACACACGCAAGATAACACAACAAGGAATAAAAACCTCTTACATACCTCAACCACCCCTATAAAGTCTCGACCTGTATCCAGGAGAGATATTATATGACAACTAGTTCCATCCTGAAACTAGAAGTAGGATAGCCTCGCAATCTAATTGCTTGCTATCACCCCAAACAAACCAAAATATCTTTACTTGTATAGTACATATCATACAAGTAATACATAACGTACATCGTACTGAAAAGAAACTATATCATCACTCGCTTTATAACGAGTAAAGGAAAATATAAAACTTCCCTACCACAGAAGTCATGTAATTACCATATTTAGTAGTGTCGATACTACCACAACCTCAATATACACACCTGAATCTATAGTAGATACAATTCTACTAAATCTTATCCTAATGAATACACCACCCACTAATAAGGTGGAATTCCCGCCAACAATTTATGACAATCACTCCGGGTTAATACTAATGGTTCTCAGACTCCGTACTTGAGTCTTATCCGAACCAACATTTCTTCGGTCAACTCCCCATCTAGGAACTTTATTCTTTCCCTTGTTCTCCAATCAACATAATGAAAATGCGTGGTTCTTACACGTCATAACCATTGTTCCGCCCCTAACTGCCAAACAATTATCCACGTAGCCCCTCTTACTTTCTCTGTAAAAGAGAACACGCTACCGGCCTCCTCTTCCTCAGTTCAATGAAACCTCCCCAGGAGGATGTCCACTAATGGGGTTTCATGATCACTGCTCCATCAGAAGTGTTAGCGACACTTATTCTGGAGCTTATCATTCCATCAAATGCTCTTTCTTCCTTATTTTGGTGTACGACATCCCTAACCGTACAACTCTTTATTCACATGTCGGTCTCTGACCAAGCCTCGCGTGAACATTTAAGGATCTACCTTCTCCTCCTTCCAGTTATCCCAGAGAAACTTACTATAAAAAGTATCTACCGAGTTTCTCCATGGGCAAAACTTCCTGCACCCACAAATAAGGAGACTACGTTCCCACCATTACAACACTACTCCTACGGGTGAAGGATTTTCCTCCATCCTTTTTATCTGGTCACTTCTCCACTTCAATTTAACATCGCTTGAAATCTCAAGCTTAGTACCACCCTCTACTCTAGCGGTACTTGGGAAAACTATGTCTACTGTAATTAGTAGTCGTACTAGCAAGATAAGAAATGCCACAAAAAGGGAGCGACCTCCAAAGCGGTCCTTATCCCCGACCACAACTTACAGTTCTTAGTAATTCCATCTAATGATGCCTTCACCACAACCTACCCTGGCACCCTTCTTCAATTGACCTACTTCTCTAACACGAATGCACAAAAGATTCTATAGGTTCTACCTCATGGCAGAAGAACGAGATCTCACTAAAGAAATCAACGATCTTATCCTAAGGCTCTATGTCCAATCAAAAGCAACGCTAAAAGCGTAAAGCATTCACACAGATTCCTAAGGACTCTAGAACCTGATGCTCTGATATCATCTGTGACAACCCGCTGTTCCGAAATAGGGGGTGGCCAGACCGATACTCCAATAAAACAGGAATCAAGGATGGAATCATTCTCAGCATCACAACAAAATAAAAAGTATACAGATTAACCACTCCTTATTTCAGAAAAACGGTTTGCCAAAAATTTTGTTTCATAATTTAAAGAAAATAATTTAAACAACCCAACTTAAAAATAAAGTGGGAACCCAAGAATATATAATATTACATACACCACGAATAAACAATAAGGGACCGAATATGCTGTCGGTCAACAGTCTCATACAATTTAACACAACATTTTAATGTAAAATACATAATACATTACATTAAGCAAATACATCCGTTTGGACCACGCGCCCGAGTAAATGACCCGATCTTATCTAGAGAACAAGGATGACAACATCTATTTCAAAATATCCCATAATACCCGCCAAGCATCACGGCTCGTCAAAGACACTGGGATAGGAAGTCAGATCAGGCATCCTTGCGGTGGAGTACCTGAGCGGATACAAGATGCAATCACAATAAGAAATATAAACCGGTCAGGGCCCGATTCTATATGATTACCTGATGAATAGAGAGTATGACAGTTATGAATGATAATCATGACTAAATAATGAGAATCCAACTGCACAATTTCATGCATAAGCTAAGACAATTTTAAATAATTATGAGTCTAAACCTATTAAACAAGAGAATAAGATTTATTTACATTAATTTAAAACCTTCCACCAAAACATTTATTCCATTTTATAGTTCCATTCCTTGACAGGAAAATATAATCAAACTTTTAAGCTCTTTATGGCTTTTATCTCAATTACATGCCCTTCATGACATTCCATTCCTTAGCAGGAATATTATCATCAATAAATTCTCTTTGTGGCATTTCATTGTGCTCTTTATGGCACATCACATACATCAACTCCCTCTTGATTATGAATAGTTATATTTACATACATATAACGATTCTAAGACCACCCGTCCGGGTTTCCCCACTGTGCGCGCCCCTAAATGACCGTCATCTTCTTGGGCCTATCATCAAGACAACCTGGGAACCTATAACGCAAGACGTTGGGAAGCGGCCATGTGCCTGCGGGCTAGTCATAACCACACCCGGAATTACCTACCCATCGCAGAAAAATATACAACAACTAACGCTCACATGGCCTAGGACTATATCCACCCTGCATTCATTAGCCAGGGGGCTTCACCTCACGCGCGAACTTCCCTTATGATGGCATTTAGAGAGGTGTGTTTAAGTAAACTAGCATTTACCATAATTATTACCATTTCCATTTCATTTTCAATTCCAATTTACATTGTATGTTTCTTTTTATTCGAAACCATAGTCATTTACATTTTTGTAAATAATTCGTCTTATTATTCGGAGCCATACGATAAATTATATCGTTGCTAACACCTCAAAGGAGTAAATAAACTCTTAATTATCTCCAAACATTATAGGGTGTTATTTTAAAACCCCAAGACTGTCATCTTTCAAATTAATGAATAAACATCCAATTTATTCTCTCAACACACTTTTATGGTGTTATTATAAACCATCAAGATTAACATTGCTCAATTGATCTTCTAAAGTCTCCCGAACATAATACTATAACTCTTAGTTTTAGTAATTAACTAGAAGAAAAGAATGCCCTATCATCAATAGGCATAACCCCGAAAACCACATATAAACCATTACTAATCTTGGGAAGTTCCCCAACTCATCTAAAACTCTAGGACTCTAAGTTTACTTCATATAATAAGGTTCCAAGGTCCTAAGCCTAAAGAAAAAGGAGAAAAATTGAGTAAAAAAAAAACTCAAAAACAACTTGATTCCTAATCGATTCGCCAAAATAGCGAATCGTACGGACATAAGACCCGGGATTTCGCAAACTGCCGAATCGATTC
The DNA here is from genome assembly GCA_949130495.1 of Sambucus nigra. Lineage (NCBI taxonomy): Eukaryota > Viridiplantae > Streptophyta > Magnoliopsida > Dipsacales > Adoxaceae > Sambucus > Sambucus nigra. The sequence continues at coordinate 9,183,720 of OX422214.1, forward strand.
GGCCTTAACCCGAATCGATTCAGGTACCCAGGCCTGAGAACTTCCCCTTAGAGAATCGATTCTCCCAGGGGACCGAATCGATTCAGCCTGGAGAAATTGCCAAGAGTGGCTTACGGGTTGTAAAACCTAGATTTTCTCCACACCTCAAATCTCTTCCATTTTTAACCACAAACAACATCATAAATCTACCCCAAATCAACCTACTTGAACTCTACTAAAACCCACAATTTCTTCAACCCAAAACAAAATTTAGGGTTTAATCATCATAAATTTCATATTTATCCCAAAATTACAAATACACAACTATCACAAAAATTATTCAACTTAAATCACATATTAGCAAGTAGAAAACTTGCCTTAGGGTTGAAATCTCATATTTCTTGGTGGTAGATGCAATCCCAATCCTTCAATCTCCAAATATCTCTCCTTTCTCCATTTTTCTCCCAAGCTCTCTTCCTCTCTCTATATCTCCATGTTTAATAAAATCACTTAAGAGTAATAAAAGAAAGGCAAGACACAAATCGTGCCTTTAGTCTACAATTCCCAACATAAGTGGTTAATACCACATTAAAATGACTCCCAAATATGCATTTAACTTAAAACCAGGTAAAAGTGCTCGAAACCCAAAAATACAATATGGCACTTATTTTGACTGTCTCGGACATTCTGGGACTAACTACACCCTCTAAATTGGCATCCGGCAATTTTATCAATTATTTTCAGTTCCGATTTCATTTAAGCCATCATGTCATTAAATAATATGACACAATAAAACATGCAACCTGATGATATTTACTTTCACATACAGTAAATATGCATCAATCTAGTAAATATTAACTTCCAACTCATTCAATTAATATTTTCTCCAGTTCCAACATTTTATATAATTACCTTATGCGGTAAAATTAATATAAAATTAGCCTCCTAAAAGTGAGGGTTGTTATAATTTACCCCTTGCTCCATGTGCCACACTATAAATGAAGACCCAAAAGCTCATTTAAAGGATCTTGAAGAGACTTGGAGAAGAAGAGAGATTTTTTAGAGTTGAAAATAACTTAGGGAAAAAAATATTTTGTAAATTGTTTTATTTTTATTTTTCTAGAGAACTGGTGAGATTTAATTGTGAGTGATTTGATTTGTATTGAAGAATATAGAGTTCAAATTTCCAATTTTAAGGAGACTTGTTAAAGATTTGTTCTCTTTCTCTACTCTTTTATTTTATATGGCTTTGATTATTTGTTCATCATGTTTAACATCATATTAGGCTAAAACCCCTTTCAAGGGGTGGGGTGACCCATGATTTGATGTTAATCCTAATATAATTAATTAATTTAAATTATTGTCCCTTTGATGATAACTTTTTTACACTTACATTTTAATTTACATCTCGAGAGGGGGTAAATGATTTTCGAGAGAAAATCAAAATTCTAGTTAAAATTCTCATTTTAGATTCGAACTAGAGATAAGGGTTTCTCAAGTGTGGCATCATTCCTTTAATTTAAACTCTAGGCTTACTTTTGCGATTTAAACTAGTTTAATAAATCGATCCTGGCGGGTGATTTGTTAGATGATGTTCGGATCTACATCTCAAGAGTTGTAGGAGTGTTAAATTTAATTTTCTAAAATGTTATTGTCAAAATTACATTTGCAACGAGAGTTGATTTGTGATTTTGATACTAACTTGGGATAATTAATTTTAATTAACTAGAATTTATGGTGTCATTATATCCCTTGTTAGTCCTCACTTTTATTACCTCACCCATGTCACATTTTATATTTTTATTTAGTTAGATTTAATTAGTATCTTCACTTACTTTTATTTACATCTCTGATTTAGTTTAAATTCACTTCCTCTCAAAACTGTTTTGATATTTGAAAAATAATTTTTTTTTTTAAAAGTAAAAAATCAAAAGAGAGAATAATAAACAAATGAATTGCATGCCTCTCCTGTATATGTTCATCATTAGATTTGGATTGATTCCCTTACTTACCGCTACACTTTACTATTGTTATATTTTTGTAGGTATGAAAGGTTTTGATTAGAGGAGCTTTTCAACAACGATAAATATACGAAAAAGGTAACTCTATCAAATGGCGTCGTTACCAATGTTTGGAGTTTGAAGCGTTGGAGAGGATTTCCCGATTTTGTGATTCATTTGTATTGCACTTTTATTTTTCGTACCATTTTTTTTAGAAGGCTTGCATCAGGACATTATTATTTGGCTAGTATTACGGTGCTTAGAGACACCATTTATTTTTCATTTAAATTTGTAATAACTAATTGCGAAGAAAAGCGTGGTAGGGAAACCGTACATGGAAGAGAGAGGGCGTCCAAGGCGAGGAAAAGAAGCCTCTCTACATTGGGTCGGTAGGACTCTCGGGGACGACTGAGATAGGCATGATCTCCCCCCGATCGACTCAAATTTTTCAGCACCCCACGGCATAAAAATCGTAGGAGGTACATTTCTAAACCCTCACGCATCTCTTGTTAGCGAGTCAATTCTTGTATGTGACTACATGCTCTTACTTGATTTTATTATCGCATTTATTTTCAAATGTGTGTGATGACTTAATCAATTAAGACCTTTACCCAGTCGTTCACGAGAAGGGATTCCATCACCCGACTCACTCACTTACCATTTGTGTGCTACCCTAGCTATCATTAATTTTATAATCAATCAACTAGGTAGCACAATAGGAGAAGATTTTGCAAAGGCGATCACTCAGATAATTTCGTGATTTTTATCGCCCACGGACTTAATTAAAATTTGACTACCCTTTCACTAATTTTAAAGATAAAAATTGGCTATGTGCTATTTAGGATTTATTCTTGACTTGTGTATGTCCAATTCAATTTTTTGGTAGTCGATTTTAGTGAGTTCGTTCAAAAGTTAAGAGTCCAAATATTTTTTCCACTATTTTCTTCCAAAACATGCACAACTATTTTCTTCCTTTATTTTTCAAAAAAATCCAAAAATATTTTCTTCCTTTATTTTTATAAAAATCCATATATATTTTCTTTCTTTCATTTTCAGAAAAAACCCAAAAATATTTTCTTTCCTTTTGAAAAAAAATTAAAAAATCTAAAAAATATTTCTCTCCACATGGCCAAAGAGCGTCCCCTACGGGAGTACTTTGGTAATTTTTCATTGTCACGCGATACGTGTGAGCGTGATTCCGAGCCATCTCATTTTGATATACTTAGTGGTCTTAGCTCTCTCACGTGTACCATTGATATTCTTGCGCTATCTATGCACGCATCTCCGAGTTCATCACCCTCGGTGTCAAGTGCCGACATGTCATATACTTTGTTGTGCACCCATTGTTCTTATGCCAGTCACATGTCCCATGCATGCCCTTACTTATCATCTCCCTACTAACCCAACATGGAACATGTGTATCCATATGACATTGTTCTGGAACCCACCTCTCCCTCTTATCACGATATATCTGTAAGGACATAAATTTCCAATTGAGTCCCTGTATTATTTTAACTTAATTCTGTGAACAAAACTTGTTTGTAATATGTCATAGGGAGATTTTTATTTTGTCACGATCCCACTTAGTCTATGATGTATTGAAGAAAATTGAAGATGTTCCAGCAAAGCTTTAAAGAATTATTCATGCCGAAGTTTAATTGGTGAAAGTTTACTCGTCTTCAAGTTATTTACAATTCGAGATCACTCAGGTATGAATGTGAATAATTAATGGTGCTCGGAATTGTTTTTATAAAAGATAAGGAAGTATTTTTATAAAGAAAAATATTTTAAAATGTTTTTAAAAGTGTTTTAAGTGTTTACACTACGTTTTATTCAGATAAACTCGAAATAGAGTTTGACTAATTTGGATCTCTTTTAAAAGAGAGGTTTTAATTAAAAAGTCAAAGAAAGTCAAACTGACGCAGCGTCGTTCGAACGACATGTCAGGTCGTTCGAACGAGATTCATGTCGTGCGAACAACATGGCAATCTCGTTCGAGCGACACTCTTTTCGAGGCGGCGCTTAATTGTTATTTAAAGCGTGTTTGCGTCATAGTTTCATAAGTGTGCACTCTGGAAAATAGTATTCGAACCAGAACTTGTTTTGCACATGTTTTTCTAAGGTTTCAAAGCTTAAACACATCCTTAGATGTTTTCAAAGATCCAAGTTATCATTATTATATGTTTACGTGATCTTGCTGCACCAAAAAGGTTTGCTCTACAAATTGAACATCAAGGTTTTGCGGTAAATAAAAGAGAAAGACTTCTTGTTCGACATGGTAGACAAATCAAAGCCATTCGGTGGACACCGAGACATACGTGGACGCGTGTGTTGTGGACATGTATCGTGGAAGACGGAATTTCTGGGTGGGCACTATTGAAGAACGGTAGAAGACCAAAAGGAGCATCAAGACCCGTGGGGATCGAGTTATTGAGTAAGGCTAATCTGTCTTTGTAAAACCATTATTCATAGTGATTGTCTCGCTTGGGCCGTCCGAGGTAGTTTTCCCGTTTTTGGTTTTTTCCTCGTACATCCGGCGTTGGGAGTATACTTTACTTTACTTTACTTGCTTTAATCACTACATGCATGTTTAGGATTAATCAGGAAAAAATTGGTTTAAAGTAATAATTGGGTTTTTGCAACTTGGTTTGGTGCACTTTAAAAGTTGGATAATTTTTTGGTGAAAATTGGTTTGGTTTAAAACACACATATTGGGCACTTTCACTCTCCAATCCGAGTTTTGTGAGTACCTTGGCTACCCTTCCACGCAATACGAATCCCAACCTGATATTGTGGATCCTCACGCGTTCCAACAGTCATCATGGAAATCAAGTGCACCCATTCCCAATCAGTTCCCTCACTACGCACCTAATAACTATCAGCCTTTTGTCTCTCATGGAGATGATTCTGCAATGTATGACACACTTGACCTCGTTCTCCACACTTTCTTTGATTATTATCCATTTATCCATACCAATAGCGAGTTGTGTCCACCTCAACCACCTCCACCACCTCCACCACCCATCACTCCACTGCCATAATCCACCTTCGCTCCCAAAAGCCTCTTACAAAAGTTCATCGCCCATCAAGAGCAAGACACTCAAATTAAAAATGAAGCCCTCCAATGGCTTGAACGAGGATTAAATTAAATTAAGTGTGAGATCGAGTCGGACTTCACCACAAGCCAACCCATTGTTACACCCATGTGGAGTGATGATTAGTCGTCTTGTGACATGTATTTTGAGTGTGACCAACCCTATCCTCCCGAGAATCTAGATGCTGAGACCATTTCTTTGTCCGGGCCTCAAGTTGACACTTGTGTTGATTTATCCATCGATAGTGAGACTGATCACATCCCTCTTTGTCCAAATGTACCCCACTTTGAGGTTCACAGTCGCTCTCCCGTTATATCTAAAAATACGCCTGAGCTTTTAACTTATGTCCCAATTGCATATGTCTCAGACATGCCCACATCTTTTAGGTTAGCACCGGCTACGAGTGCTCATCATTTTCTTGAGATTTAATCAGAGGTGATTTCTACCTCTCTGGATATGGATCATGTTCCACAATGCTTGGATCATTTTGATTCATATATTATCGTTAATTCTTATTGTGACACCCCGCCTAATTAAATACCGGGCGATCACTCCATTATTAAATTAAAATCAAGGTGAACAATTGGTTCATTCTTAGCATCACTGTCGTAAAAATACTTTTCCAATTTAAACACCCTAAATAATTAAGCTAAGTGTCAAAACTATTTAAAACCTTATTCTCATTTTATTAAATCCGGTTATAAAACCTTAAACCATTAACATCTAAAGAGTCACACATTAAGAATAAAAATAGAATTGAACATACACGAATTTAATCATCAATAATAAATCCCAACATTTACAACACTAAAGGAAAACATTCTGACAGTAATAAATCCCGAAATAAAGGTACTGAAAGTAAAAAATTCAATCTCTGACAATACCAACTAAATAATAGAAATAGGGCGACACATGCACCTGCTGGATAAAACTGAAGTAGGAGTGGAATCAAATGGATGAAGTCGTCTAAACAACTGGCCTGCAACTCCCACCTAAGCTGCAGCACGTTCCTTCCAAAGGATCCTAAGTAAGACGCCCCTGTGGCTGGGCACCTGTAATACATACATATATATACAAGAGAGAAAAGGAAATAGAAACGGGTCAGAGCCCGATAGTGTATATGATTTAAAAATTCGTTTAGCAAGTATTTAAATTGATACATGCCAATGCAACAACATATTAATGCGACACTCTCTTGAGAAATTCTCGCCTCTCTTCTAATGTGCACTCCTATCGCACTAACCTTCCCAATGGTTTATCTCATCATATAACACACTATCTTTCCCCAATGATTTAACTTATCTTAGGTTATTCGCAGGATTTACAACTGAACAACACATGTATTTAAAATGTAAGATTTCAATTTTTAACCAAGGTTCTCCTTTTAACTTTATTAATCAATAAAGTTTTCCAGTGTCATATTATACTTTCTCAAAACAATTATTTATAATTTGAGTCATCAACCATGTCCTACATATCAAATCACAATAGGCAGTTCCAGATTTCAGAATTTCATATATATATTAACTACTCGTATAATATATATATATCATAACAGCACCCTACATAAAAACTATGGTGCGGGCATACTCTGCTATCCAATCCCTATATCAATCGTACTAAAGGGAATACAAGTTCGGAATCACTCTCGAACTGTATAAATACATACACAAACAACATTGAGGCGAAGCATAGTTTCCAAGTCCAAGAGGTCAGTACATACCCTCACGTCTCTTAGGATCGTGACTACCGATTCGATAGCCTGTACCTAGGATTCCTATCTTCTAGGGTACGAGTCAATATCCCCCATAAGTCACACGAGATAAGATCGTCCCAGCGCGATAACCTCAGGGATAGCAAGTAGCGCGGGCATGATTTTCCCAAGTATATAATATATGCATACACAATCATATAAATATACCACTTTTATTGTATCAATTTAGGTTTATCTAATAACCCACATTCACAACATTTATCCTTATTTTCCCATTATTATTTATCAAGTATAATGGTTCGTTTCTAACTTTAATTCAAAGGGTTTTTCCAACTTACTACGTAACCCTCATGTACTCTATTCTTCCAAATGTACAATTCAGTAGATATCCATTTATGTTCCAACGTAAATCTCTCTTACGTGTCTCTCCCCTTTAATATATACTTACATTATCCCTTATGCAAAATATCCCAAAAATATAGATTTCACCTTACATCAAAGGATTTTGAATTTTATTTTCAAAGATGAGAATTTCAAACGGTTTCGAAATCGGAATTAAAATGGAGTTTTAATTAATTATTTTTTTTATCTCTAAGAGTCCTCAAAACATAAAACTGTCTAGCAAAAAAATATTAAAAAATACTGAACGGTCCGATCGAGCAAAATTTTTTTATGTAGCTTCCTCTCATCTTCAGCTAATTCTATGTAAAATTTCATCCAATTCCAACGATCCGATCGTCCAGAATAATTTTTTTTGTGTGTTTGTATCTGATTAGAACTCTTTTCTTAATCAAACTCTTAATCCTTTACATGACAAAGGGTTTCCAGAATATCATATAAATCATCACTACATGCGATTTCCTATCTCAAATTGGGTTTTTCTTCCATACAATTCATCCGAATCATTCCTAAACCAATATGAAAGATGCATCAACAAAATAAGCAAGATAAACACATGCCTAGGATTTTCAGAAATCTGGTTTGGTGTTGAATTTGGTGTGGTTGCGTTCCCCGTCTCGCGATCTACGCGTTGGCGGTGGCGGCGGTGTAAACGGATGAGTTTTGAGCCTTGGAATGCCTTGAGAGCTCTCTCCTCTCCTCTCCAATGGCCGTTCTAGTGTTTTGAGTTATCTAACCCTAGGAGATAACCTAAACATCTGATATAACCCCTTTAATTTTCGTGGGTTTAATTACCCAAAAATACAAAATGACTAAAATGCCCTCCCGGAGTACTAATTAGGCCTAAAAACGCCTCGAGACCCAGATCAAACCCCCGGGTATACTTTTCTGACTATTTCGACCCTTACGGACGCGTTGGCACACTCAAAACGACCATACGAACAACCTATAAAATACTCACTTTATTAATCCACATTTAGTCCCGACACGACACAGGCGCGTCCCGACTTAAATTTCCACAATTGTCACTTTATTCACACGTGGCAATATTATAAAAATAAATCTCATATATTACTATACGGATCCAGTAATATTCAACAAATAACAAATTTCCAATAATTACTAACTCTCGTCACGCTAGTGAATATTTAAAACAACATTCCGGATTAAAATTAAATTAATTTATCTCAATTAAATTTAATAAATCCCATAATTTAAAGGCTATAAAAATACGGGGTATTACACTTCTCTCTCAGATTTGGATGCCTCGTTTGATATTCCAACCACCTCGAATAGTGATGTAATGGTGGATAAGTTGATCACTCAATCATTTACTTCCTCACCTCCTCCTACGAGTGCCCTTGAGGATCACTCCCGCCATATGAGGAGTGTGTGTCTCCCACTCTTAAGTTGGATCATCTTCCCCCACCATTTATCCCACCCGATCCACCATCTGTCCCATCCTTTACCCCACCCGTTGTACTTTCCATCACATCACCTAGTTTGGATCTTGATTTTACAATTTTCATGTTTCCATCTATATTTTTAGATCCTCACCTAAAACCAACCTCCTCCCATGAGAGTATATGTGGTCCTACTCTCTACTTCTCTGACACCAAGCTTGTTACTCTATGCCCGCCACTCTCTTGTGGTGTTGATTTTTCCCATCAACAACTCTTTGGCATGTCAGGGCATGACCATTATCACTGCCCCTTTATAGAATGGTCGTGTGGTTTCTATGAGCCCCACACCATTCCACTTTTTAAACCTTTTTGACTCCCTAACCAACTAGAGCATCATGCTTATAGGGCCGTTGTTGCCCTTACCTTCCATCACAATAAGGCACGAGATCGATGCCTCTTCACCCCTACCCTAATTCCCACCCCCATAGTCCGCCGATGCTTTGAATCGTGTTTGATTCACTTTGCCATACAAGTGCATTGACCCTTTTAGCCCTTATCCAGAAAGACTGGATCTTAAGTCTTGTTTGGGGGTGATTATCATCACCCATTTTTCTTCCGCGACGTGCTTTCATTGATCTTATCTTTAGGGTGAGAATGGTTTGGTCTGGCTGAAGACGTTAAACTTAGAGCTATCGGCAGGTAGCCCGTTGTTTCTTGTATGAGTCTCATCCTATTTGGGGGTGGTTCTTCACATCACCCCAAGGTTTATATGTTTATATACTTGCACATAATTTTATATCTTATCATTTATTCATGTTGATTTTTGATTTATCTGTCCACTTCATTAGCGATTTATTCTAGTAATCTCTTTCCTACATTTTGCTCTTAATTTTAAAAATAATTTTACTTAACATCGAGGACGATGTTCCTTTTTGTTTGGGGGTGGGGAATTTTATCAAAATCATCTCTTTTGAAAAATTTTGATTTTTAAATGTGATTTTTAAAATTTTTGTGCAGTTTCTTTCATCTCACTCATTGACGTGAATTTTCTATCATCCATATTTTAAGTCTATGAATCAAGCTGTATGGTTTATATTTTTATAAATAAATTATTTAATACATAACAAGTCATGTTGCACCATGAATTCCTAGACTCAACAAAAATTTGGGCACTTATCACGTCACCGAAGTTTCGAGTTGAAGAGTACACCAATTATAAAGAAAACCTTAAGGATCACTAGAAGAGACTTTAGCTTGTGAGATTTGTGCCTTTCATCCATTTTAGAGTGTAATACGCAATCTTTGAGTCACAATTTGATTCAACTTCATTTGGATCCGTACTTTCAATCGTTGTATGATCTCATTATTTTTTTCATAAAATTTTGGCTTGATCACTGAGAACGACATTACTTTCGAGTTGTAAGAAGCATGCGTCTTGAAATTTGTACCGATTACTACATTTTCAGCCATACACCAACTAATCAACCATTCACTTCACCCATTACATTACAATATTCTTCCATATTCCATCCATTCCCCTCACCATTCATACACATTCCCAACTCCATTTATATATCATCCATTATTTTTTTGAGAAAAATAGTGTTTTTCAAATGTGAAATTAATGTCTTCAGTGTTGGGAGTATAAAAGAGAGAGAGAGAGGGAGAGAAAAAAAAACAAATAAATAGCAAAAATAGAAAAATATAGGAAAGAAACAACAAAGAAAAATAAGAGAAAATTAAAAAGAAAGAAAAGAGATCAAAGAAAAGAAAAAGAAAGTTTGTAGTTAGTTTTTGTGTAATAAAGACCTTTTGTGCCTAAAGTATAAAACACTCTTTTATCGCTTCCATCTTTTATCCATCAAACATCCATCATCCATCCATCATATCCTACCTACCTCAGTTCATCCTTCCCATTACATTTCCCCCTCACCCATATGCATCCATATTTTCCCCTAGGTGCTCGGGCAAATAAAAGTCGACGTGGTGAATAACTCGATGTTCTCACTATAGTGATTATCATTCTTTCATTAGATCATTTTCTTTATAAATGTTTGTTCTTTCTTATATGTGTGTGAAACATTTGAACACGCTTACATTTACTCACCTCCTCACACACAAGAGTGATACACTTACCCAAATCTCGAGAGTTCGTTTGAGAGAGATATATCTGTGAGATTTTAAAGTTGAAGCGTTGATTCCGAAAAGGCAATCTAGGAATTACTCTTGTGATACTCGACCTGTTTTGACTGATTCACACTACACACGTTGAGTTCTATGAAGGATGTGCCTTGAGTATTTACTTAGCTAATTTTTTTCTACATTCTAGCTTGCATTTCTCAAAATATTTTTCTCATGATGGATTGTGCGATTATTCTATGTCTAATAAGAGATAGACTGCCCTTTGCAAATAAAGAATTTTGTGGGTATATTCCCTGCAAACCCTCACGAGACAAACTCGTCATGTAGGGCAACCTATAGGTTCAAAGGCTTGTTGCACATGCTAAGTGAAATCGCAATTGCCCGCGAAAGTGGTACACTTTAGGCTTCTTATCTCTATTTTTGTTTATATTTTGCTCGAGGACTAGTAATGTTCTATTTGAGGGTGGTGTGATAAGCACCCAAAACTGTACATTTTATACCCCGAATAGACGATTTTTAGTTGTTAATTCTCAGCAAATTGAGTCTTATATGCATAAATGTTAATATATAGGCCTGATTGCAGTTGCGGTGTCAAAAGTTATATTTCGAGGCAAGTTTTAGTTCAAGTGGAGCTAATTACCAAGCCCATAACCATAATCTAGCCTTAACCTACCCCGAACCCCGTGTGTGCATTGTGTTTGTAGTTTCAGATTTTTATTTGATTCGTTTTTTTTAGATTTATTTAGAACTTTCTAGGATTTATTTTCTATTATTATATTTCTTTATCTCGATTTTGATTTTTATTAGTTTCTAATTTTTGTCTTTATTCTATTTTTATCAGGATTAGTTTTTAGGAATTTATTTTCTAGTTTTATTAGATTTTATCTTTCTTCAGTTTCATTATATTAGGATTACATTTTTAGCTTTAATAGATTTTTATTTTTATTTTATGACTTTTATATTTTTTTATTTAGGATTTTATTTTTTTATTTTTATTTCTTTTTATTTTTAGGATTACTCTTTAGTAGTTTACTAGATTTTTCTTTTTAATTTAATTTAATTTTTATTTTTGTTTTACTTGTTTTTATTAGGTTTATTTTTATTATTTATTATTTTCTTATTTTTATTTTTCTAGTTGGGTACAAACTAATACACACACACATTATCCCATATTTCCCCATACACCTAAACAAAACAAACACACACCAATTATCATACACCTCACACACACCCTATCAACCCCGCCATCATCTTCAACCTCAGTTCACTCTCTCACCTACACCACCATAACCAAAGACTTCCATTGTCCAAACCTTAACCCACCAACCTTATCATCCACCTACGAATTCTCAAACCCGGAGCCTACCGACCTCCAAATTTCGGCCATTTATGGTCGTACTCCCAACTTCGCGCAAGTCCAACCCGCCGGCGACACAACTCGGGCAGCAACCCACGCCTTGACCCCTTAATTTCCTAACCCCCTGTCGCGACCAAATACCCGACAACACCCTCCGGCGACTCCCACTGTTTTTAAACTCCTCAACCCGCGAACCCGCGATGCTAACCCAAAAACCCACAGGACCCACCACCATGACCCGAGTTCAACATCGTGACCCAAGGCCGAAAAACGAACTCCCATGACCCGAACTCCCAACCAAAACCTTCCAACTCGCACCCCAGTTCGTCCAACTAGCAAACCCGCGACCTTCACTGCCCATATCCGAACCAACCTTGACCCAATTCCTTCTCAAGCCAAAGACCAACAAAATAAACCCACATGTGTTAAATCCCACATAACCCTAATACCCATTTTACCCCCAACTCATCCTAACTACCACATCTCCCACATGAACCCTATTTAATTCCTAAATTAACCCGCACCCGATATCTCACACACCCTCTTACACCATTAACCTACCCAATTTACCCCTAGCACCATGTGCCACACTATTAATGAAGGCCCACAAGCTCATTTGAAGGTTCTAGAAGAGACTTGGAGAAGAAGAGAGAGAGTTTAGAGTAGAAAATAAATTAGGGAAAAAATATGTTGTAAATAGTTTTTTTTTATCGAATTGGTGAGATTTAATTGTGAGTGATTTGATTCGTATTGAAGAAAATAGAGTTCAAATTGCCAATTTCAAGGAGACTTGTTGAAGATTTGTTCTCTTTCTCTATTCTTTTATTTTATATTCCTTTGATTATTTGTTCATCATGTTTAACATCATGTTAGGCTAAAATCCCTTTTAATAAGTGGAGTGACCCATTATTTGATGTTAATCCTAATTTAATTACTTAATTTAAATTAATATCCCTTTGATGATTAATTTTGCACTCTTACATTTTAATTTATTCCTCGAGAGAGGGTAAATGATTTTTGAGAGAAAATCGAAATTCTAGTTATAATTCTCATTTTAAATTCGAACTAGAGATAGGGTTTTCTCAAGTGTGGTATTATTCCTTTAATTTCAACTCTAGGCTTACTTTTATGATCTAAACTCGTTTAATAAATTGATCCTAGCGGGTGATTTGTTAGATTATGTTTGGATCTACATTTCAAGAGTTGTAGGAGTGTTAAATTTAATTTTTTAAAATGTTATTGTCAAAATTACATTTGCAATGAGAGTTGATTTGTGATTTTGATACTAACTTGGGATAATTAATTTTAATGAATTAATTAATTTTTATTAACTAGAATATATGGTGTCATCCTATCCCTTGTTAGTCCTCACTTTTATTACCTCACCCATCTCATATTTTAGATTTTTATTGAATTATATTTAATTAGTATCTTCACTTAATTTTATTTACATCTTTGATTTAGTTTAAATTCAGATCCTCTCAAAATTGTTTTAACATTTGAAAAGGTTAAAAAAACTATAAAAACTAAAAAATAAAAAAGAGAATAATAAACAAATGAATTGCATGCCTCTCTTGTATGTTTCATCCTTAGATTTGGATTGATTCCCTTACTTACCTCTACACTTTAGTATTGTTATATTTTTGTAGCTATGAATGGTTTTGATTAGAGGAGCTTTTCAACACCGAAAAATATACGCAATAGCTAACTCTATCATAGGGTCCACCGTTGATGAACATGAGCTGGCGCAATTTGATCAACTTCTGAAAGAATTTGTGGACGTCTTTGCATGGTCCTTTGATGACATGCCCGATATTGACCTAAAAATTACTGAGTACGATATCCCAACATTCCCAAAATGCAAGTCGGTCAAACAAAAGCTAAGGAAGATCATCACCGAATGGTCTCTAAATGTGAAATTGGAAGTTGTCAAGAAATTGAACATAGGTTTCATTCGCGTGGTCGAATATCCTATATATCTTGCCAATATCATCCCCATGTCAAAATTTGGAGGAAAGGTCCGCATGTGCATCGATTACTGAGATTTGAATAAAGCATCCCCAAAAAATGATTACCCATTTCCCAACATTGACATGATTGTGGACAACACAGCTAGCCATGCCCTCAAGTGATTTATTGATGGATCTACAAGATTAAGATGCACCCTGACCATTACGAGAAACCTCCCTCATCACCCTATGGGGAACCTTCTGCTACACTGTCAAGGTTTTCAGAGTAAAGAATGCCGAGGTTACATACCAAAGGGCCGCCACAATTATCTTGCACGACCTTATTCACAAAGAGGTCAAGGTTTATGTAAACGATATTAATGTCCTTTAAAAGTTCCTCAAGTGATTATGGAAATACCATATGCGGCTAAATCCACATAAATATTTTTTCGGCATCACGAAAGGAAAGCTCTTGGTATTCATGGTTAGTGAGAAGGAAATCTAAGTAGACCCCACTAAGCTGAAAGTCATACTTGAGATGCCACCATTACGAATGGAGAAGGAAGTATGAGGATTCCTAGGTAAACTATAGTACATCAGTCACTTCATCAGCAAGTTGACTTCTATCTATTAACCCATTTTTAAACTTCTCCAAAAGGATTCAACTAAAGTCTTAAGTGAGGCCTGTCAAGAAGCCTTTGATCGAATCAAGTGATACCTTACCCGACCTACAGTGCTTATCCCTCCGCAACCAGTTCTCCCCTTCTCCTATAGGGGATTTTCTAGCCTAATACATTTAAAAATTGTGTAAGTAAAGAGGCATTTATTATGCCATTCATAAATTAGCTAGGTAAGAAGTCAACTAAACAGCTTTAGATAAAGTATGTGTCATCCCGATCTGGGTCATGCAGAAGTTACGACACTACATGCTTGCCTTCCCCATCAGACTAGTATCCCGTATGGATCCCATCAAGTACTTGCTAGAAAATCCCACTCTGTCTAGCCCTATAACCTTTTGGTTGATGTTGATAGATGAATTTGATATTGTGTATGTCACGCATAAAGCTGTGAAACGGAGAGCCATCTCCAAATACCTTGTTGATTACCAAGTGGAAGAAGCCGATGTTTGGGTCTTTGAACTCGTGGACGAAGATATTCTCGACACCTCTCAAGAGGACCTTAGATGGAAGATATTTTTTCATGGAGATGCCAACAATAAAGGATATGGTATTAGGATATTCCTAATCACCCTTGATAACTCTCACACCCCCATTACCATCAAACTAGACTTCCCTTACACCAACAACATGACTGAGTATGAGGCATGGATTATAGGCCTCAATATCTCCCTTAAGAAAGGGATCCAAGACCTAGACATCTTTAGAGACTCTGTTGTTATCGTCAGCCACATCCTCAGAAAATGGAAAGTCAAAGACAAGAAACTCCTACCTTTCTATGCCCACGTAGAAGAACTGGCACAACATATCTCGTGAAAAGAGCAACCTAGTTAACACCCTTCCTACCCTGGCCTCCATGGTTGACATGCCTGAAGGAATAACAATGGCCATTTTTTTAGTACAAAAATAAGCCAAGCCTACCCATTGCTACCGCATTCAACTCGCTACCAAGGAAGATTATGATATGGCCGAGTTATGGTACTATGACATTTGTCACTTCGTCAAACAAGGTGGGTATCCCCAAGAAGCTGATAAGAAAGACTGTGCGACCCTTCGCAAACTGGTTACCTCATATATCATCAGCGATAAAGAGCTATTCAAGAGAAACTTCAATGGAACCCATTTGCACTACATAACAGGGGCTAATATTGAAGAAATAATACGAAATATCCACAATGGGATATGAGGGACCCACATGAACGATCACATGCTTGCAAAAAAAAAACATCTGTCAAGCATACCATTGAATCACCATTGTTCAATATTACACGTCATATTTTTGAAGATGCCTCAATTTCTAAAAGTTTACCAATCTCCAACTCCTGCCTCCGTGAGAAATATATAATAAGACCTATCCTTGACCCTTATCCACCTGGGGCATTGGCATCGTAGGTAAGGTTACTCTTGAAGATTCAAACGATCATGAATTCATCCCAGTTCATATTAATTACATCACCAAATTGGTCGAAGTCAAGTCATATGCCGTGTTGAATGCCAAGAGTGGACAAGTTTATCAGAAAGAACATCATATGTTGATACGGAATTCCCCATGAGTTAGTGTCAAATAATGTCCTCCATTTCAAAGCCGAGGTCATAGAACTAGCCGACGAATACAGGATTCAGAGACATAAATCTTCTCCCTACCGACCCTAAACCAATGGTGCCGTTGAAGCCACCAATAAAACCAAAAGCAGGAGATAGTACAAGAAAACCAAAAGCAAAAGCAGGAGATAGTACAAAAGTATGGTATAAAAGCAAAAGGCCACTTTCATGGGCGATTCGATTGCATTTAGCGTATGCAATAAGCCGTTAAACCCCTAGGTCACCCTAGTCGACGAGTGTCATTTCGTGAGGGTTTATAGGGATGACACCCATGAACATCGCATGGTTTCCTAAAAATATCCCCAAACCAACATGCGACAAGCCCAGCAATAGCAAACAAAATATCATACACATTATTAGCAAAGTGAATGAATTCAAACAAAAGTCCAAATCATTAACATTATAGAATGCACCTCATAGAATTGAAACCTTAAAATGTGGGAGGGGGCGAGCACATGCAATGAAATCCCCGAAAATGGTGGCATTTTGATCGAGGGTGAAATGTAGCGCGTGTCAAACGCTGGTCGTTGTTTTTTGTTCACTTCCTCAATACAAAAACCTAAATCACGACTACACTTGCGGGGCAAGTCTAGTGGTAGGTCGGGTATCAAAAATAGCCACTGAGACGAGTTGCTAGAATTTATATGATTTAATATTTTTCAATAAAAGTGTAAAAAGTAGAATTACAAACTAAAAGGAAGAGATGCATAAAAGGGAAATGATTAATCTAGGCAAGCGTATTGAAACTAGATTAACAAAGCGGTAAACAATATAAGTTGCGTCGAATATCCCTCACCCGAGTTAATTTGTATAAAATGGATACATGGGTCGACGAGTGATTACGAATGCGTCTCGTTTCGACAGTTAATTGAATCAAGGGTTGTCACTCCCCTAAATCCACATAAAAGCCTAATAAGATTTTGGCGTCAACAAATATCCCAAAAATTACGCACGAAAAGTCATAAGCATGGGACATACATGATATGCCACGTCAAATCTCCTAGGTGCAATAACTAGGACAACGCACCCAAAATAGACCCGTCAATGCCATCACCAAATCAAAGTAACGCATCAACTCAAGTGAGTTCCATTCAAACACAACCTAGACTAATTTAGCTAGAAAGCATGGTAAAAATGCGATAAAGAAAGCGGTAAATAAACGCAATAAATCTACACTAGAAAGAAAGTAAAGAAAGCATGTGATTCTAATTATCAAAGCATGTAAATCTAATTATGAAAGAAAGAATTAATGGAAAACAACTATATTAAATGGAGATGATGATGAATAGTGCAACTTACAACCGAATTGGGTGTCAAACCAAGAAGAATCAAAGAAGAACTCTCCAAAACCCTCAAACCCTAATCTATTCTAACCTAAAATCTATTCTAAACCTTAATTTTTTATATTTACAACAAAAAAGATTTATATAGTAAGTGAGAATTGAATTAGAAAAGAAAAGAAGAAAGGAAAGAAAAGAAAAATATCTCCTAAAAATATGGGATCGATCGATAGACCCAAACCGTCGATCGATCGATGCTAAAAATCATAGCCCACTATCTCCCCACGATGGATGAAAAATGAAGGATCGATCGATCGATCTTTTTGATCGATCGATCGATCAAGCAGGTATCAGCCAAGCTGCTTGCTATTTCGGCTTGTTTGCATTTCCTGTCCGCTGAAATCTCTGTAACTTCTTCGTTTAAATCGAAATCGAGCACCGTTTATGGCCACACGAAGCTTCGAGGATGGCTACAACTTCTGTGAAGATGATGGGCCAGGTGACCAAAATGTGAATTGACTAAATTTCCCTTGAAAGTACGATCGCGTACGGAAATCGAACGAAATGCGTCTGAACTTCACACTAGCATCAAAATACCTATAAAAGCTCAATTAACCCATGCAAAATATGTTTACATAGAAATCCGAGGTTGTCTGGTTAACGAGCATCAATATAAGGAATAAGGTACCAGAAGGGGCTAAAATGCGTAGGTTCGAGGGATGAAATACGCAATATTTACGTCGTATCACACCCACTAACTTACACATTTCTACTCCCTAGCAATGAAATAGGATGCAACAAGAACTACAAGCAAACCAAAAGCATGAGATAGAACAAAATTATGGTATAAAAGTAAAAGGACACTTTTGCGAGCGATTCGACTGCGCCCCACAGAAACCCGACGCAAGTTAAAAGCATCGTAATCAGCATTATATAAGCACATGGCATACGACTATCAAGGTAGGAAGTAAATTCTTCGTACATGGGAAGAGACATTTGAATAAAGAAGATAAATGTGGATATTGGTGGGGACAACACATTCCACATCCCTCCTTTATATTCAAAACCTTTGGGAAAAGACAAGAGCTCTGGAAACTCGATTAAATTTCATCCTATATGAGTACTCTGATGTGCAGGAAAGTGAAATCAAGGGCGAGGGACGATATGACTTGACTCCCACGTCGATAGTCATGTCAAGGAGTATGCCGATCGGTAACCCCGCTATTTTGGAATATTAAATCATTCATTTTTTATCAAAAATAATTTCATAAAAATCCTCATTTTGAAACATTATTCCCAGGTTATTTACCCATTTTTCTCTTAAGAAAAAATCACTTTTAATTCTCAATATAAATTCTTACTAAAAAAAATTTCCAGAGTTAATTACTTTTACTCATTTTTTCTAAATAATAATAAACCTTTTGCCTTTCATTATCGAATCCGTACTTATAGCTAACTTTGCATAAAAAAAAACAATCTGAGTAGAAAATGAAAATCGCATATAGGATAAGTTACTAAAACAAGAAAAATACCAAAAACAAAATGCATATTTCTTCATATATATTTTTCTTCACTTGGTTACATTTTGCAGATAGAAAAGAAAAATGGAAAATAAAATGGGACTTCGGCCGAACTCTCAACTGTTTCTCTACCATCGTCAACCCCCACGGTTGATGCGCTTTCCCCCATGATGAGCGATGGATCCTACTCTCCCATAACTGGAACCCTCATTTGAGGTGGAAGGCCGCATAAAGAAGGGAGGAGCTAACTTCTTGATATACTCTGAAATAGAGGACGTCCAATCCTTGATATCCGACATCCAGTTAGTCAGCACCCGAACATACTGTAAGCAAAAAAAGAAATAAGCAAAAGGAAAATCAGTGAGAAAATAAGTAAAGAAAAATCAATAGAAAAGAGAAAGGGAGAGACTATATCTCATGCCAGAGGGCCTCATCTGTAAGCCCCATTAACCCAGACACCGACGCATTAGGACGATGTGTCACACTCAGTGACTCCTTGCTACTAACTCTAAAATTATAGGAAGGGAGAGTAACCTATATAATCAGAGCCTCCTCTACCGATGTCGTCGATGTACCAAAACCTGCGTTGAGGGTAGATCCCAATAGTGCACTAGTCCCCCTGACTGAAGACGTGGAGCGAGGAGGAATGTTCTCCCCATCGAGATTCAAGCAGACATCAACCACCTCATCGCAACATCTAGATAATGATAGCTCTCCACTATATCTGTATAGTGCGTATAGGGCTCGACAATCATCGCCGCCACCCGAGCACTATTCGACATCTCTTTCACCCACCTCATGTACACGGGGGAACTGACGGTGGGACCGCCACCTCCTCCTCCACAATATACCTCGCCACCCTCTCCCTTAAGTACCATACGTACCCAAACTCATGCGCGATCAACCTCCGTATTGATTCGTGTAAGCCCATTACCCCCGTATCCCATGGAGTCAGCCCCCAAGGGTAGAATGTCACTTGAAATCCCCAATAGAAAATCAGTATCTTCTCAAGAAATGAAGATGACAAAAAGGACTCAAAAAAAGTATAAAGATAACCTGATCTCTCGTTAGGTCACTAAGATCCCATCACAAGTCCGCCAAGGACAAAGAGTTCGGGTTGTACTTTCCTCACCGAAACATCTGACAAAAGTCCCCCTGAACCTCATCTTTTAGGGATATTAACCCTGAATTATACACGATCACCTCATGAAACCACATCTGCAAAAGACAAGAATTAGTAAAAAAAATGGGACAAAAAGGAATGCAAGGAAATTCATAAAAAGGAAAATAAATTTAAAGTTACCTCCAGAAGATACGTGGTCTTCGTATAAGTCTGTCGAAAGCACTGATTGAAAGTATCCAAATAAGAATACAGGGATGATAAGTTCAGTCTCACCCATTCATACAAATGGACATTCAAAATTGTCCTCAAATACGGCAAGAACAAGAGATGAACAACATTGCTACTTGACTCCACCAAAAAGCCACCCAACAAAAACAAAATAAAAAGATGGGTGAATTATCTCACCTGTCGCCCGTCGGCCACATCCACCCTCCTCCTTAGGAGCTTATCCTTTAAAGTAGAAATACGAATTGAATACCCAGATATGATCCATCACTATTTAAAATCCCTCATAATCAACCCCTTCGGTTACTTAACATCTATGGGAGTAACCTTCATCTCCCCGAAGCCAATATGAAAAGTGTGGGTAGTGCCCCATCACCTCACCCCTAGAGCACATAAAAGTGCAGTAGAATATTGTGCCTTATCCAAACCTACGCCAAATGGACAAAATACTCATAGGAAACCATCCATCACACCACATCAAGGAACTTTTCGCAAGCCTCCTTCAGCCCCTCGTCCTCCGTGACCAAATATCCGAAGGAGAAATGTCATCCTGCAAAATAAGAAGAAGAAAAACCCTTCATTAGGACAAAAAAGAGAGATAAAAATGAAATGGAATACCAAATTTCATAGCACTTACATAGCCACTAGGGTTCCTCACCCTAAACGAACGATCGTATGCCAGCTCATGTAGCAGGATACACTTAGCAGCTATAGTCTTGCACATATAAAAGGCATTTTCATTGTCGAAATTAAGAAGCACCCTAGACTACCACTCTAGGCTAGTCCAGTCATTAATGGCTAGCCATTTGTTGTTGTACACCTCACTTGAAGAACCATCCATTTGAAGTCTTAAAGAATAAAAGACTTAGGAATGGTTTTTAGAGAGAGAAAGTAGATGATTCAAATACTTGAAGGTGTGAGAATTGGGAGGATTCTCCCATTTTTATAGAAGGCGAAGGGGCCTGTCGATCGGCAACCCATTGACCATACCGATCGGCAGCCACCTTTTCCTCTTCCCAGGGAAGCCTAGGATATTGTTACCTTTCCAATTGGCACCCCCCCAAGACCGCATATACAAAAAAATCTAGAAAAATCTAAAAATTGCTTGAATTCTTTTTTAAATCCTTGAAAAATGCGGAACCTCAATTTCCTCAAGAAAATTATTTTTTGGAGCACTAAGCCCCTTAAAAACTCTCGGAATCCCCTATAAGATTAATCTTACTCTCTTATCCTCAACAGAATACTTAGTTGGATTAATCCTACACGCCTATCCTCAACATATTCCATAAGCAGAACCAATAATGCACTTACATCCAAGTACAATTCCCTATCTAAAGAACCCCCTAGTGGAGTCTCAAAACAAGACAATCCCAGCAAAAGTACATGTCAAATTAAATTCCCCACGCTAAAACTTAAGGTCCTCAGAATTAACCTCGACCGTCACAATTGGTTACTACAGCTTAAGTTCCTCAGAATTAATCTCGACCCTCAAAATTGGTCATCCTAACTTTAGGTCTTCAGAATTAACCTCGACCCTCAGAATTGGTCGTCTAAACTTAAGGTCCTCAAAATTAACCTCGGCCCTCAGAATTTGTCTTTACAACTTAAGGCCTCCAAATTAACCTTGGCCCTCAAAATTAATCCTTACAACTTAAGGTATTCAAAATAGACCTCGGCCCACAAAATTGGTCATCCTAACATTAGGTCCGTAAAATTAACCTTGACCAATAGAATCGATCGCTACTAATTAAGGTCCTCAAAATTAACCTCGACTCATAAAATCTATCGGTATAACTTATGGTCCTTAAAATTGACCTCAGAATACAAAATCAATCAACTACTACTTTAGGTCCTCAGAATTAACCTCAGCCCATAGTTACAGTCGCTACAGCTTAAAGTCCTCAAAATTTACCTCGACCCTCAGAATTGGTCATCCCAACTTTAGGTCCTCAAAATTAATCTTAGTCCTCATAATTAGTCGCTGCAACTTAAGGTCCTTAGAATTTAACTCGGCCCTCAGAATTGGTCCCTCCAACTTAAGGTCTTAGAAATTGACATCAACCTTCAATATTAGTCGCCCCCACTTTAGGTCCTTAGAATTTACCTCGACCCTCAGAATTGGTCGCTCTACTTAACGTCCTCGGAATTGACCTCGACCTGCCGAATTGGTCGCTCCCATCTTAGGTCCATAAAATTGACCAAGACCTTCAGAATTGGTTGCTCCTATCTTAAGGTTCTGATATTTGACCTCAACCCTCAAAATCGGTTGCCCCCACTTAAAGTCCTCATAATTGACCTCGACCCTCAGAATTGGTCGCTCCAACTTAAGATCCTCAGAATTGACCTCAACCCTCAAAATTGGTCGCTCCAAATTAAGGTCTTTATAATTGGTCACTCTAACTTAAGGTCCTCATAATTGACCTTAACCCTCAGAATTGGTCATCATAAATTAAGCTCCTCAAAATTAATCTCGACCCTTAGAATTCGTCGTCATAACTTAAGGTCCCCAGAATTGACCTCGAACTTCAGAATTGGTTGTTACTACTTGAGGACCTTAGAATTAACCTCGCCCCCCACATAATTGGTCATCATAACTTAAGGTCCCCAAAATTGACGTCGGCCCTCAGAAATGGTCATCATAACTTTTGAGCTCGACTCTCATAATTGGTCATCCTAACTTAAGGTCCTCATAATTGACCTCGACTCTTAGAATTTGTCATCATAACTTTTGACCTAGTCTCTGAGACTCAGTTATGCCAACTTAAGGTCCTCAGAGTAGACCTTAGCCCTCAAAATTGGTCGTCACAACTTAAAGTCCTCAGAATTTACCTCGAACCTCTGAATTGGTCTTAATAACTTAAGGTCCTCAAAATTTACCTCAATCCTCGGATTTGTCTCCCATAACTTAAGGTTCCCATAACTGACCTCGACCCTTAGAATTGGTTATCATAATTTTAAGTCCTGATAATTAATCTCGGACCTTAGAATTGGTTGCTACAAGCTTAAGGTCATCATAATTAACCTCGAACCTTTGAATTGTTTATCCCCAGCTCAACTTTAGAGTTAAAATTGGCCCGATTAATTGGTCACCTTAGCTCTTTAGAATCAATTGTAACACATCCATGACCCGCTGAATCGGTCATGCTCATCTCCCTAGGTCCTCAGAACTAACCTTGACCCACTAAATTGGTCATTCTTGTTTCCTTAGATCCTCAAAATTGTCATTGACCCACTGAATAGGTCATCCTCATCTCCTTAGATTCTCAAAACTGACCTTGACCCTCTGAATTGGTCAATCCCACCCTCTAGGTCAACAGAATCGACCTAAAATCCTCTTTTCCAACATCGATGTGGTGTCTATCATTCGATGGATTTAACTTTTTTCAAGCTCACCTATCGATGGTCTCTTTATAAACACCCCAAACTATGACCCCTAAACACCTACTTTTGTGACTATCACTCGCTTACTCACCGCAAACCCTAGGTCATACTCCGAGTACCGATCAAGAGGCCACCGAACACTCTCGAGCCCCATTTAACTCAAGTCAACTTTCTCATCTATGTCATAGATTAATGAATATTTGAAGGGGTTTAAATTACCTTTCCAACATTGCACCCCTGTACAAATCGGCCCTACGATTCAAACAAATGATCCATTTTACTATCGAATACTGATCTAAAGCCCATCGGGCATTCTCGGGCCTAGTTTGACCTTTGTCAACTCTTCAGTTTGAATAAAGATGAATGAATCTTTGAAGGGTTCTTAATAACCTTTCCAGTGGTCTACCCCATTTGTGACATAGCCTTACAGTATGGTCGAATGACCAATTTTAGTTCGAAGGGTCACAAGGCACTATTGGGGCCTGCTTGACCTAGGTCAACTCTCTAAATTTAATGAAGTTGAATGAAATCTCAAAGGGTATTTAATACCCTTTCCACTAGTCCATCATGTGCATAAATTGTCTGTACAGTTCGTACGAATGATCCGTTTTCCGCTGAGAATTTTCTATATAGTGACCAATGGGCACTTTCGAGCCTTGTTTAACTTTGGTTAACTCTCGAACCCAGTAGTGTATGAATGTATTCTTAAAGGTCTCTGAATACCCTTTCAAATGGTCCACCCGTGTACGATTCTGACTTACTGTTCGCATTTTACGAACTTTTTCTTAAAAACCTACCCCAGACTAGCGAATGGCAACCTCAGGACCTGCCTATCGACAATGTGTCTAGGGTTCTATGCCAATAGGTAGGTCAAGAACCATGTCAATCGACACCCCCTTGTGCTTATAAAAAGAATCCATTACCTTACTTTGAAAAGCACCCTTGATTATCCCTTTCATAAATTCAGAGATAATTCTCTTGAATTTAAAGTTGTTCCCACCTTAAAATCGCATTTCCCACATTCCTACCATCCTTGTCATACTCTTTTGTGTAAATTCCCACCCATATCCGAAGACCATCATCATATCAATGTGAGATTAGTGCATCTACAATCAGGATTCACTTCAAGTTCTCATATGGATTTCTGATTCTTCCCCTTTGTATTTAAATTCTCTTATGTTTGCATTAGTTCCTTAATTTTCACTTTAGCACTTCACTTCATTACATCACATATCTTAATTCAAAACTTTTTATTATTAGTATTCTCACATACTTTATTTCGTAAGTAAAATACAAAACATGAAAAAGAGGGCTTACTAATAAATTCTAGATGGAAAATTCTCATCACATTTTTTCACACTAAAACACCTTTTTATACACACACACATATAATCAAAGACCCCGGTTGAATTTATGGGTTAAACCTGACCTCATATTGTCTTATAACTACGTGGACATTGATGCCCCATCCCAAGTTACGCATGCATCTTAGATAAATCCCTATACTCGAGTCCTCCCATTTTTATTTATTATAATGTTCTTATTACATATTCTTTATATATATATATATGTGTGTGTGTGTGTGTGTGTGTGTGTGTGTGTGTGTGTGTGTGTGTGTGTGTGTGTGTGTTCTATGCTTGCTTGCTTGTGTCTTGTCTAATATTCGCAATCATTCTTCTATAGTGACTTAGGAATCGACAAATGCTTACATCGTACTTTGAATTACTATTTTGGGAGCACTCCTAAGGATGACCTCGCTCCAGTTTTATCCATGGCATGAGCTGAGAGATTTTATCTTACATTTATATTATGCACATAAGCACACACGTCACATAGTTGAACAAAAGAAGAATAACGCATGCCCATGAGAGACCGAAAGGGAAGAATGGGTACCTAACACCTTCCCATTCCGTAACTTAGTCCCCAAACCTTTAATGTACTTTGTTTTTCAAGCATAAGTATTTTCCTTGATGTTGTTCTTGTGAGGTGATAACATTTCTTTTGCCCGTTTTGTGCAAAAAAGGATGGAAACTCTATATCTACATATCACCCCACATCGATGACGTTCGAGCGCCCCGATAAAAGGATGTAATCCTATGCTCATTATAGAGAAGGGGGAATAAAGGAAGGATCCACCTCGGGAGATTCCGGACCCCCAAAAAACCCTCGGGATGGTCGTACATATTATTATTAGATTTTTCCACTCCATGATTATTACAGGATAAAATCGTAACAACCAACAAAGGGCATCGTAAATGAATAAAATAAGGGGAATGACATAACGAGCTGATATCCAAGCCCTAACTCTACTCATCACAACAGAAACGCCAAGCCAATGATGACATCGCTCTATTCCCACCTCGATCTGATCTACATTATTGATGTTTGCATTTGGGTTGTCCAATGAGCCTCTCATTTCAGCCCAAACCATGTCTGGATCCACTTAGATTCTTATCCACCACCCCATGCTTCAACGAATCGTTACCACACTAGAAACCAATTTTGTCATCAGTCATACCTCAAACTACTATGATTATGCCTTGAATCAAGCTTTATTCTCATAATAAAACTCTCATAGAAAAACACCCCTACACCAAGCCTCGGACCATCCATACCTACCCTCGCCTCACTCCATCACATTTGTGCCTAACCACAAGAGCTTTGAGCAGCAAAATTCAGCATCTTCTATGCACGATATGGCCTAGATTACTAGCTTCTCATGCTTTCATGAGCAATTGTTGACTTCTACTAAATCCTTTCCCATAAAACATTGTTATTAAGATCGTGGTAGATTAACTAAAGGGTGTGTACAACGACCATCACATTCGCGGAATCCATTGATGTTTAGGAATTTCGCGTCTGGAATTTTATTAGTAGATTGTGATGAATCAACGATACATTACCCTGTTAGAAGTCATGTATCATATGAGCACCTTTGGCCAGAGCACGAAGTTTGTCAGTCTGAGAGATTAGCACAAGTGGATTTGAGCCCCAAGGTAACCCTATATATCCTTGTTCATTAGCGTACTTTATAATTTGTTTTGCTAGGAGTATTTGATGAACTATTTCCCAACATCGATTTATTAGACAATAATTATTTTCTAAGAATATTTAATGAACCTTAAACTACTTTATCATTTGTTTTTAGTGGAGGATCCAGAAGTTTTTTACTGGGGGGCCAAAGCATTAAGTAAATAAATATAAATATGAATAAGTGAAAAAAATAAATAAATAATCCAAAAAATTTAGTATGTAGATATTTATTAACATAATCACCATTGACATGAATAATTACAAAAAACTGACCCAAATAACGTAGGAATTTTTGGCATCGTAAATTGTGATCGACGTTCCTTCATTTCATAAAAGTCATCTATAATATCATCGACTTCAAAATGTCGAGCAATTTATTTCTTGATATATGTAATCAAATAATTTACAAGAAATTCAACCTCCATCTTATTCTGTAGCTTAGTCTTAATGAGACACATGGCCAAAAATGGACGTGCCATTTTTACGGTTGAAACAAGGGGAGTCAACAAGGGGATAAATTGTTACTTTTCTTATTTTTACGAAAACTTGGCCCAACTCGAAAATTGTGGAAATCTTTTGCAGCTCGGTTCTTCTACGAATGTCAAGCTCATAATGCTCCAGTTGAGACCTCAAACACAAAATCTCTTGTTCATCAAAGTCATTAGGAAAGAATTTTTTTTGCATGTTTGCAAATATCATCAATGCTTAATGACTTACACGAATCATAAGGGTCAAGTGACATTATCGGAATAAGAAAATCTATCACATCCTCTTTAAATTTATTATTCAATTCTTGTATTTGAGAGTTTATTGCAATAGTAAACAATTCAAACTAAAAATGATGCTCAATTGTAATGTCCATTTCTCGAGATGTACCCCAACCACCATTATAATGAGCACTCATATCAATATTTTCTATCTTATGCTTTTCACAAAATGATTTCACTTTATCAAATAAAGGATCCCAACCATATTTTCTCAAATTTTGCATAGGGGATTTTATTGTTAATACCAAATGCATTGCATTCACTATATCTTAGGATTTTCATTATAAGGCTTGGAAAAGATCATCACTAATAACCCCCATGATCTCTCTCATAAGATGTAAGGTAAATATGAATTTCAAATAAGTGATCAGATCATATACTCCTTCTGCATCTCCACTTTGAACATAACTTGTCCCATCATCAATAACATTCTTCAAGACTGAATAAGTTGCATCAAAAATAGATATAAAGCTACAAAGAGAGACCAAATATGAGCTTCATCGGGTATCTCCGACCCATTTTAATGTATTAATTTGATTTAAACCTTTATCGGTCTCAACTTCTGCAATAACAAGATTTTTTTTCAATTTATTCAACTTGAGTAATTCCAATTGATCATTCCACTTACAAGAAGAACCAACTGCATTAATAATGAGAGGCAAACAATTGAAAATATGATGAACAAGAAAAAACTCTTGTGAAGCATCCACACATGCTAATTGCAAATGATGAGTAAGGAAATGAATGTAGTATGCAAAATGGCACTCATTTAATAAAAGTTCTTGTAACCCATTCCATTCTCCACGCATATTACTTGTGCCATCATATCCTTGACCTCATGTATGCTAAGATTTTTATTGATAGAAAGGATAACTAATATTTCTTTCTACAAAGTCGATGATATGGTATCAGCTACATGAACTAAATAAAAAAATTGCTTACTTATAAATCCATCTTTATCGACAAATATGATAACAATGGCCATTTTCTCCCTTTTTGCTTCATCCCGGACTTCTCACAACAATACAAAACTTAGCATCATTAATTTCATCCTGAATGACCTCCCAGATTATCCTTGCATAAATTCGTGAAATTTCTTTTTGAATCGCATGAGAAATTTATACAGCATTTTAAGGAGCACTATCAAAGACCACTGCGGAAAATTCCTCACTATAGGATGCCGAAAGTTTTAACAATTAAATAAAATTTCCCCAATTTATTGACTCTGTCCATTCATCATGACCTCTTAAACCACAAGCTTGAAAATGCGTCATTTAATTGCATCTATTGAAATCTTCAATCTTAATCTATTACTTTTCACAATTTTAAAACATGGTTTTTCAACAATCTTCCCAATATGTTGCGATTGGTCAATGAAATCATGGCAACACTTCACAACATTCTTGTGCAATAAATTTGGATCTTTACCAACATGATTTAAAAGAGAAAAATTGACACCCCAATGAACATTCTTCGATGAATGAAATCCCTCCACAAGTAATGCACTAGACCTAGGACTACTGGATGGTTTGGTAAAAAGAAAGTAAGGAAGACAATATATCCATTTGGTAGTTAGAGAATATTCTAACGAATTTGAAACCATCTTTAAATAAGAAGCTTGAAACCGATAAGTAAGTTTATCTTCATTAAATAGCTATTGTTAAAGAATAGGTTATGAGGTTGATAAGGACTGGCTTAAATGTGAGCTCGTGGGAGTTCATCATGTTGATTATATGGGTACTCCCATATTTTTTAGCGTAATCCCGGATCACATCTAAAAGAATTTGGGTCATTTTCAGTCGAGATGATTTTGGAAACAATTGAGGGTCGATGTTTTGTGATGATACGAGAAATCGTCTACTTGTCATTCTCATACCAGCAAATCAAGAGAAAAGTGTATAATATACAAATAAAGTAATAAAATAGAGGTAAGACAAGGTATAGAGTGGTTCAGCCTCTAAAATAGGCCTACGTCCACTGTGTTTCTTCGTTCTCATTATATGTGTTGCATTGTACAGAATAATCGTGCCTAAAGAGGCGTACAAGTATGAGAATAAATGAGAGTACATGGTAGTATTGAGGATTTTGGTGTGCCGAAGAGATGGCTACGATGTACATGTGTCGCCTCCAAGTCATATGTTGAGGTTGTGCAAAGAGAATTAGTATTGTAAAATCTAACCCGGGGGTCTGGATTTGGTCCCTTATTTCAAGGTGTTGTCCTCTATTTATAGGAGATATGCTCACGTGCTCCGAGCACGTGACATACATAAAATTTGGAGTTATTTTAATAGAAAGGGATGCGGCCTGTAAGGCAAGCAATGTAAGTGTTGCATCCTATCAAAGGCTAGAGCCAAAAGGTGTCGCACCCTATACTGGGTAGTGCCGAGGCCTTTTCATAATGGTAAGTGGCATGTGTCGCGCCCTGTATTTGATAGGGTTGCACCCAAGATCAATGCTTCAATAGCCTTTGCTACCACGGCAGTACCAGATGATCTATCCACGAAATCAGTGAGTAGGAGACAGAAAAGGAAAACAGAGAAGACAGAAGGGATCTATAAGTCTTACACCCTATTGGCCTTCCCAATTTAAGACATCATTGAGTCCATTAAGGAGGACAAGATGCTGAGGTGGCCAGAGAGGTTCAAAGCTCCACCCCATAAGAGTAACAAAGCTAAGTGGTGCAAGTTTCGTCTAGACTATGGCCACGACACTGAGTAGTGTTATGCACTAAAGGATAAAATTAAAAGGCTGATTGGGCAAGGGATGTTGTGGAGGTTCTTCAAAGATGTTTAGGGGATGAAGTCTAGTCTCACATACCGCATGCTCATTTTTCATGCTTATGCCTTAAATTCCATATGTCTCTACTTTACAGTGACAACTCTTCTTACGCTATTTTAAACTAAACTTTGTATTATCCTTGCAAAGTCATATATATATATATATATATATATATATATATATATATATATATATATATATATATGAATAGTTATATGAAATCAAGTTCACCTTTATAGTGCCATATTTTTATTCTCATTCCATGAAATGTCATATTATAAAAGACCGTTTTGTCTTAAACAGACCTCGATTGGAGATAATCTGTTAGATCTGGAATAACAGATTATCTCGGAAGACTATTATTATTTCGGGATGCACCTACGGAGGGATTGCCCTCTTAATTAGCTCACAAGTTCCCCTCATGATGTGCAACTATATCTTTTCATATGATGATCATATTCACGAAAGCATCTGAGGATTTAAGGAGCTTTTATTAGCCATGGGGGCTTACAATGCCCGTTCTTAGCTTTCGGGATGCATCATTAAGTCGGGAGACTTGTAATATCTACCCAAGAATTACTTTATGTATATATCTATAGAAGTGGGTGGATTATTAACAAAACTCGGTTTGGGGAGGCTTTATAGTATCCCAAATATTAGCTGTGGGTGGCTTAATAACATAACCCAGCCTGGGGAGGCTTGATAGTATCCCATATATTAGCGGTGGGTGGTTTAATAACATAACCCAGCCTGGGGAGGCTTGATTATATCCCGTATATTAGTTTTACGTGGCTTAATAACATAACCCAACCTGGGGAGGCTTGATAGTATCCCGTATATTAGTCGTGAGTGGCTTAATAACATAACCTAGCCTGGGGAGGCTTGATAGTATCTCGTATATTAGTTGTGGGTGGCTTAATAACATAACCCATCTGTAATACCCCGTATTTTTATGCTATATTTAATTTGGGGATTTATTAAATTTAATGTGATTATTTATTTAATAAAAATCCGGAAATTAATTATGTTATAATTATTAACGTGCAAGAGTTAGTAATTATGGGAAACTTGTTGAATATTACTAATGAGCATAGTAAAATATTATATTGGTTATATTGAATGTCATAAGTGAATTAAATGACTATTTCGGAAATTTAAGTCGGGACGTGCCCGTGTCACGTCGGGACTAATTATGTTAATTAAAAAGTGAATATTTTATAAGTTGTCCGTATGGTCGTTTTGAGTGCGTCAACACGTCCGCAAGGGTCGAGATAGTCAGAAAAGTGTACCCGGGGGTTTAGTTCGGGTCTCGGGGTGTTTTTAGGACTAATTAGTAACCCAGGAGGGCATTTCGGTCATTTTACAAATTAGGGTAAGAAAACCTACGAATTTTAGCAGCCTTTATCAGCTGGTTAGGTTAGCCATTTAGGGTTAGAACATTCAGAACCCTAGGACGGCCATTGGAGAATAGAGGAGAGACCTTTCTAGGAGATTCAAGGCCAAAACACCTCCGTTTGCACCACCGTCACCACCAACGCGTAGATCGCGAGGAGGAGAACGCGACCACACCATAATCAACAGGAAATCAGACTTCTGAAAATCCCAGGCAAGTGTTTAACTTGCGTATTTCGTTAGTGCAATGTTCAGATTAGTTTAGGATTAATTAGGAATGTAATCCATGTAAGAAAACCCCAAATCTTGATAGGAAATTGCATGTAGAGAAGATTAAAACCGTATGCTGGAAACTTTTGATGATATAGATATGTTACCCACGAATTTTTGATGTATATTAGGAAGAAATTCTGGAGAAAAACTGAATTGACTCATAGTCATGAAAACTTTAGGGTTCTTGATGTTTAGATGAGATTTTGGATTATTTAACCATGATTAATGATGTATACACGCATGCTGAACATTATAAACATCTGGAATTATGTTAGTATGTTAGTAGCAGACTTTTTGGGTCGATTAGTGTTGGAAAATATGGTTATTGATGAAGAACTTTGATGAATCCCGTCACTGCAATTTCTGCAGAATTTTTGCCCAGACCTGCTTGATCGATCGATCGAGCATAGAGCATCGATCGATCGAAGGTTCGATCGATCGAGCCCCAAGCTTCGATCGATCGACCCCTCCTGGCAGACTCCTATTTCTCATGTTTAATTAGTTAAATTAAGTTTATCGTGGAATAACCTTTGGGCATTCTAAATAAAATGATTTAGGAGATATTGAGGACCAGTAGGGTATATGGATAAATGTTAGAACCTTTAATCTTCAACGAGAATGGTATTTATGGGATATTTACTTTAGGTTGGTAGATTTATGAAATTAAAGGGTGAGGTGCGTAAGAGAGTTACGTTGGAATCAAATAAAGTCACTTACTGAATTTCAGATTTGTGAGGATATAATCCATGAGTGTTAGGTAATGAGTGAGAAAACCCTTCGAGTTAAGGTTAGGAATAAAACCTTATATGTAATTCTATAATTGTGAAATTAAGGATAAACGGTATAATTACGGGTGATGGGAAGAACCTATATTAATATGAATTTGGTATATTTATATGATTATGTGTACATATATTATATACATGTGAAAATCATACCCACGCTACTTGCTATCCCCGAGGTTTCCGTGCTGGGACAAGTCTTATCTCGATGGGACCTTTATGGGGGATATTGACTTCTACCCTAGAAGATAGATGTCCTTGGTACAAGCTATCGATGTGATAGTTCAGACGGTCCTAAGAGACACCGGTATGTGCTACCCTCTTAGAGACTTGGAATCTATGCTTCGCCTCAATATTTTTTGTGTATTTATGTTAATACAATTCGAGAGTGATTCCGAATGTATTCCCCTTTATGTTAGTGATATGGGGCTTTGGATAGTGGAAGTATGCACGCACCATAGTTTTATTCGAGGTGCTGTTATATATATATTATGCGAGTAGTTAATATATATATATATACATATGAGATTATGCTATTTGAAACTGTCTACTGAAATTTGATGAGTAGAACATAGTTGTGGACTCTTATTATTAAATACCTGTTTTGAAAAAAGGTATAATATGTCACGGTAAAACTTTAGGGATTTTATAAAGTTAAAATGGAGAACCTTGGTTACTGTTTGGAACATTCTTTTAAAATGAAGTCGTGAATTGTAAATCTTGCGGGTAATCTAAGTTAAGTTAAAGCTTTTAGAAAGACTAGTATGTTAGATGTTAAAACAAACCGTGGGGAAAGTTAGTGCGATAGGTGTGCACATTAGAAGAGAGGTGAGTATTTCCCAAGAGAGAGACTCACTAATATGTTGTTGCATTGGCCTGTATCAATTTAAATACTTGCTTAAAGTATTTTAAAATCAAACACACTTTCGGGCCCTGACCTGTTTCTTTTTCTCTCTCTCTCTTGTGTATATATATGTATGTTATCAGGTGCCCAGCCACAGGCGCCTCTTGCTTAGGATC
The DNA here is from genome assembly GCA_949130495.1 of Sambucus nigra. Classification (NCBI taxonomy): domain Eukaryota; kingdom Viridiplantae; phylum Streptophyta; class Magnoliopsida; order Dipsacales; family Adoxaceae; genus Sambucus; species Sambucus nigra. The sequence goes on from OX422214.1 coordinate 9,217,611, forward strand.
CTTTGAGAAGAACGAGCTACAGCTTAGGTGGGAGTTGCAGGTCACTTGAGTAGATGGCTTCTGTTATTAACTGCACTCCTATTACTCTCATTTATTAGGCACGTGTCGCCCCTTTTTATCATTTCATTTATTGATGGGATTTTTGTATTTCAGTTATTCCAGTGTTGTTCTATGGGATTTATTCAGGATGGCTTATGATTTTTAGTTTTATTATGTTGAGATTCGATTGACGAATGTATGGTATTATTTAGTTCTTCGTGGTGTGATTCTTAATTGTAGAAATGTTGTTTTATATAAATAAATCTCTTCTTCAATTAAAATTTGGAAGTTTGTATGAAAAATGTTTTTGAGACTTAGCTTAATTATTTAGGGTGTTAAATTGGAAAATTATTTTTATCGACAGTGATGCTGAGAATGAACCAACTGTTTACCTTGATTTAATTTAATAAAGGAGTGATCGCCCGGTATTTAATTAGGCGGGGTGTCACAGGTGGTATCAGAGCATCAGGTTCTAGTGTCCATAGGATCGGTACGGCTTATTTCGCTTTCAGCTTAACGTTATTGCTATAGAGCCCTATTTTTAGGACTGTTGTATTCTTGCTTTTACGTTTAAGTCTTCAGCTATTCAAGATTTGTTGATAACTGTTGACTAATAAACTTGTTCACGTTTCAGATGCCTCCGAGACGTGCTCCGAAAGATAGGCGTGCCCAAGCCGAGCAGCCAGCAGCTCCGGCAGCAGGCACAATGAATGCAAATGAAGTAGCCGCCATCGTTGCTCAGGCGGTGAATGCTGCGATAGCGGTGATTCAGCAGGCTCCACCCCAGGTTTAGGCCGTGGCGCCAGCACCAGCACAACTTCCATCCGCATGGGAGAGGGTTCGGGATGCTTTTCAAAAAGCGCATCCCCCTGAGTTTTCTGGTAGCTCCGATATTGTTATAGTCAGCCAATGGAAGAAAGACATCCAGCGGCACCTCCGTATGTATGAGTGCACTGACGTGCAAAAGCAGTTATTGGCTTCCTTTAAATTGGTGGGAGCCGCATTACAATGGTGGGAGTCCACTACTACTTTGGAGGAGAGGGACACGATCCCTATTCAGTTGTTCTGGGAGCGGTTTGACCGCAAGTATTTTCCACCCGCAGTGCACACTGAGATGAGGCAGAAATTACTAAATCTGAAGCAGGAGAACCTTACTGTAGCTGAGTATGAGGAGGAGTTCACGAGACTTCTCACTATTGTGCCGGATGAGGCACCCACTGAGGGCAAGAAGATTTTGCTGTTCGTCGACGGGTTAGCTTGGAGGATCCGTCAGCACCTTATTGGAAATCTATCCCTGAGTACTTTCACTGACGTACTCAATGCAGTGTTACTACATTGCCAAGATCACCGCTTCCATCTTCAGGGAAGCAAGAGAGCAGGAGAGTCCAGCCAGCAGGGCAGGACCGGAGGTAATGGTGTCGGTGGGGCACGAACTCATGGACAGACTCGTCAGCATGAGCAGAGTTCCCATCAGGGGGACCCTGCTAAGCGATTTCGTTCAGGTGATTCTAGGCAGGGATTCGGGGGTTAAAGGCAGGGCCATCAGGGCCAGCCTAATTAGCAGGGTCAGCAGGGCCAACACCGACCACAGGGACAGCAGCAGGGCCAGCAAGGCCAACAGCGTGCACATCAGGGCCAGTGGCGTGGAGGTAACGGCCAGTAGGGCCGTGGACAACAGGGTCAAAGGGGTGCTAATTTCAAAGGCAGATGCTTTGGGTGCGGCAAACATGGCCATAGGCGCCAGGATTGCCCAGAGGGCGATAGGGCCCCACAGCAGCAGGGAGCCCGTAATGAGCCGCAGAGACCACTCTTTCCACCAGCCCTTCCAGCTCCAGCCCAAGTGCCAGCCCTACCGGCCATTCCAGCAGCTCCAGTGCAGCAGGGGCAATTACAGTATGGACGTGTCTATAACGTCCACCAGGCAGTAGCTCCACAGGCACCACCCACGATTGAGGGTATGTTTCCTATCCATGGTACTATGGGTAAGGTTTTGTTTAATACGGGGGCAACGCATTGTTTTATAGCTACGCATTTTGCGATGTCCTTAGGGTTGTTAGCCACAGCAGAGAGCACCGTGACGTGTGTCGACTCACCACTGGGGAGTGGGTCACTTATATTCTTTATATGCCGGGGAGTAGGGGTAGAGATTGGTAGCTTGGTATTGCCTGCAGACATGCTAGCCTTAGACATACACGAGCATGATGTGATTATTGGTATGGATTGGCTCGCATCTTATAGAGCCATGATTGATTGCTTCGGTGGGAGCATTGTTTTTTCCATGCTGGGGCAAGAGATGTTTGTAGTGGCGATGCCTCGCCCAAAGGGAGGTTCGACCGCTCATTTATATTACATTGAGGAGGATACCTCTAAGGAGGTTGTGATTCCTTTGGATTCGATCCCAGTTGTTAGGGAGTATTCCGATGTGTTTCAGGAGATACCAGGCCTACCGCCCAGTCGTGAGATAAACTTCGTTATAGATTTATTGCCGGATACGAGACCTATAGCACGCGCACCGTACCGTATGGCTCCGGCAGAGATGCGAGAGCTACGAGATCAGATAGAGTAGCTATTAGGTCAGGGCTTCATTCGTAGGAGTACCTCACCTTGGGGCGCTCCAGTCTTATTTGTAAAGAAGAGAGATGGTCCACTGAGATTGTGTGTGGACTACCGGGAGTTGAACAAGGTCACGATACAGAATAAGTATCCGTTGCCTCGAATTAATGATCTATTCGACCAGTTGAGGGGAGCAACTTTCTTTTCGAAGATAGATCTGAGGTCGGGGTACCATCAGTTACGGATTAGAGAGATGGATGTTTCAAAGACTGCCTTCTTATTGAGATATGGGTCCTATGAGTTCAGGATGATGCCGTTCGGACTCACAAATGCCCCAGCCATTTTCATGGACATGATGCACCGAGTATTCAGAGAGTTCTTGGATCAGTTCGTCATCGTCTTCATAGATGATATCTTGATATATTCACACTCCGAGGAGGAGCATGCCGAGCACTTGAGGCAGGTTCTTCAGACTCTACGAGAGCATCAGTTGTATGCTAAGTACGAGAAGTGTGGATTCTGGTTGCGAGAGGTACAATTCTTGGTCCAAGTTATTTCTGAGCAAGGGATAGCAGTTGACCCGAGCAAAGTGTCAGCGGTGAGGGAGTGGGGACAGCCCACGACACCGACGAAAGTGCGTAGTTTCTTGGGGTTAGCCGGATACTACAGGAGATTCATTCGGGGATTCTCCAAAATAGCGGGTCCATTGCTGAATCTGACTCACAAATGGGTACCATATGTTTGGGATGATGCTTGTCAGTTGGCTTTCGATGAGCTGAAGGACAAGCTTACTTCAGCACCAGTCCTTGCTTTACCGAAGCCGGGTGTAGAGTACCTGGTTTACACCGATGCGTCCTTACGGGGACTTGGGGGAGTATTACAGCAGGAAGAGAAGGCTATAGCTTTTGCTTCCCGCAAACTCAAGCCGCATGAGAAGAATTACCCCACCCACGACCTGGAGTTAGCAGCGGTCGTCTTTGCATTGAGAATTTGGAGGCACTATTTATTGGGCGAGAAATTCCGTTTGTTCACAGACCATAAGTCACTGCAGTGCCTGTTCACTCAGCGAGAGCTGAATATGCATCAGCGCAGATGGTTAGAGTTTGTGAAAGATTACCAGTTCGATATACAGTATCATCCGAGAATAGCCAACGTAGTTGCTGATGCGTTGAGCCGTAGACTGGTAGACGATGTAGCGGACATCTGGAAAGCAAAGTGGAAGGAATTGGGTCACCAGGACGCAGTAGCACGTTCTTTCATATCCGTGATGACAGTCACCCCCGAGATTATTACGAGGGTGATACAGACACAGGCCACAGACCCATTTTATCAGGAACAGATTGTACGACTTCTAGCCGAGGGTGCTGAGTCCTATTCTGTTAGTTATGATGGAGGGTTGCGGTTTAATGGGAGATTAGTGGTTCCAGAAGGAGCGGAGCTACGTCATGAAGTGATGACTCATTCTCATGGGTCCCGATTTGCAGTACATCCAGGAGGTGATAAGATGTACCAGGACATGAGATGACAGTACTGGTGGAGTGGGATGAAGAAGGACATCGCTGAATTTGTGTCCAAGTGTTCTACTTGCCAGCTGGTAAAGGTGGACCACCAGAAACCGTTGGGATTACTTCAGCCGTTGGAAGTACCCGCGTGGAAGTGGGAAAGTATTTCCATGGATTTCATTACAGGGTTGCCTACATCACAGCGGGGCCACGATTCTATCTGGGTGATTGTAGACCGTCTGCCCAAGGTGGCTCATTTTCTGCCAGTGAGGACAGATTAGACCACGGGTCAGTATGCCCAGTTGTTCATCGCTAAGATTGTCAGATTACATGGGGTGCCCCTGAATATTGTGTCAGATAGAGACAAGATTTTTGTGTCACGTTTCTGGGAAAGCTTTCAGGAGGCTATGGTTACAGAGTTGAGACTGAGTTCAGCTTACCACCCACAGACAGATGGACAGACAGAGCGTACTAATCAGATGTTGGAAGATATGCTACGCATGTGTGTTCTCGATTTCGGAGGAGGTTGGGAGCCACACCTTCCACTGGTAGAGTTTGCTTATAATAACTCCTATCAGTTTACGATTGGCATGGCTCCATTTGAGGCTTTGTACGACAGGCCTTGTCGCTCTCAAACTTGTTGGCTCGAGGTGGGGGAAAACAAGTTATTAGGACCAGAAGTGATTCAGGAGACCTCCGCGAGGATTGAGATAATCAGGAGTCGTATTCGGGTAGCCCAAGACAGGCAGAAGAGCTACGCCGATGCGAAACGGTTCTTCCGGGAGTTTAATGTGGGAGATCAAGTGTTGTTGCGTGTATCTCCTATGAAAGGAGTGATGAGGTTCGGTAAGAAGGGGAAGTTGGCTCCGAGGTACGTAGGACCATTTCCCATCATCGAGAGGATTGGGCCGGTAGCATACTGGTTGGGATTTCCAGAACATTTACATCGCATCCACGATGTATTCCACATCTCGTCGCTGAGACGATATCTTCGGGATGATATGGCCTATACTCACATTGCGATAGATGAGATTGACTTACAGTCGGATAGCTCTTACGAAGAGAGACCAGCGGCTATTCTAGACTATAGTGAGAGGAGATTGATGTCGAAAGTAGTTCCACTTGTGCGAGTCCAGTGGGAGCATCATAATGTGGAGGAATCCACTTGGGAGCGTGAGGCAGATATGCGAGAGAAATATCCAGAGTTCTTTTTACCAGGTATGCCTTATTTTTCGAATTTTGGGACGAAATTACGTTATTAGGGGGGAAGTATGTAATACCCAGTATTTTTATGCTATATTTAATTTGGGGATTTATTAAATTTAATGTGATGGTTTATTTAATAAAAATCCGGAAATTAAATATTTTATAATTATTAACGTGCAAGAGTTAGTAATTATGGGAAACTTGTTGAATATTACTAATGAGCATAGTAAAATATTATATTGGTTATATTGAATGTCATAAGTGAATTAAATGACTATTTCGGAAATTTAAGTCGGGACGTGCCCATGTCACGTCGGGACTAATTATGTTAATTAAAAAGTGAATATTTTATAAGTTGTCCGTATGGTCGTTTTGAGTGTGCCAAAGCGCCCGGAAGGGTCGAGATAGTCAGAAAAGTGTAGCCGGGGGTTTAGTTCGGGTCTTGGGGTGTTTTTAGGCCTAATTAGTAACCCGGGAGGGCATTTCGGTCATTTTACAAATTAGGGTAAGAAAACCTACGAATTTTAGCAGCCTTTATCAGCTGGTTAGGTTAGCCATTTAGGGTTAGAACATTGAGAACCCTAGGACGGCCATTGGATAATAGAGGAGAGACCTTTCTAGGAGATTCAAGGCCAAAACACCTCCGTTTGCACCGCCGTCACCACCAACGCGTAGATCGCGAGGAGGAAAACGCGACCACACCATAATCAACAGGAAATCAGACTTCTGAAAATCCCAGGCAAGTGTTTAACTTGCGTATTTCATTAGTGCAATGTTCATATTAGTTTAGGATTAATTAGGAATGTAATCCATGTAAGAAAACCCCAAATCTTGATAGGAAATTGCATGTAGAGAAGATTAAAACCTTATGCTGGAAACTTTTGATGATATAGATATGTTACCCACGAATTTATGATGTATATTAGGAAGAAATTCTGAAGAAAAACTGAATTGACTCATAGTCATGAAAACTTTAGGGTTCTTGATGTTTAGATGAGATTTTGGATTATTTAACCATGATTAATGATGTATACACGCATCCTGAACGGTATAAACATCTGGAATTATGTTAGTATGTTAGTAGCAACTTTTTGGGTCGATTAGTGTTGGAAAACATGGTTATTGATGAAGAACTTTGATGAATCCCGTCACTGCAATTTCTGCATAATTTTTGCCCAGACCTGCTTGATCGATCAATCGAGCATAGAACATCGATCGATCGAAGGCTCGATCGATCGAGCTCCAAGCTTCGATCGATCGACCCCTCCTGGCAGACTCCTATTTCTCTTGTTTAATTAGTTAAATTCAGTTTATCGTGGAATAACCTTTGGGCATTCTAAATAAAATGATTTGGGAGATATTGAGGACCAGTAGGGTATATGGATAAATGTTAGAACTTTTAATCTTCAACGAGAATGGTATTTATGGGATATTTACTTTAGGTTGGTAAATTTATGAAATTAAAGGGTGAGGTGCGTAAGAGAGTTACGTTGGAATCAAATAAAGTCACTTACTGAATTTCAGATTTGTGAGGATATAATCCATGAGTGTTAGGTAATGAGTGAGAAAACCCTTTGAGTTAAGGTTAGGAATAAAACCTTATACGTAATTCTATAATTGTGAAATTAAGGATAAACGGTATAATTACGGGTGATGGGAAGAACCTATATTAATATGAAATTGGTATATTTATATGATTATGTGTACATATATTATATACATGTGAAAATCATACCCACGCTACTTGCTATCCCTGAGGTTTCCGCGCTGGGACAAGTCTTATCTCGATGGGACCTTTATGGGGGATATTGACTTGTACCCTAGAAGATAGATGTCCTTGGTACAGGCTATCGATGTGATAGTTCAGACGGTCCTAAGAGACACCGGTATGTGCTACCCTCTTAGAGACTTGGAATCTTTGATTCGCCTCAATATTGTTTGTGTATTTATGTTAATACAATTCGAGAGTGATTCCGAATGTATTCCCCTTTATGTGAGTGATATGGGGCTTTGGATAGTGGAAGTATGCACGCACCATAGTTTTATTCGGGGTGCTGTTATATATATATTATGCGAGTAGTTAATATATATATATATATATGAGATTATGCTATTTGAAACTGTCTACGGAAATTTGATGAGTAGAACATAGTTGTGGACTCTTATTATTAAATACCTGTTTTGAAAAAAAGGTATAATATGTCACGGTAAAACTTTAGGGATTTTATAAAGTTAAAATTGAGGACCTTGGTTACTGTTTGGAACATTCTTTTAAAATGAAGTCGTGAATTGTAAATCTTGCGGGTAATCTAAGTTAAGTTAAAGCTTTTAGACAGACTAGTATGTTAGATGTTAAAACGAACCGTGGGGAAAGTTAGTGCGATAGGTGTGCACATTAGAAGAGAGGTGAGTATTTCTCAAGAGAGAGACGCACTAATATGTTGTTGCATTGGCCTGTATCAATTTAAATACTTGCTTAACGTATTTTAAATCAAACACACTTTCGGGCCCTGACCCGTTTCTTTTTCTCTCTCTCTCTTGTGTATATATATGTATATTTTCAGGTGCCCAGCCACAGGGGCGTCTTGCTTAGGATCCTTTGAGCAGAACGAGCTGCAACTTAGGTGGGAGTTGCAGGTCACTGGAGTAGATGGCTTCTGTTATTGACTCCACTCCTATTACTCTCATTTATTGGGCACGTGTCGCCCCTTTTTATCATTTCATTTATGGTTGGGATTTTTATATTTCAGTTATTCCAGTGTTGTTCTATGGGATTTATTCAGGATGGCTTATGATTTTGAGTTTTATTATGTTGAGATTCGATTGACGAATGTATGGTATTATTTAGTTCTTCGTGGTGTGATTCTTAATTGTAGAAATGTTGTTTTGTATAAATAAATCTCTTCTTCAATTAAAATTTGGAAGTTTGTATGAAAAATGTTTTTGACACTTAGCTTAATTATTTAGGGTGTTAAATTGGAAAATTATTTTTATCGACAGTGATGCTGAGAATGAACCAACTTTTACCTTGATTTAATTTAATAAAGGAATGATCGCCCGGTATATAATTAGGCGGGGTGTCACACCATCCTGGGGAGGCTTGATAATATCCCATTTATATACAAAAGGACGGTGTTAAAGAAGATAAAATGCATATTTCGTGAAAGGCAATTGAAGCGACTAGAGGAAAGCCATGAAAGGCAATTGTTGTTTTAATATAATCATGAAGCATGCCAAAGACACAGAATCTCCTAAGGGCTAAATATACGGCCGCGGACATGATCAAGAAGAGGTATTGTAATGAGGACCCGTTGTAAGGCACCGTGTCCTATATAATGACGTCCGTGGACTGAAAAAAAATGTTAGGAGCAAGGTATGCAAAATTAAAACTGAGAAAACACATGCACTTACCCTCAAAAGACTATAGAGGCTACAATCCTCCAGGTCATTATGATCCTCGTCCACCAACCTGTCAAGGTTCGCGGCATCAAAGACCCTCGTCGTCCTTCAAATAGCCCTTGCAGTAGTATTCCACAAGGACTCAATGTCGGGATGTCTTAGTTGTGGGCGCATACGATTGTTAGGACCAACTTCGGCGCGACATTGATGAGGCACTAAGTTGGCATTAATCGTAAGTAAAGGTGGCGGGGGCGGCGGATAAGCTAAATGGATAGGAGCATCAGACGTGGACATCAAACCTATTGCGACCAAATATGTTCCGATATCATCATCAAACTCAGCTTGGGGTTGGGGGGGGGGTAACAATCTCAGTTTTCTCCACGGCCTGATTTTGGGTCGCGGCTGCAACTTTGGTCCTGGGCCTCTTCTTTTTTCTATGCCGGATAGTTGCATCCCCATCCATTTATGCGAGTTGGGCAGCCAAGAGTTCCTTGTCAACCTCCTCACCTGAAAGAGGAAAAGCAACGGTAAATATTTGAATGATTCGTTATAAGTTATCGCGGAGTAAGAATATTGCTTGAGCTATTACCTTCCGCGACCATATCTTTGGGTATGCATTTATTTGGAAAGTAGCCTGCTTCAAACACAGAGGCAAAAGTAACAAGGGTGCTGAATTTCTTATGCTCAGCAGGAACGGTCGCGGTCTCAGTAACTCTCTTCTCTTGTCGCTTGCTCAATTGCAAGTTGTCGAGAACTGCAGAAAACATCTCAAGGGTTAGTACGTAAAAACAAATGAGAAATTATAAAGATGGGATGCATATATAATCCAATTACCTAGTTTAGAGGGACACCCCCATTACCGTGGCATTTGAAATGACTTCTCCCTCTCGTTCTCTTGAGGGTGAATCTCCCACCCTTCTCCGAAGATGTACAAATACTTCCCCTTCCAGTTCTTTACACTGGTCGACCTCCTAGAGAAAAGGGTCTCATTCCTGCCACGGATGGAGAAGTAGTAATAGACAACGAACTTTATGGAGTTTTCCTTCGAGCGGTAGAAGTGGAAAAACTCTGCGGGAGTAATATATTTTTTTAATTAATTCTCCCAAAGCACTACCGCGACAAGGATATCCCTCCAACCATTGGGATCTAACTGGGCTGGTGCTAGCTTCATGGTTTGAAAAATTCATCTGATAGGAAGTGGAACTAGCAGCAGCAGCCCCTAAACAAAAGCATGCAGTGGGAAATAGACCCATCACCAAAAAGTGTCATGCACGGTCTTTGGTTCGCGGTAGGTGCTAAGCACATCAAGTTTTTTGGGAACTCGAAGGCTTCCGCTACCTGGTCAACCTAGTCTTTGGTCATAATGCTGCGGATATCAAGTGCAACTAAAGGCCTCTCTGCCCTCCTAGAGGGGCCAGCAGGTTCATCTCTAACACTAGTTTCCCCCCAGTCGTGGTGTTAAATTTAACATCCATTGATCAGTTACTAGAGTTGTCTTACTCTTCCATCGACATGGTCCCCGAATCCTGCTTAGAAGCAGAATCCATAGAGTCTGAGTCTAATACTACGCATTTGGGGCAATTATTCAGTTGACAAGCCCCTATTGATTTCAAGGGGGAACGAAAGGAAGTTCAAGAGGTGAGGCTCCAAAATACTTTGCCCAAAAGCCTCTCAAAAACTCGTCTGGGTCAAAGCTCATATGGCTATAGCAATACCTGAAAAGCACAATATGCAGTTAGGTGCCGCAGCTACTATGATGTAGAGGCCTCTTAGAGGCCACAGCAGGTTCAATAAAATATCAAGATGAACATGAAATATTGAGGCAAAATGGGCAAGGGTGGGGTCCCAGAGCCCTAAAAGACAATTATCGCCATGGCACATTGATTGCATAGGTTTTATAGTGACATGGTTACTCACTCAATGGCATCAAACTATGGGCTAAAGCGTGCAAAATCTAAATTTAAGAGCCTAAGGGGTCGCAACTATTGTTCGCCACAAGCCACGGCTAGGGCTCAAATCAAGGAATATTTGAAGGATAAAGGGCAGCCCTAGATTACTAAGGGATACTCTATCTTACCACGACCTCTCACTCAAACAGTTTAGTATATAATGTTTATTCGTTTAAAGATCGAAGACCCAAAATATGAAGAGGTTATTCAAGAAAAATTACATGATTCAATGGGATTCAACACAAACACACGCGATGTTATCCAATCAATTGAAGATTAGGGGTTCATTTCAGCATAAGAAGATTGGTTCAAAGAGCAATGTGGCAATAATTGCTACAACTATTTATCGTTCATGTGTTCGATTCATGGTAAATGACAAACTATTCAATCAAAACCCTAAATATTTGTCAGTGAGTTGGGGTTTTTTCTCAATATGTAAGCCCAAAAAGGCCTAAATTTAGAAAGAAATTATAAACACATAATTTAGGACGGGCTGATATAAAAATCCAACACGAAGTTCAGAAATGCAGAAATTCATGTGTTCGTCTATTTTGAAGAAGAATTACGAACTAGAAAAGCTATTAAAGAGGATGTTGGTTCGAAAAGTACCTCAAAAGGAGGAAACGGGTGATGCTCAGCCTCGAACAACCCCGAAACACCTTGGAGCCATCACACTCAGCCTTGGAAGATCGTCGAAAAATACAAAAAGATGGACGCACTAGAACTCACTCTCGATATGCTCTCAAAGGTTTGGAAAACATAATGAAGTCCATGGCCGGAATAATTTATATAAGAGGGCGCGGGAAGATGAAGTGTCACCTTGACAGTACCGCGGCACCTAAGGATACTGATCTAAGCCTCATCCCTAATTGTCATCTCTTGGCACTACGACTTGGGGGCTTACTGATAGTACAAAAATAACACCCTGCCATGGCACTTCTCAGCATTGGGCCCTATCAAATACATGGCACGACACATGCCACTTACCACTATAAAAAGGACACGTCACTACCCATTACAGGGTGAGACACCTTTTGGCTCTAGCCTTTTGGAGGATGCATCACTCACATTGCTTACCTTATTGGCCGCATCCCTCTCCATTACAACAACTCCTGATTTTATGTGCCTCACGTGCTAGGAGCACGTGAGCATATCTCCTATAAATAGAGAACCACACCTCGAAATAAGGGACCGATTCCATACCCCAGGTGATATTATATAATATTAATTCTCTATACAAAACCTCAACATACGACTTGGAGGCGACACATCTACATCGCAGCCATCTCTCCGGCACACCGGAATCCTCAATACTTCCATGTACTCTCCTTTATTCTCATACTTGTATGCCTCTTTAGGCACGATTATTTTGTATAATGCAACGCAACTAATGAGAACGGAGAAACACAGTGGACGTAGATCTATTTTAGAGGCTCGACCACTCTTTAGCTTTCCCTACCTCTATTAACTCGCGTTATTTGTTTATTATACACTTTTCTCTTGATTTTCTGGTATGAGAACGACAAGTAGACGATTTCTCGTATCATTATTTTGTTTATGAAGCTTCAATATCAGAGGTGGGTTGTCCTTGTTCGTTACAAGTTGGTGCACTAACATCGAAATTTTCCACATTATTTTTCTGGAAAAATGCATCAATAGTTGTTCTCTTAAACAAAATGAACTATTAAAAATTTAATACATGAAAAACAATAGTTTTACCAACTTGTAAAGAGTTTTTCAATAGAAGATTAATCAAATCATATTCTAATTAAGAAACATAAAACAAATAATACAACATAAATAAACATCCGAATAAATTGTAAATGAAAGTTTAATAAGACAAAATTTCCTTGATAAATTCATGTGAACGGAACACTCGAATTGAATGATTAAAATTGTTACTTCAATCTATCACCTAAAGTAAATTAGCATAAATGAAAATTCTTTATAGCAAAAAAAGGGGATTTAAATTATAACCCAAACCTTAGATTCCAAATATACAAGGAAATAAGAAAATAAAAATGTAAAAACTATGCAAAAATAAAAAAACATTAAAAGAAACTGAATACAATAAATAGTAACGAAAAAAGAACAAATGCAAATGAAAAAAAAGTTACCTTGACAAATCTATCCGCTGTTTCGTTCACATCCACCCCCACTTGATATCACTTTATACATTTTGTTTTGTTCCTTTGTTAAATGTGATATTTTATTCTTTTTTAGCTAAACCTCAAACATGATTTTTTATCCCTGGTAGTTACAAGTTTCTTTTACTTTTATGGGGGCCATTATAGATACTATTTTACTAAAACTACCCAAAATACACCCATGTTTCAAATTTTTTAGAATGTTTTGCAGGGGCATAGGCCCCCTCTATCCACCACTTCTGGTTTTGCTAGGATATTTGATGAACTACTACTCGAAGACAATACCAATTTATCACACAAGGAGTATATGTGTATCCAATATTATTTATACATATGTCATTAATTACCTCTCCTTAAACCATCCTAGTGCCTTAAGAAAAATAATGTAAGGACATGACTTTCTAAATGCCCGTTTAGAATATAAGAAGCTTATGTATGTCCTAAATACCATCAAGTATGTCTAATACTGCTATAACGCAACACGTCAACACATTCACCCATGACGGCCTCGATCCGAATCTGAAGTCATCACGCACCCATCATCTTCATACGTGCGTAGTGCATCATCACTGAGCATCGTGCAACGTGAACCTTCTACATACAACCGTTCCCATTACTCCACTCTTAATAATGGTAAAATAATCAATTTGGAGTTTTTTAACAGTTCTATAATTATTTGGGAAATCTTTAAAATATTTTTTCTAAAAGGTTTGAAAATTTTCAAAAATATTTTCTAAACGCTGAGGCATTGTTTTTCGTCAAAATAACTTTTCAATAATTAAAGATGAATTTTAGAAATTAAAAAATAAAAATAATTTTTTTTTGTGCTGCTCGTTTGAGTGACACTAGTTGTCGTTCAAGCGACAACTGCATCTCGCACGAAGCTGATTCGAGTGACACATGGTGTCATTCGAGCAACGGTGCATTTCGTTCGAGCAATGCACCACCTTAAATTTTTAAAAAGAACAGTACTCTTCCTACACGTTTCTCAAGTATTTACACCTACTTTTTTTGCAGAAACTGCTACAAAAAGACTTCGTTTTTCACAATTTTTAATACTGTTTGATTCACAAATTCTTCCCAAATGCATATGTGAATCTTTATAAAGCCTGGATAGATTGTTTTACTCATCTGGAGTATTCTTGTGGAGAAGAAGGTTGTTCTCCATTGCTAACCTCTTGGAGCTCTTGCGGGATCTCTTGATGAGGACGACGAACCGACGCATGCGGGTATTCGTTTGTCACAGTATTTCTGTGTAATTGTAAATCGTATAAATTATAGATGCACCTTTGGAAAAAATTTCCTCATATTGTGATTGTGCTGCATGCTTGAATTTATTTTGTTCTTTAATAATAATTAGTTGCAATAGTTAGGGTTTTAATTAATAATTGGGAATACAATTGGAATTTAATTAAACAAGTCAATTCATTGATTGTTGGTGCACTCTCAAATTGGTATCAGAGCTAATTACACAATTATACCATGTAGTTTTTCCGTAAAATTTTTCTAGATATCATGTTTGGTTTAAAATTTGATTTTTGAAATAGAACAATTTCAATGGATAACCTCTATAATTGAGTGGAAATTTTTGACGGGTCAAATTATGCATATTAGAAAGCCCACATGAAATCCCACTTAAAGCCCATTGATGAACGTGTCTGGGTTATGTGTGAAAGAGGGTGGACTCCTCCTACTGTCACTATAGAAAATGTAACATCCTTAAAAGTTGTGACTGCATGGACTGAGGATGAATTTAAATGGAGAACATATAACTCCTGTGGGCTTAGGGCAATTTCTGGAGCTGTCACACCCGATGAGTTTCATCGCATCATGACGTGTACCACGTCTAAACAAGCATGGGGTGTTTTCAACTTACCCATGGAGGCACTAATGCAGTAAAATAATCTAAATTCCAAAATTTAACTACTCAATTTGAAACAATTACCATGCTTGAATCAGAGTATTTTGATGAATTCTATGTAGGATTATATGATATTGTTAACACTAGTTTCAATCTTGGTGAACACATACTTGAGGTTAGAGTACTTAAAAATATTTTGAGATCATTGCCTAAGCATTTTATCCCAAAAGTCGATGTGTTAACTTCATTAGGAAATCTGAGTAGGCTTAAATTACAAGAATTGGTAGGAGACCTACAGACCTATGAAATTGACATGTTTCCTAACACGATAAAATCAAAAGATAAAGGAGTAGCACTTAAAGCCCAGGCTACAAAGAGTGAGGGATCAACAAGAAAGAAATGTGAGTCGTCTAAGAGAAAAGTGGAAGAAGCATCAGATTTTGATTTTGATTTTGATTTAGATTATTTGGCTTTGTTTGCAAAAAATTTCAAGAAATTTCTCAAATTAAAGAAAAATTGCAATTTCAAAGATAAAAAGAATTTTGAGAAAAATAAATTTGAAAAGAAAAATGATAAAAAGGACATGCCTAAGAAAGATGATGAGAGATTCTATGAGTGTGACGGTAGAGGTCTTAAGGCCATTGAGTTTCCTACTAGGTTTAAAAGACAAGCCAAAGGCAAAGCTTTTCTTAATGCCTACCTCAATGACGACAGTGAGGTCGAGTTGGTGGATTCTGGACAAGAGTCACCGCATGAATATAACTTCACCGTATTCATGGCTAGTCATGTGAGTACTATAAGTGAACCTCATGACGATGAGGAAGATACTTAATAGGGAAACCTCGACAGTGGAAGCGAAGTGAGTGAGGAGGAGGATGTTGCAATTTAGAGAGAGAGTGACCTTCGACGTGCCTATGCCAATTTATGTGCTGAGTCATTTAAAATTGAAAAGAGAAACAAAGCGTTAATTCTTAAGATCACCGCCTTAGAGAAAGAATTAGGAGAGATGAGAGAGAGATAGAGAGAGAGAGAGATAGAGTCCTCCATTGGAATTGCCTTGAGAGAGATGGAGATTGATTCTGTTGAGAGAGATAGAGTGTAACACCCCATGATTTTGGGACTGAGAAATTAAATTTTTATAAAATTTATTTAAATTGGAGAATTTAAATATTGGAAATTGGGGTCCAAAAATTGAGGATGTTATAAAGTTTTTCGAATGACGATTCTGAGTGCGCCATTGATTCCGGATGGGTCGAGATAGTCAAAAAGACTGTCATTGGGTTTTATTTCGACTTCAGAATATTTTTTTAAGTTATTTTGACTCGAATTGGAGTAAATGAGTCATTTAAAATGTTTTTTATCATTTAAAACTGGGATTTATGTTTTAAAGGTTTAAGAGGCTTACGGATCAAGCCATTCTCATTTGTGAGAAATAGTGAAAGAGAAAGAAAGGGGGAAAGAAGAAGAAAGCAAGAGAGAGAGGAGGAAACTTGGAGATTTTCGGTCCGTACGCGATCTCGAGGATGATTCAACTGCTACGATTTCGAGGAAAGTGTTTAATATTGCTAAATATCTCATTTGTGTATTTCATTTCATAATGTGTGGATAAAATAATTGAATTTTGGGTTACGTACCAAAATCTAGATTTTTGTGGTTTAAATCTTGCAATTGATGTGTACACATGGGTTTAAGGGTGTATAACTTGATGAGACTAGATATTGGATGGCTTTTGGTGTTTGGAACTTGATTTGGGTTAGTGTTTGATGGCTGGAAGTGGTATAAATTGAATTTTGGGAAATTTAGGTTTCGGAGAAATTACCCTATTTCGTGGCTTGCTGGACAAGCCGAATAGATTCTCCCCTAGTGAATCGATTCGCTATGTTGTAGAACCATCAGGTCTTTAAGGCCAAATCGATTCACCCCTTACGAATCAATTCAGTATGTAGCAGACTTACAGGTCTAGTGGGTCGAATCGATTCACTGGGGTCGAATCAATTCGCTCTTGGGACCGAATCTATTCAGAGGGGCCGAATCGATTCTAAAATAGGGAAGTTTTGAGGAATTTTCCTAGAGTGAGTTTTTCTCCATTTCGATTGGTTTTCTCGATTTTAAACCTTTATATATGATGCTAGAGTTATGTTTTATGGATTTATTGAGGGTTTCTCACAAGTTGTGATCGTGGGGACGTATCTGAATAGTTTAGGGAAACATATATATGTATTGGAGTTTGTATTATCGATATAGTGGCAAATTTTCATTTGGGATGGGAGTACCATTTGGAGTTTAAAACAAATGAGTTAAACTAGGATGTAGGTGAAGGACCTTCTAGGAGAGTTATGAGGGCATGGCGTGGAAAATGTAAGCCGACTTTGGTGTCGAATACTTATAGTGATAGGATTCTATTTAAGATATGATTGGGGACCGACGAGAGAGAGTGATCGTGTATCCTTAGTCATGTTTAACTTAAGGAATAGATTGTAAACGCAATAAGATTGATGGTTCATAAGAGAAACTGAATAGTAGGCTAATTTGAGAATGATCGGAATATTCTAATGACTAGAACAAGATTGGGTCAAATGGTAGTCAGGGTAGTTACTACATATCCATGCGTGATCAACGTTTGGCATCCCAAAAGATGATGGGATCATAAAAATGAATTTAAGTTTAAGATTGAGACCTGTGGACTGTTAGCCATGTGTATACCAATAGTCGGGATTCTTATTGGATATATCGATGTGCATTTCGGATTTTGATGGGATGTGTAGCGATTATTATATACATTAAACTTTGGGGTGATAACCTTAATGTTGAATATATTAGAAGACTATTCATATCATAGGGTTAATGGATGAATATGCTTCAAATGAGGGATCGTATTTATATAACGAACTACATTAAATATGCTAGGGACGACGACTAGTATAATGAGGACTATGTACACGTATAGCTGATTTTATATATTTTCATGCATACGGACGAGAGATGGTATGTGTACATGTGTATATATATATAGGTATGGATATGTATATATGTGTACTCATGGTGTTAATATCTCTATCATGCGTGATGGTTTAATTATATGATGTGATCATATGGATGTATATATATTGTGTGTGTGAATGATATATATACTTGTGGTGTAAATCATACCAGGCACATGCTATCATAGGAAGTTGCGCGATGAGGGTGAGCACTCTGGATTGAGGAGCAGGGTGTGGATATTCCCCAGGTCATAGTCGTCCATTTTATTTATTTGTATGATTTTATATTTTGGGGGTGAGAAGTCTCTGGTATGGGTCATTCTCACCTGTCGGTTAGGAACACTAACCGCTTCCCATACGTTATGATTGATTTTGTCGCCATCGTGGTTGTATAATAATCCGATAGATGGTGACCTCGGGAGAAAGTGAGTAATTCCTGGAAAATGATAGCTTGGTGTAGTATTTTGGCATCCTATAGCTGGTTATGTTATGTGAATTCCATAGTGTACATTATGTGTGATATGTATACTTGGTTATGGGAATTAATGATTGTATATATATATATATATATATATATATATATATATATTCAGACTAAATATATATATAGTTGTATATCCTATAGGTGAAAAGGATATGGAGTTTCGCTGATGTACATCTTGGGTGATTTTGGTGTACTATTTCATTGGGGTCGAAGGATCGTATTTAGGGACAATTGGGGTTATTTCGATATCTTATTAGGGTATATTTTTCCTTCTACGTACTCATTTAATTTTATTCTAGCACTTATTTTATCATGGTACTTCTGTTCATGTTACCTTTGCTAGTGGCGTTACATCATTGGTTTGTTCTTCATTGTATGTTTTAATTTTTGGCACTCGATTATATTATTTTGGGCAGTTAGCCTTATCTATTTATATTATGGTCTATTTGTGCTGAGTCTGAGCCATCTGAGATTCCTGATTCAATGTAGTATAGGGCTGGCCACCCGTTATTATTTTAAGTGGCGTGTCACAGATGCTATCAGAGCATCGGGTTCTAGTGTCTTTAGGATTTGTGCGGGTTTTCTGTGTTCTTCTGTTGACGTTCTTGATATAGAACCCTACTATTAGGATTTTTGTGTTCACTGTGTCTATTTCCTTCTGTGAGGTGTACTCACTTGAATGGCGTTCTAATATAGATGCTTTCATCTCAGACGTCGCCAGGAATAAGTTGTCTAGGAAGGGGCTAGATGAGAGATGTAATACCCATAACAGATTTTGGGTACGCTTTGATTTGAGGTATTTCTTTCTGTGATTCAGGCAGAGATAAGAAGGAGAATTTCGTGATCGATAAGGTAAGTGCGATTGAGGAGAGAATAGTGAAGCCTTGGGAGGTTTAGATTGATAAATTCGTCAACATTTGTTAGGAAACCTGGTGTTGGTGATTTTTGTCGATGTGAGGTGTGTGGAGTTATCCCAATGTTGGGAGTATTGCCTTCTGTGAAGAGGGAGTAAGAAATTTGGAGTTTTTGGTCCATTGAGTAGGACTAAAGGAATTATTGGGGGTCGCAATAGCGAATTGTCCTTCAGGATGGTTAGGAAGGATTTATGGGGAGGATATTTATTTGAGGAGAATTAGGCCTTAGGAAGGAATGATCAAGTGTGGCCTTTGTATGGCATCTTTTGGGAAAATATATCATCTCGTGATGAGCTAGTAGAGAGTGGTGCTATTCATTTTTGGATGTACGAATTATTAAGATTTTTTGAGTAGTGGTTATAAGGTTATTATTTTATATAAAAAGGCTAGGGCAGGTAATTGTGGTATTCCAGTGAGGGAAGCGATTACCTTGCGATAATGCTTTACTGTGATGTAGAGGATTGGTATAACAGAGGAGGTTCAGAGTTTAGAAGAATTAGTGTTGAGCGGGAATTTAACTCATGGTTGTGCTAGTTTTGAGAACTAGGTATTGGTGAGAGTATTTAGTTTATTGAAGCATTGTGTCTTGAACATAAGGTGTTTCATTTGTGTGTTGTAATGCATGGAAATTATTTTATATTATATTGTTACATGGGCCTTTGGGCCGTACCTATAATTCTAAAACCTTTTATAAAAACTTAACCCTGGTTCAACTGATCTTAATCCCTGACATGGCTACATAGTAGTGTATGGGAGGGTTCCTTATTTGGATTTCGCTTGCGAGATCTCCCCGCATGAAGGTAGCTTGTGTATGGAATTGAGAAGAGTTCAACCATTGGGAATTTCAAACTTTTATATATATACTTAGTGCACTATTATAGATTATTTTATTGGAGAATTATATTACGATTTGAGGCTAGTGGAGCCGGGTTATGTTTTTACGAGTTGAGCTCGGGTACGGGGTGTATGGGCGCCCTGATTTGTTAGTATGACTTTAAAGTTATATGGTTTGAGGTGAGAAGTAAAAGAGATATGTACAGTGATGTTGATGGTAGATGTTAGGACTAGATGAGATTCGAAGTCCTAGGCATAACCTAAATTTCATGGACGAAATTCTTGTAAGGGGGGAAGATCTGTAACACCCCATGATTTTGGGACTGAGAAATTAAATTTTTGGTAGAAATAAAATTTATTTAAATTGGAGACTTTAAATATTGGAAATTGGGGTCCAAAAATTGAGGACGTTATAAAGTATTTTGGATGACGATTATGAGTGCGCCATTGATTCCAAATGGGTTGAGATAGTCAAAATGACTGTCATTGGGTTTTATTTTGACTCCGGAATATTTTTTAAGTTATTTTGACTCGAATTGGAGTAAATGAGTCATTTAAAGTGTGTATTATCATTTAAAATTGGGATTTGTGTTTTAAAGGTTTAATAGGCTTACCGATCAAGACATTCTCATTTGTTAGAAAGAGAAAGAGAAATAAAGGGGGAAAGAAGAAGAAAGGAAGAGAGCGAGGAGGAAACTTGGAGATTTCTGGTTCGTATGTGATCTCAAGGACGATTCAACCGCGAAGATTTCGAGGGAAGTGTTTAATCTCGCTAAATATTTCATTTGTGTATTTCATTTCATAATTTATGGATAAAAGAATTGAATATTGGGTTATGTACCAAAACCTAGATTTTTGTGGTTTAAATCTTGTAATTGATGTTTACACATGGGTTTAAGGGTGTATAACTTGATGAGAGTAGATATAGGATGGGTTTTGGTGTTGGGAACTTGATTTGGGTTAGTGTTTGATGGTTAGAAGTGGTATAAATTGAATTTTGGGAAATTTGAGTTTTGGAGAAATTACCCCATTTCCTGCCTTGTTGCACAAGACGAATCGATTCGTCCCTAGCGAATCGATTCGCTATGTTGCTGAAGCATCAGGTCTTTAGGGCCGAATTGATTCGCCCCTTGCGAATCAATTCAGTATGTAGCATAATTACATGTCTAGTGGGCCGAATCGATTCGCTGTTGGGAGCGAATCGATTCGGAGGGGCCGAATCGATTCTAAAACATGGCAGTTTTGAAGAATTTTCCTAAAGTGAGTTTTTCTCCATTTCGGTTGGGGTTCTCGATTTGAAACTTTTATATATGATGCTAGAGTTATGTTTTGGGAATTTATTGAGGGTTTCTCACATGTTGTGATCGTGGGGACGTATCAGAATAGTTTGTGGAAACATATATATGTATTGTTGTTTGTAGTATCTATATAGTGGGGAAGTTTCATTTGGGATGGGAGTACCATTTGGAGTTTAAAAAAAATGAGTCAACCTAGGATGTAGGTGAAGGACCTTCTGAGAGAGTTGTGAGGGCATGGCGTGGAAAATGTAAGCCGACTTTGGTGTCGAATCCTTATAGTGATAGGATTCTATTTAAGATATTATTGTGGACCGACGAGAGAGAGTGATCATGTATCCTTAGTCATGTTTAACTTAAGGAATAGATTGTAAACGCAATAAGATTAATGGTTCATAGGAGAAACTAAATAGTAGGCTAATTTGAGAATGATTGGAATAATCTAATGACAAGAACAAGATTGGGTCAAATGGTAGTCAGGGTAGTTACTACATATCCACGCGTGATCAACGTTGGGCATCCCAAAAGATGATGGGATCATAAAAATGAATTTAAGTTTAAGATTGAGACTTGTGGACTATTAGCCATGTGTATACCGATAGTCAGGATTCTTATTGGATATATCGATGTGCATTTCGGATTTTGATGGGACGTGTAGCGATTGTTATATACATTAAACTTTGGGGTGATAACCTTAATGTTGAATATATTAGAAGACTATTCATATCATAGGGTTAATGGATGAATATGCTTTAAGTGAGGGATCGTATTTATATAACGAACTACATTAAATATGCTTGGGACGACGGCCTCTATAATGAGGACTATGTACACGTATTGCTGAGTTTATAATTGTTCATGCATACGAACGAGAGATGGTATGTGTATATGTGTATATATTTATAGGAATGGATATGTATATATGTGTACTCATGGTGTTAATATCTATACTGTGCGTGATGGTTTAATTATATGATGTGATCATATGGATGTATATATATTGTGTGTGTGAATGATATAGATACTTGTGGTGTAAATCATACAAGGTACATGCTATCATCGAAAGTTGCGCGATGAGGGTGAGAACTCTGGCTTGAGGAGCAGGGTGTGGATATTCCCCAGGTCATATTCGTCCATTTTATTTATTTGTATGATTTTATATTTTGGGGGTGAGAAGTCTTGGGTATGGATCGTTCTCACGTGTCGGTTAGGAACTATGATCGCTTCCCATACATTATGATTGATTTTGTCACCATGGTGGTGTGATAATAATCCGATAGATGGTGACCCCGGGAGAAAGTGAGTAATTCCTGGAAGATGATAGCATGGTGTAGTATTTTGGCATCCTATAGCTGGTTATGTTATGTGAATTGCATAGTGTACATTATGTGTGATATGTATACTTGGTTATGGGAATGAATGATTGTACATATATATATTCAGACTATATATATAGTTGTATATCCTATAGGTGAAAAGGATATGAAGTTTCGATGATGTACATCTTGTGTGATTTTGGTGTACTATTTCATTGGGGACAAAGGATCGTATTTAGAGACAATTGCGGCTATGTAAAGATACCAATCTTTACTAAGCATAATAGGATGAGGTACCGTAAAGATACCAATATTTACTAAGCTAAAGAATTTTTTATGTCAAAGGTTTGAAATCAAACCTTCTTAGCATTAGCCAGCTATGCGACGCTGACTTTGCGTATAGTTTGATCCGTACACGTGTAATATTTATGATCAAGATGGTAAACTATTATAACAAGGGGTGAAGACAAAAGATAATTTCTTTGGGATTATGGACAAGTCCTTATTTGTCTGCAATAGTGCCCCTATCACTCCTATGGATCTGTGGCATCAACGTCTCGATCATGTGAACTTTAGAGATTTAGTGATATTAGCACAAAAGGACCTAGTACGTGGCTTGCCATCTCTTGGAAAGCCAACTTCTGCAGTTTATGGACCCTGTCAGTTGGGAAAGCAAGTCCATAGCCACGCATAGGAAGTTAAATTCCATTACCACTACACGAGTACTTGAGTTGATACATATGGATTTTATGGGTCCTACTCGTACTAAGAGTTTGGGTTGTAAGAGGTATATCCTCGTGATGGTAGATGATTTCTCTCATTACTCGATCATAGTTTTTCCAAGAGAAAAATACGATGTTGTGGAATTTCTTACGATCAAGTGTTGTGTCCTACAAAATCAACACGGTGTCACTATCAATAGAGTGCAGAGTGACAACAACATTGAATTTACTATAGCTAAAATAGATCTTTACTGTGATAGCCTCAGGATCAAATATGAATTTTTGGTCATGAAGACTCCTCAATAAAATTGGATTATCGAGAGAAAGAATTGGACAATTCAGGAGATGGCTAGATCTATGCTTCTGGAACAAAAAGTTTCTAGGAGATTTTGGACAGAGTTAGTGTCTACCGCATGCCACATGATAAATGGGGTTTACCTTCGTCCACACACACTGTAGAAGCCTTATGAATTATGGACTAGAAAGAAGCCCAACTTTTCATATTTTTGTGTCTTTGGGAGCAACTACTACATCCTATGGGATAGAGAGAAATTAGGAAAGTTCGACTCCCGAAGTGATAAGGGAATATTGCTACGTTATGCATCGACTAGTAGAGCATACTGGGTTTTTAACCTGATAATTTCTAAGGTTATGGAGTCACTTAACGTCACCGTGCAAGATGACGGACTATCGATGTTAGTTGATTCTAATCTTTTGTGTGAGGATAACACACTCCCTAATGATGATCCCATTGTGCCTCCCTCACCTAGTGTGGACCCTACTCCTATGATAGGGGGGACACACCTACTTGGGTTTTTAAGAGTCATGATCCTACGACCATACTAAGAGATCTCACCTTAGGGGTCAAGACTCGTGCTCAGCTAGAGAACGTGGTTATATTTGTTTGCTACACGTCTAAAGTCGAGCCCAAGAACATCAAAGAAGCACTTAAATATGAACATTGGATATCTACTATCCAAGATGAGTTTCTTAAGTTTAAAAAGAATAATGTCTAGGAAATTATCCCCTAACCTAGTTAAAAGAATGTGATTAGTACTAAGTGGATCTATAAGAACAAGATGGATAAGAATGGTACCATTATCTGAAACAAGGCTAGGTTGGTCACTCAAGGCTACACGTAGATAGAGGGTGTAGACTTTGATGAGACATTTTCTCCTGTTACGAGGCTTGAGTCTGTTCGTTTACTACTCATCATCTTCGCTTTAAGCTATATCAGATGGATGCCAAGAATGACTTTCTGAATGGCATTTAATAGGAAGAAGTTTATGTGGAACAGCCAAAAGGGTTTGAAGACCCTCAACACCTTGATCATGTCTATTTTTTGATAAAATCCCTATATGGTTTGAAGTAGGCACCCCTTTCCTAGTACGAGAGGCTTACTTCCTATCTATTAGCATGTGGCTTCATTAGAGGGGGAGTTGATAAGATGTTATTTGCTAGCAGAGGAGATGGAGCTATATTAGTTGCCCAGGTTTATGTAGATGACATAGTCTTTGGACCCACATACTCCCAACATACGCACGACTTTAAGGACGAGATGAAGAGTGAGTTTGAGATGAGCATGGTTCGTGAGCTTACCTTCTTCCTTGGTCTTCAGGTTCATCATCTAGAGGATGTGATGTTCATCTCCCAATCCAAATATGCTAGAGACCTACTAAAGGAATTCAGATTAGACTCCGCTAAGAACACACCTACACCGATGAGTACCTCAACAAATCTTAGCAAAGACACTACATTCAAGGATGTAGAGAGAACTTTATATTAGAGTATGATAGGTAGTCTTCTCTACTTGATTGCCAGCCATCCCGACATCGCCTTTAGTGTTGAAGTATGTGCGCGATATTAGGCATCCCCAAAAGAGTCATACTTATATGCACTTAAACGTATTATCAATTATGTGAGTGGGACTCTTTCCTACGGTATTTGGTATTCCTCTGATACTGATGACCATTTATCGGCCTACTCGAATGCCGACTAGGCCAGAGATGCAGATGGTTATAGGAGCACTTCTGGTGGGTGTTTCTGTAACACCCCGAGTTTTAATTAATTTACTTTAATTAATTTGGAGTAAAATAAAATTTTGGATTTAATGATCTTTAAGTATTTGACTTGGTTTTATTAAAATTTTCAATCAGGAATTAATTCCGATTTTTTTATAAGAGATTATAAAGTTTTTATTTGTTCAGCTTATATATTTCATCAGGTAACAAAGTCGGATTTTAAATGGTTTCATTTTGAGAATTGTGGGGCTCGTTCGAAGAACATGCCACGTCGTTCGAATGACAAGCATGCTCGTTCAAACAATAGGCGGTGGGTGGGTGGATTAGACTCCTAATTGTTGTCCAACTCTTAAACCCTTTATATACTAAACTAATACGGGCTGGGATTTTAAAACTCACTTTCCTCTCAAACATTATCCATAAATTTTTGCCAAAATATATTTCTCTTATCTTCAACCCCTAGCCCCTACCTTTCATAAGTTTTGAAGATTCAAGTGGTATTTTCTCAAGAGGAGTTCGAACTTATATTTAGATTTTGATTCAAGTTAATAACATGAATGAATAATCTATTATTTTCCTTTAGTATTATGCATTTTAAGTGTTGCCTAAACCCTTAATTAATGTTTTCCTAAAATCAATTAGCAATCTAATTATAGAAAGTGAACACTACAGTTTGGGGCTATTTTTGTGAAATTCTTTTACTATGAATAATATTCATAACCCGTGGGTACGTAGGATCCATGGGTGATTTTGGGTTTTGTTGGTATTGGTTGCATGTAGAAAAACCCTAGCTTTGAATTAAATAATTCAGGGGCGTATAACTCATGTAGTGTATGTAGAGATAATGAATTACAATTTTGATGTTTTAAATGATGAAATATCAATATTTTTCATTCAAATAATTAAATGAGATTAATTGGGAATTTTGATGATGTGATAATTAAATTAAGATATAATTGATTTGGACTATTAGTTTTAATTTTATACGATTGATTAATTATGATTGTTTGTGTGACTTGTTGGTATTATTTAATTTTCATTGTGGCAATGGGTTGCTGCGTATTTTTGCTCCCCCATATATTTTAGGATGCCTTCTAGGTATGGGACTAGTGTGTAGGCCTTTTGATGATTTATGCCATATAGGTATAGGACTGGTGAGGGTAGATTATTACGACTTTATTATGTTGGGGTGGGCTGATTTTTAATGCTTTATCGTCATTACGCTAGCCAAGGCATGAGACTAGGTAGAGGTTTATGTTAGAAATTCATCTTATACATAAGGTAGGACATATTGATAACTTGGAGACCCTTAGGTATGGGACTAAGGGGTATTTTGAAGATCTCACATCGATTATAAGGCTGGGATAAATTTATATATTGTGAGATTGAGAATTAAGGCCTAAGATAAAAATGGGTATTAAAATTGGTGGTGACATAATGTGTCAGTGACCGACAGTTTAAAGGGGTCAGCTTAGGGGATTTATTTCGTGTCGTGAGTTGGAGCCTTGTCATATTGCGGGGGATTGACAATTTAAACGGATTCGGCTGGCTATTGACAAGGGGAAGTGTGACACTTTGGTGGATTACCACCCGGGATGGGAGGACCGTCATAATAAAAAGTGAGAACAAAAAAATGGGCTAATTAAATAATTAGCATCGTGGGGCTTGGGAATTTAAAATCATATTGGTGTGCTTTTTAAATGGGGATAATGGCAGGTAGTTAGTGATTTATATTCCACATGTTTAATTATTACGTTTAATTTAAAATATTATATTGTGATATTTATTGCGTATGATGCTACTGTCTGGATTCAAGGATCCCATTTGAGGGAGTAGTGTATATTCATGCTCGGGGCTCTGACCTCGTGCGTTGACTAACCTTTTCAGGATAAGTTTTGGAGGAGCGCATAAGATTATGGGAGTTATCATTTGGAGGTGCAAATGGAGTTATTTATTTTATTGCATAGTTTAAATTGACTTTCCTTTTCAGTCGTATTTAATTAGGAGACTTCATTTGAGTTTATTGGTCCATTGGGTTCCAAAGTAGTTTCGAGGATTTCAGTTGGATTTTCAGTCAGTTTAATATTCAGATCTCATTTAATCATTATTGGAGATTTGGATTTTAGTCAAAGTATTAGCATGTGATGGATCCTGTATCGCGCAGTTGTTTATGATCATTTGAGATTGATTCAATTATGTATCTCGTGGATTGATTTATTTATATCTCATATCAATCTCATGCTAAGAATGGTATTTATTTAGTTCATGCCCGTCATAGTTCGGTGGAGGTCGCTAGCCACCCCCTCTGTCGAATTTTACGGGGTGTGACAGATGGTATCAGAGCATGGTCTTTGGTCTCCTAGGTTATGAGTCTTTTTTAGCTTTCACATCGCTTATCTTTGATTCCTTTTGATGATTTTTATTCTTAGCCATTCCGAGTCTAATGTTGTTTTGTTACTATCTTTACTGATGGCGAACACAAGGAGTGATGGGAATAGGAGAGAGGAGTATATTTCTGGTCCCACGACTCAAGAAAGGCGGCTTCAAATTATTTTAGGGGCTGAGGAGGTAGCAACTATCATTCGTGAGGCCACTTATTCGTACCTAATATTGCATATTTACACCCTCGAACCTATTCATTTTAGCCCCCTCGGGTGCCTTAATCTCTATATTTAAGCCTGTTAATCAGACAACCTCCGTTTTATATTGTTAACATTCTATACGATGTATAATTGGGATTTTGTAGGTATTTAGGTACTAAGTATGGAGTTCGGATGAATTTCGGTGAAGTTTCGTACGCAATCGCACGTTCAAGGGCATTTTATTCTAGAGCTTCACGTGGCCTCCTCGCAAGCACACAATCTCACATGGTGCATGATTCTGAGTCTGAATGAAGAAGTTACGGAGATTTTAGCAGAAGAGAATTCCAAATGAACCAAAACAGGAGGCAACCTGTTGGAGACCTGCTTGATCGATCGATCAATGAAAAGGGTCGATCGATCGACCCTTTAGAAATTGCCTTCGATCTTTCATAGTGGGCTGAGACCTAATCAATCGATCCCTTATTTTTCTCAGCTTTTCTATTTACAACTTTGCCATTTTGGGATTTTGTATATATATTCATTTCTCTCATTTGAGAGAAAGATCTTACATTTTACATTAGGTTTAGGGTTTGTAAGGAGATTTTTCCCTTCTCCATTTCCTTTGGGTGTGTTACCCATTTTCATGTGTGTAAGCTTCATTTAATTTGTCTCTTCCATTTGTTCAATGCTTTCTTTACTTGCTTCCTTTCATTTCCATGCCTAGTTAATATTTATTTCTTGCCCTTTATTATTTCATAATTTGGTTTTCTTGCTTTCTTTCAATACATGTCATTTATCATGCTTTCTAGCTAAATTGGTGTAGGTTGTGTCTGATTGAACTCATTTTGGGTTGACATGTTGCTTTGCTTTGGTGATGGAGTTTACGGGTCTATTTTGAGTGTGTTGTCCTAGTTATTAGGCCTAGGAGATTTGACGGGGTATATCATGTATGCTCCGTGCTTACGACCTTGCGTGCTTAATTTTTGGGGTATTTGTTGACGCCAAAATCTTATTAGGATTTTATGTGAATTTTGGGGTATGACAACTCTTTATTTAATTAACTGTCAAAAGGAGATGCAATCTTAATAACTCGTCCACCCATCTAACTATTTTATACTAATTAACTCGGGTGAGGGATATTCGACGCAGCCTATAGTTTATATTCGATTTGTTAATCTAGTTTAAATATACTCGCCTAAATTAATCTTTTCCATTTCTTATCTTTATTCTTTTTTTTATATTTATCTTTTAAACTTTTATTTTAGAAGTATTACACTAAATAATATTCCAGCAACTCGTCTTTGTGGATTCGATACCCAGACTTGGCCGCTATACTCACTTGTTGAGTGTAGCCATAAGTTTAGGGTTTTTGTATTAAGGCGGTGAACAGAAAACAACGATCAGCATTTTGACGCAATGCTACTTTTCACCCTTGATCAAAATGGCACCGTTGCCAGAGACTTTTTTGTTTTAGAATTTATTTGATTTAGTATTTTTTTCTGTTTGTATTTTTTTTGCCTAACACTTTTGTAGGACTTCTACAATTGAGTGCCAAGAACCTCTTGAATTTTTCACTTGCGCGTCTACTTTGTGAAAATAACCATTTCAAGCCGTCTTTGGGGTAAGCATGTCTTATTCCAATTCTTTCGGTAATCATTATGATAATTCTCAAAATCCCCATAAACCTATGACTTTTGGTCAATACTTAGACTCCCAAAAAAATGTAAATTCAAAAATGACTTTGGGCAAGTATTACAACAGTCAAGCTTTGGAGTGTGTGTATTTTGAGGATGATGATAACGATTTTGGGCCTCAAATTCCTTATAATAAGAATGTTGAAACTAAAAGTTATAT
This sequence comes from Sambucus nigra, assembly GCA_949130495.1. Taxonomy (NCBI): domain Eukaryota; kingdom Viridiplantae; phylum Streptophyta; class Magnoliopsida; order Dipsacales; family Adoxaceae; genus Sambucus; species Sambucus nigra. The sequence goes on from OX422214.1 coordinate 9,247,270, forward strand.
CTTTCAAAATTCTTATAATAATGAGTTTGAGTATAATTCCGATAATAATTTTCAAACTTCTCATTTCTAAGAATCTGCACCTCAGCCTATGACTTTTAGCAAAGGTTTGCTCATGCTTGAGAATGAGATGTATGAAGACCGTTATCGGGAAGAAAATCATTTGTGGGAACATGAATTGGATTTATTATTTGAATTCGACGACGTTTTTTCTTCCGATACTTTTGATGTCGAGGAATGTTTTAAACCAAATGAGGATTTTATGCCTACTTTGGAACAAACCATTCTTGATTTGGCCCATTGTTTAATAGAGAATTAAAGTGAGGATGAAATGGATGTAGTATCCATTTGCAATGAAATGATTTCGTCTTTGGATCCCAAAGAACAAAGTTTCATTAAAAATGATCCTATCTCTTTTGAAATTCCAACTTTGAGTGATGATAACTCATCTCTCGAGTTTGAATTTCTTTCCTACCCCTTTTCATTCTCCGTTATCACACCATCTCAAGTACCCGATGAATCGGTTTCGAACTTTAAAATATTTAACACTTTTATCGACGAGGAGTACTTGCTCGAGTTGCTCTCCATGAAGTCATCTTTGCCTCCTTGTGTGCCCCCTCCCATTCCAATTTCAAAATATTTGGGAGAAAATTCAGTTTTTTATAACCCATGTGTTTTTTTCACCCGTCTTATCAAAATCCCCCATCCTCCCTCCAAAAATGTTAATTGGGTATTGTTCATTTCTTTCGCTTTACACATACTTCCATTGTTTGAACGAAATTCCTATTTTTCGGAAGGTATGCTTTCAAGTGAGGATACACCGGTTATCCTCTAAACTCAAATCTTTTTTATGGTGGACCCTAAACTATATAGATTTCTCGTGTATAGTTAGTGTAAATCTTAAATAGTAGGTTGTATATCGTTAGAGTTTTCTTCTTTCTTTCTTTTTATCTTTTCTTTCCTTTTTAATTTAGTTTAGTATAATTATTTAACTTTTTGTCATTTGTTTTTGTTATGCTTTGGTACTTACATGTTTTGTAGAATCATTGGACTTGTACTTTCACGATATCGCTCCATCCTCTCTTTAACTTGGTTCTTAATTCACATTGGTAGTTTCTTTGATTTAATTACATGTTAGTTTCTAAGTATGATTTCTTAGAAAAATTAAAAAATTTCAAAAAGATTTTCTTTCTTTTTTATCCTTTATTGGACATTTTGCCTTTATTTTCGATGATAAATTTCAATAATTTCCCAATCCAATAGACAACTCAGCGAAGCATGTTCTCGATTTTAGAAGTTAATAGACTTTAGTCCTAATTATTGATATTATGAATAACTTTATGAATTAAACTTTAATCCCATGAGCACATGTGTTTTTCTTGTTCTATTGATTTGGTTTAAGATTTTTATAACTCGGTAATCTTTTGTTGCATTGTATATACTTACACTGAGTAAGCTTTCTACCTTTTGTCGTTTGTGAGTGTATACACTATTCTTTCCTCTTTGAAAACGTTGAATTCGTTGGTAATCTCTCTATTCTTTCATTTAATCATTCATTAATTGAGTTCATTCTTGAAATGTATTACTTGAGCATGATTTTCAAAGTTTGTTTTGACTCGAGAATCGCATTAACTTTATGACATGATCATAGGCAATCTTTGTTATATCACCCATATTATCCTTGACCTCACCTTCTTTGTTTACCCTCGTCAATCCCTTTGATCCTTAATATTAGCCTTTCGTTTCATAACCAAAAATTCCCATAACCAACTCCGAATTGGAGTTCTATAAAATATATACCATCCATTACATTTGTTTGGAATATTACTTAGGATTGAATGATGTTGTCTTGTGGTTGCAATTTAGGCATGTGAGAGTGTGAAAAGTCAATAAAAGAAAAAGTGAAAAAGTGAAGAAAAGAGAAGTGAAAAACAAAAGAAAACAAAAGAGAAAAATGAGAAAAAGAAGAAAAGAAAAGAAAAGAGAATTTTTATATGTTGTGTATAGTGTTTAATAAGCTTTGATTACTCTCCAAATGATATATCCAATGCTTGTTTGGAACTTGTTTTCCAATTTTGAAATTTCCCACATTCATCCCATTATCCCGAGTTTTCATTTTCGAACACTTTGAATCCGTACATACATATCCTTCATTTCGTACCCTAGCCTTACCTATCTTACAGCCCTATACAATTCCTATGTGATCTTACGATGATTTCAATTTAAAAGTCATAATAGTTTTGATAATCTGTGAAAATACATTTCGCCTTTTTAATGTGCGGTATCTTTCATTGAGATTATAGTTTTTAATTTCCTATATAGCGTTCTTCATTTGTGAAATGTGTTCGACCTAGTTTCCACTTACATTTACTCTTTATGCCTGCATGTTCTGTGTTTTACCTCCTTGTTTCGAGTGAATTCACTTGATGAGTGTAATGCCCATGAGGATTGAATATGTGCTTGCTTTATTTAGTATCCGATTTACTAAAGTTTTTGCCAAATAAAACTTTGCATGTCCTCACTCACCTCCCACATTTTAAGGTTTCAATTCTATGAGGTGCATTCTGTAATGTTAAAAATGTGGACTTTTGTTTGAATTCGTTCATTGTGCTAATAATGTGTATGAAATCGTTTTCTCTATTGTTGGGCTTGTCGCATGCTTGATTGGGAATATTTTGAGGAAACTATATGATGTTTGTGGGTTTCATCCCTAAAAACCCTCACGAGACGACATTCGTCCACTAGGGTATCCTAGGGATATCACGGCTTATTGCATATGCTAAATGCAATCGTTTGCCCGTGAAAGTGGTCAAATCTTTTTATTGTTTTTGCTTCCCATCTTGTACCTTTATCCCCTTCTTTCGGTTTTCTTGTAGTTCTTGTTGCATCCTATTTCATTGTTAGGGACTAGAAATGTAAGTTAGGGGGTGTGATTGGTACTGAATATTACATATTTATACCCGCGAACCTACGCATTTTAGCCCCCTCGGGTGCCTTAATCTCTATATTTAAGGCCGTTAACCAGACAACCTTCATTTTATATTGTTAGCATGTTATATGAGGTATAATTGGGTTTTTGTAGGTATTTAGGTACTAAGTATGGAGTTTGGATGCATTTCAGTTAAGTTCCGTACATATCAGCAGGCGCAAGGGCAATTCGATTAATGTATAGTTTGGGCACCTGGCCCGACATCTCATGAAAGTTGTAACACTCCTCGCAAGCTTCGCTTGGCCACAAACAGTAGATGATTCCGAGTTTGAATGAAGAAGTTACGATGATTTTAGCGGAAGAGAATTCCAAATGAACCAAAACAGGGGGCATCTTGTTGGAGACCTGCTTGATCGATCGATTGACCAAATAGTTCGATCGATCAAACCTTCAGAAATTTCCTTCGAGCTTTCACATTGGGCTAACCAAAGTGGTCGATCGATCAATCCCCTATTTTTCGCATCTTTTCTATTTACAAGTTTGCCATTTTAGGGTTTTGTATGTATACTCATTTCTCTCATTTGAGAGAAGGACCTTACATTTTACATTAGGTTTAGGGTTTGTAAGGAGATTTTTCCCTTCTCCATTTCCTTTGGGTGTTTTACCCATTTTCATGTGTGTAAGCTACATTTAATTTGTCTCTTCCATTTGTTCAATGCTTTCTTTACTAGCTTCCTTTCATTTCCATGCCTATTTAATATTTATTTCTTGCTCTTCATTGATTTCATAATTTGGTTTTCTTGCTTTCTTTCAACAGATGTCATTTATCATCCTTTCTAGCTAAATTAGTGTAGGTTGTGTCTGATTGAACTCATTTCGGGTTGACATGTTGCTTTACTTTGGTGATGGAGTTTATGGGTCTATTTCGAGTGTATTGTCGTAGTTGTTACGCCTAGGAGATTTGACGGGGTATATCACGTATGCTCCATGCTTACGACCTTGTGTGCTTAATTTTCGGGGTATTTGTTGACGCCAAAATCTTATTAGGATTTTATGTTAATTTTGGGGTGTGACAACTCTTTATTTAATTAACTGTCAAAAGGAGATGCAATCTTAATAACTCGTCCACCCATCTAACTATTTTATACTAATTAATTCGGGTGAGGGATATTCGACGCAACCTATAGTTTTTATTCGCTTTGTTAATCTAGTTTAAATACACTCACCTAGATTAATCTTTTCGCTTTGTTATGTTTTTCCTTTTTGTTATATTAATCTTTTACACTTTTATTTTAGAAGTATTAAACCAAATAATATTCTAGCAACTCGTCTTTGTGGATTCGATAGCTGGACTTGACCGCTATACTCATCTGTTGGGTGTAGTCATAAGTTTAGGTTTTTTATATTAAGGCGTTGAATAGAAAACAACGATCAGTGTTTTGATGCAATGCTACTTTTCACCCTTGATCTGTCACAGTGGCCGGTTTGGAGATGGGGAGATAGAGAGGGGTGACATTTGTGGCACAACATCGGGGTACACCCATCTCAGCATGGGATATGGTGAGATCCAGCTTCTTTAAGGGAAATCCTCCCACCTTTGGAGGGGGATCTGACCCAACGGTTGCTCACCACGGGAGGAGAGATATGGAGAGGCGTTTGAGGATGGTAGACTGCACTGATGTGCAAAAGCAGATGTTAGAGACATTTAAGCTGATAGGAGATGCATTGCAATGGTGGGAAAGTGACACCACATATGAGGAGACATATCAGTTGGGTTATGAAGTGTTTCTGATAAAGTTCAATAATAAGTACTTCCCGTATGTAATTAGGAACGCAAAGAAGAGAGAATTTATGGACTTGGAGCAATGTTCAAAGTCAATTATCGAGTATGAACAAGAGTTCACAAACTTATCTATGTTTTGTACCAGATGAGGTTAGCACTGAGGTGAAGGAAATGGAATATTTCATTAAAGGATTGTCTTGGTCGATTAGACAGATGGTGTTGGGGAATCCGGCGTACACTACATATGCTCAAGTAGTGGATGTCGCAATCTTGTTATGGCAAGAGAAGGATAACTATCTAAAGAAGTTGGGAAAGATACAAGAGTATAATGGACAAGGAAGTGAAAATAAGGGTCGCAATGATCAAGCATGGAAGAGGTAGAGGACCAATCAGGAACAACAAGGTCAAGGAGAGGAGCGAGAAAATACTAGACGTTATGAGCATTTTAAAAGGGAATGTTTTTTCTATGGGAAAGTAGGACATAAGGCGGCTAAGTGTTTCAAGAAAGAGGAACAACAAGGCCAAGCAGCGCAAGCCCAATAGGGTCAATTCACAGAAGGGTAGCAAGGCCTAAGAGTTCATGGACAACAAGGACTGAGCCCTCCAGTTCTCATGGTAGTTAGCATTCAGGGAGCACCAGCAGCACCAGTAGCTCCGCCAGTGTCAGGTGCACAGGGGGTGGTCACCGCACTAACCAATCTCAGTTATGGGAGGTGCTATGTGCCTCCTCAGCTTCAGGCAGAGCAGAATAGATTGCAGGTCTAGTAGAGCATCATGGTACATAATATCTTCTTAGATACTTATATATGTTGGCTTTATATATTATATTTTTATTAAGGATTACGTTCGGGTAGATTAGGTCTATGGGCACCTAATTATGATACTTTACGGGTAGGCATATGTGAGCCTTAGTTTACGTTGTGCAAATTTATGGGTTTGATGTGTATGCTTCGTCTAATTTTGAGGACGAAATTATTTGATAGTGGGGAAGTATGTAACACCCCGATTTTTAATTAATTTGGAGTAAAATAAAATTTTGGATTTAATGATCTTTAAGTATTTGACTTGATTTTATTAAAATTTTCAACCGACAATTAATTCGGGTCTTTTATAAGAGATTATAAACTTTTTATTTATAAATTTTACATGCAGGTGCATATTTGTTCAGCATATATATTTCATCAGATAATCAAGTAAGATTTTAAATGGTTACATTTTGGGAATTGTGGGGCTCGTTCGAACGACATGCCCTGTCGTTCGAACGACGTCGCATTGTCATTCGAACGACATGCGTGCTCGTTCGAATGATAGGTGGTGGATTGATGGATTAGACTCTTAATTGTTTTCCAGCTCTTAAACCCTTTTTATACTAAACTAATACGGGGATGAGATTTCAAAACCCACTTTCCTCTCCAACTTTCTCTATAAAGCTTTTTCAAAACATATTTCTCTCATCTTTAACCCCTAGCCCCTACCTTTCACAAGTTTTGAAGATTCAAGTGGTATTTTCGCAAGAGGAGTTCAAACCTTTATTCAAATTTTGATTCAAGTTAATAATAGGCATGAATAATCTATTCTTTTACTTTAGTATTATCGTTTTAATTATTGCCTAAACCCTTAATCAATGTTTTCTTAAAATCAATTAGCAATCTAATTAGAGAAAGTGAACACTAAAGTTTGGGGCTATTTTTAAGAAAATATTTTAATATGAATAATATTCATAACCCATGGGTTTGTATGAACCATGAGTGATTTTGGGTTTTGTTGGTGTAGGTTGCATGTAGAAAAACCCTAGCTTTGAATTAATTAATTTGGGGGCGTATAACTCATTTAGTTTATGTAGAGATAATGAAATTGAGTTTTGATGTGTTAAATGATGAAAAATCGGTATATTTAATTCAAATAATTAAGTGGTTATTTTGATGATGTGATAATTAAAGTAAGATTTAATTGAAGTGGACTATCATGCGTAATTTTATACGATTGATTAATTATGATTGTTTGTGTGACTTGTGGGTATTATTTAATTTCCATTGTGACGATGGATTGTTGGGTATTTTTTCTCCCCATATATTTTAGGATGCCTTATAGGTTTGGGACTAGTGGGTAGGCCTTTTGATGATATACGCCTTCTAGGTATGGGATGGGTGAGCGTAGATTATTACGACTTTATTATGTCGGGGGTGGGATGATTTTTAATGCTTTATCGTCGTTACGCTAGCCTAGTGGTAATCGTGTGAAAGGCGGAACGTAGATAGCACGTCGATCGTTGTATTCATTTCACCGCATTAATACAAAAACTTAAATTATGACTGCACTTGTGATGCAAGTATAGCGGTAAGTCGGATATCGAATCCACAGGATGTGTTCGACAGATTTTAATCGGTTTATTATTTCAGGAATAAAATTGTAAAAGGTGATGGGTGGGTTGTAAATAAAAGTGATAATTTAAGTCTACACAAAAGTAAAGCGAGGATCGGGATAGCATCCAACCATACAGATCGAAACAACTATTCATCAGAATTTCAGCTATAGAGCAATTTAATCGAGCATTATAAATTAATCATAAAATTCACGCAAAAAGGAATGTAAGCCAAAGTTGCGTGAATAAACATTTAATCGAAAATTTATCGTATACAAATTAAATTCGGATTGTCGCAATAAACACTAAATTTTCGTGACAAATAAAGTTAGATGCATAACAATCCGACTTTAATTCGCGCGGGTTCAATTAAACACAATTTTACACAAAACCTAATTTTCGGAGCTCGAGGCCCATTAATGGAGGAACGAAATCCCGACCCTATTTATCTAAGGGTAATACATGAATATACTAAATTACAACTAATTAACTAATTAAAGCAACTAATAAATTGATTAAACTAATTTATCTAGGCATGGAAAGTAAGGAAAAAGCAAGAAATAAGCTAAAATAAGTTTAATAGATGAGGAAGAAGATGAATAGTGCTTACAACAATCCAAATGGTACAAACCCTAGGAGAGAGAAGCTCCACCCAAAAAATCCCCTCTTCTAACCTAAAACGAATTCTAAAACTAAGTATATAAGTTATTACAACAAAAATCTCTTAAATAGTAAGTTCGAAAAATAATAGAAAAGAAAAGGAAAAAGAAAATGCAAAGCAAAAATTCGTGGAAAATAGGGGATCGATCGATCGACTTCTTTGGTCGATGGATGGATCGATCAGATATTCACCCACTACCTCTGTTCGAAGAGTGGAAATTGAAGGGTCGATCGATCGACCAGTTAGGTATGAGCCCCCCGCATTCTTTTCTTCCTTCTCCCCTATTTTGGTTTCTTTGTTTTTCTCTTCCGCCAAAAGCCGCGTAACTTCTTCGTTAGGGATCGGATTTGCCCACCGTTTGCGGCCACGTGAAGCTCTCACAAAGCACTACAACTTTCGTGTAGATTTTGGGTGCAGAAATATATGAAACTTCACCAGAATGCGTCTGAACTTCATATTAAGAATCTAAATACCTATAAAAACTCAATTAACCCCTGAAAAGCATGTTAACATAGAAACCCGAGGTTTTCTAGTTAACGATCATAAATAAAGGGAGTAAGATAACCGAGGGGGCTATTAACGCGTATGTTAACGGATGAAATATGCAATATTTGCATATTATCACACCCACTAACTTACACACTGCTAGTCCCTAGCAATGAAATAAGATGGAACAAGAACTACAAGTAAACCAAAGACAAGCGGTAGTACAAAATGTGGTATAAAAGAATAAGGTCACTTTCGTTGGTGATTCGATTGCATTTAGCATATGCAATAAGCCGTTAAACCCCTAGGTTACCATAGTGGACGAGTGTTATCTCATGAGGGTTTTCAGGGATGAAACCCATAAACATCAAATTTCCTCAAAACATGCCCAAACAACCAATATTCCAAACTCAACAACAATTAGATATTTCAACATATTATTAACAAAACAAAAGAGAGGGTTGCTCAATAATCCGAAACTATTAACATTAAAACAATAACTACATGGAATTGAATCCTCAAATGTGAGTGGGGTGTATGCACATGCGAAAAGATTTGATTCGGTAAAAAATGCCTATAGCCCGGATAATAATTAAAGCATGCTTCCACTCAATCCTCTCCGGATATCACATTAAACAAATAGAAGCACTCGGAATATGGATTAAAACACGGGATATGCGAGCATAATGAGTAAATGTAAATGGAAACAAGGCCGCACACATGTCAATAATGAAGAACGATATATAAAAGTGCAAAATACAATATCATGAAAGGATATCTCATATTAATCGATAAAAAATGCACTTAAACAGATTATTGCTAATGTTCGACCATTAAATCACATTACCCTAGGATCATATAGGGCTTTATTGGGATGTTATGTAGGTTTGGGGTTAGGGGTATGAAATCAAAGGATGTATTTATGAATACAAAAGATGTTCGGAGATGAAAAATTTTGGATAATGAAAAATAGCGGGCAACTTCAAAATTGGAGAATGATTTCCAAACAAGCATTAAATATATCAATCGAAAGAGTAACAACGATTATTGAGTCACTATAAACAATATACACAAATTTCTCTTTCTTTTTCCTTTGTTCTTTTTTTTAACCTTTTCTTTTGTTTTCTTCTTTCTCTTTTTCTTCTCTTTTTCACTACACTTTCTTCTTTTCTCACTCTTTTCATGCTTAAATTGCAACCACACTACACAACATCACTCAATCCCAAATATCATTCCAAACAATGGTATATAAGGCAATAAGTATGGTTTAAAACTCCAATGTGGAGTTAGTTAGGGGATTTGGGGTGAAAAGAAAGGTCATAATAGGGCTCAATGGAGTTGACTAGGGACATGTATTAGGGTAAGGTTAAGGTCGTATGGGTTAAAAACAAAGAGGTCATATGATATTTTCCTAAAATTTCATGTGATTCTCGGGATTCAACACCATTGAAAATTATGCTCAAGTGATAATTCAATTAATATGCAATCAATGAAACGAAAATGAGATCGCCAAAAAGATACGTTATTCAAGAAAGAGAAAGATTAATGTACAAGCATTTGAAAATGAAGAAAAGCACGAATATCTCAAGGTTTTTAGTGTACTCGTAGCAACAAAAAGATACCAAGCTGTAATTGTCCTACCGAATGATTTTAGAAATATGCTCAAGTGCTCATGGGTTTTCAAGGTTTAATTTTAGCATTTATTCCCAATATTGAATCATTTGTGAACTAAAGTTTAATAACATGAAAGAAATAGAAATGCATCATTGAATTAGCAATTGGATAGGGAAATTATTAAATTTATCATAGGAAATTAAGGCAAAAGTCCCAAGAAAGAGAAAAAAGAAAGAAAATCTTTTTGAAAATTTTGATTTTTTCAAGAAAAGAATGCTTGGGCTTACCATATAATAAAATCTTGGAAACTACCAATGAATGGATAAAATATCCCACACCCCCTAACTTAAAACCCGACATTGTCCTCAATATTAATTAAGAACCAAATTAAAGAGAGGAAAATAGCAATATTACCCAAAAATGAGCGATCTCGTGAAAGTACAAGTCCAGTGATTCTACAAAAAATGTTAGTACCAAGGAATAACAAAAAGTAACAACAAAAAATTTAACTAAATACACTAGGCTAAACAAAATGGAAAGAAAAACTAGAAAAAGAAATAAAGAATAAAAAGCTAACTATGTACAACCTTCCATTTGGACTCCTAACTAACTATACACTACAAGTCTAAATTTTTGAGGGTCCACCCAAAAGATGATTTGGCTTTGAAAGATCCACGACGGACCCTCACTTTCATCCATGCCTCCCAAAAAATTGGAATTCTGTTCAAACAACGGAAGGCATATGGGTAGTGGAAAAGGTGAACCATCCCCAATTAAAAATTTGGGAGGGAGGATGGAGGATTTGGATAGGAAGGGAGACAAATACATAAGGGGACCAAAAAAACTGAATTTTCTCCCAAGTATTTTGAAGTTGGAATGGGAGGGGGCGCACAAGGAGGCAAAGATGCCCTTATGGAGAGCAACTCGAGCAAGTACTCCTTGTCGGTGAATGGGTTAAGCATTTTAAAGTTTGGCACCGATTCATTGGGTACTTGTGACGGTGTGATAACGGAGAATGAAAAGGGGGAGGAAAGAAATTCAAACTCGAGAGATGAGTTATCATCGCTCAAAATTGGAATTTTAGAGGAGATGTGATCATTTTCAATGAAACTTTCTTCTTGGGATCCAAAGACGAAATCATTTCATTGAAAATGGATACTACATCCATTTCATCCTCTATTATGCCATGGGCCAAGTGAAGAATGATTTGTTCTAAACTAGGCATATATTCCTCATTTGGTTCAAAACATTCCTCGACTTCAAAAGTTTCGGAAGAAAAATCCTCGTCAAATTCAAATAATTAATCCAATTCATGTTCCCACAAACTATTTGCTGCCCGATAACGGTCTTTATACCTCTCATTCTCAAGCATGATCAAACCCTCGCCGAAATTCATAGGCCGAGGTGCAGAGTCTTCGAAATGAGAACTTTGAAAATTATTATCGGAACTATACTCTAACTCATTACTTAAGAATTTTGAAAGATATAGCTTTTAGTTTCAACATTCTTATTATAAGGAATTGGAGGCCCAAAATCATTATCATCATCCTCAAAATACACGCACTCCAAAGCCTGAGTTTTGTAATACTCACCCAAAGTCATTTTAGATGTTGCAATTCTTTGGACTTGTAAGTATTGATCAAAAGTCATAGGTGTACGGGGATTTTGAGAATTATCATAAGGATTACCAGAAAAATAGGAATAAGACTTGCTTACCCCAGCAAAGGCTCGAGATGGCTATTTCCACAAAGATGATGTGCGCCCAGAAAAATTCAAGATTTTTTTAGCGCTCAGATGTAGAAATCCTACAAAAAAGGTTAAAACAAAAAATACAAATACAAAAGAAAAATACTACAAAATAATAAGACAATTACAATCTATAACAAAATAGTCCGTAGCAACGGCGCCATTTTGGTCAGCCACGTGCATTAAGTTAATAACAAGTGAGATAACTATGGTAAAGGCAAGCATTGAATACACAATAAAACTATTAATTGCACAAAATGATACCAATAGTCAACTAAGATGGAACTTTACTTACAATAAATGAAGCGGAAGATGAAAATGGCAAGGAAAAATGTCAAGCCCTAGGAGGGAGAGAGAAAAGCAACAAAACTATCTTCAATTTCTTTCCTTGCACAAAGTTGTGATCGGATATCTTCAAACAAACAAACCACTCACAATATATACTAAGTGGAAGAAAACCACAAACAAGAGTGGTAAAAAACTAAACCAAGAAAAGAGGTTTCGCAAAACTTGAGGTACCGGTCGACCGTGGGTCATCGATCGATCGACCACGCTATTGGAAAAAGCCCACTATCTCAATTCGAAGGCAAAAGTTGAAACCCCGGTCGACCACATATATGGGGTCGATCGACCGCTCATGAAAAAACCTTGGATAATTTCCTCTTTTGTTACACACTAAGGGGCCTCGGCGAAAATGACCAAAACTTAGTCCTCAGGAACCGGATTGACAAACCATCGAGGCCTACATGAAGTTGGCTCAGAGAACTACAACATCCGTGTAGAGTTCGGGCATGCAACTTGAATGTAGAAATGACAAAGTTACCCCCAAAGTTGCGTAAAACGTTGAACTTCCCCGGCTAGCGCACGCTTGCACCGTTTATCACTCCCCATCGATGAATGGGTTAAACATTTTAAAGTCTGGCACTAATTCATCAGGTACTTATGACAGTGTGATAACGAAGAATGAAAAGGGGGAGGAAAGAAATTCGAACTCGAGAGATGAGTTATCATTGCTCAAAATTGGAACTTCAAAAGAGATGGGATCATTTTCAATGAAACTTTATTCTTTGGGATCCAAAGATGAAATCATTTCATTGAAAATGGATACTACATCCATTTCATCCTCACTTTCATCCTCTATTATTGCATGGGCTAAGTGAAGAATTATTTGGTCCAAACTAGGCATATACTCCTCATTTGTATCAAAACATTCCTCGACTTCAAAAGTCTATGAAGAAAAAATGTCATTGGATTCAAATAATAAATCCAATTGATGTTCCCACATATGATTTTCTTCCCGATAACGGTCTCCATACCTCTCATTCTCGAGCATGAGCAAACCATCGCCAAAAGTCATAGGCTGAGGTGCGGATTCTTGGAAATGAGAAGTTTGAAAATTATTATCGCAACTATACTCAAACTCATTATTATAAGAATTTTGCAATTATAGCTTTTAGTTTCAACATTCTTATTATAAGGAATTATAGGCCCAAAATCGTTATCATCATCCTCAAAATACACGCACTCCAAATCTTGACTTTTGTAATACTCGCCCAAAGTCATTTTAGATGTTGCAATTTTTTGGACTTGTAAGTATTGACCAAACATCATAGGTGTACGGGGATTTTAAGAATTATCATAAAGATTACCAGAAAAATTGGAATAAGACATGCTTACCCCAACAAAGACTCGAGATGGCTATTTCCATAAAGATGATGTGCGCCTGGAAAAATTCAAGCATTTCCTTGCACTCAAATGTAGAAATCCTGCAAAAAAAGGTTAAAACAAAAAATACAAATACAAAAGAAAAATACTATGAAATAATAAGACAATTACAATCAATAATAAAACAGACCCTGGCAACGGCACCATTTTGGTAAGCATGTGAAAGGCGATGCGTAGTCAGCACGTCGATCGTTGTATTCATTTCACCGCATTAATACAAAAACCTAAATTACGACTGCACTTGTGATATAAGTATAGCTGTAAGTCGGGTATCGAATCCACAGGGAGTGTTCGACAAATTTTAATCGTTTATTATTTCAGGAATAAAATTGTAAAAGGTGATGGGTTGGTTGTAAACAAAAGGGATAAGTTAAGTCTACACAAAAGTAAAGCTAGGATCGGGATAGCATCCATCCATACGGATCGAAATGACTATTAATCAGAATTCCGGCTCAAGAGAAATTTAATTGAGCATTATCAATTAATCATAAACTTCACGCAATAAGGAATTTAAGCCAAAGTTGCGTGAATAAACATTTAATCGAAAATTGGTCGCACGGGGATTAAATTCGGATTGTCACTATAAACACTAAAGTTGCGTGATAAAAAAATTTAAATGCATAACAATCTGACTTTATATCGCGCAGGTTCAATTAAACGCAATTTTACACAAAACCTAATTTTCAGAGCTCGAGGCCCGTTAATGACGGAACGAAATCCCAACCCTATTTATCTGAGGGTAATAAATGAATATACTAAATTACAACTACTTAACTAATTAATGTAAGAAATAAATTAATTAAACTAATATATCTTGGCATGGAAAGTAAGGAAAAAGCAAGAAATAAATTAAAACAAGTTTAATAGATGAGGAAGAAGATGAATAGTGCTTACAACAATCAAATTGGTGCAAACCCTAGGAGAGAGAATCTCCACCCAAAAAATCCCCTCTTCTAACCTAAAATGAATTCTAACACTAAGTATATAAGTTATTACAACAAAAATCTCTTTAATAGTAAGTTGGAAAAAGAATAGAAAAGGAAGGGAAAAAGAAAATGCAGAGCAAAAATTCGTGGAAAACAGGGGATCGATCGATCGACCCCTTTGGTCAATCGATCAATTGATCAGATATTTTCCCACTTCCTTTGTTCGAAAAGTGGAAATTGAAAGGTAGATGGATCGATCACTCAGGTATGAGCCCCCTGCATTCTTTTCTTCCATCTCCCCTGTTTTGCTTTCTTTGTTTTTTTCTTCCTCCAAAAGCCTCATAATTTCTTCATTAGGGATCGTATTTGTGCACCGTTTGTGGCCAAACGAATCTCGTACATAGGGATACAACTTCCGTGTAGATGTTGGGCCAGGTTCCCAAGCTCTGAAATGAAAAAATTGCCCTTGAACGTGCGAAAATGTACGAAACTTCACCGGAATGCGTCCGAACTTCATATTAAGCATCAAAATACCTATAAAAACTCAATTAACCCCTGCAAAGCATGTTAACATATAAAATCAAAGCTTCTCTGGTTAACGATCATAAATATAGGGAATAAGATACTCGAGGGGGCTAATAACGCGTATGTTAACGGATGATATATGCAATATTTGCTTATTATCACCTAGGCATTAGACTAGGTAGAAGTTTATGTTAGAAATTCATCCTATACATAGGGTAGGACGTATTGATAACTTGGGGACCCTTAGGTATGGGGCTAAGGGGTATTTTGAAGATTTCACATCGATTATAAGGGTGGAGTAAATTTATGTATTGTGAAATTGAGAATTAATGCCTAAGATAAAAATGGGTATTAAAATTGGTGGCGACATAATGTGTCAGTGACCGACAGTTTAAAGGGGTCATCTTAGGAGATTTATGTCGTCTCATGAGTTGGAACCTTTTTATATTACGGGGGATCCACAGTTTAAATGGATTCAGCTGGTTATTGACAAGGGGAAGTGTGACACTTTGGAGGATTACCATCCGGGATGGGAGGATCGTCATAATAAAAAGTGAGAAAAAAAATGGGCTAATTAAATAATTAGCATCGTGGGTTTTGGGAATTTAAAATAAATTGGTGTGCTTTCTAAATGGGGATTGATGTGGGTAGTTAGTGATTTATATTCCTCACGTTTAATTATTATGTTTAATTTAAAATATTCTATTGTGATATTTATTGCGTATAATGCTACTGTCTAGATTTAAGGATCCTATTTGAGGGGAGTAGTGTGTATTCATGCTCGAGGCTCTGACCTCATGCGTTGACTAACCTTTTTAGGATAAGTTTTGGAGGAGCTGCATAGGATTATTGGAGTTATCATTTGGAGGTGCAGCTCAAGTTATTTATTTTATTGCATGGTTTAGATAGAATTTCCTTTTTCAGTTGTTTAGCGGACTTCATTTGAGTTTATTGGGCCATTGGGTTCCAAATTTTTTAGAGGATTTCAGTTGGATTTCAATCGGTTTAATATTCAGATCTTATTTAATCATTATTGGAGATTTGGATTTTATTTAGAGTATTAGCATGTGATGGATCTTGTATCGCTTAGTTGTTTATGATCATTTGAGATTGATTCAATTATGTATCTTGTGGATTGATTTATTAATGTCTCATCTTTTTCTCATGCTAAGAATGGTATTTATTTAGTTCACATCGGGCATAGTTCGGCGATGGTAGCTGGCCACCCTATTTGTCGGATTTTACGGGGTGTGATAGTTTCTATTTTGGTTCTGCCCTTATCTCTTAGTTGAGAAAGAAGAAAAATTCCATCTCTTTGTCCACTATTAAGGCTGAGCACATAGCCGCCAGGAGTTGTTGCACGCAACTTCTGTGTATGAAGCAGATGCTGGAGGATTATAGGATATCACAGGACGCCATGACCATTTTCTGTGATAACACGAGCACGATACACATATCCCGCAATCAAGTCCAGCATTCGCGCACAAAACGCATTAGGATACGAGAGCACTTTATCCGTGAGCTAGTTGAAGAGAAGATCGTATCCCTGAGTTTTGTATCTACCGACCTCCAGTTAGCTGATATTTTTATGAAGCCTTTAGATTCACCTACATTCGAGAGTATCTTTAGGAATTTGCACAGTTAACTGAGGGGTTGTCTCGTGTCTAGGATATGAAAGATTTTCATGCTCATATTATATGATTCGTATTGCTAGGATTTATCATTTGTATATTTCTTTTCATATTTACTATCTTCTTGTTATAAAAAATTCAAAAATATTTTGTTTTTAATAAATTGTTTAAAAAGACAGATTTTTTATTTTTTGAAAAAAAATTGAAAAATACAAAAAGATTTTTCTTTTTATAAACTTTTATAAAAACATAAAAAGAGTTTTGTATTTTGTTTGCATCGTATATGAATGGAAATTTAGGATGAGGAAGTCACAATTTCATTCCATATCCATGTGACGACTTGATTGTGTTTTGATATGTGTCATCATTTCATTTTTGTGCTTTATAATGTGTTGAGTCATAAATATGTAATTTATGATTACTACTGTGGGTAGCCGGATTTGGCATTACGGGCCCGAACGAGTAGCCTAATTAAAGAGGCCAAAAGTCCAGACCCCTTACCTAAAATGAATAGAATTACGACTGAGTCTTCTCCCATGTTCTCATAAAGAGAGGTTTCAGGAGAAGATGGTAAACGTGGGGGAGTCCAACATCCCCCACTCCCTAAAGACAAACATGTATATAATAAACCCTAAGTCTGGGGCAAAAGATATGCACTGTATTCTCTATAAACGCTCCCCGGAGTATATAGAAATAAAACTGTTTGCACCACCATGGACGTAGGCATTCTTACTGAACCACGTATATCCCCTGTTGTGTGATTGGCATTTTATATTCTTTATTTTTCTTGGTGATTGATCTTCTCTTATCTATATGTGTTGAAAATATTTGTCACCACAATTGGAGCCGTCTGTGGGAACATGTATCTTCCCTGAGAAAGGCCACACCAACAAAGAAGTTTGAAATGTCTGATCAGAGTAGTAATGTTCCTCAGGTAGGAGATATCCAAGAACAACCTGCTCCTTGCTGGATCAGATCTGAAGTTCGACGTTCAAATCAGAGGGCTCGTCTAGAGAGGCCAGCCTCAGGAGAAAGCCAAGGACCAGTGAGGTCCACACAAATATCCAAGTTGATTGATGCATATGAGGCGAGGCTCCAAGAGCAGAGGGAGTCTTCTTGCAAGAACGAAGCTGAGAATGCTTGCCTCAAAATAAGGTTAGAAAGAATGGAGAGAGAGCTCCATCGTGGCACCAGGAGACGTTCGTACCGCACTCCTAGCCCTTAAGCGAGCAAGTCTCGCAGCCGAGAAAGGAGCTCTAGATGCGGTTCCTAAAAATTTGAGGGAGACGACTCAGAGGATGACCTGCTCGAGCAACTTCATCTAGCTCGCCATTACAGGAGCCCAGGCACAGCAATGAGAACATACAAAATTTGGTCCGAAGGGAGATGGACCAACACCCTCCGCATCGCGGTGCCATATCGACCCGAGAGCTTGCTAGTGAGCCCTCAAAACTCAGATGAAATCACCTTTCTCAAGGTAAATAGAAAAAGAGGAAGCCCCCAAGAAATTTTCTATTCCAAGGTTCAAGATTTATGATGATAAAATTGATCCCATTGATCACGTTAGGAAGTACAAGCACACCATGACCCTCTGGAACCATCGGGACGCACTGTTGTGAAAATTTTTCCCTCGAACCTACATGACATGGCGCAGAAATGGTTCAAAAGGCTACCCCACAGGTCCATCAGAAGCTTTGAGTCCTTGGCCGAGCTCTTTATGGATCGATTCATTACTAGTAGCTCCCATCCCAAAAGGATGGATGCCTTGCTAACAATGAAAAAGACACCTCAAGAGACCCTTCGAGACTATGCGAAGAGGTACTGGGAGTTATTCAACGAAGTTAAGGACTGTTCGGACCAGGTAGCGGTGGCCTCTTTCAAAATTGAGCTACCCAGCTTTTCCCTTTTATAAAAGTACCTAACGAATAAAGAGGCCACGACCATCGATGACCTGATGGCTCGCATTGAGAAATACGCCAAGGTGGAGGATGTCACTCACCTCAGCACGGGAGAGAACGGTCGAACCAAGCTCACTACGAAAGGCAGCGACAGGAATGAGAACCAGAAGAAAGGAGGAAATAATGGGGGCAAGAATGGTTCCAAGAACGGAGGAAAGAATGATGTGTCAAAAGCATTTTAAGTAGTCAATATTATCTTTAGAGAACCAATTTACAAGATTCTTGCAAAGATCAAAGATGAGCCATTTATTAAGTGGCCAGAAAGATGGGAGGAGATCCCTCAAAAAGGAACAATGCGATGAGTTGCGCTTTTCATAAAGAGGGAGGACATAAGACCGAGCATTATGAGGTTCTTAAGTCCCACCTAGAAGAACTGGCCCAGTCTGGGCATCTGAACGAATTTGTGGAAAAGAAGGCAGAGAAAGTTGCTTCCAATGGAGAAGCAAGGCCTGACAATGTGCTCGAAGACCATGCTGGCCATGAATTCACAGTAATTCATGGGGCATTTGATGTGAAACAAATTCAAGGAAATTCATCTCGAATGGAGGTAAAAAAGCTTACAGTGGTGATGCAAGCTTTTTAGATCGATCCAACAAAAATTCAATCAGGAAAGCATCGACGAGCAGATGACGTCGACTATAATAAACATATCGTGTTCACAGATGAGGATCTGGTGGGAGTGAGAACCCCACATCATGATGTTTTGATCATTACTCTCAGGATAGCTAACTGTGACATCGATAAGTTACTCGTCGACCAAGGAAGCTCATCCGAGGTAATGTACCTCCACATGTTCAGAAAATTGAAGTTAAGCATCGTTGACCTAAAAGAAGCCACTGTCGCTCTAGTTGGCTTCGCCGAGAAAGTGACTATGCCCTTGGAAAAGATCGTTCTGCCAGTAAGGGCAGGAAATGTCTCCAAGATGATTGAGTTTCCAGTGGTTGATATTGACTCGCCATACCAAGCTATCCTCGATAGAGGATGGCTGCAAGCGATGAAGGAAGTCTCCCCGACCTACTATCAGAAGCTCAAATATGTGACCGAGCAAGGAGTAATGGAGATCTATGGCGATCAAGCGATGGAAAGAAAGTGCTTAATAGCGACCATCCTCCCAAGACCAGAAAAGAAGGTCGACAGTCCTAACGAGAAAGTTGAGGAACAAGAAGGTCTGATACCTTCGAAATAGCAGTTAAAGTATGGAAGACCCGGAGTGGAGGAGACCAGGCACCTCACCTCTGAACGGGTCATCGAGAACCTAGAGGAAGTTATAATTAGAGGTAGCAACAATGACAGGGTTTTCTTGATTGGATCTTCTTTGATAGATCAGGAACAGAAGGGGTTGACAATTTTGCTAAGAAGCAATGCAGATATTTTTGCATGGGAATTATACGAGCTGCCTGGGATTGATCCTAGTGTGGTTTGTCATCAGCTACACATCGACCCCACTTTCAAACCAATCACCCAGAAGGCACGGCGAACTACAGCCGAGAAGGCAATGGCCATGGAAGAAGAAGTTAAAAAATTACTAGATACAGGATCCATACGGGAGGTCCAATTCCCCAAATGGTTATCCTACCCAGTAGTAGTTCCAAAGAGGAATGGGAAATGGAGAGTTTGCATCGACTTCACTGACCTTAAAAGGGCGTGCCCTAAAGACAGGTTCCCTCTTCCAAAAATTGATCAACTAGTGGACGCCACAGCAGCTCACGAGAGAATGATTTTTCTGGACGCATACTTAGGGTATCATCAGATCCCTCTGTACGCTTTAGACCAGGACAAGACAGCATTCATCACGACCGTTGGATTATACTGTTACAAAGTCATGCCCTTCGGGCTCAAAAACGCAGGGGCAACCTCCGACGGATGGTCACCAAGATGTTCAAAGACCAAATGGGAGACACCGTGGAAGTCTACATCGACGATATGCTCATTAAAAGCAGGAAGAAAGAAGACCACCTCTCAGATCTGTGAAGAACCTTTGAAATCCTCAGGAAGTATCGAATGAAACTTAACGCGAGTAAGTTTTATTTCGGTGTCCAGTTAGGAAAATTTCTTGGGTACTTGGTCAGTAAGAGAGGCATCGAGGCCAATCCAGACTAGATCGATGCAGTAAATAGGGTACAACCTCCTCGCACAATTCGGGACGTACAGAAGCTCATCGGTATGCTCGCTGCCTTGAACCGTTTTATCTCAAAGTCCTCCGAGAAGTGCAAACCATTTTTCCAGCTCCTAAAGGGAAAGAAAACAATAGAATGGAATCAAGATTGCTCGCGGGCATTAGACGAGCTCAAGGCTTACCTTATCTCACCACCACTGCTCGTCATACCCCAGGAAACAGACTCCTTGTACTTATACCTCTTCGTTTCCAACAAAACTATTAGTTCTGTATTGATATGCGAAAAAGTAGGAATCCATCACCCCATTTATTACGCTAGCAAGACTTTATTAGATGCCGAGCAGGGGTACTTACCACTAGATAAGCTCGCCTTTACACTAGTAGTGGCTTCAAGGAAGCTGAAGCACTATTTTAAAGCTCACACTATCATCGTCCTTACATTGCACCCCCTTAAAGCAATCCTAAGGAAAGCGGATTTATTGGGCACACTATCTAAATGGTCAATCAAGCTCGGATGATTTGATATTCAATTTCAACTAAGGAACGCAATAAAAGGGCAGGTCCTTGAAAATTTCATAGCCGAATTCACAGGCGAGCAGCCTCTCGACCAATTTCAATATGTGAAGCAAATAGAGAATCGCACAACAGAGGGAGTCTAGAAATTTTTTATTAATGGATCCTCCAATTCAAAGGGGCTAGGAGTAGGCATCGTTCTTGTCACTCCAGAGGATACAATCCTCGAACAAGGAATCAGACTTAGATTTGAAGCCTCCAAGAACGAATCAAAATATGAGGCTTTAATAGTCGGACTCTAGAAGGCACATACTTTTGGGGCAAAGCAGTTATAGGTGGTCGGCGACTCACAATTAGTCTCCAATCAGATAAGTGGAGACTATAATGCAACAGATGAAAGGATGGAAGCCTATCTCACCTTGGCAAAAAGGCTAATGTCCAGCTTCGAGGAAGTCAGTGTCCAGCAGTTTCCCAAAGGACACAATAGCCATGCTGATGACCTAGCAGCCCTGAGTTCGGTAATTGATTCTGACTTAAAAAGAACAATCCCCATCGATTTTGTCGCTCATCCGAGCATTAACCGTAATAATGAGCTGCCAAGCATGGAGCATGTGCTCCAACTTGAGTCAGCACCCAGTTGGATGGATCCTTTAAGGGACTATTTGAAGGATGGAACACTTCCAGATGATAAAAAGACCACTCACCTGATAAGAGTAAAAAATTCTCGATTTTACTTATCTCCTGAGGGCAAGCTATATAAGAGATCATTCTCTGGTCCATACCTTCAATGTGTTCACCCAAGGAATATCGAACAAATTTTATATGAACTTCACGAGGGAATTTGTGGAAGCCATATTGGAGGAAGGTCATTGAATTTTCGAGTAATGAAGGAAGGCTATTGGTGGCCATATATGCAAAGAGATTCTACAGTGTACGTTCGCAAATGCGATAAATGACAACTTCATGCTCCTGTGGTCCATCAACCTGCCAGCAACCTAAGATCACTTTCCATCCCATGGTCATTCTCCCAATGGGGAATGGACATTGTAGGACCTCTTCATATCGATGCCGACAATTGCAAGTATCTGTTGGTAGCAACTGACTACTTCACCAAATGGATCGAGGCGGAACCCCTGGCGAACATTCGAGATGCAGATATGATAAGATTCATATGGAAAAATATAATCACCCATTTTGGCATCCCCAGGACCATCATCACTGACAATGCAATGCAGTTCGAGAGCGGTTCCTTTAAGAATTTCTATAATGAGCACAGAATAAGACACCATTTTAGCTCGGTGGCCTATCCTCAGAGCAATGGCCAAGCCGAAGCTTCCAACAAGACGATGATCGATGGGTTAAAGAAACGATTAGAACGAGCCAAAATTGCATGGGTGAATGAACTACCGCATATTTTGTGGGCCTACCGTACTACCCCCCATCGAGCAACAGGGGAAACCCCATTCTCACTAACATATGTAATGTACGTGGTCATCCCATTGGAAGCAGGCTTACCCACTATGAGGTCCACCCTTATCGACTAGGGCCAGAATGATGCACAATTGCTCGCTGAGCTTGACCTAGCCGATGAACGCCGAGAACTTGCCTTAGTGAAACTAGCGAGTTACCAGCAACAGCTCGCAAAGCACTGTAACAAAAAGGTCAATCCAAGGGCATTCCGAGTTGGGGACTATGTCCTATGGAAAGTCTCGGGTAGTGCAGTAAAACCATTAGACGACAAGTTAGGGACAAACTGGGAAGGACCATTCAAGATAACAAGAGATTATCTGCGAGGACCCTATCACTTTGAAATGCTGGAAGGTAGAGAGATACCCCGAGCATGGAATGCAACCAATCTTAAGAAATTCTATTTCTAGATTCTTCATTTGTTCTTTACTTATGAAACTGGAAGCTCATTTCCTTATCATTAATAAAAGTTGTTTATCAGTTGCATTCTACGAAGTGTCAGCTAACTAGTACATGAACTTTATAACTCACACACCCTTTTCCAAGTGACAGGCACACTAATCATTACACTATAGCAGGGAAATCACCCTCCTCAGGTTTTCGTTATGAAACACGAAAAACCTCTTAGCATTGCCCCTGGCAATATATGAAGCCCTATAGGAGATCCTTAGGCAATATGGCCAGTTCAAAATTGGTTGCCAAACAATGTTTGGTTAATAAAATCCTGATCGGATAGAGCATCCAACCCCAGGTATGTCCTCGATAATTGACACACTTAGGCCTAAGGGAGTGTGAGGACATAACCTAAAAGGTAAAGTGGGGCAGAATGGTATCTCATAAACATACTGGACTGGAGGGACACTCACTTAACAATGCAAACTTACAATTCTAGTCAGCCAAGAGAGGCCGAAAATAATTGAGCAAAGTCTAAAAGATGTGGAAAATATAAAACACTTGTTTAGTCGGCAAATTCGCCCAAACATAAATTTTATAATACTTCATCACATTTACAACAAATACAACCCATGTTTAGTCGGCGAGCTTGCCCAAAACATCAACATTATATTACTTCATTACATATGTATACATAGTTACTACTGGAAAAAGCTCAATGAGGTCAAGGACTCTAAACGAGATAATCAACCACTTGAGATCTTTGACCATCGTCGGGAACTAGCTCCTCCTCGACCTCATTCGCATCTGACTCCAATAGCTACCGAGGGATGGCATCGATAGGGATCCACAAATCATCTCTCCGGAAGGGGTTAGGCATTAGAGTGGAAGGAGAGATCTCATGACGATACCAGAGCATTGAGTTCCTTAGGACTTGCAGCTCCCTCAGGGCACTCAACCATCCTCTGATAAAGGCGAGCTCTTCAAACTCTGTCAGTTTCGTCGGAGCATCTAGCAAACCTTGGTCGTAACCATCGGCCCATACTCACCAAGGTACTCTCTTAAACAGATGCCTCAACTGAGTGACGTCCCTTTGAAGCCCTGAAGAAATCATGTATGCTCGTTGAACAACATCCCGAAGTTCTTCCATTCCTCTAGTTGGACTTTTTGCATTTATACCAGCTCACAGAACAGTCAATGGGGTAGATACTCGCAGCACCGTAGGAACATCGCTTTGTCCATCTCCAGCTCGTGACGAGGAGGAACCTCGTAATACTGCAGGAGAAGTGCTCGGCACATGCTCCCTGAGTCACGAGACTTCCCTCCTCAAAGCTTCATTCCCCTGCTGAAGAATTTCTCCAACCTGGTTGATCTCATAAGCATCTAGAATCCTTGCCCTCAGGGTATTCACCTCTTTTTGGATTGAGGCACCGACTTTTTCCATATCTTAGACCTATCTTTTAGTTTCAGCCTGCTCTATGAAACGCTTGTTCCTCAATCGCAGCGATTTGGAAATCCTCACAAAGGTGTGACGAACTGCAGGACTTACACCAGGACCAAGCATTCTTCCCAATTAAGAAGTGGCTGGTATATAATCATCAACGTCAACCAACTACAGGCC
This sequence comes from Sambucus nigra, assembly GCA_949130495.1. Lineage (NCBI taxonomy): Eukaryota > Viridiplantae > Streptophyta > Magnoliopsida > Dipsacales > Adoxaceae > Sambucus > Sambucus nigra. The sequence goes on from OX422214.1 coordinate 9,271,723, forward strand.
ATAAAAGAGCAGTAAAGGAAAAAATAAATTAGTACAATGGGGGAAGAAGCCTTCTCATTTCATTAAAAGGATCAGATCACATCGGGGAATAGAAAGGAAGATTACAAACAAAAATACAAAATGAACCCTAAAGGTAAATTAGCTGGCGACCTCGAGTTGCCCAGAAGAAGTTGGCTGCTTCCCCTTATCAACAGTAGTAGGAGCACATCCTTCAGTAGGGACAACCTCTGTCGCCTGAACAGGAAGGGCATCGATAGGAACTGACTGGAAGGTAGGGTCAACACCTTCGATGGCTGGGACAGGGGCTTCATCCACAATTAGCTTTGGTCCTGGATCATGCTCATCGAATAGGGGAGAGGCAACGTCCACACCAGTAGCTAAAAGGGCCTTGTTCCATCCCTTCTTAAAGTTCAGATGGCTGGTGTAGCCTATCCGAACCTCAGCGTCTTCACACACGGTAGCCCACCCAGAGTTATATGAGTCCTCCTTAATGGTGGCTGCCTAAGACTTCTTCTCCTTCGGCTTCTCGATCAGCACCTTGTTCTCCTCCATGATAGCCATCTTGCTCGAGCAAACTAGATCATAGGGTTATCGCAGTTGATTCAGTTCTTTGTCTATGGACTCCCTATCTTAGTTGGCTTTGACTAGGGTCAGGTCAGAGGACGTCCGGGAAGCATCAGTAGCCTTTAAGCTAGCATCGATCTTGGCAATCTTCACTCTCAAAGCAGCATACTGCTTATTTATCTCTCCATTCTTATTGATCAGCTCATCGCGAGAGCGATAGAGCACAGTAAAATCAGTCACAAACTGCAAGTAAAAGAAGATATTAGAAGAAGGAAACAGACAGAATTTGACAAACATTAGAAAAGAGAAATAGACTTACCAAGGCTAGCCTCTGACTCGCTTACAGGGCTAACTAGTCAGTCCCCATTACCCTCTGGCAATCAGCAGGAAGGACTGCTCTCTCGAGCAGTGCAGGGGCCAATTTAGGAGAAGTGTCAACCAAGGCCCCCTCTGGCAACGCGAACACCGGCACTAAGGCCTGCCCAGCCTTTTTCCTCGCCTCCATTTTTCTCCTTTCTTCCTCCTTTTCCTTCTCTTTCTCTATCCCCCTCCTCGCCTCGACCTTCTTCCTCTCCTCAATCTTCTTCTTCTCTTCTTCCCTCTTCCTCTCTCTCTCACCTTCTATTCTTCCTTTCTCTTCTTCTCCTGCTCCTAAGCAGCAGACCGAGAACCAGTGGCAATATCCCCACTGCTGGACTTTTGCTTCTTCGACCTTTGAGCAAGGAGCACATCATCATCATCATCATCACGGATCAAGTTTTTTCTTGGGGGAACTATTTCCTCACTAGAGCTGCTGGATGTACTCGAAGGTCCTTGGGCTTCAGAAACTTCTTTTGAGCTAGAAGAATTGTCACTGCTAGAGCTCTCCTCGTCGAGACCACCTTCAACTCCTCCCCTGATATCACTCTCAGAACTGCTCTCTTCCTCATCCAACTGAATGAGATCGGCAGCAGCTTCTTCAAAAATATCAAACTCGGGAATTCTATCCACGGTCCTTGCTATAAAACTAGACCCAACATTTTTGTACTCGATCAAGAAAGTAGCAGATCGGGGATGTTCACCGTCAGCCAAGGGCTCCCTGGTACTCCAAGCTTTAACCAACTCTGAAAGTCAAACCTCGCTGAGGGCAGGTTCCAAGTTCTTTAACCTAGCTGAAAAGAAAATAAGAAAGAGTCAGAAAGGTCACACATATACAAAGAAATTGAAAGGACAGAGCAAAGACTACCTATGTACTCTTCCCCATAAAAGGAAACAGTAAACCTATCAGACCTTGACCCCTCAGTCTTGGGGGAGAACTGCTAATTTCTAATAAGAAAGCCATCTTTCCAGAAATCCTTGTGGGAATCAGGTAGGTTTACTACCAATACCCTATCAGGACTCCTAACCTTGAGATAAAGAACACCAGAGCTAGTTCGAGAGAATGAGTAGAAAAAACAAAGTTCGGCGAGCCCTAATTTGGTGGCATAAAGTTGATTTATTCTATGGACGCCATTGATTATCTTCCATAAATTAGGCGAACACTGTGCAGGAACAATGTTGAAATAACCAAAGAAATACAAGAATAAATCATTTGGAGGAAAAGTAAGCTTCCCTTGGGAAAGTAACAAGACGTGAATCCAATGAGCGCCCTCTATCTCTCTAACATTTTTAGGAAGAGAGGCACACTCAATCTCTACCCACTCTGGGATGTTGTAAAATTTCCCAAACTCAAACACTGATCTATTACCTATCTTTGCCATTTGTAGACCCTAAACTACAAATTCAAAGAAAGCACATAGAGAAAGCAAAAGGAGACTTACGAGATGAAAGTTTGACTTGGACAATGCAAGATCACAAGCCCAAATGACGAGGTAGATCGAAAGCAAAGAAAATGAAGACCTGGAGAAGAGGGCACAAATTTCTAAAACTCACAGACGATGGAAGAACACTAAGAAGCTTGAAACGGTAACTATGAAATGCTGCTCAAAATGACTTTTAAATGTTACTAATCATCATGCACAAGACACGAAGCAACTGCCGCCTAAATTAGTCCTCAAACTTTGGGAAGAGTTACGGGATATGCAAAAAAGCCATTATGACAAATCATTTAAATTTATTGAGCCCAAATTGTGGCCCAACAAATTTAGGGGTAATTGTGGGTACCCGTATTTGGCATTACGGGCCCGGACGAGTAGCCTAATTAAAGCGGCCCAAAGTCCAAACCCCTTACCTAAATTGAATAGAATTACGACTGAGTCTTCTCCTATGTTGTCATAAAGAGAGGTTTCAGGAGAAAATGGTAAACGTGGGGGAGTCCAACACCCCCACTCCCCGAAGACAAATATGTATATAATAAACCCTAAGTCTGGGGAAAAAGACACGCACTGTATTCCCTGTAAACGCTCCCCAGAGTATATAGAAATAAAACGGACTGCACCACCGTGGACGTAGGCATTCTTGCTGAACCACGTACATCCCCTGTTGTGTGATTGGCATTTTATCTTCTTTATTTTGCTTGGTGATTGCGCTTCTCTTATCTATCTGTGTTGAAAATATTTGTCACCACAACTACCTATATGTTTTACTCATATTTTCCTTTAATGCACACTTGCAAGGATTTGTTTGATTATCATACTTGTTATCACATATTGGTTTGAGTGTTGGCATCTCAATCATGTCTTTAAAGCGAACCAAATGCAATAAAACTTGAAATTGGAAGTAGTGCTTGTAAGAACCGTTTATCGCGAGGATTAAAATTGAAAAAAAATGATGAGTGTTCACAGGAAAGGGCTGCATGAGTGTCAAATTGACTCGTCGTAAAATCCACCGTTTAAAAAATCCCAAAAGAAAAAAAATAAAGGAAATAAAAATAAAAATATGCCGAAAAGTGGGCCAATAGGATTTCTCTAAGGAGAGAATTTAGTTTCAGCACCCCAAAATTAAAAGGCATTATTATTAATGACGGAGATTGGATGGAATATAAAAACGGGTTTGGACGTCATGACAACATCATGAAAAAGCATTACATAGTTCTAGACATTATTGGTGTGAGAATCACTTTTGACATTGATGTGTTGATGGATTGAGTTTATGTGATCTAAATTTAACATTTTTTGACACTTAAGGACATGTTCAGTTCATTCGTTACGAGTATCCGGATTCATGTGCACATATGTTATGCGTTATTGCATTGATTTTTCTTTCGAATTGGTTCACACCCATTTATTCCGTATTCACGATTTGGTCGTCTTAGTGTTAGTTCATGGTGTGTAATTTTGTTGTATTTTTTTTTAAATAGAAAAATTTAAAAAGAAAAAGTTTATTACCTTGTGACATTAGCCAATTGCATTCAATTGTGTTCTTCATATTTGTCTATTTTGGGACATCATAAAAGGGGGAGAACGAATTATGGGGGAGAAGTGTTAATGTTTAATGATTTGCTTGAGCTTAATTGATTGATGATTTTTTTTTTGCTATTCATTATATTTCAAACTATTGAGTTTGTAGAAGTTTACACATTGTTTTGACTTTATTAGGACACAAAACTCTGAGAACAATGACAATACTTTTTACCCCACACCTGAGAATGTTAGGTATTCATTTCATCAATATTGCACAACCCGAGGACAACGCAGAGAATGATATATCTACTTTTAAAATACTCAGGGACCCAGAATAGTAAACATGTTCATTTCTTAATCTCCTATTATGTATGAATCATGTTAAATAATGTATTCTTCATATGCTATCGTTGGACAAACCTCGAATTTGTAACGCATCATTTCGGGTATGTTTACAAATAGCATCATATAAAATTCAATACACTCGTCAGCTTATGGGAAAATATTTGACTTTTTCCCGAGGAGTGTATCTCACAACAAACACTATTGTCTGGATGACCACCATTTTTTGTTTATCCCTTAAATTATCCCATTATGGAAGCCTACGGAGATTCTAATAACATCCTTGCATTTTTCTTTAATCAAATTCCCTAATAATCCGCTAATAGGACAATAAATTATAGAATATGTTTATCCTGCTTCTCAGTAAACCCAATGTTGAGCCTCTCAAGAACCACATACCACAAAATGCTGACTTCCAGCATAATTTCAGAATATACCATTTTATATCCTTAATGGAACATTTGGTATCCTAAGACAACAATTTCCTTGCGTGAAGAACAAAAATGATGCCACTTTTGCCGAACCATAACAAAGTAACATTCAAAATGGGACTCCTCTTTAGTCCTCATTTTTTCCTCATGGCTTGTAGAATGCAAGCTATCATGCTTCAGATATCCCTATCAGTAATGGAGAATGGAAGCTTTGAAACATCACATGGCATATTCAAACACAGTAGTGAAATCATGAATGGGAAAAACAAAATAAGTTTCAAGATACCAACTTCAGAGCTTCGTACATTTGGACCTTTGTTATTGTTTAATAAGTTAAAATCTACTATTTAACAGGGAATTTTCGTATTGAAAAAAAAATTGCATTGATGTGCTAATTTAAGTTCTTCCTCAATGTTTCTTCTTTCTGCTAGGTCTCAGAGAACTTTTTTAACATATTGTTGTAGTTTTTTCCATAAACAAGACTTTCTCAATACTATGTTGTCCCAATCTGATTAAGGTTGCAATTTAATCCCATATGCTCGCTTTGCACCTTACATCATTGTAATATAATGATGTTCTTCTTGTCTATTCATGAACCTAACATGTTTGTTGTCTTCAATGTTCTCATGTAGTAAAATCTTATGACAATATCAGTAAATTTCTAGCCACATAAAGGGAGTAGGTATTTTTTTAAATCAGATTCAGACTAATTGTATTTAACAAGAAGTGACAATAAACAAAAGAAAATGGACTAGCATGTAAAGATATAATATATAACCCAAAAGGTTAACCTATTGGTTCCCAAATACCCCCTAACTAATAGACGGACTTGGTTCGAACGCGGTACAGAAGTAATTTTAAAAAATAGAAAGAAAAAAATTGATTTTGATTTTTTATCGATTTTTAACATTTCAATGAACCCCTCCAGAAAAACCGACTTAAAATAATTTTTTTTGCTATTTTAAACAAATAGGTAAAAATATGTCAGTTTTTACACTATTTTAAAACTTAGAGATTTTGACCCTTTTTTTAATAGCGACAAATTATTTTGAGTTGATTTTTTTGGGGGGGGTCCTTGAAATGTTAAAATCCCATAAAAAGTCAACTCAAAAGTTATTTTTTTGCTATTTTTAACATTAATTCTGCTCCTCGTCTGCACCAACTCCGTTTGCACTTGAGCCTGAATCATACATATTGTTTATATACATACTAGCGGAATGCCCGTGCCTGAAGGTACGGATGAAAATTTCCAAAGTATTGAATCGTGTATAATTTAAGTCAAAATATATATTTTACAACAGAAATAAGTATAAACAATTTAAAAAATTTAGGCAGAATTTTCTTTGTTTATACACGTGTCAACCTTGTATAAAAAGTAAAAAATACTATAACAATGCTAATAGTATGTCCAAAATAAAATATAGATCAATAAAATTTTCACATTAATCTATTAAAGCCAAGTAGAAAACTCAAACATCAATTTAAGAACCATGAAACAAAATCGACATGTAATAGACGATATACTAATAGTAAAAAATGTGCCAACAACACTGCCACAGACACCGACTTTAAAATTTGTCTCTCTATTAGTGGGTTTCTCACATTACCATCGATGCCGGCATAAATTTCTATTATCAATGCTTTTGATATCCTCAAAACTCTGAAGCATCATCATCTTTTAATCGACCAACTATAATACCCCGAGATTTTTGGGACAATAATTTATTTATTTTTGGGAGAAATAAATATTATTTTAATTGGAGAATGATTAAATTGGCATGTGAGGTCAAAATTTGAAGATGTGAGGTCACACAAGATATACATACATCACACACATATATATACCTTTTGTGATGGTATACATTTATATGATGTGGTGATGTATGTATATCTTGTGTGAATGATATAAATATATATATATATATATGAATGTGTGTGTGTGTGTGTGTGTGCGCCTGCATGAAGCATACCCCCTTTATGCTATCATGGGATGTTGCGCGATGTGGGTGAGGCCCCTGTCTTGAGGAGCAAGGTACGTATAGTCCCCAGGTCATAGAGTCCATTTATTATTATGTGATTATTTTTGTTAGGGATGAGATGTGGTGGGTATGCTTCGTCTCATTACCGGGGAGGAACTATGACCGCTTCCCGTACGCTTTGATTTATTATTTTACTATGGCGGTGTGATAATAGTCCGGTATATGGTAACCTGGGATAAAGTGAGTAATTCTTGGAAAATGATAGCATTGAGAACCTGCGTCCTCGAGTTATAGCTCGTTGGGATGGTTATTATTATACTTTTGTGAATAGTATATTAATTGTATATGATTATGTGATATCATATTTGTCTCTAGAGTAAAGAGACATAAGAAGATTGCTTGAATCTCATTCTGGGAGATTTTAACCGGACTTAAATAATGATGAATCAATTATGAGAAAATGAAGTGTAGATAATTATTGTTAGCATACATATTACTTTGGGTATCGAGGGCATAATGGACCTCAACGCCCAACATTGCCAAGGAGTAGTGTATCGGGGGGGTTGCTTATTTGGATTTCGCTTACGAGATGTCCCACGCACAAAACGCAGTGTAATGTTGAGAGTAAGGAGAAGTTAGTGCTTAGTGCTCATATTTATATATTAGTATATCTCGACGATCCACAGTGCCAAGGAGTAGTGTATCGGGGGGGGGGGGGGTTCCTTTATTGGATTTCGCTTGCGAGACGTCCCACGCATGAAATGTCGTGCAGTGTTGAGAAGTGAGAATAATTAATTAAGTACGTTATATTAGAACTTGGGTTATACGCATAATTCATTGAGGGCATAATGAATCTTGACAATCAATACTGCCAAGAAGTAGTGTATTGGGGGGTTCCTTGTTTGGATTTCACTTGCGAGACGTTCCACGCACGAAACGTAGTGCAGTATTGAAAATTGGGAGAAGTTTAGTCCTTAGCACAGATGCTAATAACCTATATATATATATATATATATATATATTTATGGCATAACTAGAATATGGGAACTTCTAGTAAAAGAGAATTTTTATGTATATTTTATATGTTAAGTAAGAGAACGAATAATTAAGATCGATAATATTAGAAGTTGAAGGATATGATTTAGATGGATTTTAATTGAGTATAAAATTGGGAGTAAGATAGATTACCTTGCCCTTAGATAAATTTGGGCAATTATTTGGATTTCATGTGCATACGTTTAGTTGCGCGCTTTAGTTGAGAGGTGAGTTGAATTTTATGGAGAGTACTACTCCACTTTAATCATGTTATAATGCATTTATAATTATTATGCATTTTAATGCACTTGCTATAAATGTTTTCACCTCGGGCTCTGACATGTTTTTATTTTCTCCTGCTATGTATATATATTATATCTTTCTAGGTGTTCCTCCGCAAGGACGCCATTGATGTTATCCATCCAGTGTATTCGTGGAGTTGTAGCAGCAGCGGGCTATTGCAGTATTTTGATATAGTCGATTCCTATCTTTTGTGTATCTAGATTAGGATTCAGTTTGTATATCGGGTTTATACCCAAGTGTTGTAGCGTAGCATTTTATATTTTCTTTCTCAGTTTACTGTATTATCTATGACTCGACAGCATATTCGGGTAATTCATTTTAGAGATTTTATTGTACTCTTGTATTAATATTTTTATATCATTTGAGCATGTGTGTCTCTTATCATATATAGTTGTTATGTTGTTTCATAGTTGTTGCATGGTTTGTTTTAGTTTGTAAGTAAAATGTAAATAATGTTTAAAAAATTTGTGTCACCCTCTTTTTGTAATAATGGGTAGTTAGTCGTGTTTATTTTAGAATCGTCAGTAGATGATGAGAATGATCCACTTGAGATTCGTGATTATTTTAGTATAGGTATGGCCACTCGTTATTATTTTGAGAGGGGTGTCACACCAATATGTTTAGAATCAACAAAAGGATCCAGAATTGTGTGCTCCGAACTGGTTATATGAGTCCTTTCGATAAAAGACGTTTACATAGTTTGATAGTAATGAACAGTGAAAGTATTCGAAAGTCGGCTTGATTCCATAACTCAAGTTTCATATGCAGTGGGAAGTTCAAAATGTGAACCACACATCTTCATTTTACTTTCGAAAAACTCATGGAAGCTTGACAACATTGAGAACTATGTAAAAATCTCCGAAAATAGGCTTGATTCCTCAACTCAACTCAAGTTTCACAAATGTAGTACCAGGGAATCTTTGATTTCCACATTAAAATGCATCTTAAATTACCTTAAAAAAGTAGTATAATGATTAAATAAAAATTGAATTTTAACATACCAACAACCAAGAACTATTATGTTTAGCTACAACAAACACATAAAATGAAACCTACTAAATGGAATTCAAAAAGTGACGAAAAACAGTTTTTACCTCTTTTTTCTTTATAACTTCAGTATGATTATTTTTGTACAGATGTGGATATTCACAAAACTAACAAAAACGGAGAAAAAAAATAAAGTATAAGTATACCTTACTGATTCCAAGACATGTTTGCCAAAAAAGGAGATAACCAATTATGTACATTAGTTGATACAAAAAATGTACAGTAGACATAAATATCAATACCTAACTAATACCTAGTTAATATCACCTTTAATATATAATTGAGTTTAGGACCCTGCAATGAATAAACCAAGATGAAGGCAACAGTGTTAAAATTTTAAAACTCGTAAAAAAATAGTATTGATGTCATTTAAGATAGAAAAATATTCTTCAAACCAATAAATGAGGCTAAACGATGAATAATATTATGAATACTATAATTAAATAAAGATATTTGTACAAAATGATAAATCACTAAAAGATACTTGACAGTAAGGAACGTCTGGTTTAGAGTTTTGCAATCAATCCAGTTGATAGAGAGAGCTGTATTGAAAGGTATAGGAGTTTGAGAAGCATCATGTATGCTAACTTCATGAATTATGGTAGCGGGTCGATCAAAGGTTTCATTGAAAATTTGGAATGGAACCGAAGGAAGAAATATTTTACGTTGATTCATGTAGTGATCTTTTAAAATTTGAGCAAAAAAACTCTGTACAAATCGAACAAATTCATCCATGCTTATAACAAAAACAAACACTTGAAGAATTTTTGGGACAAACCCACTCCACATGCTTGAATGAATACACTGTGTGGTCTTTCTTCAACTTTCAGTTAGTGCTTTGGTAATTACATGAGAACTTATTCCTATTGGAAAAAGAGCATGTAAAGATAAACTAAATGTCAGGTCTCAATGTTATTCTCTAGTCCGTCATGAGAAACCTTCCCTGCAGAAATGACATCTATAGTCAGCAAGTGAATCCATGATAGAGAAAATGTCATCTCTCTTGATCCGCATTATATCAGGTGTCCGAGAGAAGTAAAGTAGGTACGCATACAAAAATGGGTCGTTACTCTCCGTAGACTTCTTCGTGAGTTCATCAATTGCCCCTTTTATATGCAACTCTGTCCAAAATGGGTTGTGAAAGATTTTCTACAAAACAAAATGGAAGAAACATTGGAAAATATCAAATATGCAAACAACATTTTGAATAGATTCAGAAAACAAAACGAACTCAAACATTTGCATTCCCTTTACATTATAAGCTTTTTCTGGATGTTACGGGTAAACCACGATGCGAAATAGATTCAACAATATATTGTGGATATCGTAATGCTTTTTTGGGATGTCTCACGATATCATACAGTTTTCTACGGATTAACGATGGATTTACCTAAAGAGAGTAAATATAATGTGGGACATCATTAACCAACACGAACCTCTAATGATTTATTTCCTAATTTCGTAATGAACTCAATGCCGGAACAGTCAAACATGTATGTCTACTCCTCTCATGTTTTTGTATGTTTATGCTCATCTTAAGCACTTTCATGAAATCCATCAACACTGCAAGGATTGGATGGGAAGAATATTCATTCCACTCAGATTCTAAAGTCAAAAGATCCCAAAGTTTCCAGCTTTAGATTATCAACTTGGAAAAGATTGTAAATATAAATTATACAATGAACAAAATATAAATTATACAATGTAAAAGAGTGTAAATATAAACCTTTGTATCAGAAATCAATCTGATTACTGATGTCAAATGTGATAAACTCATAACCTAATAAATATCCATATTAGAAATGGACAAATATTATTTGGATGTTGCTAATGAATGTGATTATAGTTGGTGTATGTGCTAATTAGAGAAGACAGCAGCTGAGGAAAGAAATGCAACATCAAAAAGAGAACCATCAACGTCCAAACAGTATATGATAGTTTAAAATTAAAACAATATAACTCTAATAAGTCTGAAAATGAAGATATAAAACTTACAAACCTTCTCAAACTGGAGCTATAGAACTTCAAAAGGAACAAATAGCACCATACAAATTTTTCTCAATCTTGCACCGCCGTCCATAAACATTCTAAAAAGAACACATCAAGAGAAACACCAAACTTAATCACCAATGAGGCAATCACATCGGTGGTTCCAAGCTACAATGGTGGTCATAAATATTCTTCGACGGTTTTCAACAAATCGATACTGGAGCTTAATCAAACATATAGAAAGATGCATTAATCAAACATCTAAAATTTACCCCAACTCTGTTTCCTGAAACTTTTGTATCAGTGAAGTTATCTGAGATGACAATATAATCAACCAACAAAGCAATTATAAGATATAAATCAATTACAAAATCAACTAAATTCAATAAACTATGAAAACATGAAAAAATAATTCACTGAGAAGTTATCTTAGTTATTTCAAACTTCGTATACAGACTTTTTAAGAATTTATTCAGAAGGATTTTCAAGTGTTGCTCCTAAATGGTCTTTGTTAGGATTTACTTATAACTGCTTCTCGAGTTTGAGTTTGGCCTGGATAAATATGTTGATTATGTTGTGAGAGGCCAAACGAGAATCCTTTAACAGTCTCGCAATCTCTTCTTGGGAGGTCACGTCACACTTCTCTTTGACCTTTTTCCGAACATTGATGGGGGATTATTTGAGCATATCAGTGCCGCACATCGGCGGGGGGAAAATTTACCCACATACACAGGGGTGAAGGAGAATGAGAAAAAAACTTGCACAACATTCAGTGGGACATCTTCAGAGGATACTACAGCCACAACATTAGTTATAAGCGATGCAACCTTTATAGTGAGCTAAAATTGTACATGAAACCCCTATTTTCAACCAAATATAATATGCAAACTATTAAAAATAGTGAAACCCCCCAAAATAATTCATGCAATTGTAGAAGTACACATTTTAAGACTTTAATAATGCCTTAAAAATTTATCCATGCCTGAAAATCAATGTCGGAGATCAACCAAAAGATAAAGAAAGTGATTGTCTTTCGACGGAGATATCAAAATAAAGCTCTGCTTTGGGAACCCATTTTTTTAGAATCGGTAGGTATTTACTGATATTTGTTGAAAGATGATATGCCTATTTTTTAGAATTAGAATAGTACAATAATAAATACTCACCCACTTCAGTACGTCTAAACTGGAGCTCGTTCTTGAGTTGAGGAGTAGATTCAAACTTAACTCAGTTAGGAGGGAGTTCACCTACCAGGTCAGAGGCCAAAGTACTATGTCAAAAAGTACAGCTTTAGATGTAAGTAAATACCTATCGATCTCTTAATGAGAATGAGCCATTGTTACTCTCCTTGTATAAAAACATGTCAAACGTGTTGATGAAACACCTACATTAAAAAAATAACTCATGATTAGTGGTGGTTGAAAACTGAAAGAAAAATCAAGTTTGAAATATCATACCCCAAAATCCAAAACCATATCTTTACCCCCATTTTGAACTTAAAAAATTAGCCCCATGACAACATTTTAACATGATAAGGAGAGACTGATGTGTAACACCACAAGATTTTGGGACTGAGAAATTAAATTTTTGGGAGAATTAAATTTTATTTAAATCGAAGAATTTTAAAATTTGCAAATTGAAGTCTAGAAATTTAGGACGTTATAAAGTATTTCGAATGATAATTTTGAATGTTCCATTGATCCCAAATGGGTCGAGATAGTTAACATGACTATCCTTGGGTTTTATTTTGGTTCCGGAATATTTTTAAGTCAGTTTGACTCGAATTGGACTAAACGAGTCATTTAAAGTGTGTATTACCATTTAAAACTGGGACTTATGTTTTAAGGGTTTAAGAGGCTTACGAATCAAGCCAATCTCATTTAAGAGAAAATGAGAAAGATAAAGAAAGAAGGAAAGAATATGAAAGTAAGAGAGAGAGATAGAGAGAGAGAGAGAGAGACAGAGAGAGAGAGAGAGAGAGAGAGAGAGAGAGAGAGGAGAAAGCTTGGAGATTTCTGACTCGTATGCGATCCCGGGGGGGATTCAACCTCTACAATTCTGAGGCGAGTGTTTAATCTTTCTAAATAACTCATTTTTGTATTTCATTTCATAAATTGTGGATAAGAGAATTGGATTTTGGGTATTTATATCAAAACCTAGATTTTGGGTATTTATGTCTTCAAATTGATGTTTATACTTGGATTTAAGGGTGTATAATTTGATGAGACTAAATATATGATGGAATTTGATGTTAGGAACATGTTTGGGGTGAAGATTGATGGTTGGAAGTTATATAAATGGGATTTTTGGAAAGTTTGGATTTTGGAGATATTACCCCATTTCGTGGCTTACTGCATAAGCTGAATCGATTCGCCCATAGCGAATCGATTCACTATGTTGTAGAAGCATCAGGCCTTTAGGGTTGAATCTATTAACCCCTTGTGAATCGATTCGGTATGTAGTCTAATGGGGCCGAATCGATTCGCTAGGGAAGAATCGATTCGCTGTTGGAACCGAATCGATTCAGAGGGGCCGAATCGATTCGGAAACAGGACAGTCTTGAGGAGTGTTCCTAGAGTGAGTTTTTCTCCATTTCGGTTGGGTTTCTCGATTTGGAACTTTTATATATGATGCGAGAGTTATGTTGTGGGGATTTATTGAGAGTTTCTCACGTATTATAATCGCGGGGATGTATCGAATTAGTTTGTGGAACGTATATATGTATTAGAGTTTGTAGTATCGATATAGTGGGGAAATTTCATTAGGGATAGGAGTCCCATTTGGAGTTTAAAAAGTAACTTAACCTAAGATGTAGGTGAAGGGCCTTCTGAGAGAGTTGTGAGGGCATGGCATGGAAATTGTAAGCCTACTTTTATGTCGAATCCTTATAGTGATAGGATTATATTTAAGATATGATTGGGGACCGTCGAGAGAGAGTGGCCGCGTATCCTTATCAATGTTTAACTTAAGGAATAGATTTTAAAAGCTATAAGATTAACAGTTCATAGGAGAAGTTGAATATTAGGCTAATTTGAGAATGATTGGAATACTGCCATGACTAGAACAAGATGGGGTCAAATGGTAGTCGGGCTAGTTACTACATATCTATGTGTGATCAACATTGGGCATCCCAAAAAGATGATGGGATCATAAAATAAATTTAAGTTCGAGCTTAAGGCTTGTAGACTATTAGTCATGTGTATACCGATAGTCGGGATTGTTATTGGATATATCGATGTGCATTCGGATATTGATGGGATAAGTAATGATTGTTATACACATTCAACTTTGGGGTGATAACCATAATGTAGAATATATTGGAAGACTATTCATATCATAAGGGCAGTGGATGAATATGCCTCAAGTGAGGGATCATAATTATATAACGATTTAAGTTAATATGCTTGGAGTGATAGCTCGATAATGAGGACTATGTACACGTATAGCCAAGGTTGTGGGTTTCATACAGACGGATGAGTGGTAGTGTGTATATATGTTCATATGTGGATATATGTATATATATATATATATATATATATATATATATATGTGTGTGTGTGTGTGTGTGTGTGTGTGTGTGTGTGTGTGCACTTATGGCGTGAACATATATACCGTGCGTGATGGTTTGATTATATGATGTGATCATATGGATGTATATATATAGCGTGAAAAATATATATACACTTATGGTGTGAAGCATACCCGACACATGTTATCATGGGAAGTTGCGCGATGAGGGTGAGCCCCTGGCTCGAGGAGGAGGGTGTGGATATTCCCCAGGTTATAGTCGTCCATTATTATTTGTGTGGTTTTGTATTTTTAGGGGTGAGAAGTCTTGGGTATGGGTCGTTCTCACTTGCCGGTTAGGAATTATGACCGCTTCCCATGCGTTGTGATTTGGTTATGACCGCGATGTCGGTGATATTGAGTCCGACCTCCGGTCCCCAGGAAGGTATGTGAGTGATTCCCTGGAAGATGATAGCATGGTGTAGTATTTTGGCATCCTATAGCCGTTTATGTTATGTGCATGGCATAGTATACATTATGTGTGAGATGTATGTGTGGTTATGGGAATGAATGATTGATTATCTATATATTTAGAGTGTATATATATATATATATATATATATATATATATATATATATATATATATATATATAAGAGGATACGAAGTTTCTATGATGTACATCTTGGGTGATTTAGGTGTACTAGTTCATTGGGGTTGAAGGATCGTACTTAGCAACAATTACGGTTATGTCGACCCAAGGATTTAATAGAGATTCTACTTATGTTCTTAGATAGTAATCGATATTTCGGTAGTGGTAGTAATATAATTTGTGTGGATAAAATAATGAATCCCTACGATCTACATTATCAAGGAGTAGTGTATCGGGGGAGTTTCTTGTTTGGATTTCATTTTGCAAGATGTCCCACGCACGAAACGCAGTGCAATGATGATAGTAGAGAGAAGTTTTGTCCTTAGTACTTGTATATATGTTGCTTAGAGAATAAACTTTTATATTGAAGCCTAATGTTAATGTGTGAAGTACTAAAATTTATAATTGGTTTAAACTAATCATTGGAACCTAAGCCTATGAGGGCTTATATGTGTATGTATATTTCTGTGAGTTTAGAATGGAATGGGTTTTTCAGGTTATGTTAAAATTGTGGGTCATGTGGGTATAGGCCTTACATACCGTTTAGTAGATTGTCCTTAATTGGGTCGGGTAGCTTAATTAAGGTTGTTGGATGCGATTAGGTGCGCGCTGTAGATGAGAGGTGAGTTTGGGGTTTCACGAGAGTGTGACTCCACTTTAATTATGAACTAATGCATTTAGATTTATTATGCACGGTTAACACACTTGCTAAACATTTTTACACCTTGGGCTCTGGCCCGTTTATATTTCTCTTTTGCTATATGTATGTATATATTACAGGTGTCCTACTGCAAGGATACCAGATGCTTTTCTATCCAAAGTATTGAGAGCCGTAGCAGTTGCGAAGTGTGGTGGGATTTAGATTGTAGTCGCTGTACAGCTTTGAAACTCTAGGTAGGATTCTTGTTGTGTATTGGGTTTATACCCTAGAGTTATATGTAGTTGTTTATACTTCTATATGGATGTTGTACTATCTGTGACCCAACAACTTATTCGGGTTATTTCTTTGTATATTCTCATTTTATTATAATGTTAGCATTTCCTTTTTATCATCATACTCGTGTACATTTTTTCCTTGCTAGTAGTTATATGGTGTTGGTTTGTTATCCGTTACATGTTTTATTTAATTTTTGGCATCCACTTTTATGGTTTCGGGTAGTTAGCCTTATCTATTATAATATGGTCTATTGATGCTGAGACTGAGCCATCTGAGATTCTTGATTTAATGTTGTATAGCGTTGGCCACCTATTATTATTTTAAGTGAGTTGTCATAGATGGTATCAAAGCATCAGGTTCTAGTGTCTTTAGGATCTGTGTGAGTTTTCTGCGATCTTCCATTAGCATTCTCGATATAGAGCCCTACTATTAGGATTGTTGTGTTCACTATGTTTATCTTCTTCTGCGAGATGCACTCATTTGAACGACGTTCTGACACAGTTGCTTTTGTCTCAGATGTCTCCAAGAATATGTCATCCATGAAGGGGCAAGACACTACACTAAATCTGCCGAATTGTCAAGGTCATTGACCTTGACAAATCCAACTTGTCAAGGTCAATGACCATGACATTTCGAGGCGAGACAACTTTTTTTGTCACGGTCATGTCACGGTCATTGACCTTGACAAAACACTCGCGTTTTGTGTCACGGTCGTGTCGCGGTCAATGACCGTGACACGTTTGTCACGGTTATAAACCGTGACAAAGCCGTGACCCTTTTTAAAAAAAATTGTCACGGCCATTGACCATGACACGTCCGTGACAACTTTTTGTCACGGACATTTCACGGTCAATGACCATGACAATTCTGGGCAAAATTTAAAAAAAATCTGCTGGGCAGTATGGCCACTGCCACTGCCCAGGAGTATATTTGTACCTATTATAGCAACGTTGTACCTGTTCCAAACATCATATATCCAAACAAACTAAAGATAATGCAAATATATATTCATGACGATATAATCAAAATATTCAAAATAGAAATAATATACATGACGATATAATCCAAATATAATTAAAATGGACAAACTTAAAAATAATGTTACTACATGTCTTGGGTAAAACTGAGGAGGTGAGTAGGCCACACGACATACAAATTGACGCACCCACTAATATACGTCGTGCCGCATTGTTCGCGCAACCACAATAGGGAGTTCTCCTTCCCGGGTATGACATGCGTGACGAGCACCCTGGACTCCATCTCTTGAAGCGCACGTCCATGAACTATTCCACCCTCGACGATATTCGGGTCCCTCAACCCCCGCCCTATCCGCTGGCCATCAAATACGTCCAATATGAACACGCTCGGCCAACCAAGTGTCGACAATGGTCTGTTGAAGGGCTCCAAATAGGGAAGTGGATCATCGAAGTACGAATGTGTCGGTGATGAAGCAGCGAGGTCCACATCCTCTTCATCCTGCGCCTCGTCCTCCCGCACCTCCTCCTCCATCGCCTTCTCCTTCCCTTTCCCTTTCCCTTTACGGTCTCCATCCAATGTACGCTTCATGAATGCGTACATATCTTGGACCGTTGCCTCCAAATGGGACAGCTTCGCGTCGTGTGAATCCACCTTTCGAGCCAACCCAGTGTCGCTCTTCTCCAATCCGATGATCCTAGATTTGGCCACCCGCGAGCTCACCCCCCTTGTCCTCCCCTTGTGATCAGAGCCAAGCACTTGGCTGAGTGCATCTGTGGACAAAGATGCCTTGTCGGCATCAGACTGCGAGTCATACACTTCCTTAAACTTTGCCTGAAACGAAAAAAAGCACATGATTAGTAAAATAAGTAAACTAAAAAATTATAACGTAATTAACAAAAATTAAACTGTCGGATTACTTACAATCGTGGACGCGATGCTTAGGGACACCTCCTTGTCCTTCCCCTTCTTCGTCTGAAGAGCCACATAAGTATCGAGCCTGTGTGGCTTACCCCCTGGCCCACTCCCTACCCCCTGAAATAAAATAAAGTAAAGTAAAATTAGTATCGGCCCCGCAAAGTAAAATAATGAATAATAATATATTTCTGTAGTTATAGAAGAATTAAATCTTACCAGCATCCTTTGCTCCACCTCGGCGTAATAGGTCCATCCGGAGTAGTGCACGTCCGTCTTTTTTGCCCGATTTTCCCTCCCCGATTGGCGAGATGCCAATTGTCGATCCTCGATCTCATTGTCAATGAACTTCTGCCATTGTGCCAATGAGATCGTCTCCTTGGGGGGACAGATTCATGCCATTGGATAATCGACTCTCGTGTTTTCCCAAGTACTGTTCCCGCATATTTTTTTCCACGACTTGAGTTGCTCCCTAATCTGCTCCAACACGGGATCGCGTAGCTTTGGATCTAAGTTGAATTGTTCCTATCCAACAAATACAATGTTAGTTGCGAATAAATATAAATAGAAATATAAATAGAAATATAAATATGAAATAGAAATTTAAATTGAAATTGAAATATTCATATAAATATAAATATAAATATATTACCTGTAGTGCCGCCCAAACAACTAACTTGAGCTCATATGTCACCTCCTTCCAACTCATAAACCCCGGGCCGATGACCATCTTTAGCAGCTCGAGGGATCTCGCTAATAGCTCCGATTTGTTCTCGATGGTAATCCCAAATTTTCCATATTTGGGGAGCCTAGGGGCGGAGGAGCCCTCGTCGCCTCCGCTACCACCGAGCCCAGACGACATCATCATAAACAACATCATCATCTTCGCCTTAATATCTGAAGGAGACATTTTTGCTGTAAAAAAATGTTATTAGTACAGATAAAAAAAAATGTTAATAGTACACATACACACACCCCTACCCCACCCCCACCACACACACGCACACGTCATGCCACTTTTAAAACTAACCCACCCAACATTTCATCAATTAAACTAACAATTAAAGTATACAATTATTAATTTACTAATTTACAATGAGGGACAATCCTACTTTCATATGTTGGCACTAATTATTAATTTACTTTCATCTAAAACTATACAATTAAAATTACAATTAAAGATATACAATTTCTTAATTAAAGATATACAATTGTTAAAATTTCCCCTCCACACCCCCCACACCCCACCCCCACCCCTTGCCCCCCTCCCCCCGTCACGCACACACGCACACACATACGCGCTCACACCCCCACCACCCCACCCCCACCACGACCGTGACAACTACATTTGTCATGACCTTGTCACGGTCAATGACCGTGACAACTCTTTGTCACGGTCGTGTCAAGGTCTCTTATCCTCATTATATTTTATCACAATATGCATATCTTATAAGAGAGCCGGGTTTGGCATGGATAATTTGAAATGAAGTCTAGAACGAATCTTACTAAATCAATTGGGGTATTTTCATATTTTTATTACTTTATTATTTTATTGTTTATCAATAAAATTATGACATGAGATAATTATAATTGGAGCATAAATTTCATTATCATAAAGGGATAAATCCAACCAAGTACATAGATTATACAAATTAAGTGAGAATTAAATTTAAGACTTTCTAACAACATGCAAGTGTATGGATTCTACATAGTTGGGCACGAAAGTAACTAATGATATTCCTAAAAACATACAATTGGCAACATTTTGTGAATTTACTAAACTTTATATAATATTATCAAATTCTGTTAAAAAATTATCTTGGGTTTTACCTAATTGAATTAATTTCATGAATAAAATTATTATCAATTTAAATATTTATATAATTAAATTTTACATATGAATTCTAGAACTTTTCTAACATTTACACAATTCTCACTATCACTAACCTTGCATTCATACTAAGGTTTACATTGTTTTAACAAATTATAACAAAATATTATCATATTTTTAGTTAGAAAATTCCACCCCCACCCCCATTACCCCCTTCCCCCCTCCCCCACCACACACTTATATACATATACACACATATATATACACATATACACATACACATACATATAGAAATGAAATAGAAAGAGAGGAAAAAAAATACCTTAGAGAGAGAGAGAGAGCAGAAATCGCTTAGAGAGAGAGAGGGGGGGAAAACCAAAACTCGCGTGGGAAAAAAGAATCCTAGGGCTTTTTTTACTGCAATAGTTGTCACGGTCATGTCAAGGTCATTGACCGTGACACAAATCTGGTGTTTTGTGTCACGGTCATTGACCTTGACATGATAGTGACAAATAATTGTCACGGTCACTGACCGTGACAAGGCCATGACAAATTTACTTGTCATGGACTTGTCACGGTCATTGACAATGATAATTATTTGTCACGGTCGTGTCAAGGTCAATGACCATGACACAAAACGCGAGATTTGTGTCACGGTCAATGACCTTGACAAGGGTGGCCGGCTGAAAGGTGACAATTTGGCCATTTTGGTAGTGAGATGAGAGATGCAATACCCATAATAGATTTTGGGTACACTTTGACTCGGGGTATTTTCTCTTCGCAACTCAGGCGGAGATAAGGAGGAGTTTCTAGCGATGATTCAAAGTGATTTAACGGTGGTCAAGTAAGAAGGATAATTTACTCGAATGGTGAATTTTGTGCTCGATAAGGTAAGTACTGAGGAAAAGCGAATTGTGAGGACCTTGGGAGGTTCAGATTGAGGATTTAGTCAATATTTGTTAGGAAACCTAGGGTTGGTGACTTTTACTGATGTGAGGTGTGTGGCGTTGTCCCATAGTCTGGAGTATCGCCTTCTTGAAGAGGGAGTAATAAGTTTAGAGACTTGGGTTCATTGAGTAGGACTGAAGGAGTTGTCGGGGGTCGCAATAGTGCCTTGTCCTTTAGGATGGTTAGGTAGGACTTTGAGGAGGATGTCTTTTTGAGGAGAATTAGGCCTTAGGATGAAGGGCTTGTCCTAGAAGGAGTGAGTAAGTATGGCCTTGGTGTGGCATATTTTGAGATAATATACCGTCTCATAAGGAGTAGTAGAGATCTATTCTATTGAATTCTGAAAGTGCGAATTGATAAGGTTTGTTGAGTAGCGGTTATAAGGTTAATGTCTTATAGATAGGCTGGGGCAGGCAATTTTAGTGTTCCAATGATGGAAGGACTTATCTTGTGGAAATGTTCTAATGTGATGTAAAGGATTTGTATGACTGGGAGGTTCAGAGTTTAGCGAATTCATTATTGAGCGGAGAATTCAGCTCAAGGTTGTGCTAGTTTTGAGAACTAGGCATTGGTTAGAGTATTGAATTTGTTGGGGCCTTATGTCTTGTATATACGGTGTTTGATTGGTGTGTTGAAATGTATGAAATTACTTATATATTATCTGGTTATATGGGCCTTCGGGCAATAATTATGACTTGAAATTTTTTATAAAACCTTAATCCTGGTTCAACTAATCTCAATCCCCGGCATAGCTACACAGTAGTTTATTGGGAGGGTTCCTTGTTTGGATTTCTTTTGCGAGACCTCCCCCGCATGAATGTAGCGAATGTCAGGAATTGGGAAAAGTTCAACCATTGGAAATTTCAAACTTTTATATATGCTTAATATGCTACTATAGAAATTATTGAGAGTTATATTACAATTTTGAGGCTAGTGGCGTCGGGTTATATTTCTACGAGTTGAGCTCGAGTAAAGGGTGTATGGGCGCCCTAGGTAGATAGTTTATATGGTTAGATGGTTCGTGTGAGAAGTGAAAGAGACATGTATAGTAATGTTAAGGGTAGATGTAAGGACTAGATGACATTCGAAGTCCTAGGCATAACTTAAATTTCGCGGACAAAATTCTTGTAAGGGGGAAGTATGTAACACCCCAAGATTTTGGGACTGAGAAATTAAATTTTGGGGAGAATTAAATTTTATTCAAATCGGAGAATTTTAAAATTTGGAAATTGAAGTCCAAAAATTGAGGACGTTATAAAGTATTCTGAATCATAATTTTGAATGCACCATTGATTTCGGATGGGTCGAGAGAGTCAAAATGACTGTCCTTGGGTTTTATTTCGGTTCCAGAATGTTTTTAAGTCAGTTTGACTCGAATTGGAGTAAACGAGTCATTTAAAGTGTGTATTACCATTTAAAACTGGGACTTATGTTTTAAGGGTTTAAGAGGGTTATGGATCAAGCCAATCTCATTTAAGAGAAAGAGAGAAAGAGAAAGAAAGAAGGAAAGAAGAAGAAAGGGAGAGAGAGAGAGAGGAGAAAGCTTGGAAATTTCTAGCCCGTACGCGATCCCGGGGGAGATTCAACCTCTATAATTTTGAGGCAAGTGTTTAATCTTGCTAAATAATTCATTTGTGTACATCTTTCATAAATTGTGGATAAGAGAATTGGATTTTGGGTATTTATATCAAAACCTCGATTTTTGGTCTTTAAGTCTTGAAATTGATGTTTATACTTGGGTTTAAGGGTGTATAAGTTGATGAGACTAAATATAGGATGGATTTTAATGTTGGGAACATGTTTGGGGTGAAGATTGATGGTTCGAAGTTGTATAAATGGGATTTTTGGAAAGTTTTGATTTTGGAGAAATTACCCCATTTCGTGGCTTGCTGCACAAGCCGAATCGATTCGCCCATATCGAATCGATTCTCTATGTTGCAGAAGCATCAGGTCTTTAGGGCCGAATCAATTTTCTGTTCGAACTGAATTGATTCGGATGAGTCGAATCGATTAAAAAATAGGGCAGTTTTGAGGAATTTTCCTATAGTGACTTTTTCTCCATTTCGATTGGGTTTCTATATTTGGAACTTTTATATATGATGCGAGAGTTATGTTTTGGAGATTTATTGAGAGTTTCTCGCTTGTTATAATTGTGGGGACGTATCGAATTAGTTTGGGGAACGTATATATGTATTGGAGTTTGTAGTATCGATATAGTGGGGAAATTTCATTAGGGATGGGAATCCCATTTGGAGTTTAAAACGTAAGTTAACCTAGGATGTAGGTGAAGGGGCTTCTGAGAGAGTTGTGAGGGCATGGCGTGGAAATTGTAAGCCGACTTTTGTGTCAAGTCCTTATAGTGATAAGATTCTATTTAAGATATGATTGGGGACCATCGAGAGAGAGTGGTCGCTAATCCTTAGCAATGTTTAACTTAAGGAATAGATTTTAAATGCTATAAGATTAAGGGTTCATAGGAGAAATTCAATAGTAGGCTAATTTGAGAATGATTGGAATACTCTCATGACAAGAACAAGATGGGGTCAAATGGTAGTCGAGGTAGTTACTACATATCTATGCGTGATAAACGTTGGGCTTCCCAAAAAGATGATGGGATCATAAAATGAATTTAAGTTTAAGCTTGAGGCTTGTAGACTATTAGTCATGTGTATACCGATAGTCAGGATTGTTGTTGGATATATCGATGTGCATTCGGATATTGATGGGATAAGTAGTGATTGTTATACACATTAAACTTTCGGGTGATAACCTTAATGTAGAATATATTGGAAGACTATTCATATCAGAGGGGCAATGGATGAATATGCCTCAAGTCAGGGATCGTAATTATATAACGATTTAAGTTAATATGCTTGGAGTGGTAGCTCGATAATGAGGACTATGTACACATATTGCCAAGGTTGTGGGTTTCATACATATGGATGAGAGGTAGTGTGTGTGTGTGTGTGTATATATATATATATATATATATATATATATATATATATATGAATTGATATGTATATGTGTGTGCACTTATGGCGTGAACATCTATACCGTGCGTGATGGTTTGATTATTGATTAGGCATAAATTCTTCGTAATTTATCCCTTAATTTAGTTACTTTTAGCACCTCAAACAATGTAATTGATTTGACTTTATCTCATAATCTTGCTACTGACTTATCCTAATGAGTACACCGAGTTTCTGGTATTTTGTAGTGATTATATAGGTATTTTATGTCAAGAAACGAAAGAAGGAAACCGGAGGAATCAAGGAAGATAAGAAGGAAAGTCAAAAGGGCAAAAGTGTAATTTCTACCCGGAATTCAGATGAGGTACCTAAAGAGAAGTTGAAGATATCACACTCGTGAGCACATAGGAAGAAACGGTACCTCAATTTGAGTCCCGGAACAGAAGATATGAGGAGTCAAAGTTGAGAAGAAAAGTCAAACAGGCAGACCGATCCGGCCTCACCCTGGACCGGTCCGCTGTGCAAACTCCAGTAGACCTAGGATCGAAAGAAAACCGAAGAAGGCAGAAAAATAAAAGAACTGGTCCGCCCCGAACCGGTCCACCAGAAAATAAAAAGAACCAATCCGCATGGGAGGCAGACGGGTCCGCCTAAGCCCCTGACCGGTCCGGCTATCGAGATCTTGAAATCTTATCTTCTCCTAATAAGAGTCCTATTGTTGCAAAAAATCATGATTTCTTGTAGGGTATAAAAACCCATTTTATTATTATTATTATTTGCACGGAGAATTTTAGTTAATTTTCCATTCTTTTTCAGAAACCCTAGTTTTGATACAGTTTATTCTTTTAATTCTAAGATTGAAGCTTTGTTCAGATTTCAGTGATTACCAATAATTCCAGCTAATACTTTGAGTGCTCCGGTAACATTAGCAAGTAATTTCACCTGTTTAATTCAGTTTTACATCAAGTCACAAGTTTTCCACAGATTAATCATGGTTTTCTGCACATCAAACACTGTTTTTATTACTTGCAGCATGCTAGGCTAGATTTTCTAAGATTGGGATACATGAACCTAGCCTGATGTGTTAATTGCATGTGTATAAAATTAGTCCTCTGAATTTAGTGATTCATTACGACCGTATTGCGTAGGAACACAACAATTGTAGGTCTTTATATCTCATTTTCCTCTGGGTGACCGGGATGATTTAGAACGCAATTCGAGTGTAACTATCGTGATACCGATTTACTTGTCCTCGGATTAAGTATGATGCGGGCTTGAACCCAATATACGTAATTCTTGGGAGTATTAAATTCTGGGTCTAATTAATCAGTTAAATTTATGATTAATATTATAATTTCAATACACTAGGGTTGGGGGATTATATTCCCGTCTTGTTTTTCTCATCACTTAGTTCAAAAGTTTCAGATCATCTTTCATCAATATTTTAGGTAATTTTGTATAATTGCATCTTTTCATAATTTCATAATTGCATTTAGTGTAATCAAATTTCAAAACCAAATCATTTTTCCTTTCTTTTTAGAGTCAGAGTTAGGATTCACTCATATTTCCCGTCGTCACAACTCTGTTGTCCTTTTTCCCTGAGGATCGATACCCGACTTATCGGATTATTACTTATGCGACAGGCTTGCACTTGAGCCTAGAGAGTACGCACTTCTGAGACACATTCTGAGTCGCGTCAATTATATGATGTGATCATATATATATACAATTATGGTGTGAAGCATACCCGGCACATGCAATCATAGGAAGTTGCGCGATGAGGGTGAGCCCCTGGCTTGAGGAGTAGGGTGTGGATATTCCCCAAGTCATAGTTATCCATTATTATTTGTGTGATTTTGTATTTTTAGGGGTGATAAGTCTTGGGTATGCGTCGGTATCACTTGCTGGTTAGGAATTATGACCGCTTACCATGCGTTGTGATTTGGTTTTGACCGTGATGTCGGTGATATTGAGTCCGACCACTGGTCCCTAGGATGGTATTTGAGTGATGCCCTGGAAGATGATAGCATGGTGCTATATTTTGGCATCCTATAGCCGTTTATGTTATGTGTATGGCATAGTATACATTATGTGTGAGATGTATGCGTGGTTATGGGAATGAATGATTGATTATATATATATATATATATATATATATATATATATATATATATATATATATATATATATATATATATATATATATATATATATATATATATATATATATATATGTGTGTGTGTGTGTGTGTGTGTGTGTGTGTGTGTGTGTGTGTGTATATCCTATAGGTGAAGAGGATACGAAGGTTCTATGATGTACATCTTGGGTGATTTTGTCTACTAGTTCATTAGGGTTGAAGGATCGTACTTAGCGATAATTACGGTTATGTCGACTCAAGGATTTAATAGATATTCTACATATGTTCTTAGATAGTAATCCATATTTAGGTAGTGGTAGTAATAGAATTTGTGTGGATGACATAATTAATCCCTACGATCGACATTGTCAAGGAGTAGTGTATCGGGGGGTTCCTTGTTTGGATTTCACTTTGCGAGACTCCCCACACACGAAACGCAGTGCAATGTTGAGAGTAAAGAGAAGTTTTGTCCTTAGTACTTGTATATATCTTGCTTAGAGAATAAACTTTTATATTGAAGCCTAATGTTAATGTGTGAAGTACTAAAATTTATAATTGTTTTAAACTAATAATTGGAACCTAATCCTATGAGGGCTTATATGTGTATATATATTTCTATGAGTTTAGAATGGAAAGGGGTTTTCAGGTTATGTTAAAATGGTGGGTCATGTGGGTATAGGCCTTACGTACTATTTACTTGATTGTCCTTAATTGGGTCGGGTATCTTAATTAAGGTTGTTGAATGCGATTAGGTGCGCATTGTAGATGAGAGGTGAGTTTGGGGTTTCACGAGAATGCGACTACACTTTAATTATGAAATAATGCATTTAGATTTATTATGCACGGTTAACACACTTGCTAAACATTTTTACACCTCGGGCTATGAACCGTTTATATTTCTCTTTTGCTATATGTATGTATATATTACAGGTGTCCTACCGCAAGGATACCAGATGCTTTTCTATCCAGAGTCTTGGGAGCCGTAGCAGTTGTGGACTGTGGCGGGATTTTGATTGTAGTCGCTTCCTAATCCTTTGAAAATCTTGGTAGGATTCATGTTGTGTATTGGATTTATACCCTAGAGTTATATGTAGTTGTTTATACTTCTTCTTTATGGATGTTGTATTGTCTGTGACCCGACAACTTATTCAGGTTATTTCTTTTTACATTCTTGTTTTCTTCTAATGTTAGCATTTCCTTTTTATCATCATACTCGTGTACATTTTGCCCTTGCTAGTAGTTCTATGGTGTTGGTTTGTTATCCGTTACAAGTTTTATTTAATTTTTAGCATCCACTTTTATGGTTTCGGGTAGTTAGCCTTATCTATTATCGTATGGTCTGTTGATGCTAAGACTAAGCCATCTAAGATTCCTGATTTAATGTAGTATAACGTTGGCCACCCATTATTATTTTAAGCGGGTTATCACTTGATCATCCTAGTGTATTACTGAAAACACTCGAATTAGTGTTTATACAACCCAAAAAATCAAATGGATAGAGATCTAACATTGGATTCTTGAGAGAGGAATAATTAGGAAAGAGAGAGAAATGGGACTATGGACTTATCTGAGACTGGGGATGAGAAAGGAATGGGACTATGGACTTACCTAAAAAGCATAATCATAATATGGGACATCGTTAAGCAACACGGAACTCTAACGATGCCTCGCATAATCATGACATGCTCCTAATTCCATATGAATTCAATAACAGATTCCCAAATGAGTAAAATGGCATATTTTAAAAAATGAAAGAAAATTGTACGACAATAAAGCAGTTGGAGTAAGATCACACCTTCATATTGGTATGAATCCCTTCTATAATTTTGTTTCCTTTGTGAAATCAAGTAACAAAAATGGAATATAAGGCCCAACACATGATTCTCCAATTATATAAAAGTAATTTTCTACAAACCCGGGAAAGTCCTCAAAGAAGGCCTAAATCATTCAAATGTGAAAAGATAGAGATTGAATTATTAAAAGAAGGGAAACTCAACATTATATACACTAAAACACCCTCAATATCTAATTCATTAATAGAATAAGTGAATAAATGGAACAACAAAGAATTGCATAAACATGTAACTCACAACTTTAATCTCGGGATTGTGTCTCCAATTATATCTAATCAAAGAATCAGACCCAGACTTTCTTCATGAGGATGGCCTTAATATGGCGTGCAACATCTTATGATCAAATCTAGCATTGAAGCTTATAGGAAGATAGCATGTGCTTTTTAGAATTCAAAATGTGGTACCTCTTCTTGTGAGTTATCAATCGTTAAAAGTCAAATAGTTCAAAAAAGTGCTTATTTCACATATAATAGAGCAAAAACATAAATTAAAAGCCTAATAAAGATAGTTCTAAATAAGTAGAAAATTGAGCTCACAATCGCATAAAAAAACCTAAATTCGCATATAATATGGCAAAACTATTTACAAATCTATAAAACTAAACTTCATATTAATCCCACAACACATTGTTTCGAGTCTAAACATCTAGAAATATAAAACCCAAAATGAAAACAAATAATAAAAACACACTTTAAAGTCT
Organism: Sambucus nigra; assembly: GCA_949130495.1. NCBI lineage: Eukaryota > Viridiplantae > Streptophyta > Magnoliopsida > Dipsacales > Adoxaceae > Sambucus > Sambucus nigra. The sequence continues at coordinate 9,300,160 of OX422214.1, forward strand.
ACAGTGAGGTTAATGTCTATAGGATGAAAAAATATAAGAAATTAGAATAGAAATAATACATGCAAAAATCAAATAAAACCTTAAAAAGGTGTGTGGGATTTAAAAAAAAATACACCATTTCAAAGCTTGAGACCCCCACAACACCTTGATTCAACCCGAAAAACACCAATACCCTAATTTGAAATCCAAAACAAATTAATAGAAGGAAATGTAATAATTAAATAAAAAATACACTATTTTCAACAAATTAAATAAGAAATGCCATATTTTCAACCAATAAAAAAAGGTAAAACATAGTATAAAAAATTTTACAAAAATTTAAAAACCCATACCGTGATTGCAGGTCAAAGATGGAATTAAGAGATAACAATGATTACATTTGAAAAATAAAACAAAATATAACTAATTAGAACAAATAAAATCAGAAATAATCCATGTAAAAACAAAATGTAGACTCAGAACTCTGTCTAAGAGAGAGAGAGAGAGAGAGAGAGAGAACACGCATGATAACTTGAAATTAGAACAACATAGAAGTGTATTTCAATTAAGAGCCGCATATGTGTACCTGAACAAATAAAAATAATCAAAACTAACAAAGGCAATAATCCTAAGACCAACAAAATAGAAAGAGTAAATAAAATAGGGAGAAATTACCTCACCATCAAAATTCCTGAAGTCAAGGGTCCATTTATGAGATGATAAGTCAACAAACCTGGAAAAAAAAGAGAACATTTAACCTAAAAACATATAGAACCTATATTATGAAACATAGTTTGGTGAGATGTGTATATCTAAAAAGAAGAACCTTATTTCAAAGCTTTTGAACCTAAAAATACCCTATGCCAATCATAAGAAAGAAAGAAAAGCATTTACTTTGGCAAATTAACGTGGGTATGGAGAGAATAAAAAATTTGAAGTGGAGAGAGAGGGGGGGAGAAGAGACTACCAAATGAGGGATTCATGTGGGTGAGTGTGACACCCCGACTAATTAAATACCGGGTAGCTACTCCTTTATAAAATTAATTCAAAATGCCAAGTTGGCTCAGTTAATAGCATCACTGTCGAAAACATTTTATTATTACTAACCACCTAGTATTTAAAAAGCAAGTTGCCAAATTTTAATTTAAGTCTGATTAACATGCAACAAGTGTAAAGAAATAAATAACACCATTCACCATACTGAAGTAAAATGAATAACCATCACAATAGAAATAAATAACGTCTGGAGGAAACCCCTCACTACAATCCCATACTGAAGATAAATAACTGAAACTGAAATACTATATACTAAAGTCTGAAAATGGAAATGTAAAAGATGCTCTAAATAGAAATGGGCAACATGCCCTACAACTGATAGATAGTGACTCTGGAATCCAAAAGATAGAAGCGTTTATGAGCAAATCCCTGTAGCTTCCACAAACAGCTACAGCTCGTCACCTGAATGAGTACCTATGCTTGGTGTCCTTGTGGTTGGGCACCTAAAATGGTTTTACAAAGAAAAAGAGATTTGAAAAAGCAAACGGGTCAGAGCCCGAATGTGGAGTTATATTTTAAAAAAAACCTGCAAGTGCTTTAAAAACATTTAAAAACATTAAATGCAAAGTACATGTTAGGACGTGCACTCACATTATATTCTCACCTCTCGTCTAACTGTGCACTCCTAATGCAAGTACCCATATATAACTACCCATACTACTAGCTAAGTGACAACATATCTAGCTAGACTGCCAAAGGTCCTTCCAATAATACTTGGTTCCATTTACATAATAATGCTCGTAATTAAATAGAGGTTTAACGTCAACTCAGATACTCAATGTGCAATATTTATAACTGTAAATTAACTCAATATATTTCTCAAAACAATACCGTAATATAATTACAACATTAACATGATGATTCTCATTAATTAAATGTATATTATTCACATCATAAATATACAATACAAGCACCCCGCAACTAAGCTGTAGTGCACACATACTCTGCTATCCATCCCGGTACATCACGTACATAAGGATCACATATTCCGAATCTCTCAGGAATAGTTCAGATAACACAAATCACAAATAGTGGAGGCGAACACAGTCACCATCACATGGGTCACGCACATACCTACGCTCCGATGATCAGCGGACTTATTAATATCACAATAAGTCTTTCTATGACCTATGTTCATCAAGGTACCAGTCTATATCCCCCCCGTAGGCACACAAGGATTAGATGGTCCTAAGCGAACGCAACCTCCCGTGATAGCAAGTATGGTAGGTATGTCATACACACAAACTATATACTAAGCATTCACACATCTTAGATATTACCATATTAATAAGGTATTTTCTACATCCTTATACCGTTATCCCAAACTTATATATTTCAAGTAATCCGATAATATATAATTTAAATAGTCGACACGCCTCACGTCGTAATTCCTTAAACTTAAAACCTATCTCGAATAGACTACTAAGTTCCCATAATTCTCACATATGATATCTTTATACCTAAGGTCTTTACTTCTGCCCCAAACCTTATTTCATCAACTTATTCAAATTTGTACTATTAACCCAAATATTATCTCACATAACGAATTTCAATAATCTAGAATAATTCCTCGAATTGCATTCTAATTAAAGTCCACTATAGTAATCACACCTACTGATCTTCCTTAAGGGTGAGGGTATTCATAAGTCCTCCAAACATATTCTCCGAGGGTTTCCACCATTTAAAATCAAATTAAGGAAAATTTTACTCATTCTGGGGAGGCCGATCGATTGACCTATGAATATCGATCGATCGATTGAGTCGATCGATCGACTGATGAATGTCGATCGATCGATCGAACAGGTATGGCTACGGACTGCTTCGTTCTGCAGATTTGAAAACGTCCCAAAACTTATTTCTAACGTATGATTTTCAGATATAATGTTATAGTAATGTCATATAACCATCCTACGATATTACTAACGTCCACAAATCAATATTTCAACAACTAAAGGCTACATATGGATCAATCTTCATCAAAAACCTAGTTTCCAGATTTTATCTCAAGAACATTCATAACTTCATCTTAAATCCGTATTTGATATCACAAAAAGCAGTATTTTCTCTTAATATAATCGTCCAGTAACATTCTACATGCAACCTATATCCCAAAATTTAAACTAATAACTCCAAACTTATGGGTTTTTCATTATCTTCCAAGAACACACAAAGTTTTTGAATAATCTAACATGGAAGAAGCATTCTTCGAAATTTAAATGGAATAAATCACTTGCCTTGATTGTCTCTAGATTTGGTGTTGGATTTGTAATCTCTTTCTGCAGATTTCCTCTCTCTCTCTCTCCTTCTCCAAGCTTTCTTCTTCCAAAGGTGGCTAGGGTTTCCTTTGGGAGAGTTGGAAGACTAAATGATAACTTACGTAGCTTATGGGGTTAATAAAGGGTTGGTTGGATCAATTCCTTATCAGATTACAACTCTCAATTTTCGTCACTTTTAATTACCCAAAAATACCAAATTACTAAAATACCCTTTAAGTTACCGGTATGGCCTAAAAATACCCCGGGACCCAAACTATACCCCCGGCTAGTGTTTTCTGACTATCTCGACCCTTCCGGATGCGTTGGCGCACTCAAAATGACCATACGAATTATAGATTTTAAATTCACTTTTATTATCAAAATATTATACCGTGACACGGCGGTCCCACGCGTCTCAACAAAATTTCTAAAATGCCGTATATAAATCCCACGACAAATTTTATAATACCAAGTTCATATATAATCATATATGTACAAAATCAAATACCAATTCGCATCACATTAGTATTTATAACCCGGATTAATTTCCAATTAATATGCTATTTAATTAATTAATCCCAAAAATAATTATAGTCAAAAGTACGGGGTATTACATACTTCCCCCCTAATAACTGAATTTCGTCCCGAAATTCGAAACTAGAAAGTACCTGCTAAAAACAGCTCTGGATAACGTTCGCGCATCTCATCCTCGCTCTCCCATGTGGACTCCTCGACATTGTGATGTCGCCACTGAACACGCACTAACGGGACTATCTTTGACCGCAGTTTCCTCTCGCTTGGGTCCAAAATAGCAATTGGCCCCTCCTCGTAAGACCTATCCGGCTGAAGATCGATGTCCTCCACAGCAATGTGAGAATGAGCCAAATTGTCCCTAAGGTATTTCCTCAGCGAGGAAATATGAAACACGTCGTGAATCCGATGCAAGTGCTCCGGTAGTCCAAGTCTATATGCAACCGGTCCTATCCGCTCAATAATAGGAAACGACCCCACATACCTCGGTGCGAACTTCGCCTTCTTCCCAAATCGCATAATCCCCTTCATCGGAGATACCCTGAGCAAAACCTGGTCCCCCACTTGGAACTCCCTAAAAAATCTCTTCGCATCAGCATAACTCTTCTGCCTGTCTTGAGCTACCCGAATGCGACTCCGAATCAACTCAATCCTTGCCGAAGTATCCTGGATCACTTCTGGCCCAAGTAGTTTGTTGTCCCCCACCTCCAACCAACATGCTGGGGAACGACAAGGCCTGCCGTACAATGCCTCAAACGGAGCCATGCCAATCGTGAACTGATAGGAGTTGTTGTAAGCAAACTCCACCAGTGGAAGGTACTGCTCCCATCCATCCCCGAAGTCAATAATGCACATGCGTAGCATGTCCTCCAACATCTGATTGGTGCGCTCTGTCTGCCCATCGGTCTGCGGGTGATAAGCCGTACTCAACCGCAATTCCGTGCCCATGGCCTCCTGGAAACTCTCCCAAAACCTCGAAACAAATATCTTGTCTCTGTCAGACACGATATTCAGGGGCACACCGTGAAGTCTCACAATCTCTGAAATGAAAAGCTGGGCATACTGTCCCGTAGTGTAGTCAGTCCTTACGGGTAAGAAGTGAGCGACCTTGGACAACCTGTCCACAATTACCCAAACGGAGTCGTGACCCCTCTGTGACGTAGGCAACCCCGCGACAAAATCCATAGATATGCTCTCCCACATCCACACCGGAACCTCCAACGGCTGTAGCAATCCTGCTGGTCTCTAATGATCCACTTTTACAAGCTGACAAGTGGCGCATTTTGAGACAAACTCAGCGATATCTTTCTTCATACCGCTCCACCAATATTGCCGTCTCATGTCTTGGTACATTTTGTCCCCTCCGGGATGTACCGCGAACCGTGAGCCGTGCGACTCTGCCATCACATCGTGCCGTAATTCTTCCCCTTTCGGAATTACCAAACTCCCATTGAAGCGTAATCCCCTGTCTGAGCTAACGGTATAGGACTCGGATCCCTCTGCTAGCAATCGAACTATCTGCTCCTGACAGAACGAGTCCTTGGCCTGTGCCCGTACTACCTTCGTAACAATCTGCGGTGTAACGGTCATCACAGACATGAAAGATCGGGCCACTGCATCCTGGTGTCCCAATTCCTTCCACTTAGCTTTCCACACCTCTGCCACCTCATCTGCTGGCCTACGGCTCAACGCGTCTGCTACCACGTTAGCCTTACCCGGGTGGTACTGGATGTCGAACTGGTAGTCCTTCACAAACTCAAGCCACCTACGCTGCCACATATTCAATTCCTTCTGCGTGAACAGATACTGTAGTGACTTGTGGTCCGTGAACAGCTGAAACTTCTCCCCCAAAAGATAGTGCCTCCAAATCCGTAAGGCAAATACCACTGCTGCCAACTCCAAATCATGCGTGGGGTAATTATTCTCATGAGGCTTAAGCTTACGGGAAGCATAAGCTATGGCCTGTCTCTCCTGCTGCAAAACACCTCCAAGCCCTTGCAAAGACGCATCGGTGTAAACCAAATACTCAACTCCCGGTCTCGACAATGCTAACACAGGTGCTGAGGTCAATTTGTCCATCAATTCATCGAATGCCAACTGACAGGCATCACTCCAGATATATGGCACACCTTTATGAGTAAGATGTGTCAAAGGACCCTCTATCTCCGAGAAACCCCGAATAAATCTTCTGTAGTATCCTGCTAAGCCCAAGAAACTACGAATCTCCGTTGGTGTCGTGGGCTGTCCCCACTCCCTCACCGCTGATACCTTTCCCGGATCAACTGATATTCCCTGGTCGGAAATAATGTGACCCAAGAACTGGACTTCCTTCAACCAAAACCCGCACTTCTCATATTTTGCATACAACTCGTTCTGACGAAGCGTCTGCAAAACCTGCCTCAAATGCTCGGCGTGCTCCTCCTCTGTCTGAGAGTAAACCAGAATGTCATCAATGAAGACAATGACAAACTGATCTAGGAAATCTCTGAACACCCTGTTCATCAAGTCCATAAACACTGCTGGAGCGTTGGTCAAGCCGAAAGGCATAACCCGAAACTCGTAAGAACCATATCTTGACAAGAATGCGGTCTTCGAGACATCCTCCTCCCTGATACGCAACTGATGGTATCCTGACCTCAAGTCAATCTTCGAGAAGAAAGAAGCTCCTCTCAACTGGTCGAATAAGTCATCGATTCGAAGCAACGGATACTTATTCCGTATCGTGACCTTATTCAACTCTCGGTAGTCCACACACAATCTCAGTGAACCATCCCTCTTCTTCACAAACAAAAATGGAGCGCCCCAAGGTGAGGTACTCCTGCGAATAAAGCCTTGCCCTAACAGCTGCTCTATCTGATCCCGTAACTCTCGCATCTCAGCTGGAGCCATACGGTACGGTGCACGTGCTATAGGTCTCGTACCCGGTAGCAAATCAATAACGAAGTCTATCTCTCGACTGGGTGGTAAGCCTGGTATCTCCTGAAACACATTTGAATACTCCCTGACAACCGGGATCGAATCCATAGGAATCACAACCTCCTTAGAGGTATCCTCCTCTATGTAATACAGATGAGTGGTCGATCCTCCCTCTGGGCGAGGCATCGCCACTATAAACATCTCCTGCCCCGGAATGGCAAAAACAATGCTCCCGCTGAAGCAATCAATCATGGCCCTATATGCTACGAGCCAATCCATACCGATGATCACATCGTGAACATGCATGTCTAACACTAACATGTCCGCAGGTAATACCAAACCACCAACCTCTACCCCCACTCCCCGGCATATAAAGAAAATAAGTGACCCACTCCCTAATGGTGAGTCGACACACGTCACTGTGCTCTCTGTCGTAGCTAATAATCCTAAAGCTTTCGCGACGTGTGTAGCAATAAAACAGTGTGTAGCACCCGTATCAAATAACACCCGACCCATAGTGCCATGGATAGGAAACATACCCTCGATCGCGGGCGGTGCCTGTGGAACTGCAGCCTGGTGAACGTTGTAGACACGTCCATACTGTAGCTGCCCCTGCTGAGCTGGGACTGCTGGAATGGGTGGAAATGATGCCATCTGTGGCGGTGCGAGAAGAGCTGCGGGAAACATCGGCCTCTGTGGCTCCTGGCGAGCACCCTGCTGCTGCTGCTGTGGGGCCCTGCCCCTATCAGGACAATCCTGCTTCTTATGGCCAGTCTTGCCACAAGTAAAGCACTTCCCTAGGAAGTTCCCTCCCCTCTGCCCCTGCTGTCCCCGGCCCTGGTGGCCATTACCATTCCTCCCTTGGCCCTGCTGGCCCTGATGGAACTACTGCCCATTCTGCCCCTGTTGGCCCTGATGGCCGTTTGGACCCTGATGGCCCTGGCGGAAACCTCCCTGTCCCTGCTTGTAGTTCCCTAACCGGAACCTCTTATTATCCCCCTGCTGGGAGCCCTGCTCACTCTGCCTCTGCCCCTGACCAGATTGTGCCCCGCTGGCACCATGTCCTCCAGTCCTGCCCTGATGGCTAAACTCCCCCAACCGCTTGCCCTCGGCCATGTGAAAACGGTGGTCCTGGCAGTTCAATAATGCAGCGTTAACCACATCAGAATACGTGGCCAACGATAGGTTCCCTAGCAAATGCTGACGGTTCCTCCAATTCAACCCATCAGTGAACTTCTCTATCTTCTTCTTCTCTGTTGGAATCTCGTCTGGAACGATATTCAACAGGTTAGTAAACTCGGCCTCATACTCGGCCACTGTCTTGCCTTCTTGCTTCAAACTCATCAGTTTCCTCCTCATCTCTGTATGAACTGTGGACGGAAAATACTTGCGGTCGAACCGCACCCAGAACTCCTGAATCGTGAAGGTATCCCTCTCCTCCGCGGTGGTAATAGACTCCCACCACTGTAGTGAAGATCCCACTAGCTTGAAAGTAGCTAGCACCTGTTTCTGAACATCTGTGCACTCATGCATCCTCAAATGCCTCTGCATGTCCTTCCTCCATTGGCTCGAGACTACCACATCTGAGCTACCAGCAAACTCTGGCGGATGCGCTTTCTGAAAAGCGTCACGTACACGCTCCCAAGCAGACGGGAATGCATTAACCTGTACTGGCGCGTCAACCGGCGCCGGTGGTGGTGCCTGCTGAATAACGGCAATCGCGGCATTTACCGCTTGAGCTACTATAGTTGCAACCTCAGCGGTGTTCAACATGCCCTGAACTGGAGCGGGCTGGGGTTCGGGCGTTGCATTCCTGGGAACTCGTCGTGCACGTCGTGGAGGCATCTGAGATAACAAAGTTTATAAGTTCACGGTTTATAAACTTAAAATAGCTGAAGAACGAAGCATACACAAAAAGAATACAACAGTCCTAAAATATAGGGCTCTATATCAAAGAAAACGTAGCGGAACCATAATAGCCGTACAGATCCTAAAGGACACTAGAACCTGATGCTCTGATACAACCTGTGACACCCCGACTAATTAAATACCGGGTAGCTACTCCTTTATAAAATTAATTCAAAATGCCAAGTTGTCTCAGTTAATAGCATCACTGTCGAAATCATTTTATTATTACTAACCACCTAGTATTTAAAAAGCAAGTTGCCAAATTTTAATTTAAGTCTGATTAACATGCAACAAGTGTAAAGAAATAAATAACACCATTCACCATACTGAAGTAAAATGAATAACCATCACAATAGAAATAAATAACGTCTGGAGGAAACCCCTCACTACAATCCCATACCGAAGATAAATAACTGAAACTGAAATACTATACTAAAGTCTAAAAATGGAAATGTAAAAGATGCTCTAAATAGAAATGGGCAACATGCCCTACAACTGATAGATAGTGACTCTGGAATCCAAAAGATAGAAGCGTCTATGAGCAAATCCCTGTAGCTTCCACAAACAGCTACAGCTCGTCACCTGAATGAGTACCTATGCTTGGTGTCCTTGTGGTTGGGCACCTAAAATGGTTTTACAAAGAAAAAGAGATTTGAAAAAGCAAACGGGTCAGAGCCCGAATGTGGAGTTATATTTTAAAAAAAACCTGCAAGTGCTTTAAAAACATTTAAAAACATTAAATGCAAAGTACATGTTAGGACGTGCACTCACATTATATTCTCACCTCTCGTCTAACTGTGCACTCCTAACGCAAGTACCCATCTATAACTACCCATACTACTAGCTAAGTGACAACATATCTAGCTAGACTGCCAAAGGTCCTGCCAATAATACTTGGTTCCATTTACATAATAATGCTCGTAATTAAATAGAGGTTTAACGTCAACTCAGATACTCAATGTGCAATATTTATAACTGTAAATTAACTCAATATATTTCTCGAAACAATACCGTAATATAATTACAACATTAACATGATGATTCTCATTAATTAAATGTATATTATTCACATCATAAATATACAATACAAGCACCCCGCAACTAAGCTGTAGTGCACACATACTTTGCTATCCATCCCGGTACATCACGTACATAAGGATCACATATTCCGAATCTCTCAGGAATAGTTCAGATAACACAAATCACAAATAGTGGAGGCGAACACAGTCACCATCACATGGGTCACGCACATACCTACGCTCCGATGATCAGCGGACTTATTAATATCACAATAAGTCTTTCTATGACCTATGTTCATCAAGGTACCAGTCTATATCCCCCCCGTAGGCACACAAGGATTAGATGGTCCTAAGCGAACGCAACCTCCCGTGATAGCAAGTATGGTAGGTATGTCATACACACAAACTATATACTAAGCATTCACACATCTTAGATATTACCATATTAATAAGGTATTTTCTACATCCTTATACCGTTATCCCAAACTTATATATTTCAAGTAATCCGATAATATATAATTTAAATAGTCGACACGCCTCACGTCGTAATTCCTTAAACTTAAAACCTATCTCGAATAGACTACTAAGTTCCCATAATTCTCACATATGATATCTTTATACCTAAGGTCTTTACTTCTGCCCCAAACCTTATTTCATCAACTTATTCAAATTTGTACTATTAACCCAAATATTATCTCACATAACGAATTTCAATAATCTAGAATAATTCCTCGAATTGCATTCTAATTAAAGTCCACTATAGTAATCACACCTACTGATCTTCCTTAAGGGTGAGGGTATTCATAAGTCCTCCAAACATATTCTCCGAGGGTTTCCACCATTTAAAATCAAATTAAGGAAAATTTTACTCATTCTGGGGAGGCCGATCGATTGACCTATGAATATCGATCGATCGATTGAGTCGATCGATCGACTGATGAATGTCGATCGATCGATCGAACAGGTATGGCTACGGACTGCTTCGTTCTGCAGATTTGAAAACGTCCCAAAACTTATTTCTAACGTATGATTTTCAGATATAACGTTATAGTAATGTCATATAACCATCCTACGATATTACTAACGTCCACAAATCAATATTTCAACAACTAAAGGCTACATATGGATCAATCTTCATCAAAAACCTAGTTTCCAGATTTTATCTCAAGAACATTCATAACTTCATCTTAAATCCGTATTTGATATCACAAAAAGCAGTATTTTCTCTTAATATAATCGTCCAGTAACATTCTACATGCAACCTATATCCCAAAATTTAAACTAATAACTCCAAACTTATGGGTTTTTCATTATCTTCCAAGAACACACAAAGTTTTTGAATAATCTAACATGGAAGAAGCATTCTTCGAAATTTAAATGGAATAAATCACTTGCCTTGATTGTCTCTAGATTTGGTGTTGGATTTGTAATCTCTTTCTGCAGATTTCCTCTCTCTCTCTCTCCTTCTCCAAGCTTTCTTCTTCCAAAGGTGGCTAGGGTTTCCTTTGGGAGAGTTGGAAGACTAAATGATAACTTACGTAGCTTATGGGGTTAATAAAGGGTTGGTTGGATCAATTCCTTATCAGATTACAACTCTCAATTTTCGTCACTTTTAATTACCCAAAAATACCAAATTACTAAAATACCCTTTAAGTTACCGGTATGGCCTAAAAATACCCCGGGACCCAAACTATACCCCCGGCTAGTGTTTTCTGACTATCTCGACCCTTCCGGACGCGTTGGCGCACTCAAAATGACCATACGAATTATAGATTTTAAATTCACTTTTATTATCAAAATATTATACCGTGACACGGCGGTCCCACGCGTCTCAACAAAATTTCTAAAATGCCGTATATAAATCCCACGACAAATTTTATAATACCAAGTTCATATATAATCATATATGTACAAAATCAAATACCAATTCGCATCACATTAGTATTTATAACCCGGATTAATTTCCAATTAATATGCTATTTAATTAATTAATCCCAAAAATAATTATAGTCAAAAGTACGGGGTATTACATACTTCCCCCCTAATAACTGAATTTCGTCCCGAAATTCGAAACTAGAAAGTACCTGCTAAAAACAGCTCTGGATAACGTTCGCGCATCTCATCCTCGCTCTCCCATGTGGACTCCTCGACATTGTGATGTCGCCACTGAACACGCACTAACGGGACTATCTTTGACCGCAGTTTCCTCTCGCTTGGGTCCAAAATAGCAATTGGCCCCTCCTCGTAAGACCTATCCGGCTGAAGATCGATGCCCTCCACAGCAATGTGAGAATGAGCCAAATTGTCCCTAAGGTATTTCCTCAGCGAGGAAATATGAAACACGTCGTGAATCTGATGCAAGTGCTCCGGTAGTCCAAGTCTATATGCAACCGGTCCTATCCGCTCAATAATAGGAAACGACCCCACATACCTCGGTGCGAACTTCGCCTTCTTCCCAAATCGCATAATCCCCTTCATCGGAGATACCCTGAGCAAAACCTGGTCCCCCACTTGGAACTCCCTAAAAAATATCTTCGCATCAGCATAACTCTTCTGCCTGTCTTGAGCTACCCGAATGCGACTCCGAATCAACTCAATCCTTGCCGAAGTATCCTGGATCACTTCTGGCCCAAGTAGTTTGTTGTCCCCCACCTCCAACCAACATGCTGGGGAACGACAAGGCCTGCCGTACAATGCCTCAAACGGAGCCATGCCAATCGTGAACTGATAGGAGTTGTTGTAAGCAAACTCCACCAGTGGAAGGTACTGCTCCCATCCATCCCCGAAGTCAATAATGCACATACGTAGCATGTCCTCCAACATCTGATTGGTGCGCTCTGTCTGCCCATCGGTCTGCGGGTGATAAGACGTACTCAACCGCAATTCCGTGCCCATGGCCTCCTGGAAACTCTCCCAAAACCTCGAAACAAATATCTTGTCTCTGTCAGACACGATATTCAGGGGCACACCGTGAAGTCTCACAATCTCTGAAATGAAAAGCTGGGCATACTGTCCCGTAGTGTAGTCAGTCCTTACGGGTAAGAAGTGAGCGACCTTGGACAACCTGTCCACAATTACCCAAACGGAGTCGTGACCCCTCTGTGACGTAGGCAACCCCGCGACAAAATCCATAGATATGCTCTCCCACATCCACACCGGAACCTCCAACGGCTGTAGCAATCCTGCTGGTCTCTAATGATCCACTTTTACAAGCTGACAAGTGGCGCATTTTGAGACAAACTCAGCGATATCTTTCTTCATACCGCTCCACCAATATTGCCGTCTCATGTCTTGGTACATTTTGTCCCCTCCGGGATGTACCGCGAACCGTGAGCCGTGCGACTCTTCCGTCACATCGTGCCGTAATTCTTCCCCTTCCGGAATTACCAAACTCCCATTGAAGCGTAATCCCCTGTCTGAGCTAACGGTATAGGACTCGGATCCCTCTGCTAGCAATCGAACTATCTGCTCCTGACAGAACGAGTCCTTGGCCTGTGCCCGTACTACCTTCGTAACAATCTGCGGTGTAACGGTCATCACAGACATGAAAGATCGGGCCACTGCATCCTGGTGTCCCAATTCCTTCCACTTAGCTTTCCACACCTCTGCCACCTCATCTGCTGGCCTACGGCTCAACGCGTCTGCTACCACGTTAGCCTTACCCGGGTGGTACTGGATGTCGAACTGGTAGTCCTTCACAAACTCAAGCCACCTACGCTGCCACATATTCAATTCCTTCTGCGTGAACAGATACTGTAGTGACTTGTGGTCCGTGAACAGCTGAAACTTCTCCCCCAAAAGATAGTGCCTCCAAATCCGTAAGGCAAATACCACTGCTGCCAACTCCAAATCATGCGTGGGGTAATTATTCTCATGAGGCTTAAGCTTACGGGAAGCATAAGCTATGGCCTGTCTCTCCTGCTGCAAAACACCTCCAAGCCCTTGCAAAGACGCATCGGTGTAAACCAAATACTCAACTCCCGGTCTCGACAATGCTAACACAGGTGCTGAGGTCAATTTGTCCATCAATTCATCGAATGCCAACTGACAGGCATCACTCCAGATATATGGCACACCTTTATGAGTAAGATGTGTCAAAGGACCCTCTATCTCCGAGAAACCCCGAATAAATCTTCTGTAGTATCCTGCTAAGCCCAAGAAACTACGAATCTCCGTTGGTGTCGTGGGCTGTCCCCACTCCCTCACCGCTGATACCTTTCCCGGATCAACTGATATTCCCTGGTCGGAAATAATGTGACCCAAGAACTGGACTTCCTTCAACCAAAACCCGCACTTCTCATATTTTGCATACAACTCGTTCTGACGAAGCGTCTGCAAAACCTTCCTCAAATGCTCGGCGTGCTCCTCCTCTGTCTGAGAGTAAACCAGAATGTCATCAATGAAGACAATGACAAACTGATCTAGGAAATCTCTGAACACCCTGTTCATCAAGTCCATAAACACTGCTGGAGCGTTGGTCAAGCCGAAAGGCATAACCCGAAACTCGTAAGAACCATATCTTGACAAGAATGCGGTCTTCGAGACATCCTCCTCCCTGATACGCAACTGATGGTATCCTGACCTCAAGTCAATCTTCGAGAAGAAAGAAGCTCCTCTCAACTGGTCGAATAAGTCATCGATTCGAAGCAACGGATACTTATTCCGTATCGTGACCTTATTCAACTCTCGGTAGTCCACACACAATCTCAGTGAACCATCCCTCTTCTTCACAAACAAAAATGGAGCGCCCCAAGGTGAGGTACTCCTGCGAATAAAGCCTTGCCCTAACAGCTGCTCTATCTGATCCCGTAACTCTCGCATCTCAGCTAGAGCCATACGGTACGGTGCACGTGCTATAGGTCTCGTACCCGGTAGCAAATCAATAACGAAGTCTATCTCTCGACTGGGTGGTAAGCCTGGTATCTCCTGAAACACATTTGAATACTCCCTGACAACCGGGATCGAATCCATAGGAATCACAACCTCCTTAGAGGTATCCTCCTCTATGTAATACAGATGAGTGGTCGATCCTCCCTCTGGGCGAGGCATCGCCACTATAAACATCTCCTGCCTCGGAATGGCAAAAACAATGCTCCCGCTGAAGCAATCAATCATGGCCCTATATGCTACGAGCCAATCCATACCGATGATCACATCGTGAACATGCATGTCTAACACTAACATGTCCGCAGGTAATACCAAACCACCAACCTCTACCCCCACTCCCCGGCATATAAAGAAAATAAGTGACCCACTCCCTAATGGTGAGTCGACACACGTCACTGTGCTCTCTGTCGTAGCTAATAATCCTAAAGCTTTCGCGACGTGTGTAGCAATAAAACAGTGTGTAGCACCCGTATCAAATAACACCCGACCCATAGTGCCATGGATAGGAAACGTACCCTCGATCGCGGGCGGTGCCTGTGGAACTGCAGCCTGGTGAACGTTGTAGACACGTCCATACTGTAGCTGCCCCTGCTGAGCTGGGACTGCTGGAATGGGTGGAAATGATGCCATCTGTGGCGGTGCGAGAAGAGCTGCGGGAAACATCGGCCTCTGTGGCTCCTGGCGAGCACCCTGCTGCTGCTGCTGTGGGGCCCTGCCCCTATCAGGACAATCCTGCTTCTTATGGCCAGTCTTGCCACAAGTAAAGCACTTCCCTAGGAAGTTCCCTCCCCTCTGCCCCTGCTGTCCCCGGCCCTGGTGGCCATTACCATTCCTCCCTTGGCCCTGCTGGCCCTGATGGAACTACTGCCCATTCTGCCCCTGTTGGCCCTGATGGCCGTTTGGACCCTGATGGCCCTTGCGGAAACCTCCCTGTCCCTGCTTGTAGTTCCCTGACCGGAACCTCTTATTATCCCCCTGCTGGGAGCCCTGCTCACTCTGCCTCTGCCCCTGACCAGATTGTGCCCCGCTGGCACCATGTCCTCCAGTCCTGCCCTGATGGCTAAACTCCCCCAACCGCTTGCCCTCGGCCATGTGAAAACGGTGGTCCTGGCAGTTCAATAATGCAGCGTTAACCACATCAGAATACGTGGCCAACGATAGGTTCCCTAGCAAATGCTGACGGTTCCTCCAATTCAACCCATCAGTGAACTTCTCTATCTTCTTCTTCTCTGTTGGAATCTCGTCTGGAACGATATTCAACAGGTTAGTAAACTCGGCCTCATACTCGGCCACTGTCTTGCCTTCTTGCTTCAAACTCATCAGTTTCCTCCTCATCTCTGTATGAACTGTGGACGGAAAATACTTGCGGTCGAACCGCACCCAGAACTCCTGAATCGTGAAGGTATCCCTCTCCTCCGCGGTGGTAATAGACTCCCACCACTGTAGTGAAGATCCCACTAGCTTGAAAGTAGCTAGCACCTGTTTCTGAACATCTGTGCACTCATGCATCCTCAAATGCCTCTGCATGTCCTTCCTCCATTGGCTCGAGACTACCACATCTGAGCTACCAGCAAACTCTGGCGGATGCGCTTTCTGAAAAGCGTCACGTACACGCTCCCAAGCAGACGGGAATGCATTAACCTGTACTGGCGCATCAACCGGCGCCGGTGGTGGTGCCTGCTGAATAACGGCAATCGCGGCATTTACCGCTTGAGCTACTATAGTTGCAACCTCAGCGGTGTTCAACATGCCCTGAACTGGAGCGGGCTGGGGTTCGGGCGTTGCATTCCTGGGAACTCGTCGTGCACGTCGTGGAGGCATCTGAGATAACAAAGTTTATAAGTTCACGGTTTATAAACTTAAAATAGCTGAAGAACGAAGCATACACAAAAAGAATACAACAGTCCTAAAATATTGGGCTCTATATCAAAGAAAACGTAGCGGAACCATAATAGCCGTACAGATCCTAAAGGACACTAGAACCTGATGCTCTGATACAACCTGTGACACCCCGACTAATTAAATACCGGGTAGCTACTCCTTTATAAAATTAATTCAAAATGCCAAGTTGTCTCAGTTAATAGCATCACTGTCGAAATCATTTTATTATTACTAACCACCTAGTATTTAAAAAGCAAGTTGCCAAATTTTAATTTAAGTCTGATTAACATGCAACAAGTGTAAAGAAATAAATAACACCATTCACCATACTGAAGTAAAATGAATAACCATCACAATAGAAATAAATAACGTCTGGAGGAAACCCCTCACTACAATCCCATACCGAAGATAAATAACTGAAACTGAAATACTATACTAAAGTCTGAAAATGGAAATGTAAAAGATGCTCTAAATAGAAATGGGCAACATGCCCTACAACTGATAGATAGTGACTCTGGAATCCAAAAGATAGAAGCGTCTATGAGCAAATCCCTGTAGCTTCCACAAACAGCTACAGCTCGTCACCTGAATGAGTACCTATGCTTGGTGTCCTTGTGGTTGGGCACCTAAAATGGTTTTACAAAGAAAAAGAGATTTGAAAAAGCAAACGGGTCAGAGCCCGAATGTGGAGTTATATTTTAAAAAAAACCTGCAAGTGCTTTAAAAACATTTAAAAACATTAAATGCAAAGTACATGTTAGGACGTGCACTCACATTATATTCTCACCTCTCGTCTAACTGTGCACTCCTAACGCAAGTACCCATCTATAACTACCCATACTACTAGCTAAGTGACAACATATCTAGCTAGACTGCCAAAGGTCCTGCCAATAATACTTGGTTCCATTTACATAATAATGCTCGTAATTAAATAGAGGTTTAACGTCAACTCAGATACTCAATGTGCAATATTTATAACTGTAAATTAACTCAATATATTTCTCGAAACAATACCGTAATATAATTACAACATTAACATGATGATTCTCATTAATTAAATGTATATTATTCACATCATAAATATACAATACAAGCACCCCGCAACTAAGCTGTAGTGCACACATACTTTGCTATCCATCCCGGTACATCACGTACATAAGGATCACATATTCCGAATCTCTCAGGAATAGTTCAGATAACACAAATCACAAATAGTGGAGGTGAACACAGTCACCATCACATGGGTCACGCACATACCTACGCTCCCATGATCAGCGGACTTATTAATATCACAATAAGTCTTTCTATGACCTATGTTCATCAAGGTACCAATCTATATCCCCCCCGTAGGCACACAAGGATTAGAGGGTCCTAAGCGAACGCAACCTCCCGTGATAGCAAGTATGGTAGGTATGTCATACACACAAACTATATACTAAGCATTCACACATCTTAGATATTACCATATTAATAAGGTATTTTCTACATCCTTATACTGTTATCCCAAACTTATATATTTCAAACAATCCGATAATATATAATTTAAATAGTCGACACGCCTCACGTCGTAATTCCTTAAACTTAAAACCTATCTCGAATAGACTACTAAGTTCCCATAATTCTCACATATGATATCTTTATACCTAAGGTCTTTACTTCTGCCCCAAACCTTATTTCATCAACTTATTCAAATTTGTACTATTAACCCAAATATTATCTCACATAACGAATTTCAATAATCTAGAATAATTCCTCGAATTGCATTCTAATTAAAGTCCACTATAGTAATCACACCTACTGGTCTTCCTTAAGGGTGAGGGTATTCATAAGTCCTCCAAACATATTCTCCGAGGGTTTCCACCATTTAAAATCAAAGTAAGGAAAATTTTACTCATTCTGGGGAGGTCGATCGATCGACCAATGAATATCGATCGATCGATTGAGTCGATCGATCGACTGATGAATGTCGATCGATCGATCGAACAGGTATGGCCACGGACTGCTTCGTTCTGCAGATTTGAAAACGTCCCAAAACTTATTTCTAACGTATGATTTTCAGATATAACGTTATAGTAATGTCATATAACCATCCTACGATATTACTAACGTCCACAAATCAATGTTTCAACAACTAAAGGCTACATATGGATCAATCTTCATCAAAAACCTAGTTTCCAGATTTTATCTCAAGAACATTCATAACTTCATCTTAAATCCGTATTTGATATCACAAAAATCAGTATTTTCTCTTAATATAATCGTCCAGTAACATTCTACATGCAACCTATATCCCAAAATTTAAACTAATAACTCCAAACTTATGGGTTTTTCATTATCTTCCAAGAACACACAAAGTTTTTGAATAATCTAACATGGAAGAAGCATTCTCCGAAATTTAAATGGAATAAATCACTTGCCTTGATTGTCTCTGGATTTGGTGTTGGATTTGTAATCTCTTTCTGCAGATTTCCTCTCTCTCTCTCCTTCTCCAAGCTTTCTTCTTCCAAAGGTGGCTATGGTGGCTAGGGTTTCCTTTGGGAGAGTTGGAAGACTAAATGATAACTTACGTAGCTTATGGGGTTAATAAAGGGTTGGTTGGGTCAATTCCTTATCAGATTACAACTCTCAATTTTCGTCACTTTTAATTACCCAAAAATACCAAATTACTAAAATACCCTTTAAGTTACCGGTATGGCCTAAAAATACCCCGGGACCCAAACTATACCTCCGGCTAGTGTTTTCTGACTATCTCGACCCTTCCGGACGCGTTGGCGCACTCAAAATGACCATACGAATTATAGATTTTAAATTCACTTTTATTATCAAAATATTATACCGTGACGCGGCGGTCCCACGCGTCTCAACAAAATTTCTAAAATGCCGTATATAAATCCCACGACAAATTTTATAATACCAAGTTCATATATAATCATATATGCACAAAATCAAATACAAATTCGCATCACATTAGTATTTATAACCCGGATTAATTTCCAATTAATACACTATTTAATTAATTAATCCCAAAAATAATTATAGTCAAAAGTACGGGGTATTACAGTGAGGGCGACAGCGGCAGTAGATGAGGGGTAAGTGTTGGGAGGGAGGAGAAAATGAGAGAGAGTCGAGAGGATTTCAAGATGAGTGTGTTGTAGTTGATGGTAGTAGGTGGATTTGAAAGTCTGTAAGAAGAGAGTTACCCTTTTACCCTCTATTTTGAATTAAAGTGGAAGGAGAGAAACCAATTAACACTAAGGCAAAAGAGGGGGAAACATTTCTAGTGGGACAAAAGAGGAAAATCAAATTCATCTGTTCTTACCTCATCTCAACCATACATTTCTTGCTTTGGTGTCTAAATCCTCATCAAATAAAAGACTTGCAATATCAGGGAACCATATAAAACAAAGGGTATGAAAATTTAAATAGAGGCTTGAAAATTGAGACTTCATACTCATTGTCAATCTTCTGATCAGGACACATTTGACACTTTATCAACTAAAATTTGGGACAACTACAATTATAAATAATAATTGATTATTAACAGACAAAATTTAATAAAACGAATAAATATATCCCTACTATTATAGAAACAAATTCGAGTAAATTCAAATAGCATAATGAGCCTGATTGAAAGTCACCGCACGTATTTTGCAATCCCACAAATGTAAAAACCCTTATAATGAGTCTTCTAAATGAAATAAAATGATTTATAATAACAGTTCCATTTTATTTGAAGAAAATGGTTTTATGTCCTAACATGAAAATGTTAACTATGAAATCTCATAAAAAACATGGTTGTCAGTATAAAAACATCTAAAATGTAAATATACTAACAATCTATATATCTACAGACTCATTCATCTATATCAAATTAATAGGGAGAAAACTCCAAGGTTGCAGTACAATAAAACTCCATAAAGACAACTAAAAAAGACTAATCCCATAAATCGGTACATAATTAGTACATGCTTAAGAAAATAACATCGACAAATCAAACTAACACCAACTTAAGGCCAAATTGTTACCTGGAAATCAAATTACTACATAGTTAACAAATTAACACCTACAAAATTATGCCAGATTAGTACCTACAAGTCAAATCATATCTAAACCCATAAAACCATTTGATCTCCCCAAAGTCATTTCCGATAAATGATGAAAACGAAATGTATTTCAAACCCTAGAAAAAAGTTTTGAGATCTAAATAAATGCAAACCAAACAGAGAGAAAAACAGAGGCTATACCTGAGATTAAGATCATAAAAAACTGAGAGGTACCAAGAATGCTAGACCATTTATGCGGTGGATCTAGAATGGTGGGTTGCGTCCAAATGGGAGTTACATCAGAGAAAGGGAGAGGGGGAGAATGAGGTTGTGTGTCAAGGTTGGCGTGTACAAATGGTTTCAGAATTGGAGTGTTACCAAAATACCCAATTTTTTAATTAAAGTGTAGGTTTAATAAGTAGGGAAAAACGGGGGAAACCAAAAAATTTAGGGGTAATTGTGTAAAAGTAAGAGATGTGGTATGAGAGTGTGGTGTGAACATGGGGGGAAATAATCTCAGCGGTCCATTTCATGCCTAGTTGGCAACATCCTCACCCCTAATTAAGTTATCATCTTATTGAATAGTAAAAATCGTCCACTCCTTTATATATATATATATAATAAAGTAGGAAACTTATGTATGTCATAAGATCAAAAAATGATGTCATGAGATAGTTTATTTTGCAATGCCTCTTTTGCCCTCACATCTTTGATTTCCCCCTCTTTTGACACACTCTAATTTTATATCTCCCTTCCCATCAAAATTCAAAAAGAAGGGTATAATGGTATTTTAGCATTTTACTCACTTTTCTTACTCTCATCATCTCCTCTCACTATTTCCCTCTACGTTCTCTCTTCAACTTCTCTCCGCGATGCTTCTTTCACACGTACACACACATCACTATTTCAAGTTAAGATCTGTTTATGTTATGGTGTGATTTTTCTACATTTTCTATGGTGCGATTTCTCTACATTTTCTATGGTGCGGTTTATTTTGGTGCGAGGGTTTTATTAGTGGTGAGAGTTTCTTATTATGCGATTTGTTTAAAATATTAGTTTTTTTTGTACAGATTAGGGATTTGTAATTTAAGATATATTTATGTTTATGTTTAGGATTTTGTATAGATTTAGGGCTTTGTTTCTTATGTTTAGGACTTTGTATATATTTATGTTTTCATAGATTTAGGGTTTTGTTTTTTAAGATATATTGATTTTTCCTTTTTCAGATTACGAGAGCTATATCCACTGGTTTTGGGATCTAAACAGGTGCTTTCCTAACATTTTGGGATCTAAACAGGTATTTTTCCTTTTGTAGATTAATAATTTGTAGGTATTGACATGATATTGATTAAACATTAGAGTATTCTGTCATTAATATGATGTTTAATGATTTCCTTTTTTTAAATCTTTGTTCTGTAGAAAAGAAATAATGGTTAGTTGTACATCTTTGGATGGGTATGTCTTCTTGGGTCTAGGCTTAGCAGCAGTGCGTTGCAGTGTCCTGCTTCTTATTTTGTGGTCCCATAATCTGTTGTCTATGTTTTATATATATTTTGGTACAACTCATTTTTTCCAAGTGTAGTTTTATTCGGGAAATGAACATTGTTCTTAATCTTCTTTGTTTTAATTTTGTTAATATGAGGCACGAAAGCTATGCTCGGCTTACATTGTGCGTGGTATTGAGGCAATTAGTACTTTGTTAAAAAATTATACGATTTTTATGGTGTCATGTTATTATTATGAACTCTAATTCTTTTTTCTTCATTTCTTTCTAAATGGTGAGATAAGGATTTCAATGTATACTTTAGCCACTTTACACACTTCTGAATAATTCTGAAGTGAGCTACCGAGTATTTGTAATAGTCTTTATATGAAAACACTCTATGAATTCACAGATCCACATGCAATTGATGTCCAAAAAAATGTGGAGGAAAATCCACACCAGGAATCAAAAGGGTCTTCAAAGGTAAAATGAAAAATCCCAAATTTTATCATATGAATAAACACTATAAACACTATCAGGGTCTTCTTGATTATTCGATGCATTATTTGGTTGTGAAACTGTTTCAGTACCTGTTGCTTGCAATTGGTTGGTGGATAAGGGACTACGAGATCTCTTTGAAGTTGCAAGGGCATTTGAAGCATCCCTTGAGCCCTTGCAGTGTCCAATGGAAATTTTTCTGAGTTTTATCACTATTCAAATTTTTCTGAGTTTATCACCATTCTAATTTTTTTGTATCACTATTTTTTTGAATTTCTATTCATCAGGTGGTTAGAATTTTCTAGGAGTACTCATCGTCAACTCAGTCCATCTCCATCTTCTTCAAATGTTGGGTGTCCGTTGTTGGGAGACGAATGATGGAAAACCAAGCGTTCTAGAAGCTCTCACTGGCATTCTGTATCAGGGGCATTTCCAAGGCTGCTTGGAATGATTTCGAGCATTGTTTCTGGTGCTTTGGGTGGAGCAGTTTTTCCTGGAATTGGTGAGATTGCGTCTCTTGGGGAAGTTTCCCAAAAATACCTTAATTGCAGGTGTGTGGAAACCGATTGTAAGTTTAATCACCTGCCTCACAGTCTATTAATGATCGCATTAGTTACCACGACCTCTATGGGAAATCTCAGCCAAGTACCCATGGCACCTTCTGTAGCTACAATGGCTGCAGTTTCGATAATTGTTGCTGCTCAAGCTCACGCTGCTCAGGCGCGGGAGCAAGCTCAAGCTCAGTCCACCAAAGACTCTTCTGGTATAAGGATGCAATTTTCATTCATGATCAATAGCTGTTGGGTAATCACCACCCGACTACATAGTGGATTGGGTTCCCATGAGGAACCAAAATTGATCAATTTAAAGCAAAGTTCAAACAAGACAACATGCATTCTGATATATGTCTTTAAGAACAGGAATGAGTATCTTATGATCCATGTTACTCCATGAGTATTTTGATAGAATAGAAATGAAGGACTTGTAGAATACTATTCTTTTTAAGAAAAGGATTATGGTTAGTAGAACCGTGGCAGGGAACACCATAAGATCTGTAAGAGTTGAGCAAAATCACATTTTATAAATCATTGACCAGTTTAGTTCAGTAACTGGAGATAAATGTCAGTGGTAAAAAATGGCATATTTAGCTTATATACTTTTATTTTTCACTTTTATATGTCACACAGTTTCTTTTATGAATTTTGAATCTCAAACGCTAGGTATATAGTGTTTGAAAATCTCAGGTTTCTACTCGTGTTCGAATCAAACCCAACATACATACGTGTATGTATGTTGGTAAATTTATGTATGTAAGTCAAAATTTGCCATAAAAGTATATAAGTCAAAATTCGTATATGTATGTTGGTAAATTTATGTATGCTGCAACAAGTTTTCAAGTCTGTGTGATTATCACGCATTGTCTTTTTTTGCTCATTACATTATTAACATTGTCAAATTTATGTATGATGCACCATTAGCATTGTTATTGTATACATGCCATGTTTACTGCTATGATATTTGATTCAAAATCTCATTTTTGCTGACTTTGCCCATCATTTTCGCTGTGATAGACCCATGGAAAATAGTTACATCTACTGCCCCAAGGTGATTTGTGAGGATTTAGTTATCGAGTCACATCCATAGGAAGAAATGATTACATCTACTGCAAATGGGCATTGTGAAAAGATCTTACGGAGTAGGTAAATCATAGTGATTTTGT
This sequence comes from Sambucus nigra, assembly GCA_949130495.1. Lineage (NCBI taxonomy): Eukaryota > Viridiplantae > Streptophyta > Magnoliopsida > Dipsacales > Adoxaceae > Sambucus > Sambucus nigra. The sequence goes on from OX422214.1 coordinate 9,324,336, forward strand.
AGTGCTGATTTTGTTATCCCTTATAAGTTTCAGTTACATCTCTTTTGACAGGAAAGTAATGAATGCTCTTAGGCGAGGTAAAATAATAATCTACTGCAAATGATGTTTTGTTTTCCATGTTTTATTCGTGTTATGATAATGGATTGGGAGGTGACATTTTTATTTTGGTTTCGTTTATCGATTTGTAAACAATAAAAATACATATTTTTTACATCAAATCTGTTAGCATTACCTAACGTTTATTTCCTTTTGTTTTGTGTATATGTGCAGCCTCCTAAGAGTTTTAAACATCCAGATTGCAGGGGAGATCCATCCAGAATCTCCCATCTTTAAAAATGGATGAAAAGCATCTTATTGCGACTTAAAATTACAAGAAAAGGTTGATTTTTTTTTATAGGGGAGATAGGGGAGATACATTGATACTTAAATGTCCCAACTGTTTATTGCAATTTTTTTATACAAACTCATTTTCATTTAATTTAATATTGGTGTATGCTTTCATTTAATTTGTGTCGCTGAATTTTTTAGGGGACTATTGAAATATTATTTGCAATTAATGAAATAAAATTTGTATTAGTTTTTGAATTGTTGAGGTTGTTTTCGCTTTAAAGTTTGTTGCACTCTCTCTATATTTTTTAGTGATATTGTAGCTAGAACCACACCCACGACCACACCCACACTTTCCTCCACAGTAAGACATATTCTTCAAATGATAATTGTGTAATACCCCGTACTTTTGGCTATATTTATTTTGAGGATTAATTAATTAAATGCGTATTAATTGGAAACTAATCCGGGATAAAAATACTAATGTGATGCGAATTGGTATTTGATTATGTGCATATATGATTATATATGAACTTGATATTATAAAATTTGTCGTGGGATTCATATACGGCATTTTAGAAATTTTGTTGAGACGCGTGGGACCGCCGCGTCACGGTATAATATTTTGTTAATAAAAGTGAATTTAAAATCTATAATCCGTATGGTCGTTTTGAGTGCGCCATCGCGTCCGGAAGGGTCGAGATAGTCAGAAAACACTAGCCGGGGGTATAGTTTGGGTCCCGGGGCATTTTTAGGCCATACCGGCAACTTAAAGGGTATTTTGGTAATTTCACGTTTTGAGGAATTAAAAGTGACGAAAATTTGGTTAATTAAATCTGATGTGGATAAGACCCACTAAGCCATAACCAACCCTTATTAACCTAGAAAGCTACGTAGGTTATCATTTAGTCTTCCAACTCTCCCAAAGGAAACCCTAGCCACCATAGCCACCTTTGGAAGAAGAAAGCTTAGAGAGGAAGGGAAAGAGGAGGAATTCTGCAGAAAATCTGCAGAAAGAGCTTATAAATCCAACACCAAATCCAGAGACAATCAAGGCAAGTGATTTATTCCATTTAAATTTCAGAGAATGCTTCTTCCATGTTAGATTATTCAAAAACTTTATGTGTTCTTGGAAGATAATGAAAAACCCATAAGATTGGAGTTATTAGTTTAATTTTTGGGATATAGGTTGCATGTAGAATGTTACTGGAAGATCATATTAAGAGAATTACTGACTTTTGTGATACCAAAAACGGATTTAAGATGAGGTTTATGAATGTTCTTGAGATAAATTAGAAAACTAGGTTTTTGATAAAGATTGATCCATATGTAGCCTTTAGTTGTTGAAATATTGATTTATGGACGTTAGTAATATTGTAGGATGGTTATATGACATTACTATAACGTTATATTGGAGAATCATGCTTTAAAAATAAGTTTTGGGATGTTTTCAAATCTGCAAATCGAAGCAGTCCGTAACCATACCTGTGTAATCGATCGATCGACATTCATCAGTCGATCGATCGATAAAATCGATCGATCGAAGGTCAAGGTCGATCGATCGACCTTCCCAGAATAAATGAAGTTTTCCCTTAATTGAATTTTAGTGGTGTTAACCCTTGGATAATATTATTAGAGACTTTATGAATACCCTTAACTTTAAGGAAGACCAGTAGGCATGATTATGAAATGGGACTTTATTTGGAATGTAATTTGAGGAATTTTTCTAAATAAATGAAAGTTGTCATGTGAGATAATATTTGGGTTATTAGTACAAATTTGAATAAGTTGATGAAATAAGGTTTGGGGCAGAAGCAAAGACCTTAGGTATAAAGATGTCATATGTGGGAATTATGGGAGACTTAATAGTCTATTTGAGATATGTTTTAAGTTTAAGGAATTACGTCGTGAGACGTGTCGACCATTTAAATTATATATTATCGGGATACTTGAAATATATGGATTTGGAATAATGGTATAATGATGTAGAGTATGACTTTATTAATATTGAGATATCTAAGATGTGTGAATGCTTAGCATAAAATCTTATGTGTATGACATACCTACCATACTTGCTATCACGGGAGGTTTACGTTCGCTTAGGGCCTTCTTATCCTTGCGTTGCCCGGATTTAGATTGGTTACCTCGATGAACATAGGTCATAGAAAGACTTATTGTGATATTAATAAGTCCGCTGATCATGGGAGCATAGGTATGTGCGTGACCCATGTGATGGTGACTGTGTTCGCCTCCATTATTTGTGATGATGTTATCAGTAAACTATTCCTGAGAGATTCGGAATATGTAATCCTTATGTACGTGATGTACCGGGATGGATAGAAGAGTATGTGTGCACTACAACTTAGATTGCGGGGTGCTTGTATTGTATATTTATGAGATGAATAATATACATTATATTAATGGGAATCCTCATGTTAATGTTGTAAAAATATTACGGTATTGTTTCGAGTTATATAATGAGTTAACTGATAGTTATATCAATGGCATATTTTGTAACTGAGTTTACCTTAAACCTCTATTTAATTACGAGCGTTGTTATGTTAAATAGAACCGGGTAATAAGGGTAGGAACTATTACAGTCTAGCTAGTTATGATGTCACTTAGCTAGTAGTTTATATCATTATAGATGGGTACTTGCGTTAGGAGTGCACAGTTAGATGAGAGGTGAGAATATAATGTGAGTGCACGTCCTAACATGTACTTTGCATTTAATGTTTTAAATGTTTTTAAAGCACTTGCAGGTTTTTAAAATATAACTCCACATTCGGGCTCTGACCCGTTTGCTTTTCAAATCTTTTCTTGTAAAACCATTTTTAGGTGCCCAGCCACAAGGACACCAAGCTTAGGTACTCATTCAGGTGACGAGCTGTAGCTGGTTGTGGAAGCTACAGGGATTTGCTCATAGACGCTTCTATCTTTTGGATTCAAAGTCACTATCTATCAGTTGTAGGGCATGTTGCCCATTTCTATTTAGAGCATCTTTTACATTTCAGTTTTCAGACTTTAGCATGTACTGTTTCAGTTATTTATTTCAGTATGGGATTGTAGCGAGGAGTTTTCCTCCAGACTTTATTTACTCTATTGTGATGGTTATTCATTTTACTTCAGTATGGTGAATGGTGTTATTTATTTCTTCATTTCACTTGTTGCATGTTAATCAGACTTAAATTAAAATTTGGCACTTGCTTTTTAAATACTAGGTGGTTAGTAAAAAAAAAAAAATGTTTTCGACAGTGATGCTATTAACTGAGCCAACTTTGTATTTTGAATTAATTTTATAAAGGAGTAGCTACCCGGTATTTAATTAGTCGGGGTGTCACAGGTGGTATCAGAGCATCAGGTTCTAGTGTCCTTTAGGATCTGTACGGCTATTATGTTTCCGCTACGTTTCTTTGATATGGAGCCCTATATTTTAGGACTGTTGTACTCTTTTTGTGTATGCTTCGTTCTTCAGCTATATTAAGTTTATAACTGCGAACTTATAAACTTTGTTCTTATTTCAGATGCCTCCACGACGTGCACGACGAGTTCCCAGGGATGCAACGCCCGAACCCCAGCCCGCTCCAGTTCAGGGCATGATGAACGCCGCAGAGGTTGCTGCTATAGTAGCCCAAGCAGTAAATGCCGCGATTGCCGTGATTCAGCAGGCACCACCTCAGGCGCCGGTTGTCGCGCCAATACAGGTTAATGCATTCCCGTCTGCTTGGGAGCGTGTACGTGACGCTTTTCAGAAAGCTCACCCGCCGGAGTTTGCAGGTAGCTCAGACGTGGTAGTCTCGAGCCAATGGAGGAAGGACATACAGAGGCATTTAAGGATGCATGAGTGCACTGATGTTCAGAAACAGGTACTAGCTACTTTCAAGCTAGTTGGATCTGCGCTGCAGTGGTGGGAGTCCATTACCACCGCGGAGGAGAGGGATACCCTCACGATTCAGGAGTTCTGGGTGCGGTTCGACCGCAAGTACTTTCCATCCGCAGTTCATACAGAGATGAGGAGGAAGCGGATGAGTTTGAAACAGGAGGGCAAGACAGTGGCCGAGTATGAGGCCGAGTTCACTAACCTGTTGAATATCGTTCCAGACGAGATTCCAACAGAGAAGAAGAAAATAGAGAAGTTCACCGATGGGTTGAATTGGAGGATCCGTCAGCATCTGCTAGGGAACCTATCATTGGCCACGTATTCTGATGTGGTTAACGCTGCATTATTGCACTGCCAGGACCACTGTTTTCATATGGCCGAGGGCAAGCGGTCGGGGGAGTCTAGCCATCAGGGCAGGACTGGAGGACATGGTGCCAGCGGGGCACAAACCGGTCAGGGGCAGAGACAGACTGAGCAGGGCTCCCAGCAGGGGGATAATAAGAGGTTCCGATCAGGGAACTACAGGCAGGGACAGGAAGGTTTCCGTCAGGGCCATCAGGGTCCAAACGGCCATCAGGGCCAACAGGGGCAGAATGGGCAACAGTTTCATCAGGGCCAGCAGGGCTAAGGGAGGAATGGTAACGGCCACCAGGGCCGGGGATAGCAGGGGCAGAGGGGAGGGAACTTCCCAGGGAAGTGCTTTACTTGTGGCAAGACTGGCCATAAGAAGCAGGATTGTCCTGATAGGGGCAGGGCCCCACAGCAGCAGCAGCAGGGTGCTCGCCAGGAGCCACAGAGACCTATGTTTCCCGCCGCTCTTCCTGCACCGCCACAGATGGTAGCATTTCCACCCATTCCAGCAGTCCCAGCTCAGCAGGGGCAGCTACAGTATGGACATGTCTACAACGTTCACCAGGCTGCAGTTCCACAGGCACCGCCCGCGATTGAGGGTACGTTTCCTATCCATGGCACTATGGGTCAGGTGTTATTTGATACGGGTGCTACACACTGTTTTATAGTTACACACTTCGCGAAAGCCTTAGGATTGTTAGCTACGGCAGAGAGCACAGTTACGTGTGTCGACTCACCATTGGGGAGTGGGTCACTTATATTCTTTATATGTCGGGGAGTGGGGATAGAGATTGGTGGTTTGGTATTACCTGCAGACATGTTAGTGTTAGACATGCATGTTCATGATGTGATCATCGGTATGGATTGGCTCGTAGCATATAGGGCCATGATTGATTGTTTCAGCGGGAGCATTGTTTTTGCCATTCCGGGGCAAGAGATGTTTGTAGTGGCGATGCCTCGCCCAGAGGGAGGATCGACCGCTCATCTGTATTACATAGAGGAGGATACCTCTAAGGAGGTTATGATTCCTTTAGATTCTATCCCAGTTGTTAAGGAGTACTCAGATGTGTTTCAGGAGATACCAGGCTTACCACCCAGTCGTGAGATAGACTTTGTTATAGATTTGCTACCGGGTACGAGACCTATAGCACATGCACCGTACCGTATGGCTCCAGTTGAGATGACAGAGCTACGGGATCAGATAGAGAAGCTGTTAGGACAGGGCTTTATTCGCAGGAGTACCTCACCTTGGGGCGCTCCAGTTTTGTTTGTGAAGAAGAGGGATGGTTCACTGAGATTGTGCGTGGACTACCGAGAGTTGAATAAGGTCACGATACGAAATAAGTATCCGTTGCCTCGAATCGATGACTTATTCGACCAGTTGAGAGGAGATTCTTTCTTCTCGAAGATTGACTTGAGGTCGGGATACCATCAGTTGCGTATCAGGGAGGAGGATGTCTCGAAGACCGCATTCTTGTCGAGATATGGTTCTTATGAATTTCGGGTTATGCCTTTCGGCTTGACCAACGCTCCAGCAGTGTTTATGGACTTGATGAACAGGGTGTTCAGAGATTTCCTAGATTAGTTTGTCATTGTCTTCATTGATGACATTCTGGTTTACTCTCAGACAGAGGAGGAGCACGCCAAGCATTTGAGGCAGGTTTTGCAGACACTTCGTCAGAACGAGCTGTATGCAAAATATGATAAGTGCGGGTTTTTGTTGAAGGAAGTCCAGTTCTTGGGTCACATTATTTCCGACCAGGGAATATCAGTTGATCCAGGGAAGGTATCAGCGGTGAGGGAGTGGGGACAGCCCACGACACCAACGGAGATTCGTAGTTTCTTGGGTCTAGCAGGATACTATAGGAGGTTTATTCGGGGTTTCTCAGAGATAGCAGGTCCTTTGACACATCTTACTCGTAAAGGTGTGCCGTTCATTTGGAGTGATGCCTGTCAGTTGGCATTCGATGAACTGAAGGACAAATTGACCTCAACACCTGTGTTAGCATTGCCGAGACCAGGAGTTGAGTATTTGGTTTACACCGACGCGTTTTTGCAAGGACTGGGAGGTGTATTGCAGCAGGAGAGACATGCCATAGCTTATGCTTCCCATAAGCTTAAGCCACATGAGAAGAATTACCCCACGCATGATTTGGAGTTGGCAGCAGTGGTATTTGCCTTGCGGATTTGGAGGCACTATCTTTTGGGGGAGAAGTTCCAACTGTTCACGGACCACAAGTCCCTACAGTACCTGTTCACTCAGAAGGAGCTGAATATGCGGCAGCGTAGGTGGCTTGAGTTTGTGAAGGACTACCAGTTCGACATCCAGTACCACCCGGGTAAGGCTAACGTGGTAGCAGACGCGTTGAGCCGCAGGCCAGCAGATGAGGTGGCAGAGGTGTGGAAAGCTAAGTGGAAGGAATTGGGACACCAAGATGCAGTGGCTCGATCTTTCATGTCTATAATGACCGTTACACCGCAGATTATCACGAGGATAGTACGAGCACAGGCTAATGACCCGTTCTGTCAGGAGCAGATTGTTCGATTGCTAGCCGAGGGAGCCGAGTCCTATACCGTTAGCTCAGACGGGGGATTGCGCTTCAATGGGAGATTGGTAGTTCCGGAAGGGGAAGAATTGCGGCACGATGTGATGGCAGAATCGCACGGCTCACGGTTCGCGGTACATCCCGGAGGGGATAAAATGTACCAAGACATGAGACGGCAATATTGGTGGAGCGGTATAAAGAGAGATATCGCTGAGTTTGTCTCGAAATGCGCCACTTGTCAGCTTATAAAAGTGGATCATCAGAGACCAGCAGGATTGCTACAGCCGTTGGAGGTTCTGGTGTGGATGTGGGAGAGCATATCCATGGATTTTGTCACGGGGTTGCCTACGTCGCAGAGGGGTCACGACTCCGTTTGGGTAATTATGGACAGGTTGTCCAAGGTCGCTCACTTTTTACCCGTAAGGACCGACTACACTACGGGACAGTATGCCCAGCTCTTCATTTCAGAGATTGTGAGACTTCACGGTGTGCCCCTAAATATCGTGTCTGACCGAGACAAGATATTTGTTTCGAGGTTTTGGGAAAGTTTCCAGGAGGCCATGGGCACGGAATTGCAGTTGAGTACGGCTTATCATCCGCAGATCGATGGGCAGACAGAGCGCACCAATCAGATGTTGGAGGACATGTTACGCATGTGCATTATTGACTTCGGGGGTGGATGGGAGCAGTACCTTCCACTGGTAGAGTTTGCTTACAACAACTCCTATCAGTTCACTATTGGCATGGCTCCGTTTGAGGCATTGTACGGTAGGCCTTGTCGTTCCCCAGCATGTTCTTTGGAGGTGGGGGACAATAAACTACTTGGGCCGGAAGTGATTTAGGATACTTCGGCAAGGATTGAGTTGATTCAGAGTCGCATTCGGGTAGCTCAAGACAGGCAGAAGAGTTATGCTGATGCGAAGAGGTTTTTCAGGGAGTTCCAAGTGGGGGACCAGGTTTTGCTCAGGGTTTCTCCGATGAAGGGGATTATGCGATTCGGGAAGAAGGGGAAGTTGGTACCGAGGTACATGGTGCCGTTTCCTATTATTGAGCGGATCGGACCGGTTGCGTATAGACTTGGACTACCGGAGCACTTGCATCGGATTCCCGACGTGTTCCATATTTCCTCGCTGAGGAAATACCTTTGAGATGATTTGGCTCATTCTCACATTTCTGTGGAGGACATCGATCTCCAGCCGGATAGCTCCTACGAGGAGGGGCCAATTACTATTTTGGACCGAAGCGAGAGGAAACTGCGGCCAAAGATAGTCCCGTTAGTGCGTGTTCAGTGGCGACATCACAATGTCGAGGAGTCCACATGGGAGCGCGAGGATGAGATGCGCGAACGTTATCCAGAGCTGTTTTTAGCAGGTACTTTCTAGCTTCGAATTTCGGGACGAAATTCAGTTCTTAGGGGGGAAGTATGTAATACCCCGTACTTTTGGCTATATTTATTTTGAGGATTAATTAATTAAATGCGTATTAATTGGAAACTAATCCGGGATAAAAATACTAATGTGATGCGAATTGGTATTTGATTATGTGCATATATGATTATATATGAACTTGGTATTATAAAATATGTCGTGGGATTCATATACGGCATTTTAGAAATTTTGTTGAGACACGTGGGACCGCCGCGTCACGGTATAATATTTTGTTAATAAAAGTGAATTTAAAATCTATAATCTGTATGGTCGTTTTGAGTGCGCCATCGCGTCTGGAAGGGTCGAGATAGTCAGAAAACACTAGCCGGGGGTATAGTTTGGGTCCCGGGGCATTTTTAGGCCATACCGGCAACTTAAAGGGTATTTTGGTAATTTCACGTTTTGAGGAATTAAAAGTGACGAAAATTTGGTTAATTAAATCTGATGTGGATAAGACCCACTAAGCCCATAACCAACCCTTATTAACCTAGAAAGCTACGTAGGTTATCATTTAGTCTTCCAACTCTCCCAAAGGAAACCCTAGCCACCATAGCCACCTTTGGAAGAAGAAAGCTTAGAGAGGAAGGGAAAGAGGAGGAATTCTGCAGAAAATCTGCAGAAAGAGCTTACAAATCCAACACCAAATCCAGAGACAATCAAGGCAAGTGATTTGTTCCATTTAAATTTCAGAGAATGCTTCTTCCATGTTAGATTATTCAAAAACTTTATGTGTTCTTGGAAGATAATGAAAAACCCATAAGATTGGAGTTATTAGTTTAATTTTTGGGATATAGGTTGCATGTAGAATGTTACTGGAAGATCATATTAAGAGAATTACTGACTTTTGTGATACCAAAAACGGATTTAAGATGAGGTTTATGAATGTTCTTGAGATAAATTAGAAAACTAGGTTTTTGATAAAGATTGATCCATATGTAGCCTTTAGTTGTTGAAATATTGATTTATGGACGTTAGTAATATTGTAGGATGGTTATATGACATTACTATAACGTTATATTGGAGAATCATGCTTTAAAAATAAGTTTTGGGATGTTTTCAAATCTGCAAATCGAAGCAGTCCGTAACCATACCTGTGTAATCGATCGATCGACATTCATCAGTCGATCGATCGACAAAATCGATCGATCGAAGGTCAAGGTCGATCGATCGACCTTCCCAGAATGAATGAAGTTTTCCCTTAATTGAATTTTAGTGGTGTTAACCCTTGGATAATATTATTAGAGACTTTATGAATACCCTTAACTTTAAGGAAGACCAGTAGGCATGATTATGAAATGGGACTTTATTTGGAATGTAATTTGAGGAATTTTTCTAAATAAATGAAAGTTGTCATGTGAGATAATATTTGGGTTATTAGTACAAATTTGAATAAGTTGATGAAATAAGGTTTGGGGTAGAAGCAAAGACCTTAGGTATAAAGATGTCATATGTGGGAATTATGGGAGACTTAATAGTCTATTTGAGATATGTTTTAAGTTTAAGGAATTACGTCGTGAGACGTGTCGACCATTTAAATTATATATTATCGGGATACTTGAAATATATGGATTTGGAATAATGGTATAATGATGTAGAGTATGACTTTATTAATATTGAGATATCTAAGATGTGTGAATGCTTAGCATAAAATCTTATGTGTATGACATACCTACCATACTTGCTATCACGGGAGGTTTACGTTCGCTTAGGGCCTTCTTATCCTTGCGTTGCCCGGATTTAGATTGGTTACCTCAATGAACATAGGTCATAGAAAGACTTATTGTGATATTAATAAGTCCGCTGATCATGGGAGCATAGGTATGTGCGTGACCCATGTGATGGTGACTGTGTTCGCCTCCATTATTTGTGATGATGTTATCAGTAAACTATTCCTGAGAGATTCGGAATATGTAATCCTTATGTACGTGATGTACCGGGATGGATAGCAGAGTATGTGTGCACTACAGCTTAGATTGCGGGGTGCTTGTTTGGTATATTTATGAGATGAATAATATACATTATATTAATGGGAATCCTCATGTTAATGTTGTAAAAATATTACGGTATTGTTTCGAGTTATATAATGAGTTAACTGATAGTTATATCAATGGCATATTTTGTAACTGAGTTTACGTTAAACCTCTATTTAATTACGAGCGTTGTTATGTTAAATAGAACCGGGTAATAAGGGTAGGAACTATTACAGTCTAGCTAGTTATGATGTCACTTAGCTAGTAGTTTATATCATTATAGATGGGTACTTGCGTTAGGAGTGCACAGTTAGATGAGAGGTGAGAATATAATGTGAGTGCACGTCCTAACATGTACTTTGCATTTAATGTTTTAAATGTTTTTAAAGCACTTGCAGGTTTTTAAAATATAACTCCACATTCGGGCTCTGACCCGTTTGCTTTTCAAATCTTTTCTTGTAAAACCATTTTTAGGTGCCCAGCCACAAGGACACCAAGCTTAGGTACTCATTCAGGTGACGAGCTGTAGCTGGTTGTGGAAGCTACGGGGATTTGTTCATAGACGCTTCTATCTTTTGGATTCAGAGTCACTATCTATCAGTTGTAGGGCATGTTGCCCATTTCTATTTAGAGCATCTTTTACATTTCAGTTTTCAGACTTTAGCATGTACTGTTTCAGTTATTTATTTCAGTATGGGATTGTAGCGAGGAGTTTTCCTCCAGACTTTATTTACTCTATTGTGATGGTTATTCATTTTACTTCAGTATGGTGAATGGTGTTATTTATTTCTTCATTTCACTTGTTGCATGTTAATCAGACTTAAATTAAAATTTGGCACTTGCTTTTTAAATACTAGGTGGTTAGTAAAAAAAAAAAATGTTTTCGACAGTGATGCTATTAACTGAGCCAACTTGGCATTTTGAATTAATTTTATAAAGGAGTAGCTACCCGGTATTTAATTAGTCGGGGTGTCACAAATTGAAGGTTATATCTACTGATTGATTTCTCTGGAACAAAAAATTCAAGACGAAGAAGTGAAAGAGCTGATAGTGAGGATCCAGAATAACGGGGAAGAAGTTGTGTAGGCGAAGAACGGTGTAGGATCTACTACTCTTTCAATGGTGTATGCAGCGGAGAGCTGATACATAAATATCAGAATACAAATAAAAATGCTTATAATGGTAGAGTGACCTCATCGCAAATTTAATACTGCCAGAAACTAACATTACCTAATTTTCAATGGCGTATGAAATGAACTTTACCTAATTTTCAAACTTGGGTTTTGACAACATACAGCTGACAGATTTGGCTATCTTTGGCAGTTCATTGCCTCTTTCTATCAACACGTCGTGGTCCAGAGGCGAGTTTGTGTTACATACCAGCATTGATGATGACAAAGGTTCAAACAATATCCAAGATTCTACATTTCAGGTTGTTACATCTTGGCAGGCCAATAAAAACTTCTTAATGAAGGTATCTCTGTTGACAATGGTATCTCTGTTGACAATGTTGGAAAGACAGCCTTGGGATTTGTAAATTCGCAACAGGTTAGTCGATTAATAGATGATGATGTTGAGTGTTGAGGAGATCAAAATCACTTATAATAGCAATTTAAGTCGGTGTTTGCAGTAATGTAAGAAACCCACTATCGTCATGTGGACTGACTCACTGGGAGGGGAGCGCACGTGGTAATTTGCAGATTCATATTTGTTCCTCCATAGATATAATGAGTTGGCCGTTTACATTTCTTTCAAAAGTTAAATGCATTGTGGATTGTGTAATGAGAATCAAGAGGTATCAGGATTGTTTAATATCATTTTGACAACACGTTTTAATGTTTCCAATGTTTGAAGTTATAATGCTTTAGTGAGGTTATGCAGATAACCATGTGTAGGATGTGCAATTGTAGTTGCAATGGTTTCGAAATAAATTATATGGTTTCTTTCCTAATTTTTCTAAACCTTATACACATTTTTTTATTTCATAATAAATTCTATGATTACATGTATTAGTAGACGCGGAAATATAATAAACCATATCAAGTATTTGACGTCTTGATGTTTTTGGAAGTATATTAAACCATGTCTTAGTAGACGTGTAAAGAAACATATCAAGTATTTGATGTTTTGTTTGATTAATACAATCATATGTCCTGTGTTAGTCATATGAACAATACAATTATTTAGCAGGAGGGCATCTGTTATTAGACATACGACTAATTTCATACCGTTATACACTTTCTTTTGTTAATTTAAATATTGTAGTTGGAAATTTTTCACTTTAAATGTTGTAAATTTAACATTACTCATATGTATTTGGTAATCTTAAGGTTTTGTATTCTTATGATTTTACACTTATGAATTTAATATTTTTTGTATTTATTTTTTGTAAGTGATGTTTATTCCCCTCATTATCCCGTTCTTAGTTTTTTATAGGTGATTTTAAACTTTAAATTTGACTTCTTGCAATTTTTATTTTTTGAAATTTTTTGCCATTTTGCGATTATCAGCGTGACGATTAAAACTAAAAAATTTGAGAAATAATAAATTACAAACATATATTCATTATGCCATTTGCCCAATTTTTTAAATTCTCGGATTTAGCATTAATAATTGTATAGTTGGTATTTTTGTTGTTAAATAGGGTGGATTGTCTAGTAAATTAATGAATAATTACCCAATTTTTTAAAACTAATAGGTTTCTACAATAGATTGTTTAAAGAATTGTTTATTTGTCGCGAACTAAGAATGCCATGTGGTTCTATCAATGACATACATTATCGAAAATTAGCATCGTGCCTTTAGGCACGAGTATACGCGATTCAATACTTTGAAAAATTACACTTATAATATATATACACATTTGTTATTTACATTATACACAATTTTATACTTTTTAGAATTATCAGCGTGCCTTCAGGCACGGGTATACCCTAGTATATATATATATATATATATATATACATTATAATAAGTTACAATGGTGTCTTTACTATTCATAAGTTTGGGAGACACTTCACGATTCAAATCGAAGCCAACAAGGAATTGATCCAATGATTGAGATTAAAATAAACCTCATACCATATTTTCCCCTTAAATATTTGAGTTCCCCCTCTTTTTTTACCCTCATTTCCTTTCCTCCTCCCAAAATTCAAATACATGGATAAAATAGGAAATTATACACTTGCTGCCAAATACCAATTAGCAAAGCTCAAACTCTCCTCCCCAACCCTCATTTCACAAGCACCACCTCTATCTCTCCCTCTCTATCACTTTATCCCGTTCCCTCATCTTCACTCCACATAAAACCTACTCCCCCCGCCTTAGCAACCAATCTCCTCGATGTGCCTCACCTCTCTCCTCGCCACTATTCCTCTCTCCACGTCACCTCTTCCCTTAGGTAAGTTTTGAATAGTTTCAATTTTAGGGTTTTATGGTTTTGATTTCAGTTTTAATCGATTTTAGGTTTACAATTTTAGGGATTACGATTTAGTTTTTACTTTTAGGTTTCAAATAGGTTGGTTGGAGGTTTTGAAGCTGTTCAATTTTGATTTTCGTTCTATTTAATTTCATAATGTGTGAACTAATTTCTTCTAACCTTTTTGTTGTTTCTTCATTATTTTGCAGACCCAACCCTATTCAATCTTATTTATGTGGATTTACACTACAAATTTCAGGTATTTTTTCTCTCTTTTTGTTTGATTTGAGAGTTCAGATAGCAACACAGATTTATACTTCAAAATGCATTGTTTTGAAGATGTTGTAAATGGATCAATTTTTGTGTATTAATTGAAGAGGTAGACACACTAACCGTTTTGTTTTTCTTAATAGTCATACATTTTTGTGCTTAGTTTTTATGTTTTTTTATTCATATTTTTGTTTCAGGGGAGTTTCAAAGGGTGATGTCCATTTCGAACATGTTGACCATGAAGGTGCACCTATAGGCAATTAAGTTAAACACTCAAGAATTATCTCATTTGATTTCAAATTTATTTGTATTTAATTTTGAAATTATTTGTATTTAATTTTGCAGCTCATTCATCACAATGGTACCATGGAAACACAAATGAAATGGTATGTCATTATTTTTTTTTTCATTTTAGATTTCTTTTGTATTGGATTTAGGGTTTCATGGGCTAATTGAAAGTAATTTATGGTTTTGTGGGTTTATTGATTTTTTTTATCTATTCTTGGTCAATGATTTATTGTTTAAACTCATGTCTCGGTCAATGATTTATTGTTTAGATAAAAAATGATATTTTTTTGAACTCAAGTCTTAGATCCATGGTTTAAAACGACAATAGATGGTTTATTATTCATTCAAACGATTATAAGAAAACCAAAACAGTTTATTGTCTAATCCCCTGTTTTATTAAATGGATTTTTTATTCCGATAATATCTAATGCTCAACTAATTTAATATTGCTTTGCTCCATCATTATTAGTGACTATCCAATTATGAAGATCAAAGATTGTTGATTCAAAATCTTATTCGTGACTAACCAATATTTTCGTGACCGACACCACTGATTTAGTATTAATTTTATAGGAACCGAATGGTGATCCTCCAATCGTCAGTGAAGGTTGGACACCGTTACTACATTTACGAGCCGTCGGCTTTAGTGGGACGGTGGTGTGGCTAGCCGTGGATCTCTCACATGATGGTCTTCCGACAGCAGGGCCTGGGTTGGTGCTTTTTAATTTTTGTGGATGTTTGTGTGTGACAATTTGATTGAAGTTTGTCTATGTGCGGTTGGGATTCGATGTGTGTTCGTGATTTTATTCAGTATATCATATATGAGTGATATCTTACTCATTTTTCTCAGATGCTCGAGAACACCAACCCTATGTCATTTTTATGGATGAGATCGATGCAATTGTTGGACGTCATTTTACAACGGTTACTGGTTGGGACGTGCAATGCAATGAACTATCATTGAGTTACTTAACCAGCTTGAGAAGGTAAAATTTATTATGGCAATGAATAGACCAAATGTTCTGGGTCCAACGCTTCTTCGCCAAGGGCGACTAGGAAAAAATATAAAAATCCCTTTACCAAATGAACAGTCGAGTACGGAATTCATGAAAGTTCATGCTGTTGGAATTGCCAAACATGGGAGTGTTATTATGTTTTTGTAGTGTATGGTCCCCTTCCAAGTCAGTTGCCAAATGGACAGTTGAGACATGTTTTTATTTTTGATTGAAATTATTATGTTTTGGGTGTGTTAACGACGAGATTCATTTTGTTCATCTTAGTAGTTTGTTGTGTACTAATAGCTTTTGCACACTCCCATTTTGAATCTTTAGAAATACATCATGTGAAGAATAAAATTGTTAGTAAAATTTTGTTGTTTGGGATTATAATTATATTTTTAGTACACGTAATCTAATTAGGTGCGATATAGGCATGATAAGTACGCTACATATACATATTCTAGGGGTAATTTGTCAAAATGGAAAACTAACAACCATACCCGTGCCTATGTCACTATCAGAATGGATTTTTTTAAACATTTATATTTGTACATATTTTTAGGTATTTGCGCATATATTAGTTTATGACTGATTTTTAGGTATTAACATTCATATTTGCACATATTATTAAGCCTTGCTATTTTTTGTTAGAATTTTATGACTGATTTTAGTTTACTAATTGGGTGATTATGTAGGGTACTTTGCTAGCTAGATATGTGTTCAATATTGAGCGTGGAATTTGCAATTTTGTCTTGGCAAATGATGTCGAGTTTCATTTTGTCCATCTCGGTAGTTTTTGGGTGCTATCATACTGCATAATTTTTTTCATGTACAAGTGCTTTGTTTACGTATCATTTCTGTAACCAGCGAAAATGTTGATATTTTCCCACATTTGATTCCAAGTTTCACTACGGTTTAAGATTTGAAGGTGTGAAGTTAGAATTATATTTGGGCATTCTTTTAAACTTCTATGGACTTCTGTGGCTACCTATAATTACTTATTTTTTTTTATCGATTTTGTGAAACATCATTAAATTTTATATCGGTGATTTTATTCAAATTTCATCACCTTTATTTTCTATGTACTTTAGTTATGAAAATCATTTATAGTCACTAGGGATATTTAACAATAGTTGTTTATACTTTTAGCGTAATAGTAGTCGATTCTGAGGTCATTATGAGGTTTCATTTCATGGACTCAATATACAATGTAGTCGATTGTTTCACTGTTTGTCATATTATTAAGGTAAGTAACTTAGGTTATGGTGCAGAGTACATTATGTCTGAAAACGTTGCGTTTTTAAGTACGTTATAGGAGTTAGTTTTATTTGTATTATTCGAAGATCTTCTTAGTTATCTCTGAAATGGAGTATTGTATGTAGGGCCAATGTGCGTGATGACTTATAAGGATGGGGCATAAGAAATGAGTAACTATTAATTGTATGTACATGGTTTAATTTCCTATATGTTTTTGGCATTACTGAATTTACTATGCTAGCCATTTAATTACGAACAAACTAATGTTTCTTTCTTTAGCTGATGTTGTATGCAGTGCAGAGGGCCTACATAAAAGGAAAAATGATAGGCATCACATTGATATTAGAATTTGTACCAAAACAGCATCTCAATGGACAAAAAGAGAGGGAGCATAGGTAATCCGATTTCATAAAATCACCTTTGTCTTTACTCTCCACTGGATGGTTTTTTAATATTAGAGTTTGTCTCATAAAATCTCATTATTAACTGCACAGACACCATCTCATAAAATCTCATTTTTCCCGATTTACTTTATTTACCTATAAATGATTTTGAATGTTTCATTGTATCCAATTAAATAATTATGCATCCGATTACTTTATTCATGACGTTTTTTGTTGTTTTGTTCGATTTATGACAAATTTTATTTTTTCTTTGGGACATATCAAAGTGGTAAGAGTAAGGTGAGATTTGAGTTTTGAAAATAAGTGGTGCATGTAGGAAATCATTGTAATTGTCCATAGTTATTTTCATGATATGTTAATAATAATTATACATTCTTATGCTTTGACCTTAATGCCTTTGGTGTTTTTTATATGTAGGCCTTCTTTTAAGTTCTTGGCTTAGGCATACACCCCTGCTCAGTTTGAGGTATATGTAGGCCTACACCCCTACTTACTTTAGGCATACACCCCTGCTCAGTTCGTGGTATAAGTTTTTGGTTATTAGTCCTTCTTTTAAGTTCTAGGTTTGAGGTATATGTAGGCATACACAGGTTCCTTTTTCTTCTATTCGTGTTATAAATGTTTAGTACTAAATGGAGTACTAACTTTTCATTCTATTATTTTTTACACAAAGAAAAGAGTTGTGCTGCAGTCGATCGAAGAAAAGAGTTTTCTTTTCTTCAAACTGATTTTCAAATTGACACTAAAAAAACTCCATTTCTCTATAGATCTGAAACAATATGTATCATATGAGTCAAGCTTAATCATAGGTAAAGCTAATGTGTTCTTATATGAAATGGCCTTGATGTTTCGAAGGAATTGAAATCGAGAATTGATAAAAGAACTTTTTTTTCCCAATGAAAGAAGTTGGATCACCTTCACGCTATTTTTTTGGATCCATCTATAACAAACTTTAGATCCTTGGCAATGTTATACTCAATGCTTTGTTGATTATCAAGAAGAGGCAGTGAAACAGAACCTTGGGACTCCAGGTTTGTGATCCAATCCCATAGTTAATAATTTACAACCTCAAGAACTTCATCATGAGGACAATGACCAGTAGGGTTGATCTGGTAATATTTTTCAGTCTTATTAGTTCTTTTTCCTCTTTTTTTTTGGCTAAAAGAAGCTTGGTTCATAATTCTCTCTTTATGCTCTTTTCTCAGACTTTTTCCCTATAATAATTCTCTCTTTATGCTCTTTTTTTTGGCTGAAAGAAGCTTGGTTCTTTATATTTTTCGGTCGTATTAGTTTGGTTTGAAAGTTGTGATGCATTCTTTTTTTCTTCACTGATATTCGATTGGGGGTTTTCTTCACATATTTAGTTTTTTGATGAAATTATTTTTTTGATACCGATGTAGTTTTTTATAATGAACCCAGTGTTAAATGATAAGTAAGTTCTATTGAAATTTTATATTTCAATTGTGGCTTTAAAGGTATTTCATTGTATGTGCAGCTGAATTGTATTATGATGTTTCGAGTATCAAAACTAAGGTGCATTGATTGCCTGTAAAACTGACAGGAAGAAAGCATATTTTTTTTTGCAAATGGATGCAGTGAATCTAGCAGTGGTTTCTGCAAGAAGTACCTTAAAGTTGATTTTGTATTTTCATTATTTAGGCTATGTAGAACTTGAACATGTTTGTGTGCTTCACTTTTTTATAGGGATTAGTTGTGAATTTTAACTTGGAACATCTTTGCAATTTGATCTTGATCATACATTTCTTTATCCTAATGTTTATATCGATATACGTCATGGTAGTTCTACACAAAGGATGTGTATGAAATTTGTTCGTTGGTAAAAAAATTACGGTGAATGTGGAAGATCATCTCCGAATATGGAGGCTATGAAGTTGGCTACATGTGCATCGATAGTGCATGATGAAAATGCTGCTGTTTCTCGAAGTTACTGCCTTCAGGTGAAGAAGTTGGGGAACAATCCTAGCCGCCTCTATGCTGGTATGCTTTCTAACATGTCTAGGAATTCTGGAGTTAAGCCCACGCATGCTATAACCATTCCTATGGCTTGGTATAATTTTAGCCAGTAATATCATACGAGATTACAGCTATTCATATGAAATTCTTACATCTATGCCTATTGTGTCATCTCATAAGAAATTCATATAAGATTACAACTATGTCTGAAATCCATATGAGATGCAATTATGAAATTCATATGAAATTCATATGAGATGCAATTATAGTTGAAATTCGTTATGCAATTACATTATGTTAGTTTTAATAACCTTAAGACGACTCATATGAAATTTCAGACGTACCTGGTATGTATGTAAAAATAAAATTCTCTACAGTTTTATATATATAAAAATACAAACATGAGATTCTCGAGTGTTACTGCTTGTTTTACATTGGTAATGAGTGTTATTGTTTGGTTAACATTGTTGATTCCTGAGTGTTACTTTTCTTAGGTGGGAATTCAATGTTATTATTACTTCTTGGTTTACATAGGAAGTTAACTTCATGTTGGAATTCCAAAATGTGTTGGTTGTAATTTTAATTTCATTCACAATATTAACCCAGGTGGATGCAAAAGTATTTTGTAGATTGTCATTTTAATTTATAGGAGTGAATAATATTGATTCCTAGGTAATTATATTTAAAACTGAGATTATGAGGAGGTGCTTTTTATTATTGAGTAAATATATTTAAAATTGAGCTTATGGGGACACAACTCCTCTGATACACATTCAAAACTATTTTTATATCTATTTTTATATGTACCTTTTTTTAACTAAATGTTTGTATCTATTTTATATATAACTATTTTTTAACCCTAGTTACCTATTTTTATATCCATGTCCGGACACTAAACAAAAACATGTATTTTTATATATACCTGTTTGTTTACAATTATGTGTTGATTTATCAGTTTTAGTAGTGTTGATTTATCAATTTTTAAAAACTAACCTATTTGTAGCGTTGATTTATCATTTTTTTAAAACTTACCCATTCGTAGTGTTGATTTATCAGTTTTAGTAGCTGACCCCAAAACTGAGCTATTGACATAAAAATTAGCTATAAGAAACAAAATATATTTTTTTATGAGATTAGTGTTTTATATGATTCATGTATTTGTCCATTTTATGCCATTTTAAAATACCATTTCCCTCTTTTATGTTATAATTTAAAGATGTATGGAACTTGAAAGTCACATTGTTCATGTAAGCCAACGTTTTTAATCTATGTCTTTTTTTCAATTTCAACAGGTAATTTAGACTATCATGATGGTGGTGATGTTTAAATACCTGTTGTCATGGACTTCATATGTCAGAATAGTTGTTTAAATCCCTGCTCTCGGGTCAGGTCAGATCAGTTGTTTAAATACCTGTTGTCATTTTTCAGTTGTTTAAATACTATATCGGTTGTTTCGAGAAACTGTCATAACCCATTATGTGTTAATAGTAACATGACAATAGAACAGTAATCACTAGGTTTTACATCAAAATTACATTCTTGTCGAGTAGAAGTACTACAAAATAGCCCACAATCCTAACTAGTTGCAAGAAATGAATGCAAAAAGGCAACACATTTCAACGAATTGAGGATTTACACTTTTCATGGCAATCAACAATTTTTATGCAATCAAATTCCACATTATATAATCCACTACAACGGTTTAAGGTCATCCACTGGGCCAGCAGTTCAGTTTAAGATCTCCTCACTTGGCCTCATTATAACTGTATATTTGGTTCAGTTTGTTCATATTGGTTCGATTTGTTAATTTATTTCATATTATATAGCTATGATTTTGGTTTGGTCACCATTTTTAATTCATATATTTGTTCTTTTATAATCAGGTGGTCTCGAGGAATGTTTTGAGCGGACTGAGAGACTTTAATGCACATGACGGATAAGGTATCTGGCTGAGTATAACTAGGAAGCTGAAGCCACTTCCTAGCTGCAAAACATTCCCATATGAAGTTGATCGAACATTCAAGGTGAAGCCAAGAATGACTATGAGATGAAGCATGATTGTTAGACCAATCATCACTGTGCAAATAATCGAGAGCGTAGGCTCAAAGATATAGAGAATAAGATTAAGGCAGTGAAGACTCAGATGCAGTCATACTGTAAGGATCTCAATGAGCATCAAAATCAAAGGGAGAAACTGATTATGGAAATGGAAGAAGTTAAACACGAACATGCATCATTGGAAAGTCATTCAGAAGTGGCTTTGTTTTTCTTACCTATTCATTTCAACTACTGATATTCTAAAGGGAGTTATCTCCTATGTATGCGTTGTTGTGCTTCGACCTTCACGAGAAGCTGACTCCACTATAAATGCCAAACACTTTTCAGTGTTCACCGTGTTTAAAACATTATGAGTTAATTACCTATTTGTTAAAATTTCTAACGCGAACTTTTAATTTTCTATTTTTTGCACTTTTGGCAGAAATGCCATAACTTTTTAACCGTAAATCGGAATGAGACGATTCTGGCGCCATTGGATTCGTATAATCCGTGCCTAGTTGAAAATGTTTCGGGCTATATTCGGCGCTACTAGAGGGGTTAAAATCGACTTTTAACTCACCAGTTCACTTTTTCATTACAGATTTAGTTCATGTAAGGTTTTTTCTTCAGTTTTTTTTTGCCTATTTTAATTGCCTTCTTAGACATTTTTACAAAATTTCACTTTTATGGGCACATGGTATATAAAGTACTCTGTTTGATGTCTAAAGTACTTTATTTTTTCTACACTTTTATGGGCACGAGTGATACTTTGATTTTTTTTTTTTTTGTTATGCAGTTTGAAAAATTTTGTCGTTTCCTGATTACATTTGTTCGAAAGTTTGTGCCGTTTTGCGATTACGTACTTTGAAAAAATTTCATCGTCCCTTCAAGAAACGACAAAAAATTTCAAAGTTCATAACATGTGATTATCAAATCCGTATCGGTCCGATTTTGATGCAGGATCGATTCGTTTTTAAAATCACTTTATCGGTTCGGCTTCGATCCGGGGTATACTTGTTTTGATGTAAATTGGATCGGTCTATTTTTTATGCTGGATCGGTCCGGGGACGGATCATGCCATTTTTTAATAAAACAGGATCGGTCCGGGTTACCAGTAAAAAATTTCTTTTAAAAAAAACTCATTTTGCTTAAAAAAACTTCTTTTTTTTTATAAAATCATTTTATAAAAGTTTCCCAATTCTAAGTATGAAACTTTAAGGGACTTAAAAACAAAACTTTACGAAGTTCATTCTCGCAGGGGTTATGATGTTGAAGACGCTTTGATATTCGGATCCGTTGATGTAGATGCGATCTTGAATTTCTTCAACGGTGTAACGGCATACGACATACATATTGACAATGGATAAAAATGTCCTTACAAATCTCCCCCTATGTCTATGCCGGTACATACATAAAAAATATCTGAATTATCAACATGACCTATAAAAATATACCCTCCCATGAACCCTAAAGATGGAAAGATACAAATGTTTAAATCTTCATCGTTTGTTCTTCAATCTTTAAAAATCATCAAAGCTCAAAGATTTTCTCATCAAGGTGTGCAACATATTGATCTTCAATCTTCGTACCTACAGACATGAGACAAAGCAAATACCACGTGACATATCGAGTTTGAAATTAGATAAGCATAGATACCAACTTATGATAAAAATACAAGTTAAATCTAAAAAAAATCTCCCTCAAAATTCAAACTCCCCCATAATATGATAATTTTTTCTCCCCCTTTTTATGATGTCCCCAAATAGAAAATGAGAAGAATGAATCAAATAAGAAAAATCGGAGTGTCACGGTACACAAAACAAGTCATCGAATAATATGGCAAACGTGCATCTTGCAAGGAGATGCAAAAACAATTCACAAACTCTTTTTGATTTTTCATTTTTTTCATACAAAAATAACATACATTTGAAAAAAATATGCTACAAAAAAAAAAACACCATGGATTTAGACTCAAACAACCAAGTCATGGAAATGGAATGAATGGGTGTGAACACATTCAATAGATAAATCAACTCAATCAATCATATGTGAACGATGCATATGTGTACCCCTAACAAATGAGCATCAAAAGTATCCTTAGGTGAAAAGTTTGTTGAATTTAGATGACATCGTCTTATGCAAATCAACAAAACAAAGTCAAAGTGATTTCCACACCAATAACGTCCCAAACTATGTAGCACATTTTCAAGCATTTCCAGGACGTGCAAACCCGTTTTAAATTCTCCAACCAAACTTCCTCATGCATATTTTCTTTTAGAGGTGTATAAACGAAATTCTCAAACTTTGGAGAATTGGTGCAAAAACCTAAATGGCCCATAATTGGCATGAATTTTTTTTATTGCCTTTCAATATTTTCGGGATCTTTAAACCTCTTTGGACCCCGAATAATAAAATTCCTCCATTTTTTAGGTCCAATTTAACGGTGGCTTAGTATTCACAAAGGCAAAATGAACCTTTTGCAGCCCTTCCCTATTTTCAAACACAGCATACAAAACTCACAAAACGGTTCTTATATGCACAATTTCCTTATCAAAATTTGTCACTCTTGGTTTGTATTAAGGACGGGATTGAAGTGAAAACACTCAACCAACATGTGATAAGACACGCACAATAATCAAACAAATTCGTGCACGTGTGCAATAAAGGGAATCATGAGTCAAACATGTAGGAAGTAACACTTAATTACATCTTAATGATGCCAAACATTATAAAGAACATGGATGAATTGACATATTATCTCAAAACACTATCAAATATTCACATGAAAAATGGAATGATGTTGTGACTTGGTCATCCTAAGTTTTCATCCATAAAAGGTGCAAAACAAAGAACAAAAAAATCTTTTTGGATTTTCTCAAAAAAATTTAAAACATACAAACATGATACATACTAGCAATAGGCAAATAATATCATCATGAAAAACAACATATGCTAGTAAACAAGTCAAACCTCAATCGTTAGGTGCGGAGGGGTTTTCCAAAGGTGGTGACAGCTTATGAAAAACCTCCATCAATTCTTGTGAAGTTTTAACTAAAAACTTAACTTTCTCTCCTAAATGTGAAAACTCTCTCATGTAGTCGCTAGGAGCATGTAAAGTATCATGTGTGGGTGCATGTGTGACAGAAACATGTGTAGAAGCAAAACTTGACACATATCCCAACTTAAAGCAAAATTCCCTAAGGTGTCCTCTCCTCTTACAATGGGAACAAACATAAATAGGCCTAGAAACACCTTTCTCAAAAACTCTAGGACATACTCTCCTAATAGGAATGGGATGCCTAGGTGTATTAGGGTGAGACACATATGAAACTGTCACTAAAGTGGGAACCATCTCGGATGCTAATTGGGAACTAGAAGCATCGTCATGACTTATTCCTAACTTCTCACCTTTAACCTTAAGAACCACCTTTCCAACCTTCTTAGGAGCGTTCTCAAACTTGACTTTGACCACCCTGGCATGTTCGAGATCACTCTCGAGTTGGGATACATGTGTCGCCAGACTAGACAACGTGTTGGTCAAATCACACTTCTCGTTTCCTAAAACCTCCTTCTCTCTCTCCAAAACTAAAACCCGACGACCTAAATCTAGATTATACTTATTTGTTTTCAAGGTCTCGGTGTACAAATTTCTAAAAGCATTTTGGAACTCACTTTCATCTTCACTCTCAAACTCGCTCTCATCTACACTAGAAACACTCGAGTATCACTGGTGCTCTCGTGACCTTTATCAACGTGAGACAAAGTGGGTGTGCTCACATGACTCGAAAAAGCTACAAACTTCTCACCCCTAGTCTCATTACCCTCACCTTCACTACTATCACTAAGTGTGGCAGGCATGGATACTTTCTTCCCTTTCTTTCTAAGCCATGTAGGACAATCAAACGACTTATGCCCCTTACCCACACATTCAAAACAAGTCAGATTCTCAAAATCTTCCTCACACTCCTCATATGAGTCATTCTCTTTTTCCCTCTCATCGATTTTTTTGGCCTTTCCTTTCTTTTTAGTTTTCTCAAAAAATCTCTTTTTATTGGAAGAATTATTTTTGTTCATGTTGAGAAATTTTATAAAAAATTTCGCAAACAAAGCCATATCATTAAAATCAAAGTCTCCCTCAGAATCGGACTCATAAACTTTTTATTTCTTTTTCTTACAACGAGCCTTTAATGCAATGCCATTATCCTTAGCCTTAATGGTTTGGGGAAACATGTCAATATCATAGGTTTGAAGATCTCCTACAAGTCCTTCCAACTTAAGTGACTTCAAGTTTCCCAAAGAGTTCAAAATAGTGACTTGAGGAATAAAGTGTTTTGGGAGAGATCTCAAAATCATTTCAACGACACGCGTGTTATCAATCACCTCACCCAAATTAAAGCATGTGTTAAAAAATGTCCGACAAACGTGCATAAAAATCATCAAAGCATTCAGACTCAGACATGGTGATAGGCTCAAATTGGGTGGCCAAATTTTGTAATTTTGATTCTTTAACCGCGTTCGTACCCTCATGTGTTAGTTTCAAAACATCCCAAGGCTCTTTAGACGTGGTGCATGTCATAATTCGGCGAAACTCATCAGGAGTAACAGCTCCAGAAATAGCACTTAGACCACGGGAATTAAAATTAGACAATTTATAATCATCTTCAGTCCAAGATGACATGGGTTTTAGAGAGGTGACGTTATTAACGGTGACCGTGGGAGGAGTCCAACCATTTTCGCAAAGCAACCAAACATGCTCATCAATAGATTTTAAAATCGATTTCATACGAGCTTTCCAGTAGGCATAATTAGAACCTTCAAAAATAGGCATCTGATCATATAAGTGCTCCATAAGAAAAAATGCGAATTTTGATTTAAAAAAAAATCAATATCACATGATTTTACGAAAAATAGGAATACGCGATAAATTAGCGTAACCTACTCTGATATCAATTTGAAAAAATGTGATGTGTGATAATTGATTTAAATTAAATTCGCAAGTTTCCAAGTAACCCGTATGTAATTATAATCTACTTTTAAATCAAATAAATACAGACCCTAAACATGCATCTAAATCAACCCATCAAAAATTAACGAATGCAACATAGTAAATATGCTGAGATACAGATTTCAGGAAAAAAAAACTTTCGGGTAAAACCTTTATTTCGCTATGAATATATAAATCGTAACTTAAAATTACATAGAGAAATATACAATGGATCAACGCACAACCAACCCACAAAGACACGCAGTCTTGAACTCATCAAGAGAACACATGCAGCACCCTCCAAAGACTCGCAGCCCAAACAACAAAGGAATAACCGCAGCTCTCCTCAATGACACACAATCATAACACTTTGTAGAGACTCCCTCAGCAATGACATGCAGCCCTCAATTGCAAAGATCTCCCCACAAAGGCTGAACAATAGAAAAGCTTGTGTTCTAGGGTTCCAAAAGATTCACACAAGCAATTGGGATTTTTGTGTGTGAATTAAAAAGATGTTTGGCACATCAAAAATCGAAGTCTTGTTGTGTTTGAACTCTTAGAAACGTTTTCTCAAAAGACTTGAGAAATACACCACCGAAATAGAAATATATATAGGAAATTTGAGTCGGTGGAAAAAATCTCAGTAGATTTGTTCGTGATTATCAAATTCGGATCGGTCCGATTTTGATGTCGGATCGGTTTGTTTTTAAAATCACTTTATCAGATCGGCTCTGATCCAGGGTATACTGGTTTTGATGTAAATCGGAATGGTCTATTTTTTATGCTGGATCGGTCCGGGGATGGATTGGTTCATTTTTTAATAGAACCGGATCGGTCCAGGTTACCAGTAAAAAAATTCTTTTAAAAAAAACTCATTTTGTTTAAAAAAAACTTACTTCTTTTTTTTTATAAATCATTTTCTGTAACAAGACGCCTAATTAAATAATGGGTGGACAGTCCCATACCAAATTAAAACAGAATATACAGTTGGCTCATTCTTAGCATCAGTGTCGAAAACATTTCGAACTCACCCAATACCCAATTAAGCAGGTGTTAAAAACTTTCCAAATTTTAATTCAACAAAATCCATTTTTAGTTTACAAATAATTCACCACATATTATTCTACAACACAACTAACCAAACAGATAACACAAAAGAATTTAAATACAATTGGAATAAACATTCCCAAATAATTAACCGATACAGTAATCCCAACAATAGTAAATGTATTAAAATGACACGAGTACACGAGTATTTGACTCAGATAGAAAAGAGACAATTGAGTTCCTTCGGGCGACATGCCCTAACTAAGATAATACTGTGAATCAAATGAAGATAGGCATCTAAGCAATACTCCATAGCTCCATAGCTCGTCATAATCCGCTAAGGTTGGCATCCCTGCTGCTGGACACCTGAAATAGAAGGTACAATAGAAAAGAAAATATGCAAGGAAATGGGTCAAAGCCCGATGTGAAAATGATTTTGAAAACAGCAAGTATTTAATAAGCGCAATAAAGCATTTATTATGTACATGTTAGTATCCAACTCTCACTTCCTATTCTCACGTCTCATCTAGAGTACACACTTAATGTTTCCTATTAACCTCCTAGTTAAAGGTTCCTCCTCACTAATTTCCATAATATGATTCCATCCCATATCAAAACCCCGTATTCCCATACCATACGTAGTATAATCATTCATATACGTTTCTCATTAACATGAATCGTTTCACGTTAATATGAATTAAGGTCTTTATAATTGCATAAGAATAAATATTAATTAACATAATTCAATTCTTTTTTCTCTATTCACCGTTATCTACAATTATCACACAGTAGATTGATTTAACCACTTTATATACACATACAATTAATTCATCATTATATATATATACATATATAATACGGCACCCCGAGTCACAGCTGCGGCGTAATGTATTACTCTGCTATCATGTCCCATCATCGCTGGTTGCTGAATAGGGGACTAAAGGTTTGGTAAGGATTTATCGAACCACAAACAACAACATATAAATTGGAGGCAAACATAGTTCTCGTATCCATTGGTCACGCACATACCTACGTTCCCACAGTCAGCGGACTTATCAACTCCCCGATAAGTCTTTCATAGACCTATGTTCTCGAGCGAAAAATCAAAGACCCCGTGGATTCATCGGGATATGACTGCCCTCATGTGCAAACCTCCCATCGATAGCAAGTAAGCTAGGTATATCATACACACAATTTATCAATCATTCAAATAGGCATTATCATACCTATAATATAATATCAACAAGGTACTCACATTACCCTAAGATAATTCCCATACATAGCAGTATATCTCTTTAAATCCTACGTATAAAATAACATGACTTTACGTCTTTAATTTAATTATCCAAGAGTCTCACTCCTTTGCCAAGGTTCAAATAGGTTTTCCTCAATGTATTTATTCAGTAAGAAATCACTAATATCCTACTGGTCCATATCATCATATCTCCCGAACTACTACAAATTAAACTCTCCCTTAATTAGGGTTATAACCGATAGTTTCAAGTCTCTTATAAACACATCTTCTATCAACTAGGATTGAATACCATCATCATATGGCTCATAGTCTATATTGTTTCATTCACACTATATGACTCATCAACAAAACCAACATCCTCGCATCCTATAACATCTCTCCACTCTCGACTTCGTCAAGGTTCATACGCGGAGCATCACTACTACTTAACTTTGTCGATCGTGGAGGTCCGTCAACTTCAAATACGCAACCGGGATAACCTCATCCCCTATTACAACGAAATGTGGTCTGAACTCCCATATCAATCTAGGAGCCATACCACTAAGCGCTTGTACTACACTCAGTCCTTGCGCAATCAATAATGAGCTTAAACTCAATCCTTGATGTTCAAATTGTAACCCTAAGGCTACCCAGCTGTTATATTAAATCTCCCCTACTGGACCTATCCTTAATCCTCATGCATACAAATTAGAATCCAACACATGCATCTAGCAACCAAAATTTCTTTCAATTTAATTATCATAATTCTAATCAATTAAATCCCAATCAAATCAATTCGATTCTTATCTAGGGCTTACTGATATTCCCTAAGTCCCATTATATCCAATTAATAATCACCAAAGATCTACAAAAGGTTTGGGATAAGAACAAGCATTAAAAATAAATAACTTTATGAATTCTGGGGAAGTCGATTGATCGAAGGCAGGGGGTCAATCGATCGATCGCCCAGATATCAGCTCAGTTTTCTGCATTTCTTCTACTATGGGTTTCATCAATTTTGATCCTTCAAACCTTCATATTAACATCAGAAATGACTTATAAACCTTACTACATGATACAACAGCATATATGAATGATTTCTAATTCTCTAAACATCCTAGAATCATCAAGAGTTTGAATTAAAAGCATATGTTTATCCTCTTTTTCCAGAAAATTATCAACATAATATCTTCAAGAACACATCAATGGTTTTCAGAATTTCTTCAACAGATTTAATATTATTTTGCGGATTACTATCTACCTACAACATGAGTGTGATTCCCCAATATTTTCAGTTTCCAGAAATCCATTAACAACTCTATCCTTTCATCTTCCAAAAATGTAAAATCTCAATTTTTTTAACTATTCTAACATAGACAGTATACAAACTTAGATTGCAATGATCAAACACTTGCCTCTAATGCATATCTGATCCTTTGGAGTTGTATAACACAGATGTTTTTCCCTTCTCCGGCCAACTTTCGGTGGTGGTTGGTGGTGGTGACCTTTGGTTCTTAGTTCTTCTCCTTCCCAAGTAAGCTTTTCTCTTCCCAAGCAACCTTTCACTCTCTCTAAGAAGATGACTTCTCAACTTTTGTGTAGAAGAGATGAATAACCAACGTACAACTAATCTACAAATACTTATAATAGGACAAAATCGGAAATCACTATTCATCCCACTTGTAAAAATGACCAAAATTCCCTTTTGGGTTGTCTTTTTATTTCCAAATGACCCGAGACCCAAAACCAACATCCGAATAGACTTTTCTGACTATTTCAACCCTTCCGGACGCAACGACGCAGTCAAAATGACTATAAGGTTGATAGAAAAATATATTTCTTTTTTAATTTAACAAATTAGTCCTGACACGTCCCATACCGCGTCCGACTAAAAATTCAAATTACTGAATTTATAACTCACAGCAATATCAATAACATCACATTCATATATTACCTAAATGTCTTTAAGTAATATTTAGAATCATACATTTTAATATCTGCAATTTTAATAAAACCCAAATGAATTAATTTATAATAAAATCCAATTTATCTATTAATTTAAAATATAACTCATTTTAAAAGTCCTTAAAATCACGGGGTATTACATTTTATAAAAGTTTCCCAATACTAAGTATGAAACTTTAAGGGACTTAAAAACAAAACTTTACCAAGCCCATTCTCGCAGAGGTTATGATGTTGAAGATGCTCTGATATTCAGATCAGTTGATGTAGATGCGATCTGGAATTTCTTCAACAATGTAACGGCGTACGACATACATATTGACAATGGACAAAAATGTACTTGTAGGGTCCATTGATTTATTTCTCTCGTTATTTACGCCGCACACATTTACACATGCATCACACATTAGAGAAAAGGAAAATATTATTTTATCCCATAAGAGACCAAAAGGGAGGGATGGGTTCCTAATACCTTCCCCTTTAGTAACTTAGTCCCCCGGCCCTTGATTCATTTGGTTTCATACACATCATTATGTCTTTTAGTTCCATTCTCTCCGGACGACTACATTTCTTGTGCGTATTTTGAGAAAAATAGGCGTGTGACTCCATTTTTTCGTGTTTATCCCTTTTTTATGATGGCCAATTCATATCTAAGGTATCCCACAAAGATCGATGCGAGTGGATGAAAGAGGACTCCCACATCCTTGAATCCCTACAGGCACGAGAAAGAGGAACTTCTTCGGTTTTCCCTCTTATCTGATTTCGGGGCCGAATCGCATTGGAGGAATTCAAACCGGATGGCCACGGTTGCGACTCTGCTAGTGATAGTTTTAGAGGACTAGACTCTACATTCACATGGGTGTTATTTCTTTCGCTCTCCTGCTTTAATGTATGCTCTCCTTACTCTTATACTTACATCTTATACATACATACATATATCTATATAATAAGGAGTAGAAGTTTGGTTACTATTCAATAAGATGACAAGCTAATTGGGGGCTAGGATTAAACAAACAAGGCAAAGATCCAAGGGTTCAAATTAAAATACTTATTTTACCATTTTTATCCCTTAAATATTTGATTTCCCTCCTCTTTTGACACTCTCAACTCATTTTTCCCTTTCTTCAAAATTCAAAAACAAGGGTAAATAGGGTATTATACCCATTTTGATCTCAACCCACGATACTCTCTCTGTTCAGATCACCAAATCCTCTCTCTTTCACACGACACACTCTCTCCCATGGATACCAAATTCTCTCTCTTTTTCGGACTTTCTATCCCTCTTACATACCCCAAAATAATCGAAATCCCCTCTTTCCCTCTGTCAAGCAAACGACTCTCTCTTTTCCCTGAACCTCCTTTCTCTCACTCTCTGTGTTAGCTCCCCAGATTTGTCATAGTGCTCTCCATGCTCGTAGTGAGTTCTTTTGGATTCTAGTTTATTAGGTTAAAATTTTCAACGTTTAGATTCTTCTAGGTATTATTTACAGATCTATTTTTTGCACATCTAATTTTTTGTTTGTGTGGTCCAAATTGAGTTTCGTTAGAGTTTGATTAGGTATTCTTCAATTTTTTGTTTGTATGGTTGAAATTGCTGATCTATTTAAGTTTACTTCTTTTTATGGAGTTTAGGTTTATGGATATTTTTAGGGCTAACTGATGTTATTCGTTAATATTCATTTTTAGATGTTTGGATCTTCAAACGACTAGACACACAACCATTTACCAAACCCACTGAGATTTTGGGATTTTCTTAAAATTTAGGGGTTTCAAAATTTGAATATGGGGCTTTCTTGAAATTTACTGTTCTAAACTTTGAATTATAAGTACAAATCATGACCCTTTCATCACTTGAGCCCACAAAATACTGAAAATAATCATTTCTAGCTTTTCTATCAATCTCAAACTCTGTCACACTCAACATTTTTTTGATTTTTAAATAGTTTTTTGTGGAGTTCGAACTGTAAAGTTTTGATTTTGGGGGTTGTTATAATTGGTTTGTTTAACTTCACTGACATTTTTTTTCTATTTTCCTATATATCTTTATTTATCTGATTAGGTGGATTTCTGTGTTTTCTTATAAAAATTATCTGTATCTGATATAAAAATGAAAATTAACATTGCAAATGATACAGTTATGCTTGCACGTAAGAGTCATAGTTATGCTTACATTGAGCCTAATTCTACTTATATTCAAAATTTTGATTTTTTGGAATTTTTTGGTGGACAGGGATGGCTGTGGGAAGGGATCTAAAGGCTGGAAAGAACAATGTAGTCACAGTTATAGGCGAGGGTGCCATGACGTCTGGTCACGCTTACAAAGCTATGATCAATGCTGGGTACCTAGATTCCGATATGATTGTTATTCTTAATGACAATAAGCAGGTATCTTTACCCCCTGGTAATCTGAAAAATTATCGTCTAGAAAATATCCTTTATTATTTGCTACTTTATCTCTCATACGATATCTTCCTCACTTATTTTTAATTAGTTAATTTCTTTAATGTTTTTACCTCTTTCAAAGTGGGTTTTGTCCCACAATGTCATGCAATATCGATTTCAGTTACCTGGATGAAGGATTTGGTGGAAAATGATATTAAGGCAACAAATAATCATCAACGGAGATGGGCATATAGATGTTGGTGATCTACACGAGAAATCAACCACCGTTTACACAGCCCCATTTTAAACTGGTATATCTTCTCGATCATATATTTATGCAGCTCCTGTTTAAAAAATCACCATCGATTACACATGGTTTTCATTTCCCCGACCCTTATTTTACAAATCATCCCCAGATTTAGAAAATGAAAACTTCCATGCTTTAGTGTACCTAAGCATAACAATTGCTCACCTCCAAAATCCAGTAGCGTCCCCATCATCGCATCCCATCATATCTGGATGCTGGAACCACCCGATTGGATCCACAAAACACGGTTGAACTCTGTACATGTAAGTCTTTTGTGCTGAATTAAGAATTGGTTTATTTACTTATGAGAATTTGTTCCTTATGTCTAGAAATGTGCTTTTTATTCAGTTACTATGTTCCTTATGTCTAGAAATGAATTTTTTCAGGCACTCACTTAATTTTTATTTAGGTTTTGTCCACGTTCTTTTGAAGAAACACATTCTCTTTTGTTCCTTATATTTTTATTCAGATACTCTTTTTATTCAACAACATTTTAGTTTATAAATGAATTTGTGTTACTTGGTTTATTCAGGAGAAGACACACGTATTGTGTTCTGTTCATTGAGTTTTATGAATTGCAGGCTTTGAAACTTATAGCAATGCTCCTTTCTCAATTCTTGGTCACTATGCAATTGCAGGCTTTGAAACTTATAGCAATTACATGAAAAATTGCTCACTTAAGAGTTCTACAGCATTGGCCCCGGAAGTTGTATTAGTCAAACATTGTAGGAATTGAAGCGATAAATTGCAGGCTTGAGCATCACTTATAGCCATGACTGATCAAGTGATAAATTGCATCGGTCATATGTAGAAAATGTTCACCTAAGAGTTCTATATGACTGATCAAACGTTGCAGGCTTTGAAGCGATACATTGTATAATTTTTCACGGAACAGGTATGAACCAAACATATTTGTACTAATAAGATATACAAGCATAGACATTTGTATAGTACACATATATATTTTTCCTAGGAAAATCATAATAGATTGCACCATATATTTCTCCTTCACATGAAAGGATTTTAAATGCCCCATATTAATAGCCAAACAACTAGATTATAAGCAGACTCCCCACATCACCTTAGAGCATATCTAATGGCAAATCAAATTTGAATAGTCATGTTTTGTTAATAATCAAAATCATGTAATCCACACGCAATTGTCTGAGAGTGGTTTTCAGAAGTCTTATCTGCCAATTTTGAAACATCTGGTGCAAAAAACATTTCAATGTCAGCATAACTCAAAGTGACGGTGCGTCCTTTGGTAATTGATGTAGTATCCATGTGTCATCAAAAGCATATTCTGATAAGATTTGACCTCTATATATCGGTTATATTAGCTGATTTGAAATTGGAGAAATATTAGTTAAATGGGAGAGGTTTTAGGGCCCCATTAGGAACTAAATCACTCTGTGGATCTTGATGGATACTGGAAATGAATATTAGTTGATTTCCAAATTCTGATGGATATTAGTTGATTTCCATAATCTAACGGATACTTGAAATGAAAAGCCCTTGATGTGTGTGAGTGGTCCTAAAAATGATATAATTCTTTATTGACTATGTTTAGCTTCATGGAAATAACTTCTGAATTATGCTTTTCAGCGAACCTTAACTGGTAATTATATAAACTGGATTAAAGAGGTAGAAAAATATATTGCAAATATGATCACATGAGGAATGGTTCTGAAAAATAAAGAGTTAAAGCAGCCTTTTTAATTTTTTTGGGGGGGTGGGGGGTGAAATTG
The DNA here is from genome assembly GCA_949130495.1 of Sambucus nigra. Taxonomy (NCBI): domain Eukaryota; kingdom Viridiplantae; phylum Streptophyta; class Magnoliopsida; order Dipsacales; family Adoxaceae; genus Sambucus; species Sambucus nigra. The sequence continues at coordinate 9,359,147 of OX422214.1, forward strand.
AAAATATTTTCCCCAAAGGTCTAATCAATAGAACTAAAACAAACTTCAATAAAAGGGTGTATGGAGATGTTGTCATCTGGTACATTGACGATCCCTGAATATAATTAATAATGTGCGACTATATATCTTCCCTCTTTACCTCGGATGCTCCCAACAATGAGACTATTCAATTTGTTTTTAACAATGTCCCCGCTTAGTTACAAAAAATATGAATGCTAACCTGACAATGCCGTTGTCAAATGATGAAAGCCTATTCAATTTTCCCTCAACTCTGTCTTCATCTATCTTTCTTTCTTAATTTATATTGTGTTGATATTTGGTGCCTTTTAATTGCCTCAGGTTGACTTCTTAAGAATTTTCATTTTAGTCAGATTCATCTATCTGGGAAATTGCATTAAGGATGTTCTGATGAAGGGTTGCTTTTGGCGGTGGTGTGATCTTGGTAGGTAATCTCTTAGACTCTCTTTTTCTACACGTTTTATTTGATAGTTTCGTCAACATGTTACATTCACTTTTCTTCACTTGCATCTCTTCATTCAAACATAGTTAGGGACACTGTACAACGATAGAGTTAAGGACTGTAATGTTAGATCTGGTGGACTTTATGTGGCTGAAGGTAAAAAATGGAATCCTAAATCATATTTTTTCTATCATATATTATGGTTAACTACTCGCTTTTCCTCTTCCTAAAAGATTTTATATTAGTTCAAATGAGCATTTAAGTAAAAAAAATTATAGATAAAAAAAATCGGTCGGTGTAGATCTAGATTTTACTCGGATATAATTCTTTTGATCCCCGTTTCTTATTTTTTTATCCAGATGAAGAGGTTTGCTATGGATCAATGTTTTGGGAGTTGGATAATTTTTCTAAATTTTTCCCATCCTCATGTTTATGGTGTTCTTGGATCTGCTTATTCACGTAAAGGAAGTAAGAATTGATTACTTTTTTACTACCTGTTTTATAGTGAATTATTCCTTTTTAGGGAGGAAATGAATATATATCTCAAGCTTTGTATCTAAATAAGAAGTAGTAACAACCTTTGTCACTTCAGATTTGGAATATGATTTTCGTTTTTCAGAAACTGAATTCTTGATAGATTGGAGAACTAATACTTAACATAGTCTAAGATTCATTATTGGGAACATTAGTGACATAAAAATACTATAACATGAAGCAACTGGATCATAAACTTTTATATCGTTTTCGGACTTATACTTCTGAATGTGGCACATTGAAACCAAACAATTCCATTTACATTCTAATATATCGGGGAAAGGTTGCAGTGTTATTGTTTTATAATAATTGCACCAATGATTTTCTCTTTAATAATAAATTAGTTGTTTCCCCCGAATTATATATGAGAATTGATTAGTACAGGCAAGGGATCTCTATTTACCTCGCATTTTAACTTTGTGATTTTTTGTTTTGTTTTCTTTTTACAAATATGATGGTGAGCACATAAATGCATAGCTTGAGTGATAAATATGGACTGCGTGGAGTTGTTTTATTTAGGAATTATTATGTTGATTTATTATCGACGTTTGCATCACTACTCATTTTGGTGATTATTTCTTAAACATGGATTCTGATTTTTTTTCTATCCATTCATCTTGGAGTTCTACAACAATACTTTTCTTAAATGTATTTATCTTCTGTCCCAATTTTTTCATGACATGAAAGATGCCCATTTAGTCCAATTTTGTCATTACACGTTGCAACCTAATATTATTTGTCACTTGAAAAATTTAAGGTTTTCAAAATAGGTTTCTTTTCAAACGCCACATGGTATGCATTGGACAGGTAGTGAACTACAGGAAAGTTTCATCTTTTCTAACTCAAAGATGTATGTTTTTGCCTAATTTTTTTTAAGATCTTTGATTGGGTCCATTATCTCTTCGAATTTATCTATAACTTGAAATCAATTTTTAAGAGAGGCATTATAGTTATCAATTCATTAAGCTTTTTGCTTTTTGCTTTTTGCTTTTGATATTTTCCTTTTGTTTTTTAACATCATGTTGTGTTGGATACATGTTATTTTCAATTATGGATATTAAGTACTCATACTGGGTTCTTTTTAGTTAGAACTTTACATCAATTATGGGTTGGAAGTTAATCTTAGTTGATACACCTATAATGATGAAATGAAAGCGTCATATATAGGGAAACACTTTTGTGAAGTGGGAAATTTTTCTATATACTTGATAGATACTTAGCTTCCTGTTTAAAAATAGTAATGGTTGAAATATTATTTAATTGAAATTGATAGTTAGGCATTGATGAAGTTATGTAATGATATATTGAATAAAATTTGCAAATAGTAACATTATTCTTTATCTTAACTCATAGATTCATTATTCAAGTCATGAATTGGATTTGACATCCCTATACACTTGATTAGATTAATATCCCTATACACTTGATTTAGCAACTTTACATATCGATTTTGAAGTAGGATTGGAAGGCTTTGTGTTTGTTATTTAATTAAGCATGTTAATGTTATTTAAGCATTTTTACATGGTCTAAGGACTTAATCTTATTTAATTAAGCATGGTACATCCTACATTGTTTTTAAGGATGGAAATTTATAGTATGGTGGACTTTCTTCTCATACAAAGCAAGAGCAATATTAGTTCTCTTCCTATTTTGAGGGCCTCTTTGATTTAAAAAAACATTGATTTGCAATAATATTGCAAATGACAGTGATGTTTATATGAATACTTTTGTTCAGATCATGAATATTTCTTAGATCTAGATCTAGATTTGTGCGTTTATATTGTTGAGATCTACATTTCGTACTACTTGATTTTATTTTTTCTTTCTAGGTTACTCGAGGGCATAGGGTTCAATAAGGTATCTCATCTCACTCTCTAAAGCACAATTGTTTTTTAGATATCACCATTGTATGGGTTGTTTTTTTGCTGAATTGAGTTAAAATTTAGGGATTTCCGTTTTATAGTTCAAATTAGGAATTGAGTACAAAATTAGGGATTTTCAAAATGGTGGTGTTAAATTTTAAAATAGGGCGTTTGATTTTTTTTACTGTATTTCCATTTAATTGAGGGGCTCATCGTAAATTTTAGTATAAGGTATTATATGAGGTCATGTCTATGTTGATTACATGAGTTTTTCCTATCTTAAAAGGTCATATCTCTATTGCTGGCTATTTTGTTTATCATTATTGCAAAATATGATTTTTATATAGATTATTACTGTGCTACTTTGTTTACCGTCATTTCAAAATATGCTTTTTTTTATTTGTGATGGTTTTAGGAATTTAAAGTGACTTCCATCTCCGTCTCTCCTGAAACCCCCGAGTTGTAATCATGTTGAAATGTATTGTTTATTTGTATGTTTCTCAATTTCTACTCATATATGAGCTACTTTCATAACATCATAGCCATATAGTATCTTTATATGTTCAACAATAGGGTGTGGGTGTATCAAGTTGGTGAATGAAAATATGATGATGGTATGATGTTTAGTTTCAAATGGTCATGAAAATAACCAAAGAGATGGTTCCCATCTAAATGTTTGCTTCAAGCATTTGATACCTTTTACCCGTGTGAGTGTTCTTCTTGGTAAGGCACTCAATTTTAATTTCCTAATTCATTCTCGAAATGATGTCCATTATAAAGCACTAACCTAATTTTATTAAGTTTTTGGAGTCTTATCTTAATTAATAAATTTGTTGTATTGTCATTAAGTTTTCTTTGCTCAATTTCAAAATTCATGAAATCTCTAACTTATTATTTCTTTGCTATTAAGTGCATACACATCAAAGAAAATAATTTTCTGTCTTAAAAACATATTTGGGTACTAAATTAGGTTTTCTAGAGCTTTTAACTAATGAACTGCACTCCACAACTTTCCTGCTAGAGATTTTTCTAGTTCTTTTAACTGTGTAAGAAGATCATGCATATTCTTCTCTGCCAGAGCTTTTGCTGCAAGCTCAACTATTATTCGATGCCTCTCCAACCGAGCTTTACACCGCTGAGGTGATTCATCTTCAACTCCACCATGAACTAATGAAATTATATGTCTCGCCTCACTGCTATAGCTGCTATACAATATATTCTATTCTATTCTATTAGCTGCTATACAATCTATTTTATTCTATTAGCTTCTATATTAGCTTAGGAGTAGCTGCTACAGCTTCTATATAATTTATTCTATTCTTTCTTCTATAATTGTGTACATATAGCTGCTATGCAATTGCAACAAATCATTGGGAACTCTCATAAGAAGCATCTAATGAACTCTCATCGTAAGAATTTTCTACACCATGTTGTTTAATATATTGTTTGCTTTATATCCATCAAACATAAAAACATTTTTTTTATCTTATTTTCTCATTTTTTTATGAATCCACAAAAGAGCATTTGCGGTTAGACAACCTCATTTAATGTGCATCATTTATTTTCTACACCGTGAGACTAATTCTAGAGGTCCTGCCAATTTTTCAGTAGATGTACTTTCGCGTCATTCTTTTTTGGGATTGAACTACAGTACTACCAGCATTGGTCGTTGTTCTAGGTAAGCATTACACATTTGACACATAACTATTTATAATTTTTTTTCTTAAGACCATTTTACTTTCGCCCTGAATTGTTGCTGTTTGTAAGCTGAACTTTGGAATCTTAGGTGTGATTTATGCTGAATTTTTGTTGTTTGTTGTTTGCAAGCTGTATTTTTGTTATTTGTTGCTATTTATTTTTTTTGTATATCACTCACTCTTCAGTTCACTAAACTATGGTTTAAAATAGGTATAATCTGTGTATAATGCTATTAACTCATCAACATTCGCTTTGTATTACAGTAGGTGGGTGTGGGGGGGGGGGGCAGCAGGTAGGGGTGATGGGCAGTAGGTGGGCGTGGGGGCAGCAGCAGGGGTGTGTTGGGGGGGAGGAGCAATAGGATAACTGCTTTTTGGTTGTTTTAGTACCCTAACATATAGGGTGTGATCGTGTGAGCATCACCATAATTCCAATTTTTAGAGGGTCAACAAATTTGCATGTGGATTTGATAAATAATTTACAACAATGTGCAGGCGGGTCAAATGTTATACATACAACTTGAGTTTTCACGTACAACAACATAAAAGGGGGCATATTACATGGACTAGGTTCAGCAGCGTTAGACACTTTCTCATGTACGACATTGGATGTAGAGGTCCCACTAGGTTTTATGCTAGACTCACTAGGGTAATTACTTTCTTTGTGTGTCGTTTCATTGTCCACAAAATCAAAATATTCAGTAATATCAGTGACAGTATCAACAGTACTCATTTATCTTTCTCGATGGATATAAGGCATGACATTTCCATCAAATAGGACATGCCTAGAAATATACAAGATGCTTATTCTTCTTTGATTTTTATACTTCGTATACTCTATTTCTTATTAACTTGGTTAGTTTTTTTAGAGTGATGATATTGTTCCTACTCCACATTTAGTTCCAAAATTTGAAAAATCATAGAAAGAGTTTATCAAAGACACTTATGGCTGATTATGGCTAAAATCATACCAAAATCAGTCAGCTAGATGTCCCATGCTTCATTTTCTCCATACAAGACCCCTACAAATGATAGTATCCTTCAGTTGCATTCGCTAGATTCAACTTCATTTTCTTCATTTTCTCAATTACTTCCCGAGTATCCTTCGGTTGCATTCGCTAGATTTTATAACTGAAATCTAGGTTCAAATTGTTCTTGAGGGGGTTGTCGACCTAAGGTAGTAGTTGACGCAAACCTATAAATTTATTTTTCAACTATTTTTATAAATGATGTAGTGTTTGTTGCATAGTGTTCTGCCTTTGTTGTAATCTCTCTTTATTATTCTATCAGTTGTGTGAAACTATGTTTGGGTTCACAATCGTTCTTATCGCTAACTAACTCATCAACATTGGCTTTGAATTGCAGCAGGTGGGCATGGTGGGGGGGCAGTAGCAGCAGTTAGGGATGATGTGCAGCAGGTAGGGGTGATGTGCAGCAGGTGGCCGTGGGGGGCTACAGCTGGTGGGGTAGGGGCATCAGCAGGTGTGGGTGGGGGGGAGCTACGACGGAGATTTTAGCGAGATCGGTGCCGGAGCCAAGCTTCTACGAAGGTAATGTACTAGCTTTTAGAATATAATTTTTCACTACATGTTTAGAATTGCGTAGCTACTATGCAAAAATCGCATGTCATGTACATTTTCCCCTGTAGTTTTATCATAAAGAATGGCCCTCTAAAACCTAGGTTCATGGTGTTGATTTTTAACACCACTATAACTGTTTTTTGGTAGTTTTAGTACCCTAACCTATAGGGTGTGACCGTGTGAGGATCACCGCAATTCCAATTTTTAGAGGGTCAACAAATTTGAATGCGAATTTGATAAATAATTTACAACAATGTGCAGGCGAGTCAAATGTTATACAGACAACTTGAGCTTGAATATGGTGTGAATGCAGTGGTTACTAATGGAAGGGTGAGTTATATTTGGGCTATTTCTACCTTACTATAAATAAGGTCACGTTTAATTTTTTATTATTAGAAATTAATTCTTTTAAAAATGGAAAAAAAAAGAAAAGGAAATAAATAATTGTAGTAGAGATGCTTAATATTTAGAGGAAAGTGCAACCCCACTGAAATTTGAACTTTTTGGGAAAAAAAACCCTGTATTGATCAATTAATGCAAGAACTTTAAACTTTTTGCAAATAACCCCTGTATTGTTGAATTATGCATTTTGCTTCAAAAACCCATTATAAGGACTTTTTAGGGACATTTTTTAACGACCCGTAGGGTGCTCTTGGTAAGAAGATGAATTGTTCAAGGAGGTTTATTTCATTAAAAAAATTTAAGGGGGCTTCCAATAATTCACCCATATATTTATGAAGTTTTTGTAAGCATCTCTATCGTTCTTACTATTTACGACATATTTGGCATTTAATAGGTGATCCGCCTTATTGATGGTACTACTTTTGTAAGCCACGATTTGAATTTTCCAGAATCTTTGGAGTTTTAAGTATAGAAGAAAACACATTGTGGAAATTATTGAAGAAGTGAAGTGGGAGGGCATAGATCCTGACATGCTGCTAATGAGGTTTGTTGTTTTTGTTCTCTTTTGTGTTGCTTCGTATGCTGTTTTCTTCACCTTTCCATTTATTTGATTTGGAGGTGGTTGGTAGTCATCTCCTTGCTGATCTTAGATACTTTTTTTTTGTAGCAAAAAAAGAGATTACATTTGTGCTACGTGGATGCCATGAGGTTCATGGTGAGGCCCTCTTTTTATGATGAATTATTGGTAATTCTCATTTTTTTTACTGAAGTCGTATTTTGGCATATGTACTTTGGATTATTTTGGCATATGCTGGTTATACGAGGTCCAAAATCGGAATTTCAGATAATTTACTAGATTCGTGTTAATCCCATAGTATGCCAATCTTTCCTAACAATTATTACCTGTATAGAAGATAGATGGGAATTTTTAGCATTTGGTTCCAACAATTAGAGACATGGTGTATTTGCTATATAATTAATAATTGGCTTTGTTTATTTAATATTTGACTAGCTATTTCAATTGATCAACTATATTTTCTGTTTTGTATCAGGTCGCATTTTGAAAAGGACAGACAATCATTATAGTGGAACATGTGGGATGACCTCGATTGATATATATTTATTTTTTTAAGAAATTTGTTTCATTGAAGCTTTTGTTAGACGAATTTGAGATTTTTTTATACTGTTGGATTTGTTGTTATCCCTCAAGTAGGGTGGATAGCCCAATAAAAAAGGATATTATGTCCATTTTGTTTTAATTTGACACTTTTTTTGAGACACGATGTGAATTAGATTGATGAATATTGTATATTTCATATTATATGTGAATGTGTTAGATGGATTTAGACTATTTGAAAGTTGTTGGACTATTTGTTATTCTACTTAGACTATTTGAATGTTGTTAGACTATTTGAATTTAGACTATTATATGTGAATTTGTTATTTGTTTGTCGTTTTGCATTTACGAATTTTGAATTTTTTTGCAGTTTTGTAATTACGTTCTTTCAAATTTTTTGCCGTGCCTTCAGGCACGGGCATTCCGCTAGTATATATATATAGTCTCCATGATTCATATATATATAGTCTTCATGATTCATATATATATATATATATATATATATATATATATATATATATATATATATATATATATATATATCATGACGCGCATGCCTACCATTATCTTTTTTTCCTCATTTGTATATATTATTTTCTTATCACATGTTTCACCCTTTCTTCACTTGTATATTCACCATATTTAACTAGCACATACTCTCACATTTTTCTTACTTGTATATATCCTCATGCTCACTTGCACACATTTCACACACCACTTATAGATTATCCATGCCTAGTCTCACTAGCACATACTTTCTCATTTCTCTCGCCTGCATATATTCACATGCTTTCTTCACTCACACTATTCATATGTCACTCTCTCACTTCGAACATATTTCTCACTCATTTGTATGTTCACATGTTTCACTCTTTGTATCTATCATCATGCCCTATATAGTCTCCATGATTCATGTATATACTTGCTAGTTTTACTTTCTATGATTATCCCCTTTACCCCATGCTACTTGTATATTTTATACTCCCCCTCATAGTGGTACTATTCCCTTATTTAGCAGACATAAAACTCTCCATAAGATACTAATTAAGACTCGTGCATTCTTGCAGACTACATCACTGGATCATGGAAATATTGACCAAAATTTTATCCCATACTTGGGGTCACTTTGTGATAGGTGTCCTTCCTGCGGGGCACAGTTAACGTAAGCAATATGATTACCACTTTCCATTGCCTTGGTACCTTTGATGTATATCAAGAGGTTACCCCTACATCGTACCTCTTGACCGAATTCAGGGTGGGAGGTATATATCAAGGAATTTGTTCATATACATCTTGTATATCGAATCTTCTCTCACACATACAATCTTCACAAGGTATATCGTGAGGCAATTCAGGTACACTTCGATATATCAAATGACTTTTCCATGCTTATCGATGAATGATTATCCTTATAGAAAAAATGTATACCCTTCCATAACCAACCAAATGCATCAACCTCATATAGGCATTTACCCTAGGACACTCATATCGAGTTGTCCGATAAAAATACAAAACTCTATCAAAAATTTGGGTCACCTTACCTCCCGAATTTTAGCTCTATTTTTCCCATTTTTAAAACAGGCATGTCCGTGAGTCCAGAAACATGTCAACCCGTGTCTTACATCATATACCCTATCTTTTCCTCATACATAGGTCCTGTCGAGCATTTTTCTCACATCCTAGGCAAGCATAATGCGAGTGGAACCTAGTAATAATAACCATGAATGGGATTTTCCTTTCTCCCTCCTTTCAAAAAATAAGTCAAAAATATTTTCCTTTTTTTTCAAAAAGAAAAATATAATACCAAAATATTCCACTTTCCCTCAAAAGAAATGTTGATGCAAAAAATTAGACTAGGCCTAATTAATTGATCACAGATAAAATAAGTAAAACAAACAAGACACAAGAAATTTTAAAGTGGTTCGACTCAATGGAATAGCCTACGTCCACTGTTCTGTATTGATTGCTTTGAGTTATTTTTCCCGATCCCTTGCAATGAGGGTGATACAAAGATTTATAACCCAAAAGGGGTACTGATAGTTGTCATGTGAAAGGATGGGATGCCTTCATTCGTTAGGCATTTACATCAATACATAATGATAATTAAATTTATGAAGGTTGTCGCTTCATTAGCAATACAGGCTGTAAGACTGCTGTCGGTTTCTTATCAATGCATGGTGTGGATCAAGCTTCCCCGTTGGTCGGTCTTCTTAGTTGGTCAGGCTGACTTGGACTTGTGCCACATTGGATGACTCGTGCTGGCTTGTGACTGGTCCACATAGAGTGGTAATTTTGGTATCAATAGAAGCCCCCAATATTTCATACTTAGAGCTGATGTGAAAGTGTGAAATAGTATGCTTCTACTATAGTTCGGGCTATTTGGTTTGGCTGGAAACCTTCCAGACTTGTTAAATTTATCCACTTGATTGACGATTTTTGGGCGCGAAGGGCAATTTTGTAAATATTTCAAATTTTAGCGAACTTTTATGGGGTAACTTTGACTTTTCCTTTTTTAGCCACCATATGCCCCAACGCCGTTCATTATAGTCATTACTTTTCCCAGTTTTCAATGCGTCTTATAAAAAGGGTGGTAAAAACTTTGATCATCTTTTACCTCTTACTTCTGATTCTGTCGATGTGTTCTTTGCTTTTTCGTGCGATCGCTTTTTTCTGTCTTCAATTATTACTAAATCCTTAAATATTTGTAATAATTTTTCCTTTCTTCTTCTTTGTTTTCTTCATCATGGTTTATTCTATTGAGTCACTTGATAATTTCTGAATCGATTTTAATATTACATCTTGGTTGTATTATAACATCCCACTTTTCCTTCTGATTTTTTCTCTCTTGTTGAGGGTCATTGGTTCCTTTCCATCTTTATTGTTGAATGTGGTATCACGTTTCCTCCCAATCCCCCTTATTTGGAGTTTTGTCAATATTTTGACATTGTACCTGCAAGAGTGGCTCCTAACACATGGAGAGTTGTAAATGGAGTTTATAGGTTAAATCAAATCTATTGAATCCATCAATGGATTATAGAAATAATGTTTTGTTATAAATGGGTAACTAGCGATACCGCTTTTTATTTAAAAACTAAGGCAGTTAGTAGATCTTTAGTTGTTAATCTCCCTGATTCTAATAGGAATTATTTTGATCATGGGGTAGTTGTAAAAAATTGGCAACATGCCCCTTTAGTTAGAGGTGCTAAATATCAAGGACCTAGATGTCCTCTCTTTCACAACGAAATAGGTTGTTTTCTGTTTTAGTAATTTTGCCCTATTTAAATTTGATAAAATGTCATATTAGCTCTTGTTTTATAAATTGAATTGGAGTTGACCAAAAAAGAAAGTCACCTAAAGATAGTGAAGTAAATTTAAAAGAATTGAAGTTTATCTCGAGACTTCGCAAGGTAGTTACTAAGGAGCACGTTAGGTTTGCCTCCTATCTACTTTAATACAAAAACACTATTTCTTTATTTATCGCCAGACTTGCTGCTTCTCCTGCTCTGGTGATTGACCTTGATCAAGAGGTTGTTGCTGACTCAGACACTCCTCTGCCTGAAATTATAAAGAAGAGGAAATTTCCTGACATTTACGGTGGTAGCACTTCTGGCTCCCAAGCATCTGTGGAATGATCCAAGAAGAAAATAGGGGATGTTATGAATCCCCTAGCCCCCAAGGATCCAGTCCCTAAAGACCCAATCCCTAATGACCTGGCTCCTAAGGATGTAGCTCCCAAAGAGGTTGAAGTTCCTTTGAGGAGACTTAGGAGAGGTCTTACAGAGAAGTAAGTCGATCAGGTGACTGATCAACTATCCTTGGTTGACTTACCCTTTTCCGATGATGTTCCTCTAATAGGTATTACTCCTAGTTTGTCCAGGGAATTCGATCAAGTCTGGTACTTTTCTAAACCAAAGGGGGTGGATGGCATGCTCCCTAGAATGAAGGTTTCTGAATTGGCTTCTCAGATGCTTGTATTAGTAACTAGTTTTCATTTTCTTTGTTTGGTTACCTTTTATACCTATCATATACTCATTTTGATCTTCATATTTTGTAGTTATTAGTACACTTTAATAATATGTTGGAGAAGGATGATGTAATTAAGCCTTCTTCTTATTCAAATGAGGTGGAGGAAGCCTTGGGTGGCTTGAAGAAATCTCTGCTCGAATCTCAACAGGCCTTGGAGACTGAGAAAAGAACTTGGGCAGAGAAATTGAAGACAACTGAAGCTGCTCGGCAGAAGTCTGATGAGAATGCCCTTGAAGCTGAGCGCAGGGCCAAGAAAACTGAGCATAAGGGGAAGGAGGATAAGCATAAGATGGAGGAAGCTGAGCGCAGGGTAGAGGAAGCTGAGCGCGAGGCAAAGGTTGTTGAAGAGATTGTATCCTCTCCCAAAGCTAAGAAAAAGTCTGTCGGGAAGGCTTCCTTCAGTTCTGGTTGGGATAAAGGCTGGAACAAAGCCATTTTTGCTGCTTCTGCTCAGATTGAGTATATGAAGAAAAAATATTTTAGAGATGGTTGGGTTGCTTCCCTTCAAGAGTTGAACACAACTGAAGACTGTGAACTGCTTTAGAGATATATTCGTGGTCCTCCTCCAGTCATTGAGGATGAGGTTGATGATGAAGCTGCTTCTAAAGAGTCTTCATTTTTTATTGAGTCTACTGCTAAATAACTTGAAATCCTTGAGGCTTCTCTCCCTCCGATCGATCAAACCGAGCAACCTTAGCATGTAGTCCTTTCTTCTGAGAAGAACAAGAGGGTTGATAGGGAAAATGTGTAAAATTGTTCGATATTTCCCTTTTTTGTTTCTTTTTCTTTAAATTTATCGTACTTGAACTTTTTATTATTAATAAAAGAACATTTTGCTCCCTTTTATCTCTTGTGGATTGTACATGTTCTCTATTCTTATTTATTGATTGGTGGTTATTTCTTCTTGCTAGTTTATTGCGATGATGGAACAACTGTCTTCCTATGATACCGAGCTACTGAAGATGTGTAATGTTTTTTTCAAAGAAGGTTATATAGACTTATCCGAAGAATAAATTACTCAGTTGCTCGGTGATGATGCATCAGATCAGGTTAAGGAATCTTACCAATATTTGAAGTACTTACTTGATCGGGCAGTATTGCATATTCTGAGATGATAGAAGAACTCTAAGAACAATATAAAGAATCTACTATATTGTTGCATCAGAGCTATGAGTATAAATATCAAAGATTAAGTGTAGGTTAGGGCTTTGATAAATTTATCTCTCTTTACACTTAAAAAGGAGTTTCTTCTTAAACTTGAAGTTGAAGAAACTAGAACTATTGCCAAACTTCTAGAAGAGGAGAATAATAATTTGAGGGGTGAAGTGAATCTTTTGAAGTCTGCCTCTAGAGCTGTTGTTTCTACTACCGATGAAGGTTAATCCTTTTTAGAAGATGAGAATGCAGCATTAAGAGATGAATTGGAGGCCTTGAAAAAGACTAAACTTGCATTTTCCTCCCAAGAAAGAAATAGTCCTGGTCGAGGAACCATGGAAGAAATTAGGACCCAGCAGTCCCTTGCCAATCAAGTTACATAGTTAAAAACAAAAGAACGAGCTATTGATGAGATGTCCCAAAAATTGCAGACCTTGTCTGAATAGTTATCCACTCAATCTTCTCAATTAGAGGTTAAGGATGGGGTACTGAAGAAGCTATAATCACATGTTGATAAATTAACCTTTCAATTCCATAAGAAGCGAAGAGAAGTTTGGTTGGATGGATATAATCATGCTCTGGCACATCTTGATGATAGACTCCAACATGATAAAATGAGGCCTATAAATGGGGTTGGATGAATGCTTTAACTGTGCTGAAAGTGGATTGGAATAACTCTTTGTGGGATTGGTATGATCTGATCTTGATACATCTTGATAATCCTCCATTCCAGTTGGACGTTAATTGGATCCCTGTTGATCGAATTCCTCATTATTTAATTTCAAAATACTTAGGGGATTACGAGCTGCATAATGAATTGGAAATCATCTGACCTCCTCATCTGCTTGATTGTCCTAGTAGTAGCAACACTAGGATGCCTCAAAATTTTAACTTCATCAAGTCTCGTTATACTTTGGATGATCCATCAGTTGGCATGGATCTTGTTTCTAAGGCTGAAGGGAAACGTCCTGCAGAATAATCTTTTGTATTTTTTTCTGCGTATTTATGCAACAATACATAATCATTTGATTTAATGAAAAGCTTATTTTATGAATGGATCAACTTTGAGTTAATCTCTGAATGTATTCTTAGTCTTTGACTATGAATGGATCAACGTTTTTAGTTAATCTCTAGTTTTTCACCGGTTCTATTGATGTCCTTAGGATTATCCTAAGTTTCATACCAATTACCAATGATTTACCATGGTTCTACAAATGTACCTAAATTTTATGGTAATTGCATTAGTTACCTCGTTCCTAGGCGTGAATTGAATATTTGTCCATATTTTAGCCCAGTTTAGATGAAAATTATTCATCTGAGTCTTTCTTAACTAAGCATTGGGACTTATAATTTTTCTTTGCGTGGTTTTATATGTTTGACAACCAACGTTGTTGGTGCCTTTATTGATGCCGACCAACTTTGTTGGTGTCCTTTATTGATACTGACCAACTTTATTGGTGGTCTTTATTGATTCTGACCAACTTTGTTGGTGGTATTTATTATTTATCGACCAACTTTGTTGGTGGTCTTTGTTGATGCATAGTGTAGTGCATAACACTAGTACTCCGAAAATAATAGCAATTTTGGGGAAATCGCATTCTCATTAATAATAAAATGAACTTAATACAATAAGATTAGATCACTGATAGTATTTCCTTAAGTGTTCAACATTCCATGGGTTCTTGAATTCTTCCCCTTCCAAAGTCTCAATCCAATATGTGCTTGGTCGGATGACTGCAGTAATACGACAAGGCCCATGACAATTGGCCTCTATCTTATTGCTCCCTCTTTTAAGTTGCTCGGCATGACCCTCTTATTGTAGAAACATGCAACCTGTTGTTGATATGCTGCATTTATTAAAGTTATTTCTTCATGGACTTCTTCCAGCATGTATAAATCCATCCTTCTCATGAAATCACTAACTGGGGTATTAAAGTTAAGCACTCTGTGCATAGGCAAACCAAGCTCGGCAGGAATTACCGCTTCAGTACCAAATGCTAACATGTAGGGAGTTTCTCCAGTAGTTGTTCAGGGAGTTGTTCGGTAATCCCATAAGACAAAATGCAGTTCATTGATCCAATTCCCTTTAGCACTTTATAGCCTTTTCTTTAACCCATTCAATAAAGTTTTATTAGTTACCTCTGTTTGGCCATTGTTTTGAGGATGGCCAGGAGCAGAGTGGATTGTTTTGACATTGGATTGAACGCAATAGTCATCAAATTCATCGTTATCAAATTGGTCGTACATGGATATGATATTTTTCCAAATAAATTGATAAACCCTCCCATAGGACATATCGATCAATGATTCAGCTTCCACCCATTTAGTAAAGTAATCAACAGCTACAACCAGGTACTTAAACCTTCCTAGGGTTGTCGGAAGAGTCCCGACTAAGTCAATACCACATATAGCAAAGGTCCAACATGAAGTGATTGGTGTTAGGAGAGCTTGTGGATCCTTGTGTATACTGGAAAACCTCAGGCACTTATCACACTTCTTGGCAAAATGTGCACAATCTGCTCGCATAGTTGACTAGTAGTACGCTTGTGTATGGATTCTCTGCAATAACGTTCTTCCTGTTATATGGGATCCACAGGGCCCGTCATGGACTTCTTTAATAAAATCCTTCACTTCAGCTAGATGCACACACCGTTGTAGACTAGAAGTTAATCCTCTTTTATATAACACACCACCATCTATCATATATTTTATAGCTTTGTATTTCAACCTCTTAGCTTCAAGTAGATCGTTTGGAAGAATCCCATCTTCAATATATGCTCTTATAGGGTCCATCCAAAATGGCTCCATATCAATTGCAATAAAGTTTACCATCAAATCTTCATCTATGCTCCTATTATCAAGTAGCTCAATAGGAATAGTTCTTTGCAGCTCAATTCTTGTTACTAAAGCTAGCCGAGTAAGTGCATCTTCTCGAGTATTTTCCAATCTTAGAATTATGATCACCTGGACAACTAACATAGTGGAAAATATCTCCAATGCTTTGGCTAAGTATATGGTCATTAGTTCTCCTTTAGTTGCATGTAAGTTCAACACTTGATTTACCACCAAGTATGAGTCACTATACACCACAACTTTCTCGGCGTTTAGTGATTTGGTTAGATTTAACCCAACAATGACAGCTTCATACTCTGCCTCATTATTGGAGGCTTGAAATTGGAATCGTAGGGCATACTCTTTAATTAATTCATTTGGAGTATTGAGAATAATTCCATCTCCACATCTAGTTGTATAGGATGACCCATCAACATACAAGTTCCATATGTGAACATCTTCGTCAAACGCTTGGTTTATCAAAATTATGTCATTGAAAGTTTTGTCCTTTACCTCCTCATATTTCTTTTTCATCTCTTGTATTCCATGGGAGGATTCTGGTTCGTCAGTGGTACCTTTTCTGCGGTTTCCCTTGCTTGGATTTGGTCGGGCATATCTTCAGTAGGTTTGTTGACTTCTGTATATTGCTCGGCTAGAGTCCCTTGATTCTCGAGGACCTCTGAGTAAGTGAATTTTGCAATAAAATTATCCACATCTTGGCCTTTTAAAGTAGTCCTTGGTTAATATACAATGTCATATTCCCTTAACTCCACAGCCCAATACATCAATCTCCTAAATTTATCTGGCTTATGAAAAGATTGCCTCAGTGGCATGTTAGTGTATACCACTATGGCGTGAGCTTGAAAATATGGCTTCTTTCATATACTAGCCTCAATTAAGGGCCAACACTAATTTCTCCAGTCTGGGATATCCAACTTCTTCTCCTCCAAAATCTTTGCTAGTGTAATAAACTAGCTTTTGGACTCCATTCTACTCCCTGATCAAGGCAGAGCTAACAGTTGACTCGGAAACTGCTAAATATAGATACAGCTTTTTTCCCAACACTGGTCGGGAGAGTAGTGGTGGTGTTACCAGGTAGTCCTTCAATTCTAGGAAGGCTTTTTCACATTCATTGTTCCATTCAAAGATTTTTCTAAGCACCTTAAATAATGTCAAGCATTTATCCATCTCTCGGGATACAAATATGTTGAGTGCTGCTACATGTCATGTTAGCCTTTGAACATCATTTTTACAGGTCGGGGATAGTATTTTGATCAGATATTGAATATTATATGGATTATCTTCTATTCCCCTTTGATTCACTATATACCCAAGGAACATTTGCTCCTACACTCCGAAGACGCATTTGGTGGGTTTAATTTCATTTGGTGCTTTTCCTGGTGATCAAACGTCAGTCTAAGGTCATAAATATGATCGACAGATTTTTTTTAACTTAGTGTGCATATCATCAACATACACCTCCATATTCTTGCATATCTGCTCCTCAAATACTTTTTTCACCAGTGATAAGTAGCATCTGCATTTTTCAGAACAAATGGCATAACATTATAGCAATAAGTTCCTCAGGGAGAAATAAAGGAAGATCTTTCTCTATCTTCAGGCTTCATTTTGATCTAGTTATAACCAGAATATGCATCCATGAAACTCAGTAGCACATGCCCTGAAGTATCATATACCAATTGATCAATTCATGGCAAAGGAAATTGATCCTTTAGACACGTTTTGTTCAAGTTAGTAAAATCCACACACATCCTCCATTTATTATTATTCTTCTTGACCATAACTACGTTGGCCAACCAGTCCGGTTACTTCACATCTTTAATAAAGGAAGCTTTTTGAAGCTTCTCCACTTCTTCCTGTATAGCATGTTTCTTCTCTAGGCTAAAAACTCTTATTCGCTTCTTCACAGGTTTAACCTCCTTATTAGCATTAAGCTCGTGGCATAGGAAATTTAGGTCTATGCATCTCATATCTTCATGAATCCATGAGAACACCTATTTTCTTTGCCTCAAGAAAGCCACCAACTCCTGTTTAAGAACAAGTTCCAATGACGCTCCTATTTGAGTTGTTCATTCTATTTTAACATCGTCCAGAACAATTCTTTTTGTTGCCTCCCTCACTTGTCCTTTTTCAAGCTCAGATGTTTCCCTTGGATCTATGGTTTCAACCTCAAACTCGTTGTTCATCTTCGATGTTCATCTTCGATATATCTACTTGATAAGTGGTCATTTTCCTCTTTGTATCCAATATATCTTCTTCCTCAATAGAGGAATAATAGCACTCCCGAGATACTCTCTTATCTCCTTTCACTACTCTAACTCCGAAGTTGGTTGGGAACTTCAGGCTTTAATGAACAGTAGAGGGTACAACTTCAAATTTCTTCAGAACAACTCTTCCCATGACCATATTATAGGATGAATGAATATTTTTATCCACTACCAAGAATATCACTTTCTCTGTCCTACTCATCGGCCATGTTCCGATCAATAGATCTAGTTTGATTGTCCCCATAGGACTTACTTTCTCTATAGAAAATCAAATGAGTGGTATATGGTAAGTCTCCATTTGGTTGAGTTTTAATCCCAAACTATCAAAACAGGGATAAAATATGATGTCTATCAAACTACCATTATATACTAACCTTCTAGCCACCAGTACTTCTTTTATCTTGACTTTAATCACTAAAGGACCATCATGATGATAGAACACTCCAAATATATAATTTTTGGAAAAAGCCAATTATGAGCTTATCCCTGTTAACCTTTCTTGGTCGATCTTCCTCAGTAAGATTCGCTTAATATAGGAACAAGCTTGAGCCTCATTGAGGTAAGCTTTCCTTTCTGTTATATAATCTCCTCCTCCTACATCCCCACCTATAATCATGTGGCAATCAAAATATCCAAAACTGAGTGTGAATACCTCACGTTCTGGTTGTCTAGGCTTCTTGGGGAGATCAGGATCATTTTATGGATCTTCGTTGTGGTTCCTCTTCTTATCTTCTCTAGGTTTAACTTGTTTTTTTAGATCTTGGTCGACCTCTACCTTCAGTTCTTCTACTGACCTGCCGATCAAAAAATTTGTCCAAATTTCCTATTCGGATGAGCACTTATATCTCATTCTGGAGGGTAATACACCGGTTGGTAATATGACCATGATCTTTATGAAACTCACAATACTTGGACTTATCCCTCTTATCAGCAGGTGACCTTAACTTTTTAGGCCAACTCAAATCATTATTGTGCTTGATTTCTTCCAACACATGATGTATGTCCATCCTTAAGGGAGTGTAATTAGTGAATTTCCTAAGCCAGTCCAGGCTTTCTTTTACTTTCGAACTATTGTGCTCATTTTGATTCTTGTGCTCCTTCTTATCTCACTTCCTTTCTATTTTTTCTCCCGCCTTTGCATCTAAATTCTTTTTAGCAACCATAGCTTCCTCGGCGTTCATAATCTTTGCTGAGTTGGCCATCACTTATGTCATCGTCTTCAGGGGATCTTTTCCCAGAGTATAATATAATTTATCAGGGAAAAAACCACTCACGAGGGAAGTGATTGCGATCTTCTCCTCGTAATCAATGACTTCCAGTTTCTCATTGTCGAAATGAGTGATGTAATCCCTAGTACTTTCTCCTTCCTTCTATCTTACACTGAGTAAATGAGATACTCATTTCACAGGCTTTGCTCCAAACTAAAAATTACCATTGAATAGCTCGACGAGTTATTGTCTGCCCCCGTGGAAGGATATTATACCAGATTTGAGCAGATCTGATGACTGTCTAGAAAATTCCCTACATCTCATCTCATCAGGAACAACATAGATATCATTTGTTTCTTGGTATTGTTCTATATGAATAACTAGATCAGTCTTTCCATCATACTTGTGAGTGACCATTGGATCTTTAAACTTGTTTGGCGTAGGGAAATCTACGATGGTTTGCACAAAGGGGGATACCTTAATAAAACTTATTTGGAGGGGATTATTGGCCTTGTCCATTTCTCCTAATTTATCTTCCAAATGTTGAATGGAACCTTTCCAAGCATCACTGCCAGCGCCAGATCTATAGGTGGCAGCTTTTGTATGCCGACAAACAGATCATGCTGAACTTTCTTCTTATGATCTTCCCTCTTATTGGATCTATCAGTTCGTTGGGTGCTTAATCTGGATTGGGTTGAACCTTCCCTTAAATTGCTTGGTCGTCGAGTATTTCTTGACGCAACCTGTAGGGCGTTTCCCTAGGGTCCCAAATGATCAAAAGGAGAGGCCCTACTTAGCCTTTCTAAGGCACTCAATCTTTCTTGGATGAGGGACTTCCCATCAGTCGAATTAGTGATCCTGATTGAAGAAGTTGCTTTAGGAGGGTATGAAGGATACCTAGAAGTTTTGGAATGGCTATGGTCAACACTCCTTACTGGCGGCGGTGGCATATTCCTTTGATTAAATTATGTAGGAACTCCAGTTTGTAGAGTTTGGGACAACTATCGTATAGTATCCTGCATATCCACTTGGCCCTTCTCCAAACTAGCCAAAATTCCTATTAAATCATTGTTGTTTTGAGGGCCAGAGGGAATAGGCAGAATTCCCTCATTTCTGGTACTTGATTCAGGAATTTCATTCTTGGTTGATGAATTAGTGAAAACATTTACCAATACGTTCCCATAGACAATTCCAAACTATTGATTTAAAAAACTAGACTAGGCCTAATTAATTGATCACAGATAAAAGAAGTAAAACAAACAGGACACAAGAAATTTTAAACTGGTTCGGTTCAATGGAATAGCCTACGTCCACTTTTCTGTATTGATTGCCTTGAGTTATTTTTCCCGGTCCCTTGCAATGAGGGTTATACAAAGTATTTATAAACCGAAAGGGGTACTGATAGTTGTCGTGTGAAAGGATGGGATGCCTTCATTCGTTAGACATTTACATCAATGCATAATGAGAATTAAATTTATGAACGTTGTGGTTTCATTAGCAATACAAGATGTAAGACTGTCGTCGCTTCGTTATCAATGCAGGCCGTTGATCGGGCTTCCCCATTGGTAGGGCTTCTTAATTGGTCGGGCTTCTTGTTTGGTTGAGCTTCTTTGTTGGTCGAGCTAACGACTTGTTCCAGATTGGATGACACGTGTTGGGTTTTGATTGGTCCATGTAGGGTGGTAAATTTTTGTATTAACAATAAACAAAAATCAATATTCCTCTCTGGTGTAATTGCGTATCCTGTTTTTTGGCCTAGCTCTCTATTGGCTTCGATCTTTTGTCCGACCACCCCAAAAGCTCCACTGCTTCCTCTGATCCTTCCACTGAGTTTGAGTTATCCCACTGAAAGATATTCATCAAGAACTTAGACGAGGCTGAGAGTGCTCAACCAGATCTGATGACCATTTTTTCCTACCTCAGTTCTAAGATTGATAACCTCTAGGGAGAAGTCCAGGAAATGAAACGACATCGTGTACATACCCTCAAGGATCTGGAGCCTGAAATCCTCTTTCCCCATGTGACGGGTCCACATGTTCATGAACCAATTTGGGTCCCAAAATAATAACATCATTCCCCGCATGCCCCACCTACAAATTGGCCACCTCCATCTCAGTTATTGATCCCGAATCTCACCCATCTAGGGGATAATTTACCTGTACCAGAGGATCCTAAGGCAGAAGAACTGAATAAGGTCAAAGAGGATCTTAGGCAACTGTCAAATAAATTTGATCAAGTCAAGATCTCAGGTAAGTACATGGACTACACTCACATGTTTCCCTATCCCAAGGCCAAATTATCGTAGAAATTTAGTATACTCGACACTGAGATGTTCGAAAGAAGTGGCCTATCATTGTCCACTTATGGAGTTATCATCATGCCATGATTGTTCTTGGATCTTTAGTGGAAGTAATGGCCCAAATGAAGGTTCCTTTAAGTGGTTCCTGTACCTCAAGGAAACGAGAATTCGTAGTTAGGAGGACATAGATAGAGAATTCATGTCACAATACAAGTATAACGAGGAATTGGAAGTCACATGAAGAGATTTAGAGCGGCTCAAGAAGGATCCAAGGGAGCTAGTTAGTAGTTTCATTAGAAGGTGGAGATAGAAAGTAGCTACCATGACCAACATATCATCAGAAGAATAACAAGTGAGCATAGAAAAAAAAACTATTATTCCATATTTGATTATCAGTGGAAGGTCAGTTATACCTTCACTTACGAGCCATCCGGGAGGCTGGTGTAGTGATGTAAGGGGGTTACTAGTCCCAAAATAGAATTTGAACTAAAGCGGCTAACCGGGAAGTTTATGCCGTGAAAGCATGACAAGATGACAAACACCTCACTGTCAACCATCAACAACGTATCCTAACCTGCCACTTCATCGACACATGAAAGCATCCCAACCCTACCAAAAAGGAATATATTAAACTCCATGTTCCTTTATCAAAAGTGTATTAAGCCCTGCTTTCCCAAAATCTCATTAAACCATTAGAACCCCGACCGTTACCAGATCCCCTTCCCAGAAATTTCAAACATGGCTCTCACTGTAACTTCCAGCAGATTGCTGGGGACACTACTAATCAATGCTTTCACCTCAAGAATGTTATCTACCGTATCATAGATAGTGTTATTATCTCCCCACGAGCAAGTCCTAAACACATCACCACTCATAATTCTCACACGGCACACAAAATTGGGGTGAATGTTATCCTTTCGAAAGGAAATCTAGAGTTTGACCCCTCAACCTGAATCAAGCCCATCAAAAAAACCAAAATGCTTATAGCCTCACTAAAACCCCTCAAAATATGTCCATCCTTTCTCCTGAATCCTACAAACTTTTTTGATCAAGCTTTGTCACTCATCACCCGAGCCTGCAATGATGTTCATACCCATTCCAAAGGGGGAGGCATGGAATTACCTGCAGTCCTAAACCAACTTTGGAAATTTAAGATGAAATTTCCCTTAAAAAGGACTATTGACTGTGAGAAGTTCAGTGATTTATTTATGGAAGCACGGAGGTGGGCTCAAGAATCTGATGAATGGGTTGTGCCCATAAAAGAACTTATCATAGATGACATCGTGCAACTCATGTCAGATGTTTCCTTCAGAAGAAAAAGATATGTACTATCACAGAGTTACTTGCAATCCTAAATATCCAAGGTAATCTAGTCCTTCACTCCACCACTTCCCTATTGAGTGGGTATATCTATATGATGAAGTCGTAGAAGTTTTTCAGTGCATCAATTTCGCATGGGAATATGACATCATCGCTACCAGATGGCGGGATAACTTTGATAACTTAGATGATGAGTCAAAATGTGGAGAAGTCGATTCAATTAACTCTTTGTGTGGGATGATATCTTTTGAAGAATCACTAGGAGGAGTCAACAAAGTATCCATTCAGCCCAAAGTAGATGAAGTCACGAGGTTCTTATTATTCTCAGCCTACATTAACCATATGACTCAATCGGGGAAACATTATAAATATTCAATTCTTCAATCAACTGGAATAAATAAAGGAAAAGGAGTTAGCGAGGGGTACCCGCTGCAAAAAATAACAGTTAATGAAAGAAGGGTCCTCAACAAGCTCAAGAGGACTCAAGCCAACATCACCTTATGGGGGCACTTCATATCCTCCCACCTACATCAAAATTCTTTGATAAAACTCCTCAAAGGAACAACAGTTCCTCCCTTTATTACACCTAAATAAGCAGTTAATATGGTTGGATCTCTGAACTCTACTAGACTCCTCTCCTTATCCAAAGAAGAAATTCCAAATATCGATCATGATCACAACTATGCCCTCAACATCTTCATTGAGGTCATGGGGAATAAAGTTTCATTGCCACTTGTAGATAATGGGTCCACCCTCAATGTCTTCCCACTCAGAACTCACAATTGCCTGGGGATAAAATTCAGTGATCTCACTCCAACATTCATCGTCGTTCGTGCTTATGACAACACCAGCCGAGATGTTATGGGTTCCATAAAGCTTACACTAGGGGTAGGACCATTCCACCCCATAGCAAAATTTTAAGTTGTCAATATACCTGCCTATTTCAACCTACTCCTTGGCCGCCTATGGTACCATAGTATCCGAGGGGTATCTTTTTCCCTCCATTAAAAAAATTAAAATTCTTCTCTAATGATCAAGTTATCATAATTGTTGGGGACGATGATAATTCAGATTGTTCCAACACTAGCAACCGGGGACTAAAAATTTAACACGGGGCCAATGACATGCTCCTCTCCAGTTTCAAGATCGATCCACTTCTTGTCCCAGTTGGGGATAATTTTAAAGACTGAGTATGTCTAGAGAACAATCCTCATGGAAATATTAACGTGATTCTGATATTCAAGATCATGCACTTCATGCTCGAATTGGGGTTGGGCAGACACCAACAAGGGATATTTGAATCTATAGTCCTAAATGAAGCCTTTCCCAATTCTGCATGGGCTACCAACCAGCATCAGCTGAACTCAAGGTACCCCACCATATATATAAAAAAACTAGAAAGTAAATAGATGATCTCATGAGACTCCATGAATGGGAGGTTTGTCAAGGATGAAGAGGATTTACCCTTTTATGGGTTCCCTGAATTGTTGTATGACCATGTCAATTAGAAGATGAAATTGGGGCTAGAAATATTCTTCGAGGATGAAATCGCTTGGGACAAAGGGAAGAAACATGAGATGGAGCCTCTAACAAATAAATCCATGAAAAGAACTAAAAATTTTGGGGATGGTGATACCGATGAGGCGTTCGACCTGCACATACTAGGACTGGACCTCTTCATGGTCTGCTAGGTGCTATCCGACCCATCGAAGAAGATCACCGCTACTAATGCACCCCTTCTCAATTCGCATGCCATTCCTGTTCAATCTGCCCGTGTCAACTTAAACCTGCCATCCATTCTCTCTAAGAGATTCCCGAGCCAACTGTTTTTCTCATCTTTATTATGTAATTGTAAACGAGGCCTCCTTTGATGGGATCCTCACTGTTGTATTTCTTGCAAACTCTTTTAATGAAATAAATGAGTATTTTGAATATCTTGTTGTTCCTTACATTAATTGTCTTGATTCTAACCAAACTTAGAATGAAGATGACTTAGTAAATGAACATTTCTGAACTGATCTTAATAAGGAAAAAATAAACAACATAGTTGTATTCAAACGAATGACGATGAGACCGTTGTTATTAATCTCGGTTCTAGTAGCCATCTGCACGAGATTAAGATAAGTTCCTCCCTGGACGATCATATGAGTGGTCGTAACTTGAAGAGCTTCTGAAAGAGTTTGTGGGCGTCTTTTAATGGTCCTATGACAACATGGCCAACATTGACCCAGAATAGCACATCATGAGATCCCTACCTTCCTAGAGAGAAAACTTTTCAAGAAGAAATTGAAAAATCTCCACAAAAAATGGTCCCCCAAGGTCAACGATAAAGTGGTGAAATAGATAAATGTAGTTCATTTGTGTGGTCTAATACCCAGCGTGGCTTGCAAACATCGTCCTCGTGCCAAAATATGGAGGGAAAGTTCGCATGTGCATCGACTATGGAGATCTGAACAAGGCATCTCAGAAGAATGATTACCATATGCCTAATATCGATATGATCATCAGCAACGTTGCCAGTCACACTCTCAAGTTTTTTACAGTAGTTTTACCATGTATAATTAAATTAACATGCATCCCGACCACTAAGAGAAGACTACTAATCAGTCGCGTGAACTGCGGCGCGTAGTCAGCATGCCGAACGTTGTACTCATTTCACCGCGTTAATAGAAAATCCTAAATTATGAATGCACTTGTGATACAAGTATAGTGGTAAGTTGGGAATCGAATCCCCTGGGAATCTTCGACAAATTTTAATCAGTTTATTAATTCAGGAATAAAAGTGTAAAAGGTGATGGGTTATTGTAAATAAAAGAAAAGAGAGAACTTAAGTCTAAATAAATTAAAAGCGAGGATCGGGATAGCATCCAACCATACGGATCGAAACTACTATTAATTAGAACTCCGACTCGAAAGCAATTTAATCGAGCATTATCAATTAATCATAAACTTCACGCAATAAGGAATTTAAGCCAAAGTTTCATGAATAAAAATTTAATCGAAAATTGGTCGCACGCGGATTAAATTCGGATCATCGATATAAACACTAAAGTTGCGTGACAAATAAATTTAAACACATAACAATCCGACTTTAACTCGCACGGGTTCAATTAAACGCAATTTTACACAAAACCTAATTTTCGGAGCTCAAGGCCCGTAAATGGCGGAACGAAGTCCCGACCCTATTTATCTAAGGGTAATACATGAATTAAACTAAATTAAACTAAGAAAGCAAGAAAGAAACACAATTAAACTAATTAATAAATCACGAAATTAATCTACAAAGCAAGAAATAAACAAGAACAACTATATTGATGGTAAAGGAAATGAAAAGTTCAACTTACAAACCCCAAATGGTTATCATCCCAAAGAGAAATGAATAAAAGATCTCAAAACCAACACCCTAAGATTTTCTAACCCTAAAACGAATTATATAAAAAGTGTCTTGATATTATAACAAAAATTCCTTATGTAGTAAGTTGGGAGAAAAGAAAAGAAGAAAGAAAATAAAAGGGAAAATATCTCAGAAAACAGGGGATCGATCGATCGACCCGATCGATCGATCGATCAAATATTAGCCCACTGTCTCCCACGATTTCAGAAATAAAGATGGATGGATCGATCGACTGAACAGGTATGAGCCCCCTGCATTCTTTTCTCCTTTCTCCCCTGTTTTGGTTCCTTTGTTTTTCTCTTCCGCCAAAAACCTCGTAACTTCTTTATTAGGGATCGGATTTATGCACCGTTCATGGCCACGTGAATCTAGCACAGAGGGCTACAACTTCCGTGTAGATGTTGGGCTAGGCGCCCAAAACATGAAAAGACTAAATTTCCCTTGAACATGGGAAAATGTAGGAAACTACACCGGAATGCGTCCGAACTTCATACTTAGCATCAAAATACCTATAAAAGCTCATTTAACCCCTGAAAAGTAAGTTAACATAGAAATCCTAGGTTTTCTGGTTAACGACCATAAATATAGGGAATAAGATACATGAGGGGGCTAATAACGCGTATGTTAACGGATGAAATATGCAATATTTGCGTATTATCACACCCCTAACTTACACATTGCTAGTCCTTATAAATGAAATAATATGCAACAAGAACTATAGTTAAACCAAAGACAAGAGATAGTACAAAATTTGGAATAAAATCATAAGGCCACTTTCACGGGGGATTCGATTGCATTTAGCATATGCAATAAGCCGTTAAACCCCTAGGTTACCCTAGTGAACGAGTGTCGTCTCGTGAGGGTTTTCAGGGATGAAACCCACAAACATCAAATTTACTCAAAATGTATGGCCAAACAACAAATATTCCAAACTCAACAACAATTAGATATTTCAACATATTATTAACAAAGCAAAAGAGAAATTTTCTCAATAATTCGAAACTATCAACATTAAAAGAATAACTACATGGAATTAAAACCTCAAATGTGAGTGGGGTGTATGCACATGCGAAAAACTTTGATTCAGTAAAAATTCCTATAGCCCGGATAACAATTAAAGAATGCTTCCACTCAATCCTCTCCGGATATCAAACTCAACAAATAGAAGCACTCGGAATAGGGTGTAACACACGGGAATTGCGAGGATAACGAGTAATTGTAAAAGGAAACAAGGCCGCGCACATGTCATTAATGAAGAATGATATATAAAAGTGAAAAATACAATCTCATGAAAGGATATCGCATATTAATCGATATGAAATGTACTTAAACAGAATATCGCTAATGTTCGACCTTTGAATCACATTACCTTAGGATGGGGTCAGGGGTATGAAATGAAAGGATGTATTTATGGATACAAAAGATGTTCGGAGTTGAAAACTCTGGGATAATGGAAAATAGCGGGTAATTTCAAAATTGGAAAATGATTTCCAAACAAGCATTAAATATATCAATCGAGAGAGTAACAAGGATTATTGAATCACTGTAACAATATATACAAATTTCTCTTTCTTTTTCTTTTTCTTCTTTTGCTTTCTTTTGTTTTCTTTTGTTTTCAACTTTCTCGTTTTCTTCTCTTTTTCACTATACTTTCTTCTTTTCTCACTCTTTTCATGCTTAAATTGAAACCACACTACACAACATCATTCAATCCCAAATATCATTACAAACATAGGTAAGAAAGGTAAAATGTATGGTGCAAAACTTCAATGTGGATTTGGTTAGGGGATTTAGGACGAAAAGAAAGGTCATAATAAGGATCAACGGGGTTGACTAGGGACATGTATAAGGGTAAGGGTAAGGTCGTATGGGTTAAACAACAAAGAGGGCCTATGATCCTTTCCTAAAGTTTCATGTGATTCTCGAGACTCAATACCGTTGAAAATCATGCTCAAGTGATAATACAATTAATATGCAATCAATGAAAATATAATGAGATCGCCAACAAGATACGTTTTTCAAGAAAGATAAAGAGTAATGTATAAGCACTCGTAAACGAAGAAAATAATGAAGCTCGCTAGGTTTTAGTGTACACAAAGCAACAACAAGATACCAAGCTATAATTCTCCTACCAAACAATTTTAGAAAATATGCTCAAGTGCTCATGGGTTTTCAAGTTTTAATTCATGCATTTATTCCCAATATTGAATAATATAAGGACTAAAGTTTAATAACATGAAAGAAATAGAAAATGCATCATTTAATTAGCAATTGGATCAAGTAATTGTTAAATTTATCATAGGAAATTAAGGCAAAAGGCCCAAGAAAGAGAAAAAAGAAAGAAAATCTTTTTGAAATTTTTAATTTTTATAAGAGAAGCATGCTTGTAAATAACATATAATCAAAATCATGGACACTACCAATGAATAGAATATCCCATACCCCTAACTTAAAACCTGACATTGTCCTCAATGTGAATTAAGAACCAAGATAAAGAGAGCAAAAGAGCAATTTTACCCAAAATGGAGCGATCTTCGGAAAGTACAAGTCCAAAGATTCTACAAAACATGTTAGTACCAAGGCATAACAAAAATAATAAATAAAACTTTAACTAATTACACTAAACTATAAGTAAAAGGAAAAAAAATCAACTATGTACAACCTGTCATTTAAACTCCTAACTAACTATACACTAAAAGTTGAAAATTTTGAGGGTCCACCGAAAAGACGATTTGTCTTTGAAAGATCCAGGGTGGACCCTCCCTTTCATGCATGCCTCCTGGAATATAGGAATTCCGTTTGAACAATGAAAGGCATACGGGTGGTCGAAAAGATGAACCATCCTCAATTAAAAATTTAGGATGGAGGATGGGGGATTTCGATAGGACGGTTGACAAATACACATGGGGGCCAAGAAAAAATGAATCATCTCCCAAGTATTTTGAAGTTGGAATGGGAGGCAGTGAACATGAGGGCAACGATGCCTTCATAAAGGGAAACTCGAGCGAGTACTCGTCATCGGTGAAAAGGTTTAAAATTATAAAGTTTGGACCGATTCATCGGGTACTAGAGACGGGGTGATAGTATAGAATAAAGATGGGGACGAAAGAAATTCAATCTCAATACACGATTTATCATCGCTTGAAGGTTGAATTTTGAAGGAAATAGGATCGTTTATAATGAAACTTTCTTCTTTGAGAATCAAAGAAGAAACGAGTTCATTGCAAATGTATACTATG
Source organism: Sambucus nigra (assembly GCA_949130495.1). Taxonomy (NCBI): domain Eukaryota; kingdom Viridiplantae; phylum Streptophyta; class Magnoliopsida; order Dipsacales; family Adoxaceae; genus Sambucus; species Sambucus nigra. Next base: position 9,388,560 of record OX422214.1, read on the forward strand.
CTCATTCCTTCCTCATTTTCATTGTCTAGTATACCATGGGTCAAGTGAAGAATGATTTGTTCCAAAGTAGGCAATTATTCCTCATTTGATTCAAAACATTCTTCCACTTCAAAAGTCTCGAAAGAAAAATCATCGTCGGATTCAAATAATAAATCCAACTCATGTTCCCAACAATGATTTTCTTCCCGATAATGGTTTTCAATTTTCTCATTTTCAAGCATGCGCAAGCCCCCCCTGAAAGTCATAGGGCGAGGAAAGGATTATTGCAAACGAGAATTTTGAAAATTGTTCTCGTGACTACAATCAAAATCGTTAACATAAGAATTTTGAAAATGATTGCAATTCATTTCAAAATTCTTTTAATAAGGATCTTGCGACCCAAAATCGAAATGATCAATCCCAAAATTTATGTAATCCATGCTTTGACTTTCGTAATACTTACCCAATGTCATTTTAGATTCTGTAATTTTTTGGACTTGTAAGTATTGACCAAAAGTCATAGGTTTACGAGAATTTTGAGAATTATCATTAGGATTTCCAGAAAAATTGGAATAAGACATGCTTACCCCAAAATAAAGCTCGAGAGGGCAAATTCCACAAAGATGATGTGCGTCGGTAAAAATTCAAGCGGTTCTTGGCGCTCAAATGTGCGAATCCTGCAAAAAAGGTTAAAACAAAAAAATACAAATACAAAAGAAAAATACTATGAAATAATAAGACAATTACAATCTATAACAAAACACTCCTCGGCAATGGTGCCATTTTGATTAGCCACGTGAAATGCGGCGCGTAGTCAGCACACCGAGCGTTGTACTCGTTTCACCCCGTTAATACAAAAACCTAAATTATGACTGCACTTGCGATACAAGTATAGTGGTAAGTCGGGTATCTAATCCACAGGGAATGTTTGACAGATTTTAATTGGTTTTATTAATTTAGTAATAAAAGTGTAAAAGGTGATGGGTGATTGTAAATAAATAAAAAAAGAGAGAATTTAAATCTAAATAAAGTAAAAGAGAGGATCGCAATAGCATCCAACCATACGGATCGAAACTACTATTAATTAGAATTCTGGCATGAGAGCCATTTAATCGAGCATTATCAATTAATCATAAACTTCACGCAATAAGGAACTTAAGCCAAAGTTGCGTGAATAAACATTTAATCGAAAATTGGTCGCACGCGGATTAAATTCGGATCATCGATATAAACACTAAAGTTGCGTGACAAATAACTTTAAATGCATAACAATCTGACTTTAATTCGCACGTGTTCAGTTAAACGCAATTTTACACAAAACCTAATTTTAGGAGCTTAAGGCCCGTAAATGGCGGAATGAAATCCCGACCCTATTTATCTAAGGGTAATACATTAATTAAACTAAAATAAACTAAGAAATCAAGAAATAAATACAATTAAACTAATTAATAAAGCATGAAATTAATCTAAAAGCAAGAAATAAACTAGAACAATTATATTAATGGTAAAGGAAATGAAAAATTCAACTTACAAACCTTAAATGGTTATCATCCCAAAGAGAAATGAAGAAAATCTCTCAAAACCCAAATCCTAAGCTTTTCTAACCCTAAAATGAATTATATAAAAAGTGTCTTGATATTACAACAAAAATCCCTTATGTAGTAAGTTGGGAGAAAAGAAAAGAAGAAAGAAAATAAAAGGGAAAATATCTCAGAAAATAGGGGATCGATCAATTGACCCCTTTGGTCTATTGATCGATTGATTAGATATTAGCCCACTTTCTCCCACAATATTCGAAATAAAGAGGGATCGATCAGTCGAGTGAACATGTATGAGCCCTCGGCATTCTTTTCTCCTTTCTCCCTTGTTTTGGTTCCTTTGTTTTTCCCTTTCATCAAAAGCCTCATAACTTCTTCGATAGGAATCAAATTTAAGCACCGTTCAGGGGAACACAAAGCTCGCACAGAGGGCTAATTTTTTTTTGTAGATGTTGGGCTAGGTGCCCAAAATGTGAAAAGACTAAATTGCCCTTGAACATGCGGAAATGTACGAAACTTCACCGGAATGCATTCGAACTTCATACTTATCGTCCAAATACCTATAAAAGCTCAATTAACCCCTGCAAAGCATGTTAAGATAGAAATCCGAGGTTGTCTGGTTAACAAACTTAAATATAGTGAATAAGATACCCGATGGGGCTAATAACACGTATGTTAACGAATGAAATACGCAAAATTTGCGTATTATCAACTGCCTTCGTCACCCCAAGGGTAATCTTTTGCTACATGGTCATGCCATTCGATCTCAAAAATGTCGGGATACCTACCAAAGGGCCACTAAAACCATCACGCATGACCTTATCCCTAAGTAAGTCAAAGTCTTTGTGGATGACATGTTTATCAAGTCCAAGACTCGAGAAGTTCACCTTTTTACTCTGAGAAACCCCCGTCTAGAGACCATTGGGTGCTTCTGAGCCCCATTTTACTTTGGTCAACTCTCGAACCCGAGAATAACCCATGGATTCTTATAGGGATCTAGATACACATTCTAACAATCTTAGTCGTGCATGATTTGGACTTACGATTCGCATTTTATGCACATTTTTTAAAAAAGTCCATTCTGGACTATTTATTGGAACCCCAGACCACCTGCCTATTGTTAGGGTGTACTTTCCTTGTCTAGAAAGGTAAGAGTTATGTCAATAGGTGGGCTAAGATCCATGATAATCGACACCCCCTGAAACCCTAAATTTTACTATTTCACGAGAACCATGACCTCATTCTCAAGGGTCCATTTCTGAAATCGAAACATTCCCCTCAAAATCAGTACGTTAAAATTCTATTTATGAAAATATTCTCGCCATTACCTTACATCATCCTCCTACCTTTTCCACCCTACTTTCCATGATTACCTCACCACAATCCGACTATATTAAAATAAGCCTCCAACTATTGTAAAATCATAATTAAAGTTCTCTAGAAGGTCTACCCTTATCCATTTAAACCTCATTCAATTATTAGTAGTTACCTACTTTTATTTCCACTTTTGATATATCTTTATTAATGCACTCATATTAAAACTAATATCATTTTTATCATTTAGTACACATAAATCTTATTTTCATAAAATATAAAAAACCAAAAAGAGGGTTTTCTTATAAACCCTAAATTAAAATCTCCTCATCTTTCACACTTTCGATACTAGTGCACAATTTCTACACTAGTGCACACTTTTTACAATTTGCACAATTAGATTTTCTTATTTTTTCCATTTTATGTTTTCTTGTACATATTTGTACTACAAGTCGATGAACTCCTAAAGATTCATGTTAGCACGATATATACATTCACTTCTTCATAGTGATTTGTGATTCAGTTGGCACTCATATTATATTCATTTTTTTGTTATTTCTTTTACACACTCCTTAGGGTGATTCTGCTCCGTCTTTCCTATGAAGTGGGTTGGATGATTTCTTTCTCTCGTTATTTACGCTGCACACATGTACACACATATCACACATTAAAGAAAAATAGAATATTATTGTAGCCCATGAGAGACCAAAATGGAGGGATGGGTGCCTAATACCTTCCCATTAAGTAACTTCATCGTTGGACCCTTGATTCATTTGGTTTCCTATGCATCATTATGCCTTTTAGTGCCATTATCTCTAGACGACTACATTTATTTTAACTATTTTAAGAAAAATTGGCCAGCAACTCCATTTATTTGTGTTTACCCCCTTTTGACGATAGTAGATTTATATGTGAGTTAGCTTGGGAAGATCAAACTGAGTGGCAGAAAGAGGACACATATATCCTCGAAACCCTGCACACATGGGAGAGAGGGATTTCTCATATTTTCCGTCCCATCTGATTTTAGGCTCGAACCTTGCAAGAGAAATTCGACCCAAATGGACACGCATGGCTACATTAAACACATTATGTACCTGATCTCGATGCTCTAAAAGATCTAATCTTTACGCGAGAGTCCTCACTCGATCCTTAATCATGAAAGGATTAATGAATCATGGGGCCAACTTCGTCTTCTTCCTAAAGCACACCACCCCTTTAGTGAATGACACCTTAATAAGAACCTTATCTCCAACTCTATATGCTTACTCCTCAAAATATAATGTAATTAGATTTCTCAAAATGATTGGAATGTAACTAAATTTGGAATGTAATTCTTTTCTCAAAATGTTTTGACTTTTAAGTAGGGCATGAAGTGAGTATTTGTTAGGAAATTGTCTTCAATTTTCCTTACCACTCAATGTTTTCCTTTATTAGATTTCTTTGCGAACAAGGACTCCTCACGACATTACAGAAGCTCTCTTTTGTGACACTTGATAAGTAATAAAGTTCTTGGTTCTGATTAATTGTGTGTTTTTGATATATTGCTTATAGTGCATATACATCAGAATCTCCCAATCCCTGGTTGGATCCACATCCTCTCCACCTCATTTGTGAAGATTTTCTGATTTTGATATGGTAATTAGTAGGAGGTTGCAGCACGAAGAGAAAAACTGGTCGTCTTCTGGAGCTTTAGTTGTTTCAAGCATAAAGGCATATACGAAAAATTGCATAGCTATTCCATTTCCCATACAACCACGTATTTTTTAATCTAGGTATTTTTTCTCTGCAAAACACCCATTTTAAGTAAAAGGGGACATGATCAGAAATAACTGGACGAGCTCAAATTATAGTGATACCTAGTACTTGTTTAAATATGAAACACAAGGAGTTTATCAATGTGTAAATATATGCTCTCTTGGTTTCTATACGACATAACTCCCTTCCATCCTAAAAAAATAATAAATAAATAAAAGGAAGAAAAGAAGAAAAGAAGAAAAAATATACATATAATTATAATGTCTAGATAACTTTGGAATTTCCCTTGATCAAAAAAGGTTTAACATGCAAATCGTTAATGAAGGAATAGTCTCCCTGCTCCTTGAAAATACCCATGAGACCTCATCTAAACTAGAGCTAGGTATAACACCAAGTATTTTGGAGAATATGGAAATTTATAAAATTGGTGATTTAGGAATTTATTTAATTTGGAGAAATTATTTAATTAGGTGATTTAGATTAAATTAATTCGATTTAAGTTTAATTTCATGTGTGTCGTATTAAGAGGTGGAAATAAGATGATTTTATAAAGTGACTCGGATGGTACTTTCTAGGTCACGGATGGTTCCAAAAGGGGCGAAATAGTCGAAAAAGTGTATCTGGGTGTAGTTTGGTCCCGGGGTGATTTTAGACCAACCCAACACCGTTTAGGGGCATTTCAGTCATTCGGGGGTTTGAGATATAGAGAACTTCGAAAATATTAGGCTTATATCTGCCATTAGAGAAAGGTAACTAGGGTTAACATAGAGCTAAAGGAAGAGATGCCATAGGAGAGGAAGAGGAGGGGAGAACCAAGCTTCCTACACTACTTTTCGCCCCTTGGCATCTCTTCCTTGGTTCTTGATTAAAGGAGAGATGCCATAAATTTGGGTTCTTGATGCAGAAACTTGAAGAACACATAAACTAGGATTTTATGGGGGTTTTAAAGATAATCTGATCTTTATTTGAATTCGGGATGAATTGATGATAATTTTACGTTTGAAATCCTTCTCATACATTTATATAATGATTAGACATGTTAGATTGAAATTTGGTGAAGTTTCATGAAGATTTTAAAAGTTATTTGGGTGTGAAATTTGTAAAAGCATAGGGGAAGAAGAAGACCTACTATAAATCGAATCGATTTGGCCCTAAGGTGAATCAAACACGTGACAGGTGCTCATGAGTTTAAAAAATTATCAAACCAAAGTGAAACAAAAATAACTTCAGAGATATAATGTTATAGAAAGGATATTAAAGTATAGGTTGGTTTCATTTGATTGTGCGGGAATTTTAATCAAAAATTAATATGACACCCCACCTATTTTAATACCGGGTGGCCAATCCTTTATTAAAAGAAAACATGAATCCAATATGATTTCATTCTTACCATAACTGTCATAACAAGAAATATTAATGTAAATCGAATAAAACCATAAATATAATACAATAATAGAGTAACTGATATGCATAAATAAATAATGTGAACTGAATAAATCATCGATCACTACAAATAACCATCCAACACAAATGAAAATTGATCAATGTTGAATATCTCTGACATAAGTAAAAGCCTATCCAACTATGGGCAACATGCCCAAAAGGAAAATACTGGAAATGAAACATAATCCTATCTAGATAGAAAGAAGTTAAGGCGTAGCATCCACAACTATTGCTCGTAACGTCATGAAAGATCTAATGTTGATGTCCTTGGTGCTGCTGCACACATGGGTTTTGAAAAAAAAAATAGATTTGCGAGTGAGCCAAAGCCCAAAAAATGTTTGAAAATATTTTGCAAGTATTTGAACGCTTTACATCAAAACATGCAATGTATTACCTTCACAATTAATTTATTGGGCACACTCACATGTGACCAAACATCACCTAACATTTACAATGCGCACCTAACACATTCATTTTATTATCCTAATTATGCTACCCAGTCAAACTAGGGAAACCACTTCTATAAAAGTCCGTCCCGCTAATAACCACCATTAGATAAAACATATGTTTCCCTCACTAGGTATACTTTCATGAATGTTAATGTAACCACACATATGCTATAAACAAATATTAACACAACATAATAACATAGCTACACCGGTGCTATAAATAAATATTCATGCAATATAATAACATATCCACACTTGTGTTATAAATATATATACACATCACATATGGTATACACATACATATATATCACTCGCTATATACGTATAACTGCATTACTAGAGCCTGGACTTTACGGATGTATCCCTCATGTGCTATCAGGATCGGGGCATATCATGCATCATAGTGATCCACCGGTTGAAATCTCACCACCGAACCAAAATGTAAAAATAAACAACGGAGATAGTATAAACATACGTCCGGGGGTCTCAACCATAACATATCGCACCCCACCGGTCTATAAACCAACACCTATCCTCACACATGGATAATGGTCAAGCAACAATACTATGACCTGGGGAACCAATCCAATGCCTGCTAGTCAATTCCATGGTGGACTGCCCACTATGCGCACCCACTTAACAATAGCACTATCGAGTAGGTATGTTCAAATAATTACACATCAATCCCACATATATATATATATATATATATATATATATATATATATATATATATATATATATATATATATATATATATATATATATATCACTGTCAATATTCCCATGTTCAATATTCGAAACCTAAAATTTAATCACGAAATTCTTAACTTTTAATTATCAATCATCATCAACTATGATCAGAGGTTAACAAAAACCAATTTCAATTAATCAATTCTAAAAAGATATCATCTTTTAAATCTTAGATTTTTCCTAATTAATTATTAATATAATTAATCTCAAAAATTACAATCTAAAGCAAGTAAACACTTGTCTTTTGGATTTGAATCCGAAGTCTCATTATGTAGGGATGTATCTAAATTCCAAAGATGCTCTTCTCTTTTCTTCTCCAAGTTCTTTCCTCCTTTTTCTTCCTTTCTCTCTTCTTTTAATCTCTCCTTTAATCAAAATTTTGGAGAGGATGTCATCCACCTCTCTAATCCTTACATACTCCTTAATAACATCCTAATACCGTTTCTAAATGTATCCCTAAGGGTAAAAAGACACACATACCCTTATATAGGCCCTACTATGCCTAAAATCCCCCGGAGTCCATCTATAACCCCCATGTACCTATTCTGAACTATTTTGGCCCATTTCGGATTATCGGTGCACTAAAAAAGATCACCCGAATCACCAAACTTAAAGTATACTATCATACCAATAACCGGGCCCAACACATACGTACAATACACATCACCCATCAATTATATAAATTGACCGATGTAACTCTCTATTGACAAAATATAATAAACCATCGCTTTTCACCCATGAGGTCATATAAAAAATTACACCTCTATTTACTTATCACACGCAAGTAAATATTAATAATGAAAAAAATGAATTCTTAACTCGCTAATTAATATTACTGAAACTAATTTAATTTCTCCAATTAAATTAATAATTAAATGCACACGTGAAAATTAAATAATCATAAAACCATGGGATATTACATTTGATTCTTCTTATTTTTTAAATAAATAAATTTACATACAAATTATTAACCCTATAGACCCTTATAAATGATCTCTACCGATAAGAACTGAAATGAAGTTATAGCACAATACTACAAAACTCCGTTTATATTTAGTACATCTAAAACTAATTAAATAAAATATTCAATCACCCATTGTGAAGGAGTCTATTTGAGGAGTTATGAAGATGCCAAAAGTTGTAATATAAAGATTCATTCATTTTGGAATAAATTTGCACCACCACCAAAAAAGTAGATTTAGATTTTGGTTAACTGGTTCATCACCAGAACTCAACATTCACTTTGAAGTCGAAGATACACCAAATTGCATTTGTAACACTATAAACTTTTAAAAAAGGAAATGGGTTTATAAAAAAATCATCCAAATGTCAATATGAAAAAAATAAGAGATTGCACAATTGGTCTTTAAGGCACTATAGAAAACATTCCTTAAGTACACACCATACCAAATAATATTGTTCATCAAAATTGTTAATATGTTTTCCATACAAATGGCATCGACGGAATTTGTTTTTTCACAACAATAATTAATTCAATATAAAAGATGAGTAAATTGAATAAAAACAAATTTAATCAAACGAATGTTTCCCATTTACAATAAAACCTGAGTTTGAACCCACAATAAATTATTCTACTCATAAATGTGAAATTATACATTCATCAAAGATTTACTTACAATTATGTAGAATTTCTCAAATTTCCACCCATGTCCATTGTTAATTGTGTTATACATACATTGTTTTGAGTTAAGTCTGATAATACAAAATATAATTGCTACCTATTCCAAGAAATTCAATGTTCATGAATTTACAAATTAAATTGCATATAAATTAAATATGAAGAACACACCATTGTCCATTGCTTAAAGATGAAGGTGATGATGTTTCTCCTTAGTTTAATGCTCCAAAGTTGCTTCAAAATAGCTCGCCTATCCATTGTGGTGGATCCCCAATTTGAAGCATTCTGAATTTCACCCTCCCAATTGAGATTCCCCCTATACTCCTGATTTCTCCACCTTATTTCCTCCCAAATAGCCATAGCCAAGCTGCAATCATTAAAAAGATGAGCAATGGATTCCACCTCCTGGTTGCAGCAGCAACAAAGATTGTTATCCAAAATTCCCCATTCAAAGAGTTTATCCTTAGTGTGTAAAGCCTTCTTGAAAGAAAGCCAAAGAATAAAAGAACATTTTGGGATGTTGGACTTTTTCCAAACCAGCCTATTCCAGGAAATAGCATTCCCATTAGGACAAATATCCCTATAAGTTGAACCAATGGAGAAGCCATGGGAAGAAGGAGACCACACTACTTCATCACTCTGGAAAATTCTAATACTAGGCAGCTCAACATTTTTAATTTCCAATAATTCCCAAGAGTTGGCTGGCCACACCCAGTTAGAGTCATGGATATGGTCTTCCACCACAGATTTGTGGTTGCTGCCATCATCATAAATAACTCTTTCCCCATATCTTTCCACAAGAGGGCCATTGGGATGCCAATTATCATGCCAAAGGAAAGTCCCTCTCCCATCCTCAATCCTATGCTTAATAAGAGTTCTAGCAAAGTGCCTAATTTGCAGGATCTTCCTCCATCCCCATGAAGAGTCACTAGGAATAGGCAATGCCCATATGCTTCTTCTTTTTAATTTATAGATGTTACACCATCTCACCCATAAGCAGTCCTTCTTACTGTATATGTTCCATAATAATTTCAAAATGGTAGCCACATTCCACATCTCTAAGCTTTTGATTCCCAAACCTCCATTATCAGTGGTGTTACAGATGTCCTTTCATGACACCTTAGCTCCAGTGTGTCTTTGGTCACTTCCAGTCCATAAGAAGTCTCTCAACAGTTGATTAATTTTGGCAGTAACCCCTTTGGGCAGAATGAAGATGCTAGCCGAAAAGACCTGCATGCCAAATAAGACAGACTTAATGAGTTGAGTTCTTCCTGCATAGATCAACAACTTATTTGCCCAACCATTGATACGTTTGGTAATTCTCTCAATCAACCTATTACAATCTTCATCCTTCAATCTACAAGTGATGAGAGGAACACCCAAGTACATTAAAGGGGGGCTACTCCAAGAGATTCCCATAATAGCCTCCATATCCTGAATGGTGGAAACCTCAACTCTAGAAGAATAGAAATTGCGCTTGTTAGCATTAGGCATAAGGACAGTAACCCTACTGAACTCATTCAGGGTCTCCTTTATAAGATTGCTAGAATTAATATCTCTCCCAGCAAGGATGATCAGGTCATTGTGACACCCCGCCTAATTAAATACCGGGTGATCACTCCTTTATTAAATTAAAATCAAGGTGAACAATTGGTTCATTCTTAGCATCACTGTCGTAAAAATAACTTTTCCAAATTAAACACCCTAATTAATTAAGCTAAGTGTCAAAACCATTTTTAAACATTACTTTCCAAATTTTATTTTCAAAATAAAGATTTAATTATTTACAACAATTCAATATTTAAAGAATCACACCACAATAATCCTGGAACATATAATCCAATTAATTTAAACATTCAACAACTAAATCCCAACATTAAAACTTAAAGTAACACATCCAGATAGTAATAAATCCCAAAGTGACAATAATAGAAATAACTGAATCATAAAGTCCAAATAAACAACTGAATAATGGAACGGGCGACACATGCCCCACTAAAAGAATATGCTAGGAGTGGAGTCAAATAGATGAAGTCGTCTAAGCAAGAGGCATGCAACTCCCACCTAAGCTGCAGCACGTTCCTTTCAAAGGATCCTATGCAAGACGCCCCTGTGGATGGGCACCTGTAATATATACATATATATACAAGAGAGAAAGAGAAATAGAAACGGGTCAGAGCCCGATAGTGTATATGATTTAAAATTCATTTAGCAAGTATTTAAATTGATTACAGGCCAATGCAACAACATGTTAGTGCGACACTCTCTTGAGAAATTCTCACCTCTCTTCTAATGTGCACACCTATCACACTAACCTTCCCAATGGTTTATCTCGTCATATATTGCACTAATCTTCCCAATGATTTAACTTATCTTAGGTTACTCGTAAGATTCAAAACCGAAGAATATAATTGTTTAAGAAAATAACTTCATTTAATCACAAAGTTCTCATTTAAACCTTATTTACTAATAAAGTTTCCCAGTGTTCCATTATACTTTTCCAAAACAAGTACTTCTAATTTGAGTCATTATACATGTCTTACTTACCATAACACAGTAGGCAGTTTCCCAAATTTCAGAAGTTCATATATATATTAAATACTCGTATAATATATATATTCTAACAGCACCCCACATAAAGATTATGGTGCGGGCATACTCTGCTATCCAATCCCCGTATCAATCGTACTAAGGGAAATACAAGTTCGGAATCACTCTCGAACAGTATTAATACATACACAAACAATATTGAGGCGAAGCATAGTTTCCAAGTCCAAGAGGTCAGCACAAACCCTCGTGTCTCTTAGGACCGTGACTATCGATTCGATAGCCTGTACCTAGGATTCCTATCTTCTAGGGTACGAGTCAATATCCCCCATGAAGGCCCATTCGAGATATGACCATCCCAGCGCGGTAACCTCAGGGATAGCAAGTAGCGAGGGCATGATTTTCACAAGTATATAATATATGCATACACAATCATATAAATATACCACTTTTATTATATCAATTTAGGTTTATCCCACAACCCATATTCACAACATTTATCCTTATTTCCCCATTATTATTTATCACGTATAATGGTTCGTTTCTAACTTTAAATTCGAAGGGTTTTTCCAACTTACTACGTAACCCTCATGGACTCTATTCTCCCAAGTATAAATTCAGTAGGTATTCAGCTATTTTCCATCGTAATCATTTTTACGTAATCTCTCCCTTTAATATAAGATTTCATCGTCCCTTATGTAATTATCCCAAAAATACAATTCTTGTCTTACATTAAATGTCCCAAAAACTATTCATATGTCCTACTGTTCTTCCATATCTCCCAAAACATTATATTAAGGATGTCCAAAAATTATTTCACATTAAATTGAATTTAACTAATTTAAAAAGGGAAATATGGGTCTTCCAGGAGGGGTCGATCGATCGAGGTCTGGAGCTTGATCGATCGAACCTTCGATCGATCGAAGCTCTTGGCTCGATCGATCGATCAAGCAGGTATACAAATTCTACAGTTTTGCAGTTACGGGTTTCATCATCTTACCTCAATCAATTCCATATTTTTCAATCGCAATCGCCCCAGAATCTATACTACTAACATTATATCATCATAGTAGGTATTTTCTACGTAAAGCATGTAAATTTCCGTCACTAATCATGGATTAACAACCCAAAATTCATGTAAATATGAAGAACCCTAGAAATCTCTTAAACATGGTTCTAACACATCTTTTCCAGAATTTTCTTCTTCTAAACATCAAAATTTCGTGGTTTAATCCCTTACATGTTAAGGGGTTTCCAGAATAACAATCAATTCATCTTTATATGCGATTTCCTATCTCAAATTTTAGGTTTTCTTCCATAAAACTCACCCTAATCATTCCTAGACTAACATGGGTGATGCATCAATGAAATAAGAAAGATAAACACTTGCCTGGGATTTTCGACGTTCTGGTTTGGTACCAAATTTGGTGTGGTTGCGTTCCCCGTCACGCGATCTACTTGTTGGTGGTGACGGCGGTGCAATCAGAGGTGTTCTTGTCCTCGAACTCCTTGGAGAGATTCTCCTCTTCCTCTCCAATGGCCGTCATTTGTCTTTGGTTTTTCTAACCCTAGAAGACAACCTTAGACATATGATATAACCCTTGATATTTTGTGGGTTTAATTACCCAAAAATGTAAAATGACCAAAATGCCCTCCCGGGGTACTAATTAAGCCTAAAATTGCCCCGAGACTCAAACTAAACCCCCCGGGTACACTTTTCTGACTATCTCGACCCTTCCAGACATGTTGGTGCACTCAAAACGACCATACGGATAACTAAAAATATTTCACTTTTATTAATCAACATTTATTCTCGACGCGACACAGGTGCGTCCCGACTTAAATTTCCATAATTGTCATTTTATTCACACGTGACAATACTATAAAAATAAATCTCATATATTTCTATACTCATCCAGTAACATTCAACAAATAACAAATTTCCAATAATTACTAACTCTCGTCACGCTAGTAAATATTTAAAACAACATTCCGGATTAAAATTAATTTAATTATCTCAATTAAATTTAATTAATCCCTAAATTTAAAAGCCATGAAAATACAGGGTATTACATACTTCCCCCCTAATAATGGAATTTCGTCCCGAAATTTGAAAAATAAGGTCTATCAGGTAGCACAGTTCTGGATATCCTTTTCCATACACAAACTATTTACATCGTAAGGCGCTCAATCTCTATAGCCCTTTTCTCACAGCAACCCTGTTTTACATTCTCATTGGAGACACTTCACATAGTGCCCCTAATCGACAACATTCGCATAGGTCACGCCTATACGTTATAAATATCCATTATCTCACTATCATTAGGAGGATTCCCACTCGGAGAAGACCATACTAACATTTGACCACTCTTGTTTGCCTAAAACAGTCGTGGAATTCTACCATAGTTATCAAATATTTTCTCGACCGATCCAAAAATTCTGATTATTTACTCTCCTCTAAACATACGGAAGGGGAATAGTCGAGGTTCGTCCATAACGAAACCTTAATAAGCACCTCGTACGTGACAAACAGGTACGAGTGCTTCTACCGAGCATTCCTGAAATCATCGTACCAATATTCCAAAATCTCCTTCACGTGGCTCCACAAATCTTTAATCACCGTGCGCCCATTCTTTGGCTACGGGTGATACATCCTACTCGAAACGAAACCTTATCTCCGCTGGTTTCTGAAATCCCATATCAAAGGTGGGATTCACCAATCTCATACTGATTTAGAAATTTAAACTGCGTCGGATCATGCACTAGCGCGATCCTTCCTTTCAAAGGAAGTCTGGGGCATACTAGTTAATATTGTAAGTCAACCCAAAGGAGTATCAATCACTTCCTTCTCGGCGACTTTATTCACATGTTCGGGATGAACCCTTGATCTTGTCTTGAGGATGGTAACCCATCCAAGAAACTTTACCGACTTTATCGACCTCTTCCAATTTCAGGAATTATCGATAAAAACAAAATTCTTTTGGTTGATTCTCATCTTTCAACCAAACCTTACCAATGGACGGTGCATGTAGAGACTATCACTACGTCCCGCTAAACATCGATTCTTCCTTGAAATGTCTCACATTAAGTGACACGTAATACTCCCCTTCCTTCCTTGTAGTATGCCGAAAGTTCCACCCGTGCTCTTCTCTCCACGAAGCGCACTTCTGGATCTCTTATACCATACCAACATCATCACGCTTTGTATGTGCAAGTCTCTCTCATACTTTCCTACTAATAACTCCGCTCCGAGTGTTCTTCATAATCATTTAATTCTTCTCCATTCAAGGAATACTCTTCTTAAATGACTTCCCACAGTCTTCCAATTCAAATTTGGGTGTGCTATTATAATTACACACCTATGTATGGATTATCGCCCCTCATGTGACGTTTAATCCACTCTATCACTTCCACTTCGTTTAACTAGTCCCACAAACATATATGACACACGTCCATGATCACGTCCCTTCGACTCGGACGATTTTAACTACAATTAGCCAAGATGCCCACATTCTTGCAACACCCCGACCGCCCTAAAAGAGCGAACGGCGTGCTACTCATCCGTAGAACGAACTAAATTCAACGAAACAGAAGGAATAGGGCATTCAAATTCCATGATGATAAAAGAGGAATAATAATTCTCAACCTTCTTCAGATAAGTATAATAATTTTCCCAATAGGTACAACAACCAAAATAAATCACTAACGCTCTATTCATCAAAATAATTACAGGTCATCTCTTTTGTATAATAAAGTGCTTTTCAGATAATCCATGCTAAAAATCATTCCAACTCTTTATTCGCCTCATATTTTGAACGCGGTTACGACATTTGGGTATTCTCAATCACCCTAGAAATCAAAATTCTTAAATTCTCCTTATCATCGTTCCACCCCTCAACTCGTGGGGTAACTTTCAATGCTTTCTTACCACAAGATCCGGCTCCAATAGCTTTAAAATAAAATTCAACTTACAACTTACATACATAATTACTTGATCCCATTTCGACCAGGTTAACAAAATCATGGAATAGTGACCAAACGTCTCCCTACTTCCAACCTTACGCTAAGTTTCATGCGTGGGATGTCTCGCAAAGCGAAATCCAAATAAGGAACCCCCCGATACACTACTACCTAGCATTGTCGGTTATCGAAATCCGTTAGGTCCTCCGTCCATAGCATATACCCCTTTATTCCGTCCCTTGACAGAAAAGTTACAATTTCTCCCGTAATTATGCTTAACAAAGAACGTTTCACTAATTGCACTATTATTCAGTATAGGTTGGTGGTAATAGCATTCCATAAACCTCGAATACATACACTCGAAATTCTCGAAATTCCTTTCCCTAATAATAGGGGTATAAATATTAACTCCCACATCTCTAAAGTATAAATATAACAATGCACTTTTCCTATCACTAAGTCCGGAGTTCTAAACATAATACTGAGTCAAATCTTTTCGCTCAATGGTAAATCTCGATAGATACGGAATTATACTGACAAAATCTATACATACTTTGGTATCGAATATCTCGAGCCCACTATCTCCTCCGAAGTCTCTGGGATAGATAATATAAGTGCGAGTCCAACCTTCTTACAGGTAAAGCCTCGCCAAAACAAACATAAAACATGTTGCGCTAGTCCAATCACTCCGATAGCCTTGCAATAAATGCTCATTATCGTACTAACCATTTCTATAACGTTTTATCAAAGATGATACCATACTCGTATATCGCATCACTACGACGAGTAACCTCAATAAGATACGTAACACTGTTAATATACACATTCATCCTTCGCGGATAGCACCAAAGAAAAATCCCTTTACGCTAGGGAAAAATATTCACATAATGGTAACATTTATAATTATATACATTAAACTCGTCTCACATGCTAATCTAGAAATGAACAAAATATGGTGACTCGCTTGTGTCACATAAACATGCCGCATCCTCTAAGGATACAACTTACACTTCTACCTTGTCAATCGTCTTGATTGCGCAAATGGTTCCGAACGTAACACGTTTACTCAAACCAAACGAAATTTCTTTAATCATTGCCTTTTTACTAGGCAACGTATTCTTGTCCTTTTACTCACTTTGGAACATATTATCGCGAGCGATCTCACTCCGCACAAAATACCTCAACACATAATCCACTTACCACCTGTCCTACTAACCAGGTTAGGATTGTCCTTCTCTCGGACTTTAGTAAACTCGATTCCTGTTAGCCATCCCGATTGTTCCCTTAGCTTTTTTAGGCCATAAAGATCATGTTACTATCTATAATAGTACTTACTGAATTTACCATCACTTGGTAAGAATTTAATTATCCGAATCATTTAAATGGGTCCCCTGATGTATATCCACATCCCTTTGTGGTGATATACCACCACCGTTGCATTCAGTCTTATCCTCGACTAAATTCTTCGATTTCTTTAACTTCCCACACAAGGAGCATTATCATCTTTATTGACAAAATACGACATTGTCAAGCTCTGAATTAGCCATCCATTAGAATTTCCTCCTCGAGTACTATCAACTATTATTACGAGTTGGTCTCCCACTTGGAGTCGTTTCCTCCACTCGTATCTACATCTTTCGATACAAAATTTGCTAACGATTAGGATTAATATTCACAATTGGACTTCTGTCATGCCCTCCCGCGATGAGTTTAGAACCACGTTTGCTTCTTACCCTGAACAGTTGAGGAAGGAACATACGGTCAACACTGTATCTAAGGTTCTCCTATAGGCATAGCATTCCACTTCTAAAATTGGTGGTTGACTCCAACCATTATAACTTCGTCCCGAAAGCCAAGAAAATTTTCTCTAATTTTCACTTTCAGTTTGCCACACTCTGTCCTATATCTAAACCTTTGGATACTTTACCTCCTTTGGTAAACACACATAATTTTCGCGTTTCTATAATTTCCCACTGACAGTCTCTACACGTTTTTGTAATATGTTAGTTAAGTTTACCCTCGCACCTCATTTGACTATAATGAAATTTGGAAATCATTACTGCGCCTTAGTCGCCTTGTTAGTCTTGGCTTCTCATGCCATAATGGAGGTGACCTCGGCTACGGTCTTCATCCTCGAATATATTTTATAATCTCAATTGAGCCCTGCCTCCTGAGGTACGCTTAACGGTTCTCTTCTTACATCCGTCATCGCTCGGTACACGCACACATCCAAATGAAATTAAAATTCACTAATGTATACACATTATAGCAGGAGAAGGAAATCTCGTCAAAGAAATCGACAATCCTAAACATAGGGGTCTATATCAAACAAAGCAACGCTGAAAGCATAATAAGCCGTACTGATCCTAAGGACACTAGAACCTGATGCTCTGATACCACCTGTGACACCCCGCCTAATTAAATACCGGGCGATCACTCCTTTATTAAATTAAAATCAAGGTGAACAGTTGGTTCATTCTTAGCATCACTGTCGTAAATATAAATTTTCCAAATTAAACACCCTAATTAATTAAGCTAGGTGTCAAAACCATTTTTAAACATTACTTTCCAAATTTTATTTTCAAAATAAATATTTAATTATTTACAACAATTTAATATTTAAAGAATCACACCACAATAATCCTGGAACATGTAATCCAATTAATTTAAACATTCAACAACTAAATCCCAACATTAAAACTTAAAGTAACACATCCAGACAGTAATAAATCCCAAAGTGACAATACTAGAAATAACTGAATCATAAAGTCCAAATAAACAACTGAATAATGGAACGGGCGACACATGCCCCACTAAAAGAATATGATAGGAGTGGAGTCAAATAGATGAAGTCGTCTAAGAAAGAGGCATGCAACTCCCACCTAAGCTGCAGCACGTTCCTTCCAAAGGATCCTATGCAAGACGCCCTTGTGGCTGGTAACCTGTAATATATACATATATATACAAGAGAGAAAGAGAAATAGAAACGGGTCAGAGCCCGATAGTGTATATGATTTAAAAATTCGTTTAGCAAGTATTTAAATTGATTACAGGCCAATGCAACAACATGTTAGTGCGACACTCTCTTGAGAAATTCTCACCTCTCTTCTAATGTGCACACCTATCGCACTAACCTTCCCAATGGTTTATCTCATCATATATTGCACTAATCTTCCCAATGATTTAACTTATCTTAGGTTACTCGTAAGATTCAAAACTGAAGAATATAATTGTTTAAGAAAATAACTTCATTTAATCACAAAGTTCTCATTTAAACCTTATTTACTAATAAAGTTTCCCAGTGTTCCATTATACTTTTCCAAAACAAGTACTTCTAATTTGAGTCATTATACATGTCTTACTTACCATAACACAGTAGGCAGTTTCCCAAATTTCAGAAGTTCATATATATATTAGATACTCGTATAATATATATATTCTAACAGAACCCCACATAAAGATTATGGTGCGGGCATACTCTGCTATCCAATCCCCGTATCAATCGTACTAAGGAAAATACAAGTTCGGAATCACTCTCGAACTATATTAATACATACACAAACAATATTGAGGCGAAGCATAGTTTCCAAGTCCAAGAGGTCAGCACATACCCCCGCGTCTCTTAGGACCGTGACTATCGATTCGATAGCCTGTACCTAGGATTCCTATCTTCTAGGGTACGAGTCAATATCCCCCATGAAAGCCCATTCGAGATATGACCATCCCAGCGCGGTAACCTCAGGGATAGTAAGTAGCGCGGGCATGATTTTCACAAGTATATAATATATGCATACACAATCATATAAATATACCACTTTTATTATATCAATTCAGGTTTATCCCATAACCCATATTCACAACATTTATCCTTATTTTCCCATTACTATTTATCACGTATAATGGTTCGTTTCTAACTTTAAATTCGAAGGGTTTTTCCAACTTACTACGTAACCCTCATGGACTCTATTCTCCCAAGTATAAATTCAGTAGGTATTCATCTATTTTCCATCGTAATCATTTTTACGTAATCTCTCCCTTTAATACAAGATTTCATCATCCCTTATGTAATTATCCCAAAAATACAATTCTCGTCTTACATTAAATGTCCCAAAAATTATTCATATGTCCTACTGTTCTTCCATATCTCCCAAAACATTATATTAAGGATGTCCCAGAATTATTTCACATTGAATTGAATTTAACTAATTTAAAAAGGGAAATAGGGGTCTACCAGGAGGGGTCGATCGATCGAGGTCTGGGGCTGGATCGATCGAACCTTCGATCGATCGAAGCTCTTGGCTCGATCGATCGATCAAGCAGGTATACAAATTCTGTAGTTTTACAGTTACGGGTTTCATCCTCTAACCTCAATCAATTCCATATTTTTCATTCCCAATCATCCCAGAATTTATACTACTAACATTATATCATCATATTAGGTATTTTGTACATAAAGCATGTAAATTTCCGTCACTAATCATGGATTAACAACCCAAAATTCATGTAAATATGAAGAACCCTAGAAATCTCTTAAACATGGTTCTAACACATCTTTTCCAGAATTTTCTTCTTCTAAACATCAAAATTTCGTGGTTTAATCCTTTACATGTTAAGGGTTTTCCAGAATACCAATCAATTCATCACTATATGCAATTTCCTATCTCAAATTTTAGGTTTTCTTCCATAAAACTCACCCTAATCATTCCTAGACTAACATGGGTGATGCATCAATGAAATAAGCAAGATAAACACTTGCGTGGGATTTTCGACGTTCTGGTTTGGTGCCGAATTTGGTGTGGTTGCGTTCCCCGTCGCGCGATCTACGTGTTGGTGGTGACGGCGATGCAATCGGAGGTATTCTTGGCCTAGAACTCCTTGGAGAGCTTCTCCTCTTCCTCTCCAATGGCCGTCATTTGTCTTTGGTTGTTCTAACCCTAGAAGACAACCTTAGACATCTGATATAACCCTTGAAATTTCGTGGGTTTAATTACCCAAAAATGTAAAATGTCCAAAATGCCCTCCCGGGGTGCTAAATAGGCCTAAAAATGCATCGAGACCCAAACTAAACCCCCGGGTATACTTTTCTGACTATGTCGACCCTTCCGGACACGTTGGCGAACTCAAAATGACTATATGGATAACTAAAAATATTTCACTTTTATTAATCAACATTTATTCCCGACGCGACACAGGCGCGTCCCGACTTAAATTTCCATAATTATCATTTTATTCACACGTGACAATACTATAAAAATAAATCTCTTATATTTCTATACTCATCCAGTAACATTCAACAAATAACAAATTTCCAATAATTACTAACTCTCGTCACGCTAGTAAATATTTAAAACAACATTCCGGATTAAAATTAATTTAATTATCTCAATTAAATTTAATTAATCCCTAAATTTAAAAGCCATGAAAATACGGGGTATTACAGTCATCAGCAAAACTCAAGTGATTCAGCCCCATTTCCTTGCTCTTCGGGTGGAAGACAAAATTAGGGTATCTGCTGGTTCTGTCCATAATGCAAGAGAAGGTCTCCATAACTAACAGGAAAAGGTATGGGGATAGTGGGTCCCCTTGCCTAAGGCCTCTCTTGCCACTGAAGAAACCATGAAGCTGACCATTTAGAGAGATAGAAAATCTAGTGGTAGTCACACATTCATGGATCCACCCCACAAACAAGGATGGGAAGCCCAGGTGCATAAGCAGCTTGAAGAGGAAATCCCAATTGATTGTGTCATATGCTTTCCTAAGGTCAATTTTGTAGGTGCATCTAGGAGGGTTCAGATCCCTTTGAAAATTCCTCATCACCTATTGCAGCAATAAAATATTATCAAGTATCTTAGAAATACATTTGTAAATGGTAGAACAACATGAAATAGGTCTAAAGTCATTCATGCCCTCAGGGGAGAGAACTTTGGGGATAAGAGCCAAAGTCGTGCAATTCCATTGCCTAGGGAGGAAATTGCTAGTGAAAAATAAACTAGTGGCACCTGACACCACCTCCCCAACCACCTCCCAATTTTTCTTGAAGAAGCAGGCATTGAAACCATCAGGGCCAGGGGCCTTATCAGAGCCAATAGAGAACATGGACTCCTTGATTTCCTCCTCATTGATGGGGGCTATAAGGTTCTCCCCCTGATTATGAGGGATTCTTTTCAAAACCACATCATTCAACAGAGGGGAGGGGTCCTCACCATGGTAAGAAGATCCAATCAAATCCTTGAAGTAGTTAACAGCAGCGTTGGTCACATTATGAGTTCCCTCCACAAGATTACCATTCTCATCTTGGATACTAATAATCTTTCTTCTAGCAGCATTTTGATTGGACTTTTTATGGAAAAAAGAGTTGTTCCCATCCCCCAATTGAAGCCACTTCTACCTAGAATGTTGCTTATAGTAATCATCTTCATCATTTCAAAAACTCAAATAGTTATTCATCAGGTGTCTTTCCTCCTCTTGAATACTAGTGTTTCCCCCATCCCTATCAAGCCTAACTTGGACCTCATCACCTTAGCCTCCACAACCCTCTTAGCAATCTGACTGAAAAACTTCTTATCAAAATTTTTCAAATTGGTTTTGAGCCTTTTTAATTTCTTACTTAACTGGAACATAGGGATGCACTCATCAATTACAGACCAAGCTTCCACCAGAGTCACCCTAAAATCATCATGGCCCATCCAGAAATTGTGGAACTTAAAAGTCTTAGGCCTACTTGTCTCAACCAAGGATAAGAAGATGATAATAGGGGAGTGATCAGAAATCCCACTAGGAAGGACAGTGGCCTGAGACTCAGGGTAAACAGTTATCCAAACATCATTTTGGAGCACTTTGTCCAGTTTTGACTGCACATTATTCGGATCCCCACTCTTCTTACTCTAGGTAAACCATATACCATAGGTGTCCATATCATCATCTTGGATATCATTGATGAAATTATTGAAATCACAGGTAGCCTCCCAATCAATCTCTAAAATCCCCTTCTTTTCATCATGGGACCTCACAATATTAAAGTTCCCAACCATCATCCACAGGTTATCATTCACCAAACCTTTGTTCATTCTTAAATTGTCCCACAACTCGATCTTCTGAGCAGGCAAGTTCTCCCCATAAATAAAAGAAGCATAAAAACTCTTATCTTTCCCATAGATACTCACAAAACATAACATTTCTTATGGGTGGAAATGAACCAATTGAACTTTCACACTACTTGTAATCCAACCAATAATAACTCTAGCAACTCCTCCCCCATCAGGGAAGTTATGAAGGTAATCCCAATTGACAAAGAAATTGTTCTTAATGCTACTAAGGTTATTTCTTCTAACTTTTGTTTCCACCAAGCAAACCACATCTAAATTATGGTCCGTAATAAGTTTATTCACTTCCTATTGTTTGTGAGGGGAATTTAGACCCCTTATGTTCCAAGAGCCTAATTTAATCATCCAAAACCCCTTCCCTTCCCTTTTTTTTCTACCCCTACTCTTCCCACTAGAGTTACCTGCCTCATTGTCAGCCTTCATCTTCTTTCCCACTAACTCATCCACTGCAATAACCCTTCTGGATAATGCTGTTGGTTATGGGGTTCTTTCCATATCTGCCCCACAACCAGGAGAGGTGACAATGGTCTCACTTTCAGTCCCCACCTCCACCACATGGTCTTCCTTATTTGTAGTACATTCAAAAGCACTGAATGAGTTAGAGGTGGTGATAGTGGCCTCATTAGCCACATCACCCCTCACCTCCACTTGGTCCTCTTTGGAATTCCTAGAAAAATCACCAACACCAGGGGTGGCACTCTTCCCTTCTTCCAAAAGGTTGGTCCTACTATGCTTATTCCCAACCAGAGTCCAATCCTCCTCTCCAACCTTCTTAGTTTGAAAAGATCTTCTCCCATTGGGCTCAGTTCCCTCTAGGGATTCCACCTTCTCCTTCCACGCTCTCCTTACTTTAGAACATTTGTTAATAGAATGGACAAAGATAATGCAATGGGAGCACACATGGGGAAAGCATTGGTATTCAATGTTGATAGTGGCAATGGTATCATCCTCCATCACAATGTCCACAGTCTTGGGGTAAGAAGCTTGGGCTTCTATATCCACACATACTCTAGCATAACTGATTCTCTTCAGGTCTTCAGTGTTTGTATCAGCATATAGGGGAAATCCCCACAGCACTAGCAATGTAGCTTAGCCATTTAGTAGTCAAAAATTATAAAGGGATGTTGTAAAATTTTACCCAGACTGGTACCTTTCCATTCAATTCATTATTCAAGTTGAAATTCGGTTGCCATTTCTGTAAAATCACCTGGTGACCAACCATATGCCAGGGGCCATTCTCCATAATATCTTCCCTACATGTATTGTTGTCAAACATGAAGAAGTAAAAGCCTTGTTCATGGGAAATAACTTAAGAAAGACCATGTTTACCCCATAGTTTGTGGCCCAAATGATTGCAATTGACCATGTGGAAAGGAAGCCTTCTGCCAAGGAAGTGTCCCACACAACTATTCTCCCACCTGGCATAACTAATTTTAGCAATCTCATTAGGTGGGCTAACTTGAACACCATTCTCATTTATCAGGGGCTTGTGATAGGTGAGTTTAAACTTCGTATCTCTCCTTTCAGCCACAACTGAGCTCCAAGATTTTTCCACAATGGGCTTCCCCGTACCGCTATGGTTTTCCCCTGAATTTTTATGACCTTCTAGGTCTTTTTTCTTCCCCATTTGGTTATTCCCAAACTTGTTTTCCATTGCCAGATTTGTACGGACCTTATACCCCATAGGGGCTGCAACTTTGTCTTTATTGAGCAAGGGTAAACCATTATTTATCCCCCTCTGAATGGTTAGAGTGGGCCCCTGAATGTCATCCATTTGACTAGATGCCTTAGTAATAGCAGTCACCTTGTTTGGGAGTATGTTATTGGACATGGGAACATCCATAATTCCCAAAGACCCATTTTGTCCACCCAAAGTACCTTCTATAACTAATGAAGACCCAGCTTCCCTGCCAATACTGGAGCTGTGGCAGGCATTTTCTCTACTCACTTCCATGATCTGGCCATATTCAATCACTTTAGAAAGGCTTGGGTTAGGGTTAGGGTTAGGGTTAGGGTTAGTCATGGATGGAAAGTTTGGTGGTGGTTGGGGAGAGGGGTTGTGTTTGGCTTAGAGAGAAGGAGGAGCATTTTTTAATGCCAAATTGTTTTTTCTTCTCTTGGAACTATCCTTAAGCATTTTATAGATTCAGTTGACCATTAAAAGTTCTTCTTCTTAGTCAGGGGATTTCTTGAGCATCATGGTCAGGGGCTTACTGATAAGGACATATATCTTCTCAAAAAATTTCTATAAAAAAACGCTAATCCAAAGCATAATCTTAGAGCCTTAACTATCTTAGGAAAGGACTAGTTAGTCTTGCCATCAATTTTACTTTTGTCTTAGGCAATGACCACTTCCATATTATCTTTCTAAATAGATGAATTAATGTATTTGTCGAGTACTTCGATGAAACATATCTTCACTTGTAACAAATTTCATTGTTACTTAGGCTTTTCAATCGTGTGTTAGATTTAGAAATTATTTAGTTGACATATTTGTTGAATTCATACTCTAGTGAAGTATATCTGAAATGAAACATTGATTCTTATTCACTGTATTATATATTCTCATGCCTAATTTTGCAATTTATTTTTTTCTTAGGATAGTATTGTGTATAATTCAAGGTGGTGATAATACGACAAGGGAGAAGATGAGTGATAGCCCATGGTTTCAGCTCCGATGGATTTTGGTACGTGTTTCCTTTATGTCTCCATAATAGATTTCTTTTACATATTAGATATTTTTGTATGTTACAATCTTTTGAAAATGTCGTATGTTACATGTTTGATAAAATGCTAAAGAGAGATTACCTTGGTGCAATGTCCTATCTGAGTTCTAGAATTATGTTTTGTTTGAAGCTATTTGGACTAGTTTTCAACGTGTTCCTCCCCTTCTGAAAATTTCTCTTCTTGTTTTATGTCTATAGCTAGCCACTAGGTTAATGCCCAAGCCTCTCGATAACTCTCACTGAGACTGCCCTCAACCGAAAGTGGTACATGGAGCACGTGCCCAGCAGCTAGCCTAACGATGTGAACTTCAAGCCACAAATAAGGCCCAGAGGTGACAGCAGCTTCAAAATCTATTAGTTTCATTTAATATCCTAAGTCATTTTTTATGTTTTTTATTTTCTTTTTCAAGTGAATCAGTTTTTAAGAAATAATATGGCAGTTGGTAGTTTGGCGACTTTTGGGGGTCATACAGTTTTTAGTTATATTGCAAGGAAGATAATGTTTTGAAAATTAAGTGCCATTTTTCATTAAACTTTTGGGACGATGAACTTTCTTCAATAATGAGGAATCCAAAATGGGTAAAAGAACTCCAACTAATTGTGGTAACAATAGGGGTAAAAAGAAGAAATAAAAGTGTAGTAGTAGATAATGAGGTATTTTCTATTAATGAGGAATTGAATAGCTGGAAATGGAATTTTATCTTATACGGATAAGAATATAGAAAAAGAAAATAAGCACACAAGTCTTATGGTAGTAATTTAAGAATGTATTGTATTAAAGTTTTAGAGTTCTTAGTCTCTTTCCGGTGTACACTCCAGAACTTCTAGAGTTCTGCTAGTTACCAGAAATGAAAGGTTGATTCATGATTCCTATTAGGAGCATAACTGTAAACGAAGGTCATCTATCATAGGGCCCAAACGGCCCCGTAAGAGGCACGAACACTTCGCATGGGACCAATGTAACTCGTAGGAACTGACCATGTAGTCATGGGTCTTACGGTTTGAGAATATGACGATAATTTGAAAATATCAAGATTAAACTTAGAAACTAGTCGATAAAGGGTGAAAACCCAAACCAACCCACAAATGGCCCTGTAAGAGGCACGAACACATCGCACGGGACCAATGTAACTCGTAGGAAGTGACAGCGTAGTCACAGGTCTATCGGTTTGAGATTATGACAATAATTTGAAAATATAAAGTTTAAACTTAAAAACAAGACGTTAAAGGGTAAAAACCCAAACCAGCCCCCCCAAATGGCCCCGTAAGAGGCACAAACACCTCGCACGGGACCAATGTAACTCGTTGGAAGTGACCGTATAGTCACGGGTCTTTTGGTTTGAGAATATGACGATAATTTGAAAATATCAAGATTAAACTTAAAAACAATCCGTTAAAGGGTGAAAACTCAAAACCAGCACCCAAACGGCCCCGTAAGAGGCACGAACACCTCGCACAAATCAAATGTAACTTGTAGGAACTGATCGCGTAGTCCCGGGTCTCCCTATTTGAGTGTATGACGATAATTTGCAAAAATCACACTTTGACTTGAAAACAGGCCGTTAAAGGGTGAAAACCCAAACTAGACCCCAAACGACCCCGTAAGAGGCACGAACACCTCGCACGGGACCAATGTAACTTGTAGGAACTGATCGCGTTTTCCCGGGACTCCCGGTTAGAGAATATGACGATAATTTTCAAAAATCAACATTGACTTAAAAATAAGACGTTAAAGGGTGAAAACCCAAACCAGCCCCCAAACAACCCCGTAAGAGGCACGAACACCTCGCACGGGACCAATGTAACTCGTAGGAATTGACCGTGTAGTCAAGAGTCTCTCGATTTGATAATATGACGATAATTCGTAAAAATCACATTTTGACTTGAAAACAGGCCGTTAAAGGGAGAAAACCCAAACCCGCCCCCAAACGACCCCGTAAGAGGCACGAACACCTCGCACAAGACCAATGTAACTTGTAGGAACTGATCGCGTAGTCTCGGGTCTCCCGGTTTGAGAATATGATGATAATTTGCAAAAATCAACACTTAAACTTAAAAATAAGCCGTTAAAGGGTGAAAACTCAAACCAGCACCCAAACGGCCCCGTAAGAGGCACGAACACCTCGCACGGAACCAATGTAACTTGTAGGAACTGACCGTGTAGTCCCGAGTCTCCCGATTTGAGAGTATGATGATAATTTGTAAAAATCACACTTTGACTTGAAAACAGGCCGTTAAAGGGTGAAAACCCAAACTAGACACTAAACGATCCCATAAGAGGCACAAACACCTCGCACGGGACCAATGTAACTTATAGTAACTGACCGCGTAGTTCCCGATCTCCCGGTTTGAGAATATGGTGATAATTTTCAAAAATCACACTTAGACTTAAAAATAAGCCGTTAAAGGGTGAAAACCCAAACCAGCCCCCAAACGACCCCGTAAGAGGCACGAACACCTCGCACGGGACCAATGTAACTCTTAGGAACTGATCGCATAGTCCCGGGTCTCCAAATTTAAGAATATGATGATAATTTGCAAAAATCAACACTTAAACTTAAAAACAAGACGTTAAAGGGTGAAAACCCAAACCAGCCCCCAAACGGCCCTGTAAGAGGCACGAACACCTCGCGCGGAAAAAATATAACTTGTAGGAACTGACCGCATAATCTCAGATCTTCCGATTTGCGAATACGACGATAATTTGAAAAATCACACTTTGACTTAAAAACAATCCGTTAAAGTGTGAAAATCCAAACCAGCCCCCAAACGGCCCCGTAGGAGGCACGAACACCTCGCACGGGACCAATGTAACTTGTAGGAACTGACTGCGTAGTCCCGGGTCATAGGGTAGAATGAGCTTAAATGAGAGGTCACCTCACCCCCGAGTGCATGGGGCTCTTGGTGTTATATCATAGTGAGTCATGTTAGATTAGGTTCGTAAGGGTCCGTGAGTCACGAGTTAGAAAGTATTGGATCATCGTTTCTCTACATATTAGAGCGTAAGGCATTTTAAGGTGAGTTTTTGAGTCATTTCGAGCTAAAAATTGGGAAGCGTTCCAACACTTAGTTTTTGAGAGGGTTTGAAAAAAAAATTAGGGAGCTATATTAGAATTGCGAACTGGTTCGCCCTGACCTTCTTTACAGGGTCTAACCGGTTCGGGCATGTCAGTTCATAAAAATTAAAAGCGGCAAACCGATTCGGGTCCTGTGCAAATCGGTTCAAATATCTGGGCAGTAACTTTCATATCCTATCCTATTTTTCCTTCGCTCTTCAATTCTAAAATTCATTCCCCCTTCCCATCCAAAATTTACCATCCACCCACATCCATTCCCCTTTTCATCGCCCTCCGATCTTCCCCCCAATCCATTACCCTTTCTTACCAAATTCAGCCCCTCTTCCACTATAAATACCACACCACCTCCACCATTCAACCCACCACTTCCATACTTTCCAAATTTATTCACTTCCTAATCACTCCCAATCTCCACCCCATGGCTAATCGTGAACCCGCAAATACGAATCCCTTGTCATTGAGGAAGAAGATGCCTACGTTTTTCGTTCTATCTAATAACGGAATTGGGTCTATGAGAATTTCACAGTCTACCGAACTCTGCACATTGAGCAGAAAGTCAATTTGTACCAGTGCCCAATAACCTCGTTTCTCTCTTCAACCGCCTCGTGTGGTCCCGCTATTTGGCCACCTTGGATGAGGCGGTATGTCCCGAGGAGTATCATCATTTCTATGACACATTTGTCAAGATTAAGAGATCAACTTGTGAGGCGCGAGTCGACCGTCAATGTGTTCCTTTTATGTGTCGGCTAGTCATCGACAAATTTCAAGAAAAATGAGTCCCCACCCCCTAATACGACAACCCCACCGCGGGAGCCGACCTCGATAAGAACACATGCCTTGCCCGTATTGCACCCGATGACAATTGGGTTAGGGACTCATTTTTGATAAGGGAACTTTTTGAGAAGGAGCGTTTGGCATTTCTTATCACTTGAGGATCCATCCTCCAAACCTCCAACAATTCAGCGATGCGGGTTCACCAGGAAAATTTTCTTTACCATCTCCAAGATGACGGCTCCCATATCCACCTCGGTGCACTTATGTACAATGAAATCGTTCATGCCGCTTATGATAAGATCGGTCAGGCATCCCTTCCTTATGTGCATTTCATTAGTTCCATACTTAGGGATGCCGTAATCGATCCACCAATTGCACTAGCCGTCTCCTGAAAGCCATTGGGAATGAATCAATCACTCAGAGCATGCGATAATTGGATGTTGTTCTGCCACCTTCGCTAGTGAAAGAGGAGGATGTCGAGATGATGGAAAAGGAGGAAGAATATGATGAGCCGGCGGATTCGGATTATGAGCCCGACTCGAAGGGGGTATACCGCCGCATTTATGCATTGGATGCTCGCTATGATACTTTAACGAGTGATTACTGCCGCGATTTTAGCGTGATGATGAAGCTTGAGGCGAAGATGTACCGCTTGTAAGTGGGACTAGGGGTCTCACTTTTGACCTACTTTTATGATCCTTATTGCTCGGAACTCAATGTACCCGACACATCTTAAAGGCCACCCCAGTTGCTTTCCTTTTCTTATGTTGGTGTTTTATCCAATTATGTAGTTCTTCATATGCTTCATTATTTTTTGGTTGTTTCGCAAGAACTATGTAATCCTATTTGTAATTGGTAGTTGTTACTAATACAAATGTTGCATTTTGATATTTATTGGTTTTCATTCCGCACTCTTCTTTTATTTTAGATTTTAGTCCTTTTTCATTGAGGACAATGAGTAGTCTAAGTTTGGGTGGGGGGTACACGTGCGTCCTTTTAAAAATATAAATTTCAAAATGCCAAAAAGTCCAAAATAATTACAAAATTTTCAAAAAAAAAGCCAAAAATATTTTTTAACCGAAATAAATAAAAATTGGAATTTAAAATTTTCAAAAATATCACTAAAATTTTGTTTGAAGTCTCAATTCACAAAAATCAAGAGCACTAAGCCGAAATCGACCAAAAACGGAAATTAAGCAAAAATTGACGACTTTACGAATAAGTGTGGAGATTAACGAACTCGATAAGATTCGAGCCTATCACTTTTTTTGAGTAATTAAATCAATCTGAGTTAATGGTTAACTCAACATTCATTTGAGTGTTTATATGAGTCATTGAAGATCTTGATTTCTTAGTTTTGATCGGTTACAAAAAACGATTGAGATGTCGTCTTGAAAACGCGCTAAAAGTAGCTCTAAATTAAAATATAATCTCAAGATGCATATGTAAAATAATTAGTAATTTAGATAAATGACGTTAGGACATCGTTTGTTACCCAGAAATATGAGACATAAAAAGTTGTGAAAATGTCCCTTTGCAATCCCAATTGAGCCAAATAAATTTTCCAAGCTCGGTTGATAACCCGAAAAACCCTAATTAGCCCAAAGTTGTGAAAATAAAAAAATTTAACAATTAAGTCCAAGTGGTATAACAAAAGGGGGTATGAAAAATAGAAAAAATATGTGAAAAATATGAGAAAAAACATTTTTAAAAAAACTAAGTAAATGCTCGAAAAAAGTGCCAACGGACATCATTAGCAAAATTTTCCAACTACGAATTTTCCAACCATTTTCATTTCAACCAGTGCACCTTATAACCCGAGAAAGTCCTAATTAAGACCTAGTAACGAAATTAATTACCGCGTGGAGATCTAAAACTCTAAAAGATAATAGAGAGATTAATTGGTATGGATAAGAGTTGATGTTTCCTATTTTCCAATAGTCGTAATCCGATGATGAGATCTATTTACCTAAAACATTTTGTCTTTCAAGTTGTATGCGTGAATTCATGTTCCATTACATTTACTCTTAAAAATCACGTACACCAAGAGAACTAGCCACATTTCGAGAGATTCTCTTGTGAGAGTATCCCATGAGAATTGAATCAAAACGAATTTTTGGATAGTAACGTAATGATCAATCGGTGGAAGTTAGTGGTTTAATTCTCGGATTTGCGAACACATACTACGAATTGAGACTCTTGAATATGAAATTTAGGTGACTATTTTTGTGGGAATGAAGTTGTACAATTTTTAAGTATTTTGATTTTACTTTGCGTTGAAAAATAAATTTTGTGGGTATATTCAATGCAAACCCTCACGAGACACCACTCATCCTACTAGGATAACCTAGGGATTTAACGGCTTGTTGGATACACTAAATGAAATCACTCGCTCACAAAAAAAGTATTTTATCCTGAATAAGATGTTTTGTATAAGTGTTTGATCTTGCATGACTCTCTTATATTACTCGGAACGAGAAAAGTTCTAAGTTAGGGGGGTTTGATTCAGCATAAATTCATCACATTTATTCCCATTATTTAGCTACATTTATCATCTCGTTCGTTGTTAGTTCTATGATTTCATCTCATATAATTGCTACTAATGATTTCCTATGAGTACATTGTATTTCGCGTATTTTCTTACTCTGTGCAGATATTCGATACACTTGAAAGCGAGAAAGACACCAGAATGAAGATTGGAAATCCGGAAGCAAAGTCAAGGGCAAGTTTGTAATTGCACAGCTGGAATCCGAATGCATAACCTAAAGAGAAAGGAAGTTCATAAGCTCACAAGCACGTAGTAAGAAACGCACTCAAATTTGAGTCCCAATTGAGACGTTATGAAGACAAGAAGAAGAGAAGAATTCAAGAAAGAAAAATAAGGAAAAATTAAAGTTCGAACCGATTTGGTCCCAATGGGAACCGGTTAAGTTTAACATAAAAATTCGGCCTTAGTACTGTAATTGCGAACTGGTCCACCCCTTTTATTAAAGCTAGTGCGAACTGGTTCGGTGATCTGATGAATTTTACATTTTTATCCTTATAAAAATAAGAGTTGTGCATGGTTTGAACTCTTGTAAAAATGGGGTATTTGGATATCTCCTTTATTCTAAAGATAGTTTAGATAGTTTTTACCTTAATTTGAGAGCAAGAAGGAGGTAAGAACCCTAGGAGATTTATTTTCTTATGCAAATTACATGATTTTGGATGCTTTAAAGCCATTCTTCAATATAAGTTGTCTTCTTACCTCTTGTTCTTCACTGATTACATAATTTTCTGGTATTATTCATAAAGTTAGTGGTATTGATCTATCTTTGCATCTTATTTATAATTCTATGATAAATATGAATACATGTAACGTAAAAATCTTGATAATTTACACTTTTACCATGTTCGACTAAGTTTTTAAGGGTTGGGGTATATGAAACCCACCCGAGGTGTTTCGCATGCATATAGAACCTATTTTGGAATTAAATGAATAATTGAAATATGATATTTTGTTCGTGTAATCATCATAGGACTTTTAACTTTGTTTGTCCTTAGTAACCGAAGTATTTAAGAGTGCGACGCGCATACGAATAATCTTATCACGTGCCTATATTTTAATCTTGATCATGTATCGTGTGGGTTAATTCCTCCATATATGTGATGCTTGAAAGTAATTGAAGGGTTATTTTCAATTAAATGTTTAGCTCTTGATACATTTGTGACACCCCGACTAATTAAATACCGGGTAGCTACTCCTTTATTAAATTAATACAAAATGCCAAGTTGGTTCAGTTGATAGCATCACTGTCGAAAACATTTTTAAAAATTACTAACCACCTAGTATTTAAAAAGTAAGATGCCAAATTTTAAGTTAAGTCTGATTAACATACAATAAAATAATAATGGAAGAACAACATAATCCATTCACCATAACGAAGAAATGAAATAATCAACAAATAGTAATAAGTCCGAAGGAAAACTCCTCACAACAATCTCACAACTGAAAAAATTTGACAAGTCCAAATCCTGAATTAATTACATGCCAGAAGTCTGAGTAACTGAAATAAATGAAATGTCTCTAAAAGAAATGGGCGACATGCCCTACAACTGATAAATACTAAATATAGAGTCAAGGTAGATGAAGCGTCTACAAGCAAAGTCCTATAACTTCCACAAACGGCTACAGTTCGTCACCTGAATGAGAATCCTAAGCATGGTGTCCTTGTGGCTGGGCACCTAAAATGGTTTTTACAAAAATAGATTTGAAAGCAAATGGGTCAGAGCCCGAAAGTGGAAATCATTTTAAAAACATCAAGTGTTTTAATAAAATTAAAACATTAAATGCAAAATACATGTTAGGACGTGCACTCACATGAAATTCTCACCTCTCGACTACATGTGCACTCCTAACGTACCGTACCCATCTAAAAGACATACATATCTAAACAAACCGTAATAAGTTCTACCCCTTACTACTCGATTCCCATTTTACATTCTAGCGTTATCAAATCAATAGAGGGCTTTACTTAAACTCAGATTCTCAATTAGTAATACAATTCAATATCGGTTAACCCGTTATGTCTTCCGAAAACATTACCATAATTATTCACAATACCAACATGGAAGTTCCCAATTAATTAAGTGTATATTATTCACGTCATAAATATACAATACAAGCACCCCGAGACTAGCTGCGGTGCACACATACTCTGCTATCCATCCCGGTACATCACGTACATAAGGATCACGCATTCCGAATCTCTCAGGAATCGTTCTCAGATAACATCACAAATAATGGAGGCGAACACAGTCACATCACATGGGTCACGCACATACCTACGTTCCCACGATCAGCAGACTTATTAAGATCCCAATAAGTCCTTCTCGGACCTATGTTCATCGAGGTACCAATCTAAATCCGGGCAACACAAGGATAAGAAGGCCCTAAGCGAACGTAAACCTCCCGTGATAGCAAGTATGGTAGGTATGTCATACACATAAAATCATATACATATACTAAGTATGCACACATCTTAGTATCACCATAATTTATTTATAGTACACATCTCATTCTCGTACCGACATATAATGCTACACAATTTATATGCTCCCGGTTAATATAATTATTTAGGCCATCAATAGTTCTCGCATTGTAATAGACACTCACGTCCTACTCCACAATTTCCTTTAGGTTCAAACTACACTTCTAAGTTTTACTCCTCATTATATCCCAAATATCCCAAATATATCACTTAATCCATAAGGGAGTGTTATCTCTACATATAAACAAGGTTACGGGACACTCGGGATCAAAACAGGCTAAAAATCCTAAACTGTCAACTCGTTAGAAGTCTCGTTCGAACGAGGCTGTTCGAACGAGAGTTCGTTCGAACGAAGTGGTCTATCTAACGAGATCTCGTTCGAATGAAGTTATCGAACGAACATCACCCTCGTTATAAGTCAAAGGTTAACTCGTTAGAAGCTCGTTCGAACGAGCTCGTTCGAACGACCTGGGCAGGTCTTCTAACGAGTGGCCAGATTCGAGCCCAGATTTTCCTTAACTCGTTTTTCCAACTTTTCTTCACCTCTAATCTCCTCTAAACATCAAACCAACAATGTACATGGGTTCTAATCAATCCTAAATATACTTAGGTCATATTTTAACGCATTTTGTGGGATTAATTTATCCTAAATCTCATCCAATTATTAAATCTCCACATCTTCTTCCCCAATCTCAAGAACATGAACCCTAGAATTTAAATTCATCCATAGGCATAAATGAATCCGTTTTTATGGTATAAAAGATATATTTTTCACTGACTAATCATCCTAATATTGTTCTACATGCAATCTCATCATAAAATTATAAATCTCTACATCAAATTCAATGGGTTTTATCATTCTCCAAGAACAAATGAAATTCTGTCAATTTCCTACGCATAGAAGAAACATTCTTCGTAATAAACGAAATTAAACCACTTGCCTTATGTGTATCTCTGATTTTGATGTCGAATTGATGAACGATTCTTTCTCTCTCTGCAGAATTCCTCTCTCTCTCCCTCTACAAGCTCTTCTCTAATGGTGGCAATGGAGGCTAGGGTTTGTCTTAGGAACTTTTGGGGCTAATTCTAATAACCCCCGTAGCCCAATAAGTCTTAAGATGTGGTTAGTGGGTTTAGTGGGAAATTACAAAGTCATCTTTTTAATTCCCAATTTTCGTAGGTTTTAATTCCCAAAAATTCAAAATTACCAAACTACCCTTTTTGGTTGCCGGTATGGCCTAAAAATACCCTGGGACCCAAACCAAACCCCCGGCTAGTGTTTTCTGACTATTTTGACCCTTCCGAACGCGTTGGCGCACTCAAAATGACCATAAGGTTAATAGAAATAAAATTCACTTTTATAATTAACATAATTATATTGCTGACGCGACTGTCACACGCGTTCCAATAAAATTCTCAAATTGCTGTATTTCAATCTCACGACAAGTTTCACAGTTCAATATTCATATATAGCCATATATACTCATTAATATCAAATACCAACTCGCATCTCACTGGTATTTTTATCCGGATTAATTTCCAATTAATACTCATTTAATTCAATTAATCCCATAAATAAATATCATAAAAATAAGGGGTATTACATACTCCCCCCTAATAACAGAATTTCATCCCGAAATTCAGAACTAGAAAGTACCTAGTAAGAATAACTCTGGATAACGTTCGTGCATCTCATCCTCGCGCTCCCATGTGGACTCCTCGACATTATGATGTCGCCACTGAACACGCACTGACGGAACAATCTTTGACCGCAGTTTCCGCTCACTTCGGTCCAAAATAGCAATCGGCCCCTCCTCGTAGGAGCTATCAGGCTGGAGATCGATGTCCTCCAAGGCAATGTGAGAATGATCCAAATCATCTCTAAGATATTTCCTTAGCGAGGAAATATGAAACACATTGTGAATCCGATGCAAATGCTCCGGTAACCCAAGCCTATACGCAACCGGTCCAATCCGCTCAATAATAGGAAATGGTCCCACATATCTCGGTGCCAACTTCCCTTTATTCCCGAAACGCATAATCCCCTTCATAGGAGATACTCTGAGCAAAACCTGGTCCCCCACTTGGAACTCCCTGAAGAACCTATTCGCATCAGCATAGCTCTTCTGCCGATCCTGAGCTACCCGAATGCGACTCCGTATCAATTCTATCCTCGCCGAAGTATACTGAATCACTTCCAGCCCAAGTAGTTTGTTGTCCCCCACCTCCAACCAACATGCTGGGGAACGACAAGGTCTACCGTACAGCGCCTCAAATGGATCCATGCCAATGGTGAATTGGTAGGAGTTGTTGTAAGCAAACTCCACCAGTGGAAGATACTGCTCCCATCCACCCCCGAAATCAATGATGCACATACGTAGCATGTCCTCCAACATCTGGTTTGTACGCTCGATCAGTAAGAAATATAAAAAAAATTATTAGTTCTAAACTAAATAATGAAACTAATCCAAAAACGATTCTTGCAGCATTGTTCGTGATGAACTTCAGTGTGTAGTATGGATGAAACATAGATATGAAAGGGGGAAAATGTATGGCATTTTTGAAAAGGAACACAAAATAAGCAAAGCATAGGTTTAAAGGAAACTACCTCATTTATAACAAAGAATAAGAATTAAAAAACAAAATAAAAAAAATAGTTTGAATATGTGCAAATTGAATCTAGTTCAACCATGAAATACAATGTGCATTACATGTTTTGAACCCAACAACACATAATAGAGAGGGATACGAACTATATACCTAAGATGAGCTCCTGCTGTCATAAAAACCACACAGAAAATGGTTATAAATAGAAAATGCATAAGAATTAAAAAACAAAATTAAAAAAATAGTTTGAATATGTGCAAATTGAATCTGGTTCATCCATGAAATACCTTTTGCATTACATGTTTTGAACCCAACAACACATAATAGAGAGGGATACGAACTATATACCTAAGATAAGCTCCTGCTGTCATAAAAATCACATAGAAAATGGTTATAAATAGAAAATACATAAGAATTAAAAAAATAGTTTGAATGTGTGCAAATTGAATCTGGTTCGTCCATGAAATACCTTTGCATTACATGGACGAACCAGATTCAATTTGCACATATTCAAACTATTTTTTTTAATTTTGTTTTTTAATTCTTATGTATTTTTTATTTATAACCATTTTTTGTGTGATTTTTATGACAGCAGGAGCTTATCTTAGGTATATAGTTCGTATCCCTCTCTATTATGTGTTGTTGGGTTCAAAATATGTAATGCAAAAAGTATTTCATGTACGAACCAGATTCAATTTGCATATATTCAAACTATTGTTTTTAATTTTGTTTTTTAATTCATATGCATTTTCTATTTATAACCATTTTTTGTGTGATTTTTATGACAGCAGGAGCTTATCTTAGGTATATAGTTCATATCCCTCTCTATTATGTGTTGTTAGGTTCAAAACATGTAATGCAAAAGGTATTTCATGGTTGAACCAGATTCAATTTGCACATATTCAAACTATTTTTTTTATTTTGTTTTTGAATTCTTATTCTTTGTTATAAATGAGGTAGTTTCCTTTAAACCTATGCTTTTCTTATTTTGTGTTCCTTTTCCAAAATGCCATACATTTTCACCCTTTCATATCTATGTTTCATCCATACTACACACTGAAGTTCATCACGAACAATGCTGCAAGAATCGTTTTGGGATTAGTTTCATTATTTAGTTTAGAACTAATAATTTTTTTATATTTCTCACTGTGCCAGAATCTTTCTCATTATGTAGTTTATAACAGTGATGCACTAATCTGGTATGCTTTAGTTTTAAGTTCATGTCCTCAGTGGTCTTACGATGAATCTTGGTACTGAATTGATTTGGTAATTTACGCTCTTCAATTCTTTTGTTAAGGATGTAGTTGTGTTTAATGTCGACTTGAAGACCTAACAAATGATGACTAGGATTCGTTTGAAGCGTGTTTTGGTATGAGGTGGAATTTTTCCTATGAAGTGTACAAACACCTATTAATTTATCATGCTTTACTTTAGTAGACACACATGGCGTTGCTTATTTTCTATACTTTGATATAATCATTTTTTGAGGTGTGATTTAGACTTTCTGCATCCACATTATTGTTTGGATTTAGGCAACCCATATTTGTAACTGTGGTTGTAGTTGTATAGTGATGAATAAAATAAGGCTTTGGACCTGGAATTCAATTTGAGTTCTTCAACTTTAATATTTGATATAGTGGAAGTTTTTTCCTACTTGAAGTCAATATTTTTCTCCACTAGAAGTCACAATATTTTTTTAAGATTTTCTCTTCTGGATGCTAAGACTTGATGTTTTCAATGGTAATAACCTAACTATAGAGGAAGTATAATGTCCAGTTTGATCCCCATCATTCTTCATACTCGAATTCATTCATGTTGTTTCAAAATTTTATTCGAATTCGAATGTTTAGTATAGTATTATATCGTGAACCTTCCTTTTGTTTAGAACTGTAGGTTTCCTCATTACCTAACATTAATTTCACTTTGTACAATCTTTCTCACTTTTCAAGAATTTTTCTTTCTCACTTTTTCAAGCGTGTTTCTTTCTCACTTATCATCGCTCTAATAAGGAATTTTTGATATGTTATTTCCCCTGTTTCTTTCCAAATTTAATTGATATTTCCCCTGAATTGTCGTTGTAGACTAGGTCCGCAATAGGGTTATTTTCACGTTTTGAAATCATCCCTAACTACTTAATGTTTGGTAGGTAGGCTTCTAGCTTTTGATTGAATGTTAGGAGAGTATCTCCCTTTTTTCATATATATTTTTTGGTTATTTGTATTTTATAAGTCAAAGTTGCATACCTCTATTGAGTGATAAAATCAAAGTCGCATTCATGATGCTTAATACTGATATTTTTCGCTGCTTACTACTAATTTGATGTTTAGATTCTTGATGCTTAGTACTAAGACGCTTAATACTGGTATACTTGGTTTCTTAATAATTCATGGAAGCACTGTGGGAAAATTGTCTCCTTATTCTGTTTTAAGTTTTCTGCATTGGAAGCTACAATCATCACATTGATATGGCATACTAGAGGGAGTTGCATATGCATTGGCAAACAAAATTTGGAAAATTTGACTTTATCCAATGTCAACCCTATGATTCTTTTAAAAACCACTCTCTAACGTGTGATTGGCATGATATATACACGGGGCTATTAAATTTTGATTGGCATGTGTGGGCCAATTTGGGGATATGTGATGAATGGGAATTGTGTTAATTATGGTTATGACATGATATATACATGGGGCCTTAACTTATGGAATTTTTGATTGCTGGATAGATCTGAGTGTTTTTCAATCATACACCTGAGTATTTGATAAATTTTTAATTCATTAAACACTAAGATGTATAGAATTGAGTGTTTTTTATCAAGCACTCAGATGTATCTGAGATGAATAATCATACATCTGAGTATGCACGTTTGATAACTACTCTTCTAGCAAACACTCAGTTGATAACACGTTTGATAACTCCTCTTCTATCAAACACTCAGGTTTGATAACTTCTCTTTTATCATACACTCGGATGTATATCAAGCACTCAGCTTTTTCTATCAAACACTCAAATGTATAAGTATGCACGTTTGTATAAGCTCAGATGTACTCAATTGCTCTTCTATCATACATCTGAGTGTTTGATAAAAAAATTCACAGGCATACATCTGCGTGGGATAGCAATATCGGAGCATTTTTTCTCTGTACTGTACTAAATCATTTCCCTAAGTGAGGTAACCTTTTACTTCTGCTGTGAGAGAGAGAATTGGAACACACACTCATCCCACCTGCTGCGGACGCAGCTGATTATGGGTTGCGCCACAGCTCATCTCTCTCACTTTGTTGTAATACATTAGGATATTTATGCTGTCAACTGATTTTCTATTTCTATGTATAGTATTCTGGGGTGTTTATTAATATGTTTCTAGGATTTGGATATATAATTTTTTTTTAAGTACTCATAAATAGTAAGATACGGAAATTCATTGAACTATTAGCATTTGTTGCGAGACCATGGTATTTTTTGATTTGCCTATAGGAACAAATTGTAGAGATAGGGAAGCTTGGGCGAGGAGGATAATGAGGATGCTGCAGAGGAGAGGTTTTTGCGCCATGGTATGAGGGAGTTGGGGTCTGCATTCGAATCGACAACATATGAGGATAAGCGTGGGGCTGGGAAGGAGGAGGTTACAGGGCTTGGGTTGTAGGAAGCACATGGGCTTGGTTGGTAAGATGAGCATGGAATCACAGATGCAGATCCCCCCACAAAATCCATGTGCTCCTCAGGCTTAAATCCCTACAGAAAAATAGATGAGATTAGGGGAAAGAATTTATTACATTAATTGAATGGTCTTATATTCCATTTCTTAGTGCACGGACATTGTACAAACCAATGATATTCAAATGTACATCCATCCCTTATGGTTTATGGAAAAAACTAGGATAGTTACCCTTAACAAACATTTCTATTACTTTGAAAAGTTCACGAGCAAGTAAGGAAATACCTGATTACACAATTATTAGGTATCTCAAGTGTAATTACACAATTCTCAGGTACCTCTATTTGAGATACCTGATCACACAATTCTTAGGTATCTCAAATAATTAGTAGTAGCTATCAATTCTTAGATATCTCAAATATGTGATGGCATAATTAGTAGCAACTATCTATTTGATAAGTACCTGTAATCAAGTATATACAAAATACGTGAGCAACCCTGAATAATTTGTAACAACCTTATATAATTTTTCCATTTATTAGTGTTCTTATATGTGTTATAGGTGTATTCAATTTGTGGCAGCCCTATATTATACACCACTTTACAAGTGGTCAAGTTTATAGAAGCCCTATATATTGATGATTTGGAGTACATTTTTTATGTCTTTGTGTTGTGTTGTGTTGTGTTAGAGCATTGAGTATATGCTGCACAACATTGAGAACATGTGTTATGTTGTGTTAGAACATTAAGTATATGCAGCAGAACATTTAGATAATTTAATGTTGTGTTGTCTTCTGTTATCTAATTATTTTTCATACCTACAACAGAAGATTGAGTATATGTTATATAATCTTAATGAAGTAGTTAAGAGGATTGATCATGAGCATGAGGAAGCCAAGTCTTCTGCTAAAGAGAAGCAACTTATGTATAAAACCTTCGTAGTTGAAGTGTCATCGCTTGAACAATCAATTCACGAAATGCCAATAATCAGAAGTGGATGCCAATAATCGCAAAATGCCAAGGTTACTTCCATATGAAATGATCATAATCAGGTTGAATATGAGCTCAACGCGAGAATTTTTTACACATGTACCTCAATTAGATTTTCCTAGACTGTATAAGGCAGCTGATGCATTTGTTTTGCCATCCAGAGGGGAAGGGTGGGGCCGCCCCATTGTGAAGGCCATGGAAATGTCTTTGCCGATGATCACTACCAAGCCTTTTGAATCAATTTGTTTGAATTTGAATCTTTTTTATTGCTATAAATTAGTTTGTGAGGATCTATTTTAAAATATGTTTATTGTATCGAGAATTTTGTTTTATTTATGCAGGTCCCTTCATTACAAATCCTTCTTAAGAAGCACAGTTCGGGGTATATATTTTCTAATTTATTTTTGTTAATATGACTTGGAGTGTATATTGTCTTATGATAATTTCTATTTTTTTAGGTGTAAGGTTCATCGAAGGACTGCGTGGCTATTGGTAATGTTCATGTATCTTAAATAGCTTGACATTCTGACCATACATTACTATGAGTTTAATATTGTCTATCAAGTAAGTAAATTTTTTGAAGTATGTTATTAATTTAATATGAACGTAGCCCTTCCTTAAGCATGTATCTTTAATCAAATTCCCATTACTGAAATAATAATCTACCTGGCTCACTATCTTACTATGCAACTGTGATTACTCTCGCTTGGATGCAGACCACAGGGTATGTGTTGGCATTTTTATCCTCTAACGGTTATTATGCATCTAACTTTTTTTATCCTCTAACAGTTATTGTACCTCGCTTCATATTTGTTTAATGATATTGTATTTGGTAATGTGAATTTATATTTGATACCTTCTTATCTTATATAATGTGAATCTTGATAAACTCTTTTTAATTTTCCTCAGGGCAATACGATTACATCCCAACTTCAAAGCCTTTCGTCAGTAAGTGTTCTTTCAATTTTACAGACTGAATTGGCACATCCTTGCGATGGAAAATGCTTACAGCAAGGGCTGCGAAAGCATTTATCTCGGTGAGTACATTAGAGAAGTTTTGAACCATGAGTGAGTTTGTGATGAAAACTATTTTGGTATTTGTGAGAACTATTTTGGCATTTTTACCTTTCATAACAAATGATCATACACTATGCAATTTGTTATAAACCTCCCTTATGGAATGCGATTATATACCTCGCTTATAGCAGATGATAGTAGGTGTTTTTCAAATAATGAGATTATATAGTTGTATATGGTTCATTGTGATGGACTCCCTCAATTGGTTTCACATAGGATCATTTGTTGTATCATATTGAAATTGTAAGACGGGCCCCCTTTCAGGTCAGATTTGGTGGCAACCTATGCACGTCTAATTGTGAAAACATGAGGACAAGAATCAAGATTACGTTGAAGTAAGTCTAATTTAATTCATACAGTTTCCATGTTAATTTGTGGCATGTTATATTTGTTAGTACCTATTTTTATACTTTTTTCCCATTGATCATCTATGCTTTAGTCTTCCTCTAATTGAAGTCAAACATGACTGTCACTGCTGCTTGAAGAGAAGGCGTAATTCCTTACTAGGTTGGAATCATGAGTTGTCTAAGTTTTTCCAGGTCCGAGAGCACTCCCAGTGCGGCCTGACAACTTTATGTTGACCTCAACCCAGCAATCTTTGAATATTGCAATTGCCTTGCGCAGTTTTTAGATGGCTTATATTTAATACACTCGGGGGATAAACAACATCTTAAGGTATTTAACAGAGGTTTTTATACAGCCCCCTACCCCCTTCCTCACTCACACACACGTACACACACACAACTCTCCCTCTTCTCTCCCCCTCCACCGCCTCCGCCCCGTTCCCTCCCCCCTTCCTCACGCACATAAACACACACATACAACTCTCCCTCATCTTCTCCCCCTGCCCCACCCCATCCCCATTCCCCACTCACACACGCATGCACGCACACACGCACAAATCTCACACCCCCACACATTGGTACCTTCACATGAAAAAAAGTACCCCGCCCCTCCCCCCTTCCCCACTCGCACACATGCACAAATCTCACACCCAACCAATTTCCTCTTCCCAATAGGTTGTTATTTGTAATTTTTATCGAAGTTGATACAATAGTTTTCTCTCCATTTCTGTTCGATATTTCCACAGTTTGAACTTTTTATCGAATAACATGGCTAGGAAATTACTATTAATTTTTATTGTTACCCACTTTTCAGCTTCACTACAATAATGTAATAACATGGCTAGGAAATTACTATAAATCTTCTTTTCCTTGGATGCAAATAAGATTAGGATGAAAAAAGCTCATGTATGTTACTGATTGTATATTTACTTATGTGATTT
Source organism: Sambucus nigra (assembly GCA_949130495.1). Classification (NCBI taxonomy): domain Eukaryota; kingdom Viridiplantae; phylum Streptophyta; class Magnoliopsida; order Dipsacales; family Adoxaceae; genus Sambucus; species Sambucus nigra. Next base: position 9,432,264 of record OX422214.1, read on the forward strand.
TTTATTTGTTCGAGAAACTGATTAATTATGTTTATTATTTGTCAAATCGTACAGAAAATAGAGAGGGAACGAATGATAATGGCGAGAGGTGGGAAGAAGGATGGGAAGACAGCAGTAGTAGCTCTCACCCCATCCAAGATGGTGGTCAAACACCACGGCACAGACATTTTGAGGAAGTCCCACAGAAAGAATAAATTCATATTCTCCTTTCTCGGCCTTCTAGTTCCCATCTCCGAATTTGGGATTTTTTTTATTGTTGGATTTGTTGTTACCCCTTAAATAGGGTGGATAGTTCAATAAACAAAGGAGACTATGCCCAATTTTTTTTAAAAAATTGACTCTTTGTTTTTTTTGAGACACATTGAATTTGATTGATGAATATTGTATATTTCATTTTATAAGTGAATTTGTTTGATGAATTTAGACAATTTGGATGTTGGACTATTTTTTAGTTGTTAATAAGGTGAATAGTTCCACAAACAAAGGAGATTATGCCCAATTTTTTTAAAAATTTGACACTTTATTTTTTTGACACACAATGTGAATTCGATGGATGAATATTGTATATTTCATATTATATGTGAATTTATTTGATGAATTTAGACTATTTGAATGTTATTGGACTATTTGTTGTTTGTTAAGCATGGTGAATAGTACTATAAATAAAGGATGTTATGGCCCATTGTTTTAAAATTACACTTCGAAATTTTTGTGTTTCGCTATTACGTACTTTGAAAAATTGTCGTCGTTTCGCGATTACGTACTTTGAAAAATTACGTCGTGCCTTCAGGCACGGGCATACACCATTATATATATATAGCAAGAAAGGGAAAAATATAAAAACGGGTCTGAGCCCGATTTGTAAAAATATTTTGCTAGTGCATAAATGCTTATTTAAAAAATAGGTTTTATCTCATATTTAAATTGTTATCGCACTCCCATTAGATACCCATCACCCCTCTTCTAATAGTGCACACCTAACGCATTCATTTAAATCTTCCTAGTTAAGCTACATTGCCTAACTAATCTAATTCACCCGCTAGCTATAAACCTCGACAACTCGAGTACTAAGGGCTAAATTCCTCTCCATTCTCAACACTGCACTGCATTCGTATGTGGGGTGTCTCGCGAAGCGAAATGCAAACAAGGAACCCCCCCGATACACTACTACTTGACAGTGTTGTTCGTCGATATCCATTAGACCCTCAACACATGACGTGTATATAGGACTCATATAGACATACAATAGTGTGTGTGTGTGTATATATATATATATATAACTTCATTTTCATTGTCATATACATCCGGATCCAAATCTACCGGAGAAGGGAAAAAATACACCTTATTAGGCTTTTCACTTTATATACTTGAATTTACAATAAGATGATTGGTTTTCCTATACAACCAATATACTATACTCATCCAATACATAATTATACCTATTTCACACATAAGTATAATAACCATCCCATCGAGCTATAACTCAAGGATGCGGTCTCTCAATGCTATCATCTTCCAGGGTATTACTCACATACCATCCAGGGGACCACCGGTAGGACTAAATGTCACCTACTTCATGGTCAAAACCAAATCACAAAATCTGGGAAGCGATCATAGCTCCTAACCGACAATGAGATGAAACATACCCACGACGTCTCACCCCTAATAAAAATCACACAATATAACAATGGACAACTATGACCTGGGGACTATCCACACCCTGCTCCTCAAGCTAGGGGCTCACCCTCATCGAGCAACTTCCCATGATAGCATTAGAGGGGGTATGCTTCACACACACACACACACACACACACACACATATATTACATCATTCCTCACATATATACATGGCCAAAATTGCCAATCTCATAATAATATTTAAGTATTTTCCTACTTAAATATGCCTCACACCTTAATCGTTGTTGGGAATTTTATATACTCTCTAAATATCTCGATTCATAATCGTATGATAAGTATACTCTCAACTTATCTTTAACCTATAACCTAATTTCCATCCTAGTCACCTAGTAGGAGTTACTCACTAATTCAATACACACTTATGTTTTCCCATTCGCATGATTATTTAGCTATAATCGCTCGCTAAAATACTCCCTCGGGTGTCCCTCACTCTGAACATCCATTAAATAAGTCTTGGATTTTACCCAATTAATCCAAGGTATACATTTCACTCCAATAATAATTATTTAAAAGTCCCCGCTTATAATTCAGGAAATCCCAATTTTCTAATCCTTCAATTTGTCTATTTCCCCCGAAAATATACCTTAGTGCCACTCAATTATAACACCCTCCTAGCCCCTATAAGTTTCCCCCAAATGGATAGTGATGAATTACTAGATAAATACTTATTTCTGCACGTGAATAAGCTAGAACAAAAAAAAATTGGAAACCATCCCATATAATTAAGCCTACGCAAAAATTGCCAAAAATCCTGAAGGATCGATCGATCGACCCTTGGCCCTCGATCGATCGATGGTCGATCGATCGATCCTTTTCCCTCAATCGATCGATCACTTAGAAACAACTTCTTCTCCGAGAAGTTGTTTCAGCCATTAAAGCTTCTCCCAAGCTTTTGTCTCCTCACATAATGTCCCCCATCCTCAATCAACTATATATACACAATCTATGAGGTTCCTAAACATCCTAGAACCCATTATCCACAATAATTATTAATTAAATCCTAAGTTTTCCAATTGGGCTATTTTCCGGGGTTAATCCACTAAATTTTTTCAAAAACCCATTTTCATTCACAAAAACCCATCCCGAAAATCTTTATGATTTGTCACTACCAACTACAATATGAGATTTGTGCTTTAAACGAAATAAGCAACTAAACACTTGCCTCGTGGATAAAATTCGATGATCTCGAGTCGAATCCCTCAAAGTTTGGTCGGAATCTCTCTTTTCTCTCCTCTTTTCCTCTCCTCTTTCTTTTCTTCCTTTTCTTTCTCTCTCCCTTGCCTTATATAAGGAGAAAAAGGGTTTATCCCGTATTAAACCCAAAAATGACTCGTTTACTCAATCATAAGTCCCTATAAGCCCAAAAATTCTTGGAGCCTAAACCATACCCCTGAATACTCTATTCTAACTATCTCGGCCATTTCGAGACCAACCTCACAATCGGAATTTCCATCTGAGGTACTTGACCGCAATTCACCATATTAACCCAACACTACTTAATGCGGGTTCTCCCATTAAAATATTGTCCTATCTTGCTTTACCCAAATGTGACCTGTAATAAAATAATCCTTCTCATTTACTTTTTCCCAAAAGTAGTTATAACATGCATCGGAAATCATCTAACACTCATAAACTCCAAAAATTATTTTTTCGAGAAATTCGTCCAATTTCCAAATTAAACCTATTTATGAAATTTAATTTCCCAAAAAGTGTAGGGCATTACACACATGACTAGCTATGAATGCGGTGAAGTTACACTCATGAGATGAATCGTCTCCAGAGTCCACCGACTCGACCTCATTGTCGTCACTAAGGGTAGCATTAAGGACAACTTTGCCCTTTTCTTTGGCAAGTTTGTTCAGCCTAGTAGCACACTCAAAAGCTCTATGACCCTTACCGTCACACTCATAACATCTCTCACTGTCTTTCTTAGAAGGGTATTTGAAATATTTTTCATTTTTCTTTTCAAACTTATTTTTCTCAAAATTCTTTTTATCTTTGAAATTTCCATTTTTCTTGAAATTGAGAATTTTCTTGAAATTTTTTGCAAACATGGCCAGATCATCTAAATTAAGGTCAAACTCAGAATCTGATGTTTCTTTCTCCCTTTTTCTATATGACTCTACTCTCTTTCTTGCCGACCCCTCACTCTTCCTATCCCGGGCATTAAGTACAATATTCCCTTATCTTTTGATTTAACAGACTTAGGAAACATGTTAATTTCAATGGTTTGTAAGTCTCCAACCAATTCCTCTAATTTAAGCGCGTTTAACATACCCATAGAATTTTTCTCAGTGACTTTAGGGATAAAACGCTTAGGTAAAGATCTTAGGATCTTTTTAATAACTCTCGCATTAGGAATGTGTTCACCAAGATTAAAGCTAGTGTTTACAATATCACATAATCTAGCATAAAATTCATCAAAACATTCAGACTCAAGCATGGTGATAGTTTCAAATTGAGTTGTTAAGTTTTGTAATTTTGATTCTTTCACTGCATTAGTTCCTTCATGGGTAAGCTGTAAAACATCCCATGCATCTTTTGACGTGGTACACGTCATTATCCGTCGAAAGTCGTCAGGTGTGACGGATCCAGAAATAGCACTAAGACGCTTAGAGTTAAAGGATGACCATTTAAATTCATCTTTAGTCCATGCAGTCACAGATTTTAAATTAGTCATGTTGTCAATAGTGATGGAGGGAGGTGACCACCCTCTTTCGACCAAAACCCAAACTCTTTCATCTATGGATTTTAGAGCAGATTTCATACGTGCTTTCCAGTAATCATAATTTGACCCGTCAAAAACTGGCATTTTATTATAAAATTTCTCCATTTTGAACACGCCCTTTTTGAAAAATCAATTCTTCAGAAAATTCATATCTTTAGGAAAATTTTGCGAAAAATTACACGATACAATTGTGTAATTGGCTCTGAAACCAATTTGAGAGTGCGCTTTTGTTCAAACAGAGAATTTATTTAATTAAAATAAATTTTTTCAATTAAAACCTAAAACATGCATCTAGGTGTGATTGAAGACAATATAATCATGCAAGAACATTCAATCGCAAACAAGCACACATATGAGGAAAAATCCCCCAAAGGGGAAAAACCTTTTATTCTCACTATAATTTCTAAAGAACGTTTTACACGAATGATACTGAAAATAAGAGTGACATATGAAATACCCTCAGGTGTTGGTTCCGATGTCGTCGGCTGGAATTTCTCGCAAGAACTCCAGATGGGCAATAATGGAAAAGAGTCGGCTTCTCCACAAGTTACTCCATTTGAGTAAAAATGATCCTTTGAAGGTTTAAAGATTCATAGACATATATGGGAATGGTTTTGTGAATCAAAAAGGCATGAAACCTTAAAAACTTGAAGTTTATTTTATGGGCTATAAATCGCAGAAACATGTACGAAAAAGACTTGGAAGAATGTGCAGACTGGACACATATATTTATACAAAAATCGAGGGGGCACCGTCGCTCGAAAGAGATCGTGCGACATGCTCATGTCGCTTGAACGACAGATAGATATCGTTCGAACGAACTCGACGACCAAGAAAAGTCCACTTCTACACTTAGGAAAATTTCTGCTTTTATGTTAAAAACCAATCAGACTTCGAAAAATATTTTCTAAAAAATTCCTAAATATTTATGCAAATATTAAAAACTCCAATAAACCATTTTACTAATAACGTGAAGTGGAGTAGTGGGAACAGGTGAAGTGGAGTAGTGGGAACAGTTGAGCAGCACGTCGCATGAAGCATGGTGCACGTGTGAAGATAGTGGATACATGGATTCGGATCAAGGCCATCAAGGAAAATCGTGTTGACGTGCCTAATATAGCGGTATCAGACATATATACTGTGATCTAGGAAAAATAGAAAATTCCTAGAATCTACCCCGGACATTTATAAAATTATGTCCTTACACTATTTAGTGTTTTCTCTAATAAAAACTGATTTTGGTTCAAACCCTTTCTTAAAATCTCTTTTTACAAAATCTCAATATTTTTTTGGATCTCTTGTGTATATTTACTTAACTCCATTTGATTCTTAAATACTTTTAGATATTTTAGTTCAGAAATTTGTGTATATAAAAATCTTTACTTAAAACTGTTTTAAATCAATTTATTCTTTATATCTACTGTTTCGACATAAATCTTCACATTCTAAACTAAAAAAGGCAAAAAGGATTAAAATATTTGTTTATAATCTCTTAGATGTTAGACTAATCTTGTATTTTAATTAGGATATTATATGTACCTTAAGTGTGGGTGAGTTTGTGCATGTGCATGTAAATTATTTCACATCACTTCACAATTACACATAAGTTCACTAATCTGGGTTGATTATGGGGTAAGAATTCCTCATTCTACCATGTTGGAGCTTTATCAAGTTTGAGATCAGGAAAGCATTATCTAAAGAAGGTTTCTCAGTTTAGGCAATGATTTCTTTCTATTTGTCTATTTTACTTGTATTTATAACTCGTAACCATTCATGTTAGTGGATTTTTTTATTTTGGGGTGTAGAGGCCCTCATGGATGTTTTCCCCACATTCTTTGGATTTATTACGACATTAAATCCCGTGCTCTTGATATCATATGTGCATTTGCTTTTAATCTTTACCGAATAACTTCAAAGGATAAAGATCTAAATCAATTTATGACATCTTAAAATTGTGCAATAACTTGAATCTTGGTTAATAAAGCACGTTTATATAATAAAACATGCCTTAGGTTTTATTAGTTGTATCACATTCATATAATCAATAGTCGTGTCTTCAAATAAGGTTATCTACCTCTTATATTAACTTGGCTAATCACGTTAGATTGTAGAGGTTATCTCACATGGTATTAGAGCAGTTAAAACAATTTTTAAATCCTGAACTTCTTGAAATTTCTTTCGAAAATGGATGATAAAAATATATTTTATAACAACTATATAGTTTAGAACAACTAGATAAGTTCTCTTGATCCCCTATTTTTTATGGTATAAATTTCCCTTACTGAAAGTTTAGAATGATAGCTTTTATTCGAGGGAACTTAGGAGACGATATTTGGGAACTATTTAAAACCGGCTATAGACCTCTTACTAAACCTTTAGAAGATGATAGTACTGTACAAGTGAAGAAAAATTTGAGTGAGTATACTAAAGAATAAAAACTTCAATCTCACTATAACAACAAAGGAAGAAACTACATTTTCAGTCAAACAATGAACACAGACTTAAAAGTGATTATTTTTTTACTACGTCTAAGGAAGCATTAGATACATTGATAAATACACATGAAGGCGATGTTAGATTTAAAACGGCTAAGACTCAACTACTTATTCAATAGTATAATACTATAATGATGACCGATAGTGAATTCCTTGATAAATTTTATATTAGACTTAATGATGTTGTGACTAAACTGCTTGCAAATGGTATTAATTATATACTAAAGACATTGTATCTAAGAACATACGCTCTCTGCCTGGTAAGTTTGATAATAAGCGTTATACTATAAAAGAGTTAGATGATCTAGATATGACTCCTCAGTTACTTAATACTAAACTGAGGACAATTGAAATGGAACCTAAAGAAAAAAAGAAAATGTCCTCAGATGCTAAGAAATCTGATGGGTCAAATATGGTGTTTACGTCTCTCTTGAACTTTCCTAGATTAAGTTTGACTAATCTTAAACATGACCCTGAATTGAATGATGACATGAGCTAGTGGATCTTAATAACCATATGATTTTAATGAGCAAGCATTTCAAGAAAAAATTGAAATATAAACATATTGAAGCTGCAAAATAAGGGCAGTCTAGTTATCAAAATTCTCAAGGTTCAAGACCTCGCAATAGGAAGGTCAGCACTTTAAATGGTAATCAACGACCAAACAATGACTTGTCTAAAATTATATATCATATATATGGCAACATGGGACACTATGCCAATAGATGCAAGTTTAAGACCAAGAATTTTAGTAAAACTCATATTACCATAACGTAGGATGATTCCAGTGATTCTAATGAGGAGGAGTCTAACCTCTGCTCAATCACAACTCTTTTATGTCTTTTTATGTTGAGATTGTTAATTTCTATGGGGATGATAATCTATAAATGATTCTAAAAATGATAGTGATGATAGTCATAATTTTATTGATATTAGTAAAATTATTAATTCAGGGTGTGTGAGTCTAAGTGACTTTGCTAATATCGGGTTGAATGAGTGTGTGAGTACCACTAGAATAAATGAATCACTGGGGGACACATCACACGCATCACTTAGTGATAATGATGATAATGAAGACATGACTAACTTTTAAGATTTATATGTTTAGAATTTGAAGAAGTGTAGAAAGTTTGATAAAATGATCAGGAAGTTAATTGGACAACTGAATGTCCATACAAAAGTAGTTAGGAAAATTATCGTAGAGTACACTAGTCATTATCAGATCTATGAGACTAAGAAAAGGATTTTCAAAATAATAATCTGGAACTTTTTGAACAAAACTTGGTCTTACAAAAAAAATATAGGGCCACTTTGATTGTTCTTGAAGAATCAAAGAAAAAAAGCTCAATCATTTTTAATAAATGCCAAGATTATGAATCAAGTACTAAGAAACATAATCAAATTTTAAGTGTTGGAAAATTGTATTCAGACAAAAGAGGACTAGGTTTTATTCAACCTTTTAATGAAACTCAAATTTATAAAACTTTTTTTGTAAAACTCTCAAGGAATTTTTAAAAACCACTAGTACGTGAAACCTTTAATAATCAGAAAGTCTGTGCCAAAAAAAAGTCTCAAGGGCAATAAAAGTCGGTAGTCATCTTAAGCTAAAACCTGACTTAGCTTCATAAGTATAAATGCCCCCTTGTTAGGCAACTCGAAAATAGACCTAAAGTTATTACCTTTTTACATCATGATCAAACTTATGTTACGCCTATTTTCCAAGGTTTAGCAAACAATGTTAAGCCCTCTTCAGCTAATTATTGTTCTTACTGTGATGTTTATGGACACTCAAAAACTTATTATTTTCATAATTTTATTAATATTAATATCTATTATAGCTTCAATTACTCTCAAATGAAATCTCAAAAGTATGTTTTCCCCAGGCAGAGTAATAACCATTTTAAAAGGGGAAAACACAAAAATAAGTCTAGAACTAAAAGAAAGCAACAACGCAAAACTCATCCTCCTTCCAACTCAGAAGGAAAAACGACTATTAAAACTGGGAATATTTGGGTTATAAAGGATGACCCAATGCCCCAGATGAGATGAAACATTATTATTATTGCTCTTAAAATTGAATGCAGTCCAGTTGGTTGGTATTTAGATTCTAGGAGTCATAAACATATGATTGGGGATAAGACTAGGTTTAATAATGTGATTTCTTATGATGGTGGTAATGTCACATTTGGAGATGGCTAATCTTCTTGAATAATAGGTAAAGGAACACTTTGTAAGGATGGTTTGCCTATGTTATATAACGTTCTTTTAGTTAAAGGCTTGAAGGCAAATATGCTTAGTATATGTCAGTTTTGTGATGCAAACTATACCGTGAATATTTTCAAAACTAATTTTAAGATTTAAAATAAAACCAGTACCCGCATCATAACTAGGAACATAACTCAAGATAAATGTTACTTAGTTGCATCAGGTTTTGAGTCATAAAACTTATGAAGGTTTGATGACTCTAACTCATGGCACAATCGTGTGGGCCGTATAAACTTTGATAACCTGAGCAGACTTAGCACTCGATAACTTATTCATGGGTTGCCCAGAATCAAGAAGTTCCTAAACATTGTTTGTGGAACTTTCCAAGTTAGAAAGATTATTAAGGCACCTCATAAAAGGGTGAAAGAGGTTAAAAGTTCTAAACCCCTTGATCTTATGACTTGATGGCCCCCTCTCATACTAACCGCCGTTGTCGTAATATTTATATTTTAGTCATCGTTGATAATTATAAACGTTTTGCTTTGGTGGCTTTCATGAAAAATAAATTAATTACTTTTAAAGAGTTTTTAAAAATTATTTTGAAAGATGAAAATAAAAAGGATACCCAAGTATTACGTATAAGGAGTGATAGAGGAGGAAAATTGTAGGAAACTAGAGTACTTAAATATTTTTTTGGAAATGGATATCAGCATGAGTTTAGTACACATAAGACACCATAACAGAGCGGTGTAACTAACAGAAAAAACAGAACAATCCAGGAACTGCCTAGGGTTTTACTTCATGCAAAAAATTTGCAAAAATATTTTTGGGTAATGGTCAATCAAACTGATGTTCACACTATAAACATAGTATACCTATGTAAGAATACCAAAGAAAATCCATATGAACTTTGGTACAATATAAACTAATTTAGAACATGTGGGATATTTGCTATGTTTTTAAACATAGGGAACATCTTTCAAAATTTAATTCGAGAGGTAATAAAGAAGTTTTTTGTAGATATTCTCAAAAGAGTAAAGCCTATCAGATCTACAATATGCGTACCAAAGCTATTATGGAATCTATTATTGTAGTCATAAATAACACTGCAATTGACTATGTTAGCACTAAATCCATTATGGAATCAGAGTTGGAAAATATTATTGAAATCCAACCAACTCTTGAAGACATTTCATTACCATCAGAACAACCTGGTATTCCTAACTGGGTTTCTAAAGATCACCCAACCGACAATACTATTAGTAAAGTATTAGAGTAGAACTAGATACTAATTACGTTAGGTTGCAACTTTGTATGTTTTATTTCTCTTATAAAACCTAAAACTATTAATGACGCCCTAAATGATCCTACTAGATTAGCGTGACGCAAGATAAGCTAGCATAATTTTAAATCCATGACTTATGGTACCTTGTTCCACGACCATCTAATAATCATGCCATCGAAACAAAATGTATTTTCAAAAATAAATCTAATGAACATTGCGTGATAGCTATAAATAAGTCAGGATGGTAGCAGAGGGTTATAATCAAGTTGAAGGGATTTATTTTGACAAAACTTTTGCCCCAGTAACGCGGTTAGAGTCAGTCCATCTACTTATTATTTATAATTTACTTTTTATCAAATAGATGTTAAGTCTGCATTTCTCAACGGTATTCTAACTGAGGAAGTTTTTATAGAGAAACCTAGAGGCCTTATTGACCGTAAACACCATAACCACGTATTTCAATTGAAGAAAGAAGTTTATGGCTTAAAGCAAGCCCCTCGGGCTTGGTATGATCTCTTGTCAAAATTTTTAGTTAATATAGGATTCGTAAGTGGCACAGGTACACCGTGTTTGTCTGAAAATAAAATTTTGATGTTCTAGTAGCACAAATTTATATATATTATAGTATTCGGATCTCCTTCCAAACATGAGGTCGATGATTTTTCAAAATTCATGCATGAAGAATATCAAATGTCTTTAATGGGGGGAGTTACAATACTTTCTAGGACTTTAAGTTAAAAAACTTACAAATGGCCTTTTATCTCATAGTCGAGATATAATAAAGACTTGGTTAGGAAATTTTAACTTGAAACTTCAAAAACTACACGCACACCTATGAGCAGGACAATTAAATATCTATGCATTTTAATGGTAAAAATATAGATCCTACTTTATATCATAGTATGATTAGAAGTTTATTATATTTAACAACATATAAACTAGATATTATGTTTGCTTTATGTGTATGTGATCGTTATCAGTCTGCACCTATAGAGAGTCACCTAAGTTATTTTAAATGCATTATAAAAATATATAAATGGGGTTCTTAAATATGGTATTAGATACACTCATGATACATCTACTAATATAGTTGGCTACTTGAATGTTGTCTGGGCTAGGAGTTTTGAAGATATTAAAGGCACATCTGGTGGATCTTACTAAGTTGGCAATAACCTAGTCATCTGAAGTTGGAAAAAGCAAAATTGTATTTCCCTATCGATTGTTGAAGCAGAATACATCATTACTGGTAGTTGTTGTGCTCAGTTGCTTTGACTTAAACATATGTTAATTGATTATGGTATCAATGAAAACCAAATCATATTATTTTGAGATAGTCAAAGTGCCACCAATATTGCCAAAAATCAAGTTCAGCACTCTCGTACAAAGAATATTAAAATACAATACTACTTTATTGGAAATTTAGTATACTGTAATGAGCTTATCATAGAGTACTTTAATACTGAAAAATAACTCGCTAATTTCTCTACTAAACATCTTGATAACGTGTATCAAGTCTTTACGAAAATTCATTGGTCTTATTATACTTTATTCATTGTTGTTTGTTTATAGCCTAAAATTTATTTCATTATCTTTTTTAATATGAGGCTCTGAGGCTTTAGGGAACGAATGTTAGACAAACGGCAAATGGCATCTCCTAAGTCAATGTAGGAATTTTAACCGTTTTGACTTGTCTATATGTTTACAATTAATTGTTGTTATATTTATCTTCTATATACTTTTTACTCATTTTCAATTTGAGAAAAAATGGGGGAGAAGAGTACTTCCCATTTATGATCATGCCCTCAATTTTTTATCAGTAATATCTCATGCGATCTTTTGAGTTGTGGTTATGTGTAGATTTGTCGCAATGGATAGATTTGATTGGATATTGGCCTATATCTAGTTGCATTATGTATATTACACCTTTCCTTATTTTTGGTTCTAGGATGGGAAAGGGTAGTTACAAATTTTATGTAGGGCTTATGATTTTTTCTCTAAGAGTAGCCATGATGTACTAAAAAGGTTTTATCATAAATATCCAAAGGAGGAAATTAAAACACCGTAAATAGTTTACTCCCTTCATTTGATTGAGTATATACTATTTAAGTTTCAACTAGTTCGAATATTGTGCAAAACATTTTTCTTTTACAATGAGATTCTCTCTATGGTACATCAAGAAGGCTTCAAGACCAATCCATCATGCGATGAAGACTAGAAAATGGTAAAATGGTGATGGTCAACAATGATTACACACACTCATATATTACACTTGCATAATTTTCTGCATTTGTATGGTGCATTAGGATTTTCTTCAACTAAAATTAAGTTTTCAAAAAGATTCTAACAATTATAGTAAAATTAGAAAAATCAGAATTTGGTTTTAAATTGATAAAAAAAATATAATTCCTGATTTTTTCCTTATTGAATAAAAAAATTCTAGAATTTTTAATGATTTAGTTCTTAATTATTTTATTTTAATAAATCATTTTTAAAATCAATAATTCATATATTTTGTCGAGTTATTTTCTCTCATGTGGTAACTTTCTTTGTGTAATAAGATGTTGGACACTTGTCACAAAATGAGCTATGCTATTTGTGTTTTCTCTCTCACATAATTGGAGGACTTAATCTCAACCATTAGATATGATAAACGATGGTCAGTGTTGGTTTAGCGATTAAGGTTTCTTTTATAACCGCCAGATTTACATCCATTTGATTAGATCAACCTAAGCCGTAAAAATCAATCGGTCGTGACCTGATTCAAAATTCTTCCATTCAACCTTATAAAAGAACAAAAGGGGTTTCTTCATTTTAGAAGCTTGAAAAAATTCATTAGAGGGGGAGAATAAGAGAGAGCTGAGAAAGTCTCTCAGAAAATAGCTGAGAAAATTTGAGGGAGAAAAGAAATCAGGGAAGAAATAAGGCGACAAAATATTATTTGTAAACGTATGTGTGTTTTGGCATTTAGAAGGGGACTGGTTTCTAGTTCATATAAAACCTATAACTCCTACGATTTTTCCTCGATAGATAAACCAAGAATCCTATTTTTCTTACCTCAGATCTTGTACATATATCTTGAGGTCAAAACCAGAGAACACAAAACCATACACACGATTTAGTGTTTTCTCTGATAAAAACTTATTTTGGTTCAAACTCAATCTTAAAAAATCTTTTTACAAAATCTACATATCTTTTTTAATCTCTTGCATATATTTTCTTAGATCCATTCAATATGTATATAGTTTTAGATATTTTAGTTCGGACACTTGTGTATATAAAAATCTTTACTGAAAATTGTTTTAGATATTTTAAAATCAGTTTATTCTTTAAATTCACTATTTTGATATAGATCTTCATATTCTGAACTCAAAAAAGGAAAAATGATAAAGATACTTATTTGTAATATCTTGCATGTTAGACTAATCTTATATTTTGATTAGGATATTATTCAGACTTTAAGTGTGGTGAGTTTGTGCACGTGGGTGTAGACTACTTTAAAACACTTTACAATCACACACAAATTCACTAAATCTTGGTTGATTTCGGAGGGGAATAATTCCTTAGTCAAACATGTTGGAGTTGCACCAAGTCTGAGATCGAAAAAGCAGAACCTTGAGATGGTTTCTCAGTTTAGGTAATGATTCTTTCTATTTGATCCGTTTCACTTGGATGAGTAACTCATAATCATTCGTATTAGTGGATTTGTTTTTGTTTTGGGGTGTGGAGGCCCTCGTGGATGTTTTCCCCACCCTATGTGAGGTTTTTGCCACTTAAAATCCTATGTTCTTGGTATTAGATATGAATTTCCTTTTAATCTTTACAGAATAACTTGAAATGATAAAGTTTAGTTAATTAGAACATCCAAATTGGTTTAAAACATCTTAAACTTGTGTAATAACTTGAATGTAAGTTAATAAAACACTTTCATATGTTGAAATTTGCCTTATGTTTGATAAGTTGTGTCACATTTATTCAATCGATAGGAGTTTCTTCAAGGAAATTTAGCGGTACTCTACGTTTTATGTTAACTTGGTTGATCATGGTAGAGTGTAGAGGTTATCTCAGAGGTACCAACTCAAAGGGTGGCTCAGTTTGAGCCACGGGTTAATGGCAAAACTCTCAAAAGGTCTCTGGTTGAATAAGAAAAAAGGATAGATGTTTCATTGATCCGAATGATCGCCTACAAGCATAGGACAACCTCCCACTTAAACAAAATGGTCTGCAACAGTGAATTTAAGGTGGAGGACATGATCTTGAGAGAACTCACAATCGCAAATATAAATCCATGTGAAGGAAATCTAAGACCAACGTGGGAATGTCCCTATGTGGTGGTCATAATAAAAAGACAGGGGTGTTATTACCTTAATGGCATGGATCGATTCAAACTTCCACATGTTTGGAACATCGAGCATCTCAAAAAGTACTACCAATGATGTATTCTACTACTCAAATGAAATGAAAAGAACTTTTTTCTACCTATTATCTATCAATACCATGTTTAATATGAGTTATGAGGCTTTAATCCATGCCTCTAATCTAAACCTAAGGTCCAAGGACCCAACATGGGTTGCAGGGATTTAATCCTTGTCTCTATGTTTGATCCAAGATCTAAAGACCCACATCGAGTTACAAGGCTTCAATAATCGGCTCTAAGAAAATGGATGAGGTCCTAGAGACATCAGACGAATGGCTCATGGAGTTTCAAGGATTAAATCCTTGTGTTCCAAAGTCCCCAAGGTCTTAAAATACCCAACGAGAGTTGCAAGGCTTTCATCCATGGCTCGAATTAACAGTGAAAGATCAAAAGACCTTAAAAAGACTAAAGGAATTACCAAGGCTTTCATACTTGATTCAACTTAAATTGATTAAGGTATTAGGAACCCACGACAGTCAACTTAAATGACCACTTTCACACCAGAAAATGATTACAAAAGAATAAAGTAAAAAAAAAACAAAAACCTAAGCAAACCATATGTTTGAACCCAAATTTTTTAAAAGAATCAACTTTAAAGCACTAAAAGACCTTTTATGACCCCAAATAATAACTTGAGACATAGAAAAACTTCCATTTAAAAGAATGGGGGTTAAGTGTTTACATGCAAGAAATTGTCCAAAATTCATGGTTTTATGAAAGTGCGAGGTACCAACTCTGCAAGTAGAGTATAAGAGGTCTTAGGACCCTTAGTGGAACCTTAGACTTATGCCACAAGGCTTTCATCCTAGTAGGCTAATGTCCAAATATCTTAGGACCTATTATGAACCTTAAAAATATTAAACTTCTAAATCCAGAGCTTTTATGACCCATTACGGAACTTCAGAATCTAAAATTTCTAAGTCTATTGGTCTTATGACCCATAGTGGGGCTTCTGATTTCAAAACATCCAAGTTGAGAGGTCTTAGGATCCATTGGAGGGCTTAGAGTTGTAAAAAAAAATTAAAGTCCAGAGGTCTTGTGACTCACCAAGGGACTTCAAATTATGAAAATTCATAAGTTCTAAGGTCGTTGGACCCTCAACAAAACTATAATTTCTATTTTGAGGCTTTCATCCTTAGTGAAACACATTTTAGTGGTATTACGAGCCTTTATGGAACAAATTTCAAGTATTAATTTTTAATCTATGGTATTATGAACCTTAACAAATTTATTTTTTGTCCTTTATTCCTACTTTTTTTTAGGGCTATGTGTTCGTCTACAAAAATTATGGGCTTTTAATGTTATTTTGCTTTGCCAAGGAATATTTAGGGCTAAGAGGGAATACTACCTACCAAGTAGACCTCAGACAGATTGATATAAGTGAATATATTCACTATCAAAGCAAAAATAAGTCAAGTGTAAAACAATGGAAAGCAGTATAGAAGTCAAAATTCAAATGCCAAACCATTATCATTGATGATGAAGAGTTATAGGGTTACTATAAAAGTCCCACGCCCCAAAAGAGTTAAAACAAAAATAAATAAATAAATCATAAAATCCTTCTCAAGGCTTATGATTGATGGGGGTTTCCTTCACAAGGGCTTCACTTTCCTTCCTCGAAGGGCTTGACTAGGGATGAGGAATAGTGGTTTCCTTTCACGCTTCTTATTATAGTACAATGAAGGTAAAGGCTTCACTGACATCACCATCACTGCTAATCTCAATATTAGAGCATTTATTAGAATATTGAGGGACTTTAGGGAACATATAAAAAACATCCACTTCGGGAAAGATATCCCGGACCTTAGCTTTGGAAGTCTCAAACCTAAGGCATACTTTTTTTAAATTTTTTTTTTTAAACCTGAGATTCAAGATTAGTGTCCAAGTTACTCTTCACTATGAAATAAATCCTCCCCTGAATATTAGTGAGCCTCATCCGGGCCTTAGTATACTCATTATATAGGTCCTAACCCTTAGTGGTCAAAAGGTAATTCATAATGTTTATATTTACTACTTGTTGCTTCAGAAGATCCATGTCCCTTTAGCCTCAAGAAGCTTGTCTTGGGAACTTTTAAGCTTAATATTATGACCCTGGAATGCTTCTACTATCATTTTGTGATCGATATAAGCCAAAGAATATGCTTCCTCAACCTTAGCTAAGGAATAAGATCAGTGATCAAGGGGGAAGCACTGTCCTTGAGGGTTTTCTCATTGAGGAGTCAGTTTTGTTCTAGTGAAGTGATCTATGACCTTGAATTAACTCTCTTTTTCTCCAAAGAGAACACCTCCATTTGTTATGAATCTTTTGGTTTAACTCTAAATGGGTCATGTCCCACTTACCATCCATCTTTACGGTCTCATTCCACCCTTTCACACCCTTGATGGCATCATCCATAAAGGCCTCGGTTAGTTGTTAAACCTATAAAAAAAGATTAAAGGCATGAGAATAAGGCATATAAGGAGAGAATATACTAAGGATACAAAAGTACCTTGCCCAGAAGATGTATCAATTATTGGGCATTAATAAAGGTCTTCGTACCCCTCAGCGTGGCTACCATGTTTGAGCAATTAGTTTTGGCCATTTAATTAAGTGCATCAATGTCTGAGACATATGAGTTCTTCTCCTTGAGTGAGGTAGGCCATGAGTATCCCTCCACTCTTAATGTCAACAAACCTTCCATCAACACATCATTTGCCCCTGGGCTGGCCTGAGACCTCAGTGACGCCCTTTAGACCCCCTCCTTCCGGGGGACACCACTATTGCTTTCCCTTTTGTAAGGAGATCACACAAAGCTTCCTCGATCTTAGAGAGCAGGGGCTGTAAGTCCTTTGGAATATAATGGCTTCTTTTGGTTGCCATAGAGGTTCCACCTACCCCTAATATTCTCGTAATAAGGGTAGGATTTTTATAGTAGACCATAATAAAGGGCCTTCATCGAAGCCATACTTTATTTCTTCTCCCACCACTAAATTAATGCCAGGGGTTGCTAAACTTAAAATGCTTAGTGTATTTGGATATCTTAATCTTACGGGTGCATCCTCAGTTGTGACTTTCTTTGTGATTAACTCGACCATCCTTTGTTCTTCTCGTTCATCTACTGGATTGATAATAGGATCAGATCTAGTTATCAAAGAACTAAATATGAGGATAATAACAAAAAAGAGGAAATAAAAGCTACATGTTAGGAGAATAGTTAGAATCTAGCAAGATGTCCTCCTTAACTGAGGGGAGGACCTCTTCAATCTTGACCGAAGCTCATCCTTACCTCAAAAACTTTAAAAGAGCCATTTGCAGTAGATTTTCTCTTTCTAGTCACCAAAGAAAAAGGATGAGCCCCCAACATCTCTCCAACCATGATTTGGGTAGCCTCGGGAGCACTTCCAGACATTAAGGCCTTGGGCCCAGGCCGCAATCCACTCCTAAAAAGGCATTTTTAGTAACAAATGCCTCGAAGGGGATGGAGGACAACTTTTTAGCCTAAAAAATCCTATCCTCCTCCTCCTTAGAAGTCTCAACAACTGCTGTAAAGGAAGGTAAATCATTAAAACACAAGCCTAAGGTCAGTAAATGAGTTCAAATATAGAAGTAAAGGAAAATTTTAACTTACCTATGATCGGAAGAGTGCACTAGAGGGTAGGTCAGCTAATTGTCTCACCAAGGTCTTGGGTCACCCAAGGTCCACTAATAAAGCAAAATCTTTTCTTCCAGTTATTGGGAGCATTGTGTTTGTTCTTAGAAAAGAGAATGGATGCCTTAAGAGTCAACTACTTCAACCTTCTATCATTAGTCTTCTTCTTCTCCTGGATCTCTATAGCTATAATAATTAGGCTGGGGTTACATCATATTGGCCCCCATTTGATTCCCTTAAATCTAAGATAGTGGCCATCAAAGGCCTCTAGGAGTTAGCCACTTATTAAGAAGGGGCTATCCCATTAGCTTTTAAAATTCTCACCGTCGACAAAGGCAATGGGAACATAGATCGATAATGGAGAAATAATTCATTGAAGCACACGTGTTAGGAGACCATGATACTTTATCGCTCATCATACCTTGCAACCTTTAAAGTGACAGACTCTTGAATATGATATGTCTTTCAAATTTCCACTATGTCTTGCTCTGTGACCCGGGAAGTAAAGTGAGTCCCATAAAAAAAATTAGGGTCCTTGTCCCCCAAAGAAGGTAATTACCATTGCCCCATAAGGTATGGTTAAAGTAGAGAGATGTTTAGAGGACTAAACCATTTGATCATCAGTTAGTAGGAGATAACATGAGCCCCAATAGCTAAGAGGGGTATTGGGTATAGGGCTTTAGAATGAGAAAGATTTTTTGCAGACATTTTTGTGTTAAGAAAGAGGGAAAGAAGTTATTTTCTTAATAGTTTTAGAGATTAGGGATAATTGGACTGAAATGCAAGGGATTCAAACTAGCCCAATGTGAATTTTAATAGCCCCCAATGATTGGTGTTGTATTCCCTTCAGCCCCAAGGCATATCCTATCAATTCTTTCAACCACTTACACGATGATTCCCAATGAAATCTAATTATGGAAAGAATCTCGTTGATAAGTTATGTTTCTACACCCAACTTACATAATGGATAAGTGTTTCCTTGTGTAATTCTTCCAAAGAGCAATAAGGGTCTACTACCAACGTCCAATTTTTCGAGAGTTCTTAGATCCCCCAACTCTATTATACGAGGACTAAGAGTAGACCTAAGGCCTTATTCTGTCCACTATTGAGTCCCCAAGACCTTTGCAACCTTCAAAAAATGACCACGATAGTGTAAAAGACCTCAGTAACCTCCTAAATCTCCCAAAATGCTTTGTTGTTATAACATACCCCTATAACCAAGCCCAGAGACCTAAGCACTCTAGGGGTCAAGACTCGTGCTCAGCTCAACAACGTTGTTATCCATTTTTTCTACACGTCCAAAGTTGAGCCCAAGAATCACAAATAAGCACTCACAGATGAACACTGGATATCTTCCATGCAGGATGAGTTACTTCAGTTTAAAAAGAATAATGTCTGGGAACTTGTCCCCCGACCTAGTGAGACTAATGTGATATGTACCAGATGGATTTTTAAGAATAAAATGGATAAAAATGGTACCATAATCAGAAATAAGTCTAGGTTGGTCGCTCAAGGTTACACACAGATAGAGGGTGTAGACTTTGGGGAGACATTTGCTCCTGTTGCGAGGCTTGAGTCCGTCCGCTTACTACTCGTCATCGCATGTCATCTGCGCTTTAAGCTATATCAGATGGATGTCAAGAGTGCCTTTCTAAATGGCATTCTACAGGAGGAGGTTTACGTGGAACAACCAAAAGGGTTTGAAGACCCTAAGCACCCGGAGCATGTCTACTATCTGAGGGAAGCCTTGTGTGGTTTGAAGCAAGCACCCCAAGCTGGTACGAGAGGCTTACTTCCTATCTCTTAGCCCGTGTATTCAAGAGAGGGGGAGTTGATATGACGTTGTTCGTCAGGAGAGATGACGGTGCTATTTTGGTTGCCCAGGTCTATATGGATGACATAGTTTTTGGATCCACGTGCTCCTAACATGCTCATCACTTTGAGGAGGAGATGGAAAGTGAATTTGAAATGATCATGGTTAGAGAGCTTACTTTCTTCCTTGGTCTCCAGGTTCGTCAGCTAGAGGATGGGATGTTCATCTCCCAATCTAAGTATGCTAAAGACCTGGTGAAGAAATTTGGGTTAAACTCCACTAAGCATGCACGTACACCTATGAGTACCACTACAAAGCTTAGTAAGGACACTTCATGCAAGGAAGTAGAGCAAACCTTGTATCGGAGTATGATAGGTAGTCTTCTCTACTTGACTTCCAGTCGTTCCTACATAGCCTTTAGTGTTGGAGTCTGTGCGCGATACCAGGTGTCCCCAAAAGAGTCACATTTACTTGCTCTAAAACATATTATTAAATATATGAGTGGGATTCTCTCATATGGTATTTGGTATTCCTTTGATACCGATGACCGTTTGTTCGCCTATTCAGATGTCGATTGGGCCGGGGATGTAGATGGTTATAGGAGCACTTCTAGTGGGTGTTTCTATTTTGGTTCTGCTCTTGTCTCCTGGCTGAGCAAGAAGAAAAATTCCATCTCTTTGTCCACCGCGGAGGCTGAGTACATCGCCACTGAGAGTTGTTGCACGCAACTCTTGTGAATGAAGCAAATGTTGGAGGATTATGGGATTTCATAGGACACCATGACTATTTCCTGTGATAACACGAGTGCGATACACATATCCCGCAATCCACTCCAACCTTCGCGCACAAAGCACATCAGGATACACGATCACTTTATATGTCAGTTAGTTGAGGAGAAAGTTCGTATCCCTGAGTTTCGTACCGACCGACCGTCAGTTAGTCGATATTTTCACGAAACCTTTAGATGCCCTTAGATTTGAGAGTTTTAGTAAATCTTTGAGGATTTGCACAGTTGACTGAGGGGTTGCTATGTGTCTAGAATAGGATGCTTTTTCATGTTCATATCATATGCTTCCTATTGCTAGTTTGTTTTATATGTATTATTGCTTTGTTGTACAGCTATTTATTTATTTTTTTGAAAAATCCAATAAGATTTTCTTTTATAAAATTTTAGAAAAGCACAAAAAGATTTTTGTATTTTTTTTTGCGCCTTTTATGGATGAGCATTGAAGATATCCAAGTCACAAATTCATTCCATTTATCCATGTGACTATTTGATAGAGATTTGAGATGCTACATCATTTCATCCATGTGCTTTACATTGTTTGGAATCTTTGAGATGTGATTCGTGATATCTTTCTACATGTTTGACTCCTATCTCCTTTATTGGACACATGCACGGCTTTATTTGATTATTGCAATTGTCTATCACATATTGGCTTGAGTGTTTCCATCTCAATTCTGTCTATGGAACTAACCATATGCAATAAAACTTGACAAGATTGGAATGCATGTAAAAACCGTTTTGGTGAGACTGTGTGTTTATTTGAAAATGGGGAAGGGCTACTAAAGGTTCATTTAGCCTTTGCGATTCTAAGCCACAATTAAAAAGGACCTAAAAATTGAGGAATTTTATTATCCGATGTCCAAAGAGGTTAAAAGAGCCCCCCCCTCCCCCCCCCCCCAAAAAAAAAAAGGCAATAAAAAGCAATATATGCCAATTATGGGCCATTAGGTTTCACTATCAATTCTCCAAAGTTTGAGAATTTAGATCACCTATATTAAAATATATATCTGAGGGAGTTTTGTTAGAGACTATAAATGGGTTTGCACTTCCTTGAAAGTCCGAAAAAAGCATGAAATAGTTTTGGACATTATTGGTGTGGAAATCACTTTGAGCTTTGATTTGTTGATTTGATTGAGTCAATGTCTAATATTTCCAACTTTTTACACCAAAGGAAGTTTTTGAGTTCATTCGTTAGGAGTATCCGATATTCATCGTGCACATATGTCATGTTTGTATGCATTGATTTTCCTATCGAATTTGTTCACACTCCTTCATTTACGCTATCAACAACTTGCTTGTTTTTGTGTTCGTTCATGGTGTGATTTTTCTTATTTGCTTTATTCTTCTCATTTGTCTATTTGGGGACATCATAAAAAGGGGGAGAAACAATTATCATATTATGGGGGAGTTTTGAGATTTGACATTTGACTTATGCTTTCATCACAAATTGGTATCCATGTTTATCTCATTTCAAACTCGATACGTCACTTGGTATTTTACTATTTCTCATGTGTGTAGGTACGAAGATTAAAGATCAATTGATTGCACACCCTAATGAGAAAAGTTTTGATTATTTTTTAAGACTTGAAGAGCAAACGATGAAGACTTATTCATTTGTACCTTTTCAGTTTTGGGTTCATGGAAGGGTAGATTTGTATAGGCAAATTTGTTAGTTGATAATTCGGATTTTTTTATGTATGTATCGGCATAGACATAGGGGGAGATTTTTAAGGACATTTTTGTCCATTATATATTTGTATGTCGTATGCCGTTACACCGTTGAAGAAATTCAAGATCGCACCTACATTAACGGATCCGAATATCAAAAGCATCTTCCCTTGGAATTTGGTTTCTGCATAATCGGATCGGTCCGCCCCTTTTTAAAATGAACTAATCCACCTCCGGACCGATCCGCCTCCATACCGAATCGAAGAAGCCCCTTTCAAAAATGAACCGATCCAAGGTCGGACCGATCCGCCTCGAAGCCGGACCGATCCGCCCGAGATAAAATCGATCAGATCTGCTTGAGATTTTTCAGGCCCAGGTTTCCTTATTTAGACCAACTTCGGGCAGTTGTTTACCAAGACTTTTATAGAAGATTTTAAGAGTCCTAAAAACTCTACGTCTTCACCTTTTTGAGTCCCAAGACTCATGTTTTTATTTACACAACTTTTCATACCTTTGTGAATCAGTTTGCAACCCAAGAACACAACCTTGTGTTTGTTCTCCTCTTGTGGAGAAGACCTTCCTTCTTCTTCAATGCTGCCCTCCTGGAAAGGGAAAGTTCCCTCCGCCGACTACAGAACCGACACGCGCGGGTATTTTTGTGTCACTGTATTTTTATTGTAATCCGTGTAACCGTTCCTTACAATATTATAGTGAAAATAAAAGGTTTTGCCCCTTTGGGGGATTTTTCCTCATTTGTGTGTGTTTGAATGTTCTTACATGTTTCATCATCTTATTCAATCACACCTAGATGCATGTTTAGGACTTAATTGATAAAAACTGAGTTTAATTAAATAATATCTCTATTTGGAACGCACGCTCACTCTCCTCAATAATTATAAAAAATTACAATTGCAAAGAATATAATTTAATGCATCCAAGAGGTGTGTTGGCGATTACACCTAGTAATACAATAAGAACACACACTCTGAAGAACAAATGATAATTCTTACTTCTAACTCTTTTTTTGTAATCAAACCATAATATTATCTATTAAATAAAGTTGCTATTATGTAAACCAAATCATAATTTCATATTGTTTTTGGATCTTGAATAATTCTACTAAAAGCCCATCTCTATACACACTAGCACATACAAAACACATACACATTAGTTTAGTTTTTTTCATACAAGGAATCCATAATTTTATAAGTATACAAATTTACCAAAGATTTCTTCGTGCAATTTTCAAGTTCTTCAAAATTATTCACTTTTTCTCTTCTAGGGCTTTTCTTTCTCAAGCTACCAATATTGCACATTTTTTGTCTAATGAAAGGAGATTTCTATTTTGGACGATATTTAGAATTAAGTATTTAATTCTCAAATATACTACATATGTTCCTTTAACTATACATGCTAGAATAATACTATTATTTTATGAAAAGTACACATAAGTCCTTTAAGTTATATAATAAATAACATAAACTCAACTCATCTCAATAAAGCCTTTCCCAATTATTTGGGGTCGGCTACATGAATCACATAATAAATCACATAAGCATGTAAATTAGTCCTAAATCACTCCAAATATGGTTGTAATTCAACTTAACAAAATTCAATTATTTAAATCATGTTACCTCGGGACGAGATGTTACAATCTATCCCCCATATATAATTTCATCCCCGAAATTATAAATACTTACCGAATAAAATACACAAAAAAAGCATAAAAATCTATTTTAAACAGTTATTAATAACTAATTCCATCATTTTATAATAATAATAATGAAATAAATAATTACCAAAATTTGGGACTAGATGTCACACTATTCTGGAGGAATCCGCATTTGTGAAATATCCTTGATTGTGATATCCCCATGATAAACTTATGAATTCTAATTCTACCAGTTAAACTCTACATGTTGATTTTATAATCCATTAAAGTAATAAATAAGTTAAGTTTTAGATCAAGGAATACATAAGATATTGCTGAAAATGAATTAACGACAAATTTAATTTCACTAATTGGGTATTGTATACTTTACCCGAAAAATCATATTATGCAATATGTAACTTTGCAAAAAAGAACTCATTATTCGAGTAATTCTTAGATAATTAAATTGGAATGGAATTATGATCATTTAGTGGAGTTAATGATAATTAAACAAGGAAGAGAATATATTATGGGGGTGTAATATGAAATTTTTATATTTTCATTTGGAAGTCAATTTAATAATTAGTATTGAGTCCCTAGTATATTCTATTACCCAAGTAGCAGGCTCAAACTATTTGGAAAGCCTAGTTAGCCAAAGTCCACTTTATGTACCTATATATATAGGTCAAGGGAAGGCGTTTAAGCTACATGTGACATACTCTAGTATTAGAGAGGGAGAAGAAAAATATTACTCCCATTCTTGTGAAGGGAATAGAATAGAGAAAGTTATTTCCGTCATATCTAAAAAAAATTATCTTTCGGAGTGACCACACACAAGGTATACTTTGGGGGGAGGGCATTTATTAGAATATTGAATGCATTAAGAACATTCTAGGAAGGATTTGAAGGAGGATGAAAAACAACACCATTGATGATACACTTAAATATTATCTCAAATAGTATGAAGGTAACATAGTGAGTCATGTTAAGAACTCGTTCTGGGAAAGAGTGATGAACATTAAGCAACGTAATCAAAATGAAGTAAAGAAGATCAAACATAGAGTTTTAAAGTGATTCAACTCAATTGGGTCTACATCCATTCTTGAGTAGTTCAGTTTCCATTATAATTTGAGTTGGGTTACAAGGGTACAAACACTTTCTCTCTATAAAATTATTTCTAAAGGGTTTTTGTACATAAAAATGACTTAGTTTACAAGTAACACCACATTTATATTTATAGGTGACAAGGGTTGTAGTCTTCACCGCAAGTCACATGGAACATGCCCAGTTAATCTCCACCATTTAATGCTTGCCATATGTCCTTTTGGAATGTGCATGAGAATGAGATTATTCTCCCCGCATGTGATGATGTCATGTGCATCCACTTACCTGGCCTCGGAAGGGAAAAATTTCTCTTTCTGGTAAAGTCTGGAGGTTCATACATTTTCATCTGATTTTGGCCGACCCTTATGAAGCCAACCCATAGAGGTCGAGGGGTAAAATCTTAGCAATAATGAGGACATGTCATATCCGGGATCATCAATTACAAATAGACTTCAATCTTCTGAGATGTTTTCAATAATATGATAGGATATTAGAGGCTATGAACTTCTGAATTCATTTTGGCCAAACCCTTGATGGACAAGGCAAAAAAGGTTGAGGCATAAGTATGTGCCCAAAATGACTGAGGTTGAACGCTTGATGGACGAGGCATGAGAGGGATTCAAGGTTGACTGATGTTGAACCCTTGATGGCCAAGACATGAGAGAGATTCCAAACTGAGTGATGATGAACCCTTGAGGGATGAGGCATAATAGGCCGAGGCGTGAGACGGAGTCCAAATTGATTTATGTCAAACCCTTGATGGGCGATGCATAGTAGATTGAGTAAGAAATGGACAAGGTATGAGAGGGGTTCCAAAATGACTCATGTCGAACCCTTGATGGACGAGGAAAAATAGGCTGAGCACATAAAATAGTCATACTTGCTAATGCATTGAACCTAACATATAGTGTTACTTGTCCAAATTTCAACAATTATTCTTATTTGTTAAAGTGTTTGATTTTAACAAATGTGTTTACTTGTTTAAAAATTGAAATGTAACAAATATCTTTATTTGTTAAAAAAATTCAATCTAAAAAATATTTTTATTGTTTAAAAAACAAAATTTAACATATATTTTTAGTTTTTTAATATTTCAAATTAAAAAAATATTTTTATTTGCTAAAAATTCAATTTCAACATATATTTTTACTTGTTTAAAAATTCAAATTTGACAAATACTTACATTTGTTAAAATCTGAAATTTAACAAATAGATTACTTTCGAGACTCGTGAGGGGCATTTAAAATTTCCACTCATTTCTGTATAGCCTTACAGAAGTTTTTATTTGTCAAACAATCGAACCATCTAACAGCCGAACCATATTGTGATGGAAAATTCACCACCAGAACAAGGAAAATTAAATAGCTATAGCTACTTTTTAGCTCAAACGTGTTGACCCATTAGCTGAGGCTTATCCTCTATCGTTTTAACCCTCATATCCAACTACTAAGAGGTGAATAAACGAGAGACAAATATGGGTATAAATTTAAATCTTCGTTGGTCAATATTTCGCGGCTAATTATGTTTATGGGTTATCAATACTAGAAGCTTTTAATCATTTACCGCGACATGAGGAGAAGATTTGGAGTTTATGTTTTAAGTTTGCCCCAATTTTCTAGAGGAACTAGGAGAAGTGATCCTTCGTTTCCAATCCATGTCTATCTCATCACCTCTGTTAATCTTGGCCATTAAGATTCTTGCAATGCTCCAATACAGTTATAAAAAAATAGAGAATTTAGCCCAAGGTCATGTTCCACTTTATATTTGGATTTATAGGACAATAGTTTTCATGTTTATAAATATAGTCCATGTAGTACAATAACATTTATTTGTGTAGTCCCTTTAGATATATGAGTATATAAAATAGGTAAATTGTTATTTGTTTTAGTTAAAAAGAGATGTATAACCTTACTAATACTCATTTAAAACTCACATACCCTATTTCTAAAAATAAACACATAACCCCACCCTCACCCTACCCCACCCACCCATTAGAATCCTCGCCTCAACAGTCTGCTAGAATTGCCAGAATCCTCACCAAAGACCACTGGAATTCTCGTCGAATTGTTTCTCTCTCCCTCATTTCTCTCTCTTCGTCCATTTCTTTTTCTTTTTTCTTGTCCACGCCAGCAGCACCATTTTCAGAGCTAGAGAATAAGGTTTTTCGCATGAAAAAATGGAGATTTTAGTGGAATAGTAAATTTATCCATTTTGATTTTTTTTTGTCAAAAAATATTGAATACGAGTGTTGTTTGATAGATCTCGACAAGTAGATTTCAAATATATAACATTTGTGAATTTTGGATTTGTAGATTTGAAGTTTTGAACTTTAAAAGATTTGACGTTTTTTTATATGAGTTATAAAATAGTATATTGGCCATTTTAATGGTCTTTTAAATACAGGAACTAAAATTTATAAAGTTATGTGGACTGCCCCATTTTTACACACTTTTAAATTGGATGGGAGGTTTTCCTAAAAACCCTAAAAATTTCACTAAGTTGTAACCTGTGATTATATTTTCAAGTTTTTACGGTCTAGCTTTTGGACATTTTAATTGGGTCAAAAAAATCTTAAACGATTAAGTCCATAGAAATACATTTTTAGTCATTTCATTCATTTTTTTTTATCATTGACCTAATTAGTGATTGACATCTTATCCAGTAAGCTAGGACCTTATCTTTCTTCGTTCTCTCCAAGAATTTTTTGAAGAATAAACCTAATTAGTGATTAACTGCAACTTATGATCTTTTTCTTCTTTCCAATTCTCCAAGAAAGAAGGTATCATTTTGTTTAAAGAAATCAATTCTTTCCACTTTTATTTAACCTAGATTTACCTTTGCATTAATTCGATCATTTGTAAGTTTATTCTTGTTATTCTCATTTTTGTGTTTTGACTTTAATTTTGCTTAATGTTAATATGCATTTACCTTGTTATTTTTGACTCGTGAATTAATAGACTCGTCATGTTTTAGTTGAGCCTATGTTTGTCGGTCCGCGCCTGCGGCATTAACCAATCTTAAGCGTTAACAAAAGTATAGTCATTGTATATAGCGCACAACAAAATTGTTGTAAAGTACACACAATTTGATATAAAGTACGCATGAAATTCTCCTTTTTTATTCTCATTTTATTTTTTGATTTAATTTGGGATAATAATAATGTCATTTACTGTGTTACTTTGTTTCATGACTTAATATACTAGTAATGTCTTAGTTCGACATGTGTTTGTGGGTTCTCACGAACGACATTTACTAATCTTGAGCTTTAACAAAAGTATTTTTTTGTTTTAATTTAATGCATGTCATAATGAAAAGTTGTAGGATTTCCCGGTGTATTTATTTGAATAATATATCTTGCATTGAAATATTTGAAGAAAACTCCTTAGATTTCCTATGCAATGAGTTATGTAACAGGTTTATGGATTTGAAAATTGGAACTTCTGTATTGAAGTACGACTTTGGAGATGAAAGTCGGTTCATGTTGGTTTGTGATAAAGATGTTCGTTGTACGTTGCGATCTCAACTGATTGTCAAAACTGATTTTATTTGGATAATAGTATTGGATTCACCAACTTTGGCCACTAATACAATTCACGAACTGGTTGAATGCATGTGTAGAATTTATGAACGAGTTGAACGGATTTATACAAGTTGCGAGAGGGTTGAATGTAATGGTACAAGTAGAGAAATGCAAGACTATATATCATCAACCACTGCCATTAATATTAGTAGTAGTGTTGAAAATGATGTTTATATTGGAGGTATGGAGACGAGTACGTCAAAATTTTATCTCTTTAATGATTGGAAGACATATACAAGTCATGAAGAACAGTGTTTTGAAGGAGGTGTGGTTGAGTTTCGGGATAAGTTGCGAAAGTATGATGTTGAGGTTGGTTTCAAGTATATATTTTAGGAATTATAAAACTCGGGTGATAACAAAGTGTTCTAAAAGGAGTATTGAGAACTGCATGTGGCGATTTTATGCTTCGTTATCGAAAGTAAATGGTTACTTTTTTTTAAGAAGTATGAACAATGAGTGTACTTGTAGGGATGTATATCGTAGTCCATCAAGCAAAATGATGGACTCCAAGATGGTTTCGACATTTCTTGCTGATGAGCTAAAGGATAAGCCGTTGAAACCAATTGATATAGTTAGAGATATGAAGAAAAACTACGGTCTTGAT
Organism: Sambucus nigra; assembly: GCA_949130495.1. Lineage (NCBI taxonomy): Eukaryota > Viridiplantae > Streptophyta > Magnoliopsida > Dipsacales > Adoxaceae > Sambucus > Sambucus nigra. The sequence continues at coordinate 9,461,925 of OX422214.1, forward strand.
ATACATTATCATCATGCATGGCATGGGAAATATAACACCCCGTATTTTTATGATTTTTAGAATGGGATTAATTGGAATTAATTGTGGGATAATTAAAATTAATTCGGATTTAAATATTACCCGATAATAAAAGTAATATATGCATTATGACTTTACCGCGTGTGAGTCGTGTCGGGACTATATTTCAATGAAATGAAATGAAAAGTAAATTATTTGATGTCATCCAAATGGTCATTTTGATTGCGCCAAAGTGTCCGTAAGGGTTTAAATAGTCGAAAATGTCTACTTGGAGGGTTTGATTTGGGTCTCGGGGCACTTTGAAACCGAATAGACACCCAGAGGGGTATTTTGGTCATTTTATCTGGGAGATGAATAGTAACTAAGAAAATGCATGATTATTTATAAGTCTAAGGTTGGTAAGATTCATGTTCATTCATCAACTTTAGAGTGAGATACTTAGAGGAGAATAAGAGTTTTTCTGGAAAGGGGAGAGCCACCTCTAGGAAACCAAGGGACAAAAGGTCATCCACCACCACCACCGGAAGTTGGTCAAAAAATGAGGAGGACCACCAGTAGCCTATCATCCACAAAGATTCAGACCTACATATTAGAGGCAAGTGAATTAATCATTACAATTCTAGCATGTAGTATGTTCATGTTAGGATAGTTGTAGATTTGTGAGGATTTACATGATTTAAAGATAAACTATGGTGGGATTTTAATTGGTCTCTTAAAATGAGAAACATGTAGATTTAATCTCGGATGATAATATATTTTAATCCATGAAATTTAGATCATTTGATGAAGAAAATCTGGATTTTATGGATTGTTCTTGGAGAACATGATAATACATGAGTTTTCTGAAAATTATGGGAAATGATGTTTTAATCCAATCTTCTTGATGATTTAGGATTGTTTAATTATTGGAAATCATTTTTATAAATTGTTATATCATGTGGAATAGATTATAAGGAGTTTGGGAGTTTAAAACATATGATTTAAGGATGAAAAATGGTTAAACCCCGTAGGCTAATATATGCAGAATCGTTGCCAATACCTGATGAATCGATCGATCGACTCAAGAATATTGATCGATCGACTGGATCGATCGATCGACCCTTCCCTTCGATCGATCGACCGCTCCTGAATTTTTGCTAATTGTTTCTTTATAAGGTTTTATCAAATCCCAACTTATATGAATCTTTTGTGGTGACTAATTGAGCATTATGGGACTTAAGGAAAATAAGTAGGGTTATAGGTAGAACACGGAAAAATATTAACTTGTGAGATTAATCCTACAGAACGGGGATAATGGGTTAAAATATAATTAGTGAGTATCGAAGAATAAACCCAATTGAGATAATTAAATTTCAAATTGTGATGACATGGACTAGTAGGGTGTAAACTTGCACCTACTGAAATCATATGAGAAATATTTGATAACCTTCGAGTGTCGAGAAAATCTCGGGAATATACTTTAAGAATTAAATTCATAATCTAAGAATACGTAGGATATTATAGATAAAAATATACTACGTATGGGTATTATATTATGGGTTGTGCGTATTCCCTATTGATATATATATATGTGGGATGAATACCTATATTATGAATTTATTATGTGTATGACATACCTACGCTACTTGCTATCGGGGTGGAGGTTTCACGTTGTGCACGATCTTATCCTGATTGGACCCATTTGGGGGGATTTAGATTGGTAAACAGAGCATAGGACCTTGGACTCGTGCTATCGGTGTGATTGATAGTTTTGACGATTGAATGGGAGCGTAGGTATGTGCGTGATGTAATACCCCGTATTTTTGGCGATATTTATTTTTGGGATTAATTAATTAAATGCGAGTTAATTGGAAATTAATCCGGATAAAATACTAGCGAGATGTGACTTGGTATTTGACTATATTGAGTATATATGATGATAATTGAATATTGAATTATGAAATTGTCGTGAGATTGATATACGGCAATTTGGACATTTTATTGGGACGCGTGTGACAGTCGCGTCAGGATATAATTATTTTAATTATAAAAGTGAATTTAAATTCTATTAACCGTATGGTCGATTTGAGTGCGCCAACGCGTCCGTAAGGGTCGAGATAGTCAGAAAACACTAGCCGGGGGTTTAGTTTGGGTCCCGGGGTATTTTTAGGCCATACCAACAACATAAAGGGTATTTTGGTAATTTTGTATTTTTGGAAATTAAAAGTGACGAAAATTAAGAGTGTTTATCTGATTGGAAATTGACCCACTAAACCCACTAACCAACCCTTATTGACCCATTAAGCTACGGGGGTTATTAGATTAGGTTTCCAATATTTTCCCAAAACAAAACCCTAGCCACCATAGCCATTGGAGAAGAAAGCTTGGAGAAAGAGAGATAGAAGGGAATTCTGCAAAAAGAGAGAGGAAATCGTCATCAAAATCAGAGATCGAATCAAGGCAAGTGGTTTAATTTACATTTTATGCAGTAAATGTTTCTTCCATGTTAGAAATCTTAATAATCATTCTTGTTTGGGAGATAAAGGAAAACCCATGAAATTGGAGTTGTTAGTTTAATTTTGGATGTAGGTCTGCATGTAGAAACGTTACTCGAAATTGAATTAAGAGAATTACTACCTTATGTGATACAAAAACGGATTTAAGAAGAGGTTTATGAATGTTCTTGAAAGAATTAGAAAACTAGGGTTCTTGATGAAGATTGACCCATATATAGCCTTGGTTGATGAATTATTGGTTTTAGGATGTTATTAATGTTGTAGGATGGTTGTATGATGTTACTATAACGTTATATTAGAGAATCATGCATTAAAAGTATGTTTTGGGATGATTTGAAAACTGCAAAACGAAGCAGTCCGTAGCCATACCTGGTGCATTCGATCGATCGATGTCCATCAGTCGATCGATCGACCACCATTGATCGATCGAAGGAAAAGGTCGATCGATCGACCTTCCCAGAATGAGTAAAGTTTTTCCCTATTTAAATTTCTATGGTAGTAACCCTTGGGAAATGTTATTGGAGACCTTATGAATACCCTTAAACTTAAGGAAGACCAGTAGATATGATTATGAAACTTGGACCTTAATTATAATTCGATTTGAGGAATTATTCTAAATTCATGAAAGTCGATAAGTGAGATAATATTTGGGATAAAAGTGTAAAGTTGAATAATTTGATGAAATGAGGTTTGGGCAGAAGTAAAGACCTTAGGAATAAAGATGTTATATGTGGGAATAATAGGAACTTAGTAATCTATTTGAGATAGGTTTTAAGTATAAGAAACTACGACGGGAGACGTGTCGACAGTTTAACTTTTATATTATCGGGAGACTTAAAATATATAATTTGGAATAATGGTATAAGGATGTAGAGTATACCTTTATTAATATTGTGATATCTAAGATGCGTGAATGCTTAGCATATAATTTTATGTGTATGACATACCTAACATACTTGCTATCACGGGAGGTTCGCGTTCGCTTAGGACCCTCTAATCCTTGTGTGCCTACGGGGGGGATTTAGACTGGTACCTCGAGAACATAGGTCAGATAAGGACTTATTGGGATGTTAATAAGTCTGCTGATCGTGGGAGCGTAGGTATGTGCGTGACCCATGTGATGTGACTGTGTTCGCCTCCACTGTTTGTGATTTGTGTTATCTGAACTATTCCTGAGAGATTCGGAATACGTGATTCCTTATGTACATGATGTACCGGGATGGATAGCAGAGTATGTGTGCACCGCAGCTTAGTCTCGGGGTGCTTATATTGTATATTTATGTTGTGGAAAATAGACACTTAGTAAAATGAGAACTTTCATATGGTATTGTGTGTATAACTATGGAATAACACAAAAGGGATAATCTATAACGAGTTGTATTACTTTTATATGAGAACCTGAATTTACGTTAAGCCTCCTATTTAATTGAGATCGTTATAATGTTAATGGGAACCGAGTAATAAAGGTAGATCCTATGACAGTCTAGCTAGATATGATGTCACTTAGCTAGTGGTTTATGTCATTTTAGATGGGTACTTACGTTAGGAGTGCACAGTTAGACGAGAGGTGAGAATTTCATGTGAGTGCACGTCCTAACATGTACTTTGCATTTAATGTTTTAAATGTTTTTAAAGCACTTGCAGGTTTTTAAAATATCTCCACATTCGGGCTCTGACCCGTTTGCTTTCAAATCTATTTTTTTGTAAAACCATTTTAGGTGCCCAGCCACAAGGACACCATGCATAGGATACTCATTCAGGTGACGAGCTGTAGCTGTTTGTGGAAGCTACAGGGATTTTCTTTTAGACGCTTCTATCATTTGGATTCCATAATCAGTACTCTTCAATTGTAGGGCATGTTGCCCAAATTCTATTAGAGACATTTCCATTTCAGTTTTTCAGACTTTGGCATGTATTGATTCAGTATTCAGTATTTAGTTATTCATTTCAATTGTGGTATTTGTTGTGAGGAGTTTTTCCTCCGGATTTATTTATATCATGTGATGGTTATTCTATTTATTCGTTATGGTGAATGGTGATATTATTCTTGCTTTAAATCTTTTACTGCATGTTAATCAGACTTAATTTAAAATTTGACAACTTACTTTTTAAATACTAGGTGGTTAGTAATAATAAAATGTTTTCGACAGTGATGCTATTAACTGAGCCAACTTGGCGTTTTGATTTAATTTAATAAAGGAGTAGCTACCCTGTATTTAATTAATCGGGGTGTCACAGGTGGTATCAGAGCATCAGGTTCTAGTGTCCTTTAGGATCTGTACGGCTATTATGTTTCCGCTAAGTTTTCTTTGATATAGAGCCCTATATTTTAGGACTGTTGTACTCTTTTTGTGTATGCTTCGTTCTTCAGCTATTTTATGTTTATAAACGGTCAACTTATAAACTTTATTCTTATTTCAGATGCCTCCACGACGAGTTCCCAGGAATGCAACGCCCGAACCCCAGCCCGCTCCAGTTCAGGGCATGATGAACGTCGCTGAGGTTGCAGCCATTGTAGCCCAAGCGGTAAATGCCGCAGTTGCCGTAGTTCAGCAGGAACCACCTCAGGCGTCGGTTGCCGCGCCAGTACAGGCAAATGCATTCCCGTCTGCTTGGGAACGTGTACGTGACGCTTTTCAGAAAGCGCATCCGCCAGAGTTTGCAGGTAGCTCAGATGTGGTAGTCTCGAGCCAGTGGAGGAAGGATATGCAGAGGCACTTGAGGATGTATGAGTGCCCGGACGTTCAGAAGCAGGTGATAGCTACTTTCAAGCTAGTTGGATTTGTACTGCAGTGGTGGGAGTCTATTACCACCGTGGAGGAGAGGGATACTCTCACTATTCAGGACTTTTGGGTGCGGTTTGACCGCAAGTACTTTCCGTCAGCTGTTCACACGGAAATGAGGAGGAAACTGATGAATCTGAAGCAAGAGGGTAAGACCGTGGCCGAGTATGAGGCCGAGTTCACGAATCTATTGAATATCGTTCCGGATGAGATACCGACAGAAAAGAAGAAGATTGAGAAATTCACCGACAGGTTGACATGGAGGATCCGTCAGTATCTGTTAGGGAACCTTTCGTTGGCCACTTATTCTGATGTGGTTAACGCTGCTTTGTTACACTGCCAGGATCACCGCTTTCATATGGCTGAGGGCAAGAGATCGGGAGAGTCTAGCCATCAGGGCAGGACTGGAGGACATGGTGCTAGTGGGGCACAATCTGTTCAGGGGCAGAGACAGGGTGAGCAGGGTTCCCAGCAAGGGGATCAGAAGAGGTTCAGATCAGGGAATTACAGGCACGGACAGGGAGGTTTTCGTCAGGGCCATCAGGGTCCAAACAGCCATCAGGGCCAACAGGGGCAGAATGGGCAGCAGGGCCAGCAGGGCCAAGGGAGGAACGGTAACGGCCACCAGGGCTGGGGACAGCAGGGGCAGAGCGGAGGGAACTTCCCAGGGAAGTGTTATGTTTGTGGCAAGACTGGCCATAAACGACAGGATTGTCCTGATAGGGGCAGGGCCCCGCAGCAGCAGCAGCAGGGTGCTCGCCAGGAGCCGCAGAGGCCTATGTTTCCCGTCGCTCTCCCCGCACCACCATAGATGGCAGCATTGCCACCCATTTTAGCAGTCCCAGCCCAGCAGGGGCAGCTACAGTATGGACGTGTCTATAACATCCACCAGGCAGCAGTTCCACAGGCACCGCCCGCGATTGAGGGTACGTTTCCTATCCATGGCACTATGGGTCGGGTATTGTTTGATACGGGGGATACACATTGTTTTATAGCTACACATTTCGCGAAGGCTTTAGGGTTGTTAGCCACAGCGGAGAGCACAGTGACGTGTGTCGACTCACCATTGAGGAATGGGTCACTTATATTCTTTATATGTCGGGGAGTGGGGGTAGAGATTGGTGGTTTGGTATTACCTGCAAACATGTTGGTATTATATATGCATGTGCACGATGTGATTATCGGTATGGATTGGCTCGTAGCTTATAGGGCCATGATTGATTGCTTCAGCGGGAGCATTGTTTTTGCCATTCCGGGGCAAGAGATGTTTGTAGTGGCAATGCATCGACCGCTCATCTGTATTACATAGAGGAGGATACCTCTAAGGAGGTTGTGATTCCTTTATATTCTATCCCAGTTGTCAGGGACTATTCAGATGTGTTTCAGTAAATACCAGGCCTACCCCCCAGTCGAGAGATAGACTTTGTTATAGACCTATTTCCAGATACGAGACCTATAGCACGCGCATCGTACCGTATGGATCCGGTAGAGATGCGAGAGCTACGAGATCAGATAGAGCAGCTTTTAGGTCAGGGCTTTATTCACAGGAGTACCTCACCTTGGGGCGCTCCAGTTTTGTTTATGAAGAAGAGGGACGGTTCACTGAGATTGTGTGTGGACTACCGGGAGTTGAACAAGGTCACGATACGGAATAAGTATCCGTTGCCTCGAATCGATGACCTATTTGACCAGTTGACAGGAGCTTCTTTCTTCTCGAAGATTGATTTGAGATCGGGATACCATCAGTTGCGTATCAGGGAGGAGGATGTCTCAAAGACTGCGTTCTTAACGAGATATGGATCTTACGAGTTTCGGGTTATGCCTTTTGGTTTGACCAACGCTCCAGCAGTGTTTATGGACTTGATGAATAGGGTGTTCAGAGAGTTCCTTGATAAGTTTGTCATTGTCTTCATTGATGATATTCTGGTTTACTCCCAGACAGAGGAGGAGCACGCCGAGCATTTGAGGCAGGTTTTACAGACGCTGCGTCAGAATGAGCTCTATGCAAAGTTTGTGAAGTGCGGATTTTGGTTGAAGGAGGTCCAGTTTTTGGGACACATTATTTCCGACCGGGGGATATCTGTTGATCCGGGGAAGGTATCCGCGGTGAGGAAGTGGGGACAGCCCACGACACCGACTGAGATTCTTAGTTTCTTGAGCCTAGCAGGATACTACAGGAGGTTCATTCGGGGATTTTCGAAGATAGCGGGTCCTTTGACACATCTGAATCGTAAAGGTGTGCCGTTCATTTGGAGTGATGCCTGTTAGTTGGCATTTGATGAGTTAAAGGACAAGTTAACCTCAGCACCTGTGTTAGCATTGCCGAGACCGGGAGTTGAGTATTTGGTTTACACCGATGCGTCTTTGCAAGGACTTGGAGGTGTATTGCAGCAGGAGAGACAGGCCATAGCTTATGCTTCCCGTAAGCTTAAGCCTCATGAGAATAATTACCCCATGTATGATTTGGAGTTGGCGGCAGTGGTATTTACCCTACGAATTTGGAGGCACTATCTTTTGGGGGAGAAGTTCCAATTGTTCACGGACCACAAGTCCCTACAGTACTGTTCACGCAGAAGGAGTTGAACATGCGGCAAAGGAGGTGGATTGAGTTTGTGAAGGACTACCAGTTCGATATCCAGTATCACCCGGGTAAGGCTAACGTGGTAGCAGACGCGTTGAGCCGTAGGCCAGCAGATGAGGTGACAGGGGTGTGGAAGGCAAAATGGAAGGAGTTGGGACACCAGGACGCAGTGGCCCGATCTTTCATGTCTGTGATGACCGTTACACCGCAGATTGTCACGAAGGTAGTACGAGCATAGGCTAATGACTCGTTCTGTCAGGAGCAGATAGTTCGATTACTAGCAGAGGGAGCAGAATCCTATACCGTTAGCTCAGACGGGAGATTACGCTTCAATGGAAGATTGGTGGTTCCGGAAGGGGAGGAATTGCGACACGAGGTGATGGCACAGTCGTACGGCTCACGGTTCGCGGTACATCCCGAAGGGGACAAAATGTACCAAGACATGAGATGCCAGTATTGGTGGAGCGGTATGAAGAGAGATATCGCTGTGTTTGTTTCGAAATGCGCCACTTGTCAGCTAGTAAAAGTGGATCATCAGAGACCGACAGGACTTCTACAGCCGTTGGAGGTTCCGAGGTGGATGTGGGAAAGTATATCCATGGACTTTATCATGGGGTTGCCTACGTCACAGAGGGGTCACGACTCCGTTTGGGTAATTATGGACAGGTTGTCCAAAGTCGCTCACTTTTTAACCGTAAGGACTGACTACACTACGGGACAGTATGCCCAGCTCTTCATTTCAAAGATTGTGAGACTTCACGGTGTGCCCCTAAATATCGTGTCTGACAGAGACAAGATATTTGTATCGCGGTTTTGGGAGAGTTTCCAGGAGGCCATGGGCACGGAATTGCGGTTGAGTGCGGCTTATCATCCGCAGACCGATGGGCAGACCGAGCGCACAAATCAGATGTTGGAGGACATGCTACGCATGTGCATTATTGACTTTGGGGGTGGATGGGAGCAGTACCTTCCACTGGTGGAGTTTGCTTACAACAAATCCTATCAGTTCACTATTGACATGGCTCCGTTTGAGGCGTTGTACGGTAGACCTTGTCGTTCCCCAGCATGTTGGTTAGAGGTGGGGGACAACAAACTACTTGGGCCGGAAGTGATTCAGGATACTTCGGCAAGGATTGAGTTGATTCGGAGTCTCATTCGGGTAGCTCAAGACCGGCAGAAGAGTTATGCTGATGCGAAGAGATCTTTCAGGGAGTTCCAAGTGGGGGACCAGGTTTTGCTCAGAGTATCTCCTATGAAGGGGATTATGCGTTTCGGGAAGAAGGGGAAGTTGGCACCGAGGTATGTAGGGTCGTTTCCTATTACTGAGCGGATTGGGCCAGTTGCGTATAGACTCGGGTTACCGGAGCATTTACACCGGATTCACGATGTGTTCCATATTTCCTCGCTAAGGAAATATCTCAGAGACGATTTGACTCATTCTCACATCGCTTTGGAGGATATTGATCTCCAGTCTGATAGCTCCTACGAGGAGGGGCCGATTGCTATTTTGGACCGAAGTGAGAGGAAGCTGCTGTCAAAGATAGTTTCGTTAGTGCGTGTTCAGTGGCGACATCACAATGTCGAGGAGTCCACATGGGAACGCGAGGATGAGATGCGCGAACGTTATCCAGAGTTGTTTTTATCAGGTACTTTCTAGTTCCGAATTTCTGGACGAAATTTTATTATTAGGGGGGAAGTATGTAATACCCCGTATTTTTGGCGATATTTATTTTTGGGATTAATTAATTAAATGCGAGTTAATTGGAAATTAATCCGGATAAAATACTAGCGAGATGTGAGTTGGTATTTGACTATATTGAGTATATATGATGATAATTGAATATTGAATTATGAAATTGTCGTGAGATTGATATACGGCAATTTGGACATTTTATTGGGACCCGTGTGACAGTCGCGTCAGGATATAATTATTTTAATTATAAAAGTGAATTTAAATTCTATTAACCGTATGGTCATTTTGAGTGCGCCAACGCGTCCGGAAGGGTCGAGATAGTCAGAAAACACTAGCCGGGGGTTTAGTTTGGGTCCCGGGGTATTTTTAGGCCATACCGGCAACATAAAGGGTATTTTGGTAATTTTGTATTTTTGGAAATTAAAAGTGAAGAAAATTAAGAGTTTTTATCTGATTGGAAATTGACCCACTAAACCCACTAACCAACCCTTATTGACCCATTAAGCTATGGGGGTTATTAGATTAGGTTTCCAATATTTTCCCAAAACAAAACCCTAGCCACCATAGCCATTGGAGAAGAAAGCTTGGAGAAAGAGAGATAGAAGGGAATTCTGCAGAAAGAGAGAGGAAATCTTCATCAAAATCAGAGATCGAATCAAGGCAAGTGGTTTAATTTACATTTTATGCAGTAAATGTTTCTTCCATGTTAGAAATCTTAATAATCATTCTTGTTTGGGAGATAAAGGAAAACCCATGAAATTGGAGTTATTAGTTTAATTTTGGATGTAGGTCTACATGTAGAAACGTTACTGGAAGATTGAATTAAGCGAATTACTACCTTATGTGATACAAAAACGGATTTAAGAAGAGGTTTATGAATATTCTTGAAAGAATTAGAAAACTAGGGTTCTTGATGAAGATTGACCCATATATAGCCTTGGTTGATGAATTATTGGTTTTAGGACGTTATTAATGTTGTAGGATTGTTGTATGATGTTACTATAACGTTATATTAGAGAATCATGCATTAAAAGTATGTTTTGGGATGATTTGAAAACTGCAAAACGAAGCAGTCCGTAGCCATACCTGGTGCATTCGATCGATCGATGTTCATCAGTCGATCGATCGACCACCATCGATCGATCGAAGGAAAAGGTCGATCGATCGACCTTCCCAGAATGAGTAAAGTTTTTCCCTATTTAAATTTCTATGGTAGTAACCCTTGGGAAATGTTATTGGAGACCTTATGAATACCCTTAAACTTAAGGAAGACCAGTAGATATGATTATGAAACTTGGACCTTAATTATAATTCGATTTGAGGAATTATTCTAAATTCATGAAAGTCGATAAGTGAGATAATATTTGGGATAAAAGTGTAAAGTTGAATAATTTGATGAAATGAGGTTTGGGCAGAAGTAAAGACCTTAGGAATAAAGATGTTATATGTGGGAATAATAGGAACTTAGTAATCTATTTGAGATAGGTTTTAAGTATAAGAAACTACGACGGGAGACGTGTCGACAGTTTAACTTTTATATTATCGGGAGACTTAAAATATATAATTTGGAATAATGGTATAAGGATGTAGAGTATACCTTTATTAATATTGTGATATCTAAGATGCGTGAATGCTTAGCATATAATTTTATATGTATGACATACCTACCATACTTGCTATCACGGGAAGTTCGCGTTCGCTTAGGACCCTCTAATCCTTGTGTGCCTACGGGGTGGATTTAGACTGGTACCTCGAGAACATAGGTCAGATAAGGACTTATTGGGATGTTAATAAGTCTGCTGATCGTGGGAGCGTAGGTATGTGCGTGACCCATGTGATGTGACTGTGTTCGCCTCCACTGTTTGTGATTTGTGTTATCTGAACTATTCCTGAGAGATTCGGAATACGTGATTCCTTATGTACGTGATGTACCGGGATGGATAGCAGAGTATGTATGCACCGCAGCTTAGTCCCGGGGTGCTTATATTGTATATTTATGTTGTGGAAAATATACACTTAGTAAAATGAGAACTTTCATATGGTATTGTGTGTATAACTATGGAATAACACAAAAGGGATAATCTATAACGAGTTGTATTACTTTTATATGAGAACCTGAATTTACGTTAAGCCCCCTATTTAATTGAGATCGTTATAATGTTAATGGGAACCGAGTAATAAGGGTAGATCCTATGACAGTCTAGCTAGATATGATGTCAATTAGCTAGTGGTTTATGTCATTTTAGATGGGTACTTACGTTAGGAGTGCACAGTTAGACGAGAGGTGAGAATTTCATGTGAGTGCACGTCCTAACATGTACTTTGCATTTAATGTTTTAAATGTTTTTAAAGCACTTGCAGGTTTTTAAAATATCTCCACATTCGGGCTCTGACCCGTTTGCTTTCAAATCTATTTTTTTGTAAAACCATTTTAGGTGCCCAGCCACAAGGACACCATGCATAGGATACTCATTCAGGTGACGAGCTGTAGCTGTTTGTGGAATCTACAGGGATTTGCTTTTAGACGCTTCTATCATTTGGATTCCATAATCAGTACTCTTCAGTTGTAGGGCATGTTGCCCAAATTCTATTAGCGACATTTCCATTTCAGTTTTTCAGACTTTGGCATGTATTGATTCAGTATTCAGTATTTAGTTATTCATTTCAATTGTGGTATTTGTTGTGAGGAGTTTTTCCTCCGGATTTATTTATATCATGTGATGGTTATTCTATTTATTCGTTATGGTGAATGGTGATATTATTCTTGCTTTAAATCTTTTGCTGCATGTTAATCAAACTTAATTTAAAATTTGACAACTTACTTTTTAAATACTAGGTGGTTAGTAATAATAAAATGTTTTCGACAGTGATGCTATTAACTGAGCCAACTTGGCGTTTTGATTTAATTTAATAAAGGAGTAGCTACCCGGTATTTAATTATTCGGGGTGTCACACGTGACCCATTTGGCTTGGGAGTATGCTCGCCTCCAATATTTGTGTTATGAGATTTATGGTTCGTGATAGACGCCGAACCAATTGTCCTTTATGCAGTGAGTGATGCACCAGGACTTGATAGCAGAGTATGAATGCACCGCAACTTTGTCTGCGGGTGATTTATTAGTATATATAATATTGTGATATATATATATATATATATATATATATATATATATATATATATATTCTATGATGATAAAATCTACTGTGTGACATTTAGGAGATGTGAAAGATTAATGAAATATGAATATAATTAAGTAAGTGAATACTTAATCTTAAAGTCTTGAGCAGCTTAGTTCATATTAAAGAGAAATGAACATGTATCATTATTATACGTATTGCGTGGAAAATATGGGGAAATGAGATAAGAAAGAATAATACTAACACCTATGTTAAACTAGTAAATGGGAATCTACTAGGAAGATTATGAGGTACGTTAGGTGTGCACTCTAGATGAGAGGTGGGATTCTGAAGTGAGAGCCGAGGAACTAATATGAACATAATACTGGCTTAATTTATAATTATTAAGAACATGTTATTTTTAAAATATTTTACACTCAGGCACTGACCCGTTCTCTTGCATATTTCTCCTCTCTATTGTATATATATATTACACCAGGTGCCTAGCATCAGGGACGCCCGACCTAGAGTATGGATGATTTAGCGTACCATAGCCGCGGAAGGAGATGCAGACCTTGGATTAGATGATCTCATTTCATTGATTCCTATTCTTGTTCTAGATATCTCATTTAGGGCATGTTACCCAGTATATCATTTATTTTCGGATTTTTGTATTTGAGTTGTGTCAGTACTCTTATTATCTTTTGGTTTGGATATTGTTGATATTTTGACATTTAAAACTTGAGTGTTCATTCCATTCATTTTAATTCAGTATGATATCATTAATGTTTGTGGGATGGATTATGAAGTTGTTGGTTTATATCATTAAAATAAATTGTGAAATTTAATTGAAAAAGTGTTGACACTAGTTTAATTATTTACTAGGTGATTTAATTAAGAAAAATGCTTTTCGACAGTGATGCTAAGAATGAACCAATCTGGATACTTTGATTTAATTTAATAAATGATTGATCACTCGGTATTTAATTAAGTGGGGTGTCATAGGTGGTATCAAAGCATAAAGTTCTAGTGTCCTTAGGATCTGTAAGATTTATTATGCTTTTTGCTTAGCTTCCTTTGATATAGAGCCCTGTCATTAGGACTATTGCATCTTTATTTGAGCATTTTCATTTTTTTGCGATATTTTAATTCAATGATGAAGGAAATGTTATCCCTCATTTCAGATGCCTCCTCAACGTGCACGAAGAGCCCCTGGTGAAGCACAGCCAGGACCACAGCCCGCTCCAGCTCAGGTCACTATGAACGCAGCAGAGGTTGCTGCCATTATTGCTCAAGCCGTTAATCCATCTTTAGCGGTTGTCCAGCTAGCACCACCACCAGCATAGGAAGTGCCACCAGCTCTAGCGCAAGGACTTCCTATGGTTTGGGAATGTTCTAGGGATGCCTTCCAAAAGGCTCATCCTCTAGAATTCCAGGGGGTCAAATGTCGTGATTGCTAGCCAATGGAACAAGTACATCCAACGGCATCTGCGTATGTATGAGTGCACGGAGGTTCAAAAGCATATTTTAACTATTTTTAAGTTGGTCGGAGCAGGTCTACAGTGGTGGGAGTCCACTACCACAATAGAGGAGAGGGATGCGATGGCTAATCAGGACTTCTGGGTGTGGTTTGATCGCAAATACTTTCCTTCAGTTGTTCTGATCGAAATGAGGAGGAAACTTCTAGACCTCACCCAGGAAGGGAAGTCAGTTGCCAAGTATGAAGAAGAATTCATCAGGCTGACCAATCTGGTACCAGGAGAGATTCCCACTGAGGAGAAAAGAATTCAAATGTTCATGGATGGTCTTAATTGGAGGATTCGCTAATATCTTTTGGGTAATCTTTCATTACAAACATGCAGAGATGTACTAAATGCAGCGTTGCTTCACTGCCAGGATCACCTCCTTGACTAAGGTAAGCAAGCAGGGGATTGAGTTCAGTCAGACGGGTAAGAATAGGGGAGGTAGTGGCAATGGGTCATCATTTGTCAGGGGTCAATAGAGGCAGGGAGGGCAGAGTTCCCACTGAGGGGATTATGATAAGCGACTTAGATCGAGAGGTTTTTGATTTGAGCAGGGAGGTAATAGGAAGGGCCATCGGGGGAAGCAGGGCTAACAACACTTTTAGCAGGGCCAACAGGGCAAGCAGGGCCAAGGGAGAGGAGGAAATAGTCAGAAGGACCAAGGCCAACAGGGTCATAATGGGGGACATTTTTCCGGTAGATGTTTCACTTATGGCAACACTGGTCATAGGAGGCAGGATTGCCTAGATAAGGGCAAGATACCCCATCAGTAGGGTGCTCATCAGGATCCTCCGAGGCCTATGTTTCCAGCCGTTATTCCAGTGCCAACTCAGGGGCCAGCAGTACCTGTCATTCCAGTTGCTCCCGCAGCTCCACCATAGCAGGGGAAGTTATAGTATGGACGTGTGTACAATGTTCAGCAGACAGTAGTTCAGCAGCAATAGAGTGTACGTTTTCCATTTTTGGGGCTATGGGACGTATTTTATTTGACATTGGGGCCTCACATTCATTCATAGCCACTAGTTTTTCCCGAGCCACGGGATTGCTAGACACGGTCGACGACATTATTACTTATGTAGACTAACTGATGGGTAATGGAACGCCTATTTTCTTTATATGTCGGGGTGTGAGTATAAAGATTGGGGTTCTATTTTTACCAGTTCATATGTTTGTGTTAGATATGTACGAATATAACGCCATTATTGAATGGACTGGTTAGTATCCTACAGAGCCATAATTAATTGCTTTAGTAGGATCATTATTTTGGCTATTACTGGTGGGGAGATGTTTGTGGCGATGTCTCATTCTGAGGGAGGATTGTCCACTCATTTATATTACATAGAGGAGGAGACCTCTACAGGAGTTGTGATTCCCCTTGATTCGATGCCAGTTATTAGGGAATTTGCAAATGTATTACAGGATATACTTGGGCTACCGCCGAGTAGGGAGATTGAGTTTGTAATTGATTTAGCATTGGGCACTCAACTGATCGCCCGTGCCCCCTACTATATGGCTCTAGTTCTATTTGTGAAGAAGAAGGATGAATCCCTACGATTGTGTGTGGATTATCAGGAACCTAATAATGTCATGATACGGAATAAGTATCCATTACCCCACATTGATGAGTTATTTGATGAGTTGATAGGAGCATCATACTTCTCAAAGATAGACTTGAGGTTCGGATATCACCAGTTGCTGATCTGGGAGCAGGATGTGTTGAAGACTGCTTTCCTGACTAGATATGGATCTTATGAGTTTTGAGTTAACCAATGCACCGGATGTATTCATGGACTTAATGAATAGGGTGTTCAAGGAGTTTCTAGATCATTTTGTCATTATTTTCATTAATGACATCCTGGTTTATTCGCATACCAAAGAGGAGCATGTCGAGCATTTGCGACGGGTCCTACAGACACTACGTGAGCATCAACTCTATGCTAAGTTTGAGAAGTGTGGATTTTAGCTCTGGGAGGTGTAGTTTCTGGGTCATATAGTCTTGGAAAGGGGTATAGTAGTGGATACTAGCAATGTATTAGCGGAGAGGGTGTGGGGATAACCTACGACACCGATTGAAGTACGCAGTTCCTTGGGATTAGTCGGTTACTATAGATGGTTTATTCAAGGCTTTTCAAAGATTACATGTCTGATGACAAATCTAACCCGTAAGGGTGTCAAATTTATTTGGGATGATGCATCTCAGATGACGTTTGATGAACTTAATGATAAGTTAACTTCAGCACCAGTACTACCACTGCCCATGCAAGGAGTGGAGTACCTCGTATACACTGACACATCATTACAGGGACTTGGTGGGGTATTACAGCAGGAAGATAGGGCTATAGCTTATGCCTCAAGGAAGCTTAATCCTCATGAAAAGAATTACCCTACCCACGACTTGGAGTTAGCAGTAGTCGTGTTTACTCTTCGTATATGGAGATATTATTTATTGGGCAAAAAATTTTGCTTGTTCATGGATCACAAGTCACTATAGTATTTATTCACTCAGAGAGAGTAAAATATGTGACAACACGGATGGCTTGAGTTCATAAAGGATTATCAGTTCGAGATTCATTATCACCCAGGGAAGGCCAATGTGGTAGCCAATGCTTTGAGCCTTAGTCTTGAGGGTGAGTTAGCCGCTGTGTGGAAATATAAATGGAAGTAACTAGGACACTAGGATGCCATTGCTAGATATTTTATCTCAGTTATGACCATTACTCCTCACATTATGATGAGGGTATTACAGGCTCAGGTAACAAATCCGTTTTCCCAGGAGAAAATTTGATAACTTCTAGCTGAGGGAGTGGATTCTTACTTAGTGAGTTCAGAGTGAGGCTTACGCTTTAAGGTAGATTGATTGTTCCAGAAGGGGAAGAATTACAGCACGTGGTGATGTTAGAGTCGCATATATCCCGATTTACGGTACATCCCGATGGGGATAAGATGCACCAAGATATGAGAGAACAATATTGGTGGAGTGGGATGAAGAGAGATATTGCTGAGTTTGTCTCTAAGTGTGCCACCTACCAGTTAGTTAAGGTGGATCATTAGAAGCCAACAGGGTTGCTTCAGTCACTAGAGATTCTGATGTGGAAATGGGAGAGCATTTTCATCGATTTCATCACTAGGTTGCCTACTTCATTGAGGGGTCACGATTCCATATGGGTGATTATGGATCGATTGACTAAGGTAGCTCATTTCTTACCAGTTCAAATTGATTATACTACGGGACAATATGCCCATCTCTTTATAGCCGAGATAGTGAGGCTACATGGGGTACCACTTAATATTGTGTCCGACAGGGATAAGACTTTTGTATACCAATTTTAGGAGAGTTTTCATGAGCCCATGGGTACCGAGGTGTGAATGAGTACGACTTATCACCCACAGACAGATGGGAAGACTGAGCGTACTAACCAGATGTTGGCGGATATGTTACGAATTTGTATTCTAGATTTTGGGGGAGGTTGGGAACAATACCTTCCACTGGTGGAGTTTGTGTATAATAATTCCTATCAGTTCACCATTGGTATGGAACCATTTCAGGCGTTATATGGTAGACCGCGTCATTCTCCTGCGTGTTGGTTAGAAGTGGGGGACAAAAAATTACTTGGGCCGGAAGTGATTCAGGACATGTCTGCCAGGATTGAATTATTCGAAATCGCATTCGGGTAGAATAGGATAGACAGAAAAGCTACCCCGATGCTAAACGAATCCCCAAGGAGTTCAACGTATGGGACCAGGTGCAATTATGATTATCTCGTATGATGGGGATCATGAGATTCGGGAAGAAAGGGAAATTGGCTCCGAGATACGTGGGACCGTTTCCTATCATTGAGAGGGTTGGATCAGTAGCTTACAGACTTGGGTTGCCGGAGCACTTGCATTGTATACATAACGTGTTCCATATTTCTTCGCTGAGATGATATCTCCGAGATGAGTTGTCTCACACTCATATTGCATTTGAGGAAGTTGATTTGTAGCTAAATAATTCTTATGATGAGCGACCATTAGCGATCTTAGATCGTAGTGAGAAATGTTTGAGATCGAAAGTAGTTCCGCTTGTGCGTGTTTAGTGGGCGCACCATAATGTGGAGGAGTTTACTTGGGAGCGCGAGGATGAGATGCACGATCGATACCCGGAGTTATTTTTACCAGGTACGCTTTTATTTTTTGAATTTCAGGACGAAATTCCAATATAAGGGGGGAAGTATGTAACACCTCGTATTTTTATGATTTTTAGAATGGGATTAATTGGAATTAATTGTGGGATAATTAAAATTAATCCATATTTAAATATTAATCGAGAATAAAAGTAATATATGCATTATGACTCATGAATTAATAAACTTGTTATGTATTAGTTGAGCCTATGTTTGTGGGTCCGCGCTTACGGCATTGACCAATTTTGTGCGTTAGCAAAAGTAAAGTCATTGTATATAGCACAAAACATAATTGTTGTAAAGTACACGCAATTTGATATATAGTACGCATGAAATTATCCTTTGTTATTGTCATTTTGTTTTTTGATTTAATTTGGAATAATTTTAATGTCATTTACTGTGTTACTTTGTTTCATCACTTAATAGACTAGTCATGTCTTAGTTCAATATGTGTTTGTGGGTCCGTGCCAACGACATTAACTAATCTTGAGCTTTAACAAAAGCATTTTCTTGTTTTATTTTGATGCATGTCATAATGAAAAGTTATAGGATTTCCCGATGTATTATTTGGATAATATGGCTTACATTGAAATATTTGAAGAAAACTCATTAGATTTCCTATACAATGAGTTATGTAATAGGTTTATTGATTTGAAAATTGGAACATTTCTGTTGATGTTGGGCTTTGGAGATGAAAGTTGGTTCATGTTGGTTTGTGATAAAGATGTCCGTTGTATGTTGCGATCTCAAACGATTGTCAAAACTGATTTTATTTGGATATATGTCTTGGATTCACCAACTTTGGCCACTAATACAATTCACGAATGGGTTGAATGCACGTGTAGAATTTGTGAACGAGTTTACCGTTGTTATACAAGTTACGAGAGGGTTGAATGTAGTGGTACAAGTAGAGAAATGTTAGACTATATATCATCAACCACTTCGATTGATATTAGTAGTGGTGTTGAAAATAATGTTCATATTAGAGGTGTGGAGCCAAGTATGTCAAAATTTTATCTCTCCAATGATTGGAAGACATATATTAGTCATGAAGACAGTTTTTTGCAGAAGGGGTGGTTGAGTTTCAGGATAAGTTGCCAATGTATGTTGTTGAGGTTTGTTTCAAGTATATATATTTGAATAATTATTAAACTCGGGTGCACCAGATTGTTCTAAAAGGAGTATTGAGAATTGCATGTCGCGAGTTTATGCTTCATTATCGACAGTAAATATTTACTTTTATATAAGAAGTTTGAATAATTAGCATACTTGTAGGGATGTATATCGTAGTCCGTCAAGCAAAATGATGGACTCCAAGATGGTTTCGACATTGCTTACTGATGAGCTAAAGGATAAGACGTTGAGACCTGATAACTTGACTTTTGTGTGTAGTCGTTGTTGCAAGCCAAGTCAATCAAAACCTTAAAATACCTACAAAATATAACATCACACTAAAGTGTAGAGGTAAGTAAGGGTATCAATCCATTTCAAGGGGGGTAAAGTTAGGGAAAACAATTGTAATTTAATTTTTATTTTATTTTTGGGATTTTTACTTTTTCTATTTTTTTAGCTTTTTCAATTTTAAAACAATTTTTTAGATGAAGTGAAATAAGACTAAACTAAATCAAGATGTAAATAACTAACTAAAAAGTGTGATGAAAAATAAGTGAAATCTAACTAAAATAAAAGATAAAGTGAGGAAGTAAATGTCAGAACAATCAAGGAAAGGGATTACACAACCAATTCTAGTTAATCTATTTAATTAATTTATTCAAATTAAACTTCCCAAATTAGTATTAAAATTACAAATCAACTCTTTTTGCAAATGTAATTTTAATAATAATCTTTCAGAGAATTAAATTTACAATCCTCCAACTCACAAAACGTATATCTAAACATCATCTAACAAATCACCCGGTAGAATCGATTTACTAAATTAGTTTAAATCATAAAAATATGATTAGAGTTGAAATTAAAAAAAATAATTTCACATTTTAGAAAAACATATCTCTAGTTTGATTCTAAGATGGAAATTAATACTAGAATCTCGATTTTCTCTCGAAAATCATTTACCCTCTCTCGAGACATAAATTAAAAGTAAGATTGTAAAATTAGTCATCAAAGGTAATTTTAATTTAATTAAACTAATAAAATTATGATTAACATCAAAATAATGGGTAATCCCACCCCTTAAAAGGGGATTTAGCCTAACATCATATTAAACATGATAATAAAATAAATTAGGCAATTAAAATAAAAGTAGAAAAAAGAACAATCAAACCAAATCTCTTTAAGTGAAATTGAACTTAAATCCTTGAATTTGCCCATCATCCATTCAATTCGAGCCTCCAAATGATTTTTAATAATAAAAATACACTCAATTGAATTTCTCACAAATTTATCACTCACTAATCTCTAAAAAAAACTATTTACAAAATGTTGTTTATCCTAATTTATTTTCTACACTAAACTATCTCTAACTCTCTCTAGAATTCTCTTAATATTTTGATGATCCCTCTTCAAATGGCCTTGGGTCATCTTTTATAGTCCACCTGCAGCTAAGGGTACATGTGGAAATAGGCTAAGGGTGTGCATGTGGGAGAGGTGTGTCATGGATTGTGTGAGGTAATGAGGTGTGTATGGGGTATTTTGGGTATAAAGGGTTAAAAGATGTAGTTGGGGGTATAATGGGAAAAAAGGGGTTAATAGGCTTTTAAATGGGTTATTTTGTTTCTTTGGTTTCATTTAGTGTTGAACACGTGGATGAAAATCGTGGCTTGGTTTAGAGATAGGGAAATGGGTCTCGTGTATATTGGATGCAACCGGGTTAAAGGTTGAAATGGTGAGTTTCTGGGTTAGAGGTTGACGGGTCGGGGGCTTCTGGTTCGTCTCGCTGGTGGAGGTCCGACGGTGAGGATGGGTTTCGATTTTGGGTGGTAAACCCGGGTTTAAGGTTCCGGGTTCGTGGGGTGTGGCCGGGGTAAGCTCCGATGGGTTTTGGGATTTTGTTTAAGGTTGACATGGGTATGGGAGAGGTGTTGATGGCAGTGGGTTGCGATCGGGAGGCAGAGTCGCGGTGGGTAGGCCTGAAGGAGGTTATTGATGGCTGCGGGTTGCGATCGAGTTCGGGGTAGAACCGTATAGGAGGGTCTCGGTTTTGGGGGGAATTTTTTTTTTTTGGTTGGGAGCCAGGTGTGTTAATGGTGGTAAGAGAGAGGAGAGAGAAAGAGGTAGAAGATGATGTGGGTGTAGGGTGTGATGAGGGTGTATATGATTAATGTGTGGGTGAGGGGTATTTTGGGTGTGTGATAGTGTATAGGTTAGTTAGGTGTAGGATTATTGGTGCGTGGTGTTTAATTTGGACACTTAAAAATTAACACAAACTAACTAAAAAAAATAAAATTAATAAAATTAAAAATATAAAATAAAATCCTAATCTAAAAATAAAATAAAGACTCAAATAAAAATAAGACTAAAAAGAAATAAAAATAAAAATCTATTAAACTAAAACTAAAATGCTAAAAAGTAAAATATAATAAAACTAAAAATAAATGAATTCCTAAAAAAACCAATCCTAATAAAATAAAATAAAATAAAAAGTAATCAAAATAAAATAAAATTACACTAATAAAAATAAAATAGAAAAATAGAAAATAAAACCTAGAAATTATAAATAAATCTAAAATAAACTCTAAAAATAAAAACGACTCAAACTAAAAATCTAAAAAAAATTAAAAAGGCACAAACTAAACAAACACGAGGTTCGGGGTAGATTTAAGGACAAACTAAACAAACACGAGGTTACGGGGCAAGGTAATTAGCTCCATTTGACTGCAAATTGCCTCGAAATAATGCTTTTAACACCGCAACTGCAATCAAACCAGCACATTGAACATTTACGCACATAAGACCATTATTGTCGAGAATTAACAACTAAAATATGTTTATTCGGGGTTTAAAATGTACACTTTTTGGTGCTTGTCAAGACCAATTGATATAGTTAGAGATATGAAGAAAAACTACGGTCTTGATATAGGTTATCATCATGCATGACATGGGAAATGTAACGCCCCGTATTTTTATTATTTTTAGAATGGGATTAATTGGAATTAATTGTGGGATAAATAAAATTAATCTGGATTTAAATGTTACTCGAGAATAAAAGTAATATATTCGTTATGACTTAACTAATGATTATGACTTGCTAAAATTATCGGGATTATAATTACGGTAATTACAGTTGAGGCATGAAAGAAGAACAACTCTTATTCTCCATAAAAAAATGGTAAGCTCTTATTCTCCATAAAGAAAAGGTAAGTTAGGGGTTAGAAAAAAAGGGTGGTAAATAAATAAAAATAAATGATTAAGATAATTATAAATGAATCTGATTAGAAAAACAAACCATTAATCGTCATGTAGTGGATAGTGGTTCTGATTCTGTTTCCACAACTTGTTTGCCCTGAGTTATAGCAGTATCTTCTAGTTTTGGCTCATCATCAGTAGCAGCATCTGAAGCAGGCTTTTCCCAAGTAGCAGCTAGTGATGATGTTGGGCCTGAGCCCAAATCACTGTGCACCTATTCTAATAAAACTTGGATCAGCTGGGGAAGTTTCTCAGGCCATAGTGGCTTTACATACTCACAGTAGATGTGTTTCCAACTTATCTAGTGTTGGGCCTGAAGAATGCTCCACGTGTCTCCAGCATGTCCAACATTGGGCCTAAGGCACGCCTCATGCTCGAGACAATATACACATGCTCCATCTGCACAAATTAAGAATAATGAACAACCAAATCTACAAAAGCACATCCAATAAAACAGGGAATTAATTAATTTAATATAGGAAAAAAAATTGATAAAATTATAACACTAACATCTTCCTCCCTGTCCTCACAGCATGAATAATATAAAATATAGAACTGTAGGAATCAACAAATTAATTAATTTAGACACTAACCTTTCACTTTAGCAATCAATAACTTAAATTATTTGAACTGTCATAAATTATAATTCTCAATTCAGTCCATTGTAAAACTGTGGGTACATATATCAAAATGCACCAATAGCCTAATATCAAGCATCACATGTAATAAGATACCAAAAAATACACATGGTAAAATCAAATTCCTAACCATTTTAGAATCAAAACCAATAACTTTATAATGATTTCAATAGAGAATACTGCAAAGTGAAAGTGCTTTTTATGTATTTGATTCACTATTTAAAAAAGTATAATAACGCTAAACAAACAAAATATAAGGCCATTATAAGTAGAAATACTTATATGCTATAAAATTACATAACTCTCACGTAATGATATATCTACTGAACCAAAAGACCAAAAAAAGCACATCAATATATTGAGGTCTCGTATGCAAAATTGGTATTGTAAACTTGGACAATGTCATCTTTAACCCATGTATGATATTTTGAGGTAGAAGAACATTTTTTAGCCTAAATAACCAAGCCATTCTCCACAATTAAGCATTTATAATGAAAAAGAAAAAATGGTGATTTATTGATCATCATTACTAATGATAGTAAGCATATCAGAAAAGAGAAAAAAATCCACATATTAGGAAGAAAATACGTTCTGTTTTTCATCCAACTTCTTTTGCTTATTCGTTTGAAATTTCAAGAGGACAACCCCATGCTAGTGTTAGATCCCCTGCTATAACCAATGAAATTAGTGCCTTCTAGAATCCACCCATTCAAAGGTATTTAAAAACTGGAAGCAATTTTGCTTACAACTACCAACCATTCTCATGTGTTTCAATAAGCACATATTCTCTATTGACATATACTTTAGTTATATTGGTGAACAACATAGTAGTTATACTCAGTATGCAAAACAAAGTATACCAAACTGCAAAGAAGATCGGAGAACAAAATAGTAGTTATCTAAACTCATACACCAAAATTTTAAACACTATAAAATATGCAGAAAGGAAACATAATGCCCATGTTAGAAACGACAAAGATCATAAAAAGAAAATTAGAAACCTAAAAAGGATACATGCTGGGAACTTTGTGAGATGGAACTCGATTTCAAAACCTTGAAACTGAATCTAAAGGGAAAGTCACAAAAAATGAGTCAATCAAAACCTTAACATTTGAAGAAACGAAGAGCCTTCATTTGACCTTAAAAATGAATTTAATTTCACTAAAGAAGTGTATATTAGTAACAGGTAAAAATATGAATTCCTCTATAAAAAGAATATATTAGTAACAGGTAAAAATATTTGTTCTACAAGTTTATATACAAAAATTCGTTACCACTTTTGTGCAACTATAAAATATTTGTTGCTTTAGCAGTCTATTGAAAATATCACACCTCCACTTACCTATAGTGCAAAAAATAACAAACTATGAAACAACATATGGGTTTAGTATGATCCAATGGAATAAAATATTTGACAAACCTCTCATGCTATATGAATGTAGATTCAGCCTCATTTTAAAAGAATACTTTTACTAAAACAACAAAATTGAGTATCACACCTCCACTTACCTATAGTTCAAAAAACAAAAAACCATGAAACAACATATGGGTTTAGTATGATCCAAAGAAATAAACTATTTGACAAAACCTCTCGTGCTATTTGAATGTAAATTCACCCTCATTTTCAAAGAATACATTTACTAAAACCACAAAATTGAGTAAAACTAAAACCCTATAACCCCTAAGAAAATAGAAACTAAAGGTCCTAAAAATTAACAAAAACACATTAAACAAATAAAAAAAAACAGCACCTCAGAATCAAAAAATTCCAACCCGAACAAAAAAAATACAAACAACAACCTAAAACCGTAAAATTCAAAAGTAAAAGCCCTAAAATCCTAACCTAAGAAAGAAAAAAATCGAAGTCAACATAAAAAATACAGAACCAGATTTTGAAACCAAATGTTTTGAACAAAAAAACTCTATTACCTGAAATCTTAACCTAGAAGCTGATGGTGATAGAGACTATACCTGAAATCTCTAAAAAACTAGGGTTTAAAAGAGACTGAGTTCGGAGAAGAAATAGGTTGATAGATAAGTCATATTACCTGCAAAAATAGGTTATATGAAACATTGGAGGGTAATGAAATGCAAACCCAAAACCTCCCATGTTGGAGGATAAAGTTTAGATCTTAGAAGAGAGTTTGTGGGTGTGGTCGTGAAAGAGTGGAGAGATGGATTCACAGTGGGTTAGGTGGGAGAGAGGGAGAGAAAGAAATCGTATGTGATGCTTTGGAATAAGAGAAAATGAATGTTTGGAATGCATTTTCTTTGGGCGGGTACATGAAATCTTTAGGCGAGCTAAAAAAATTTGGGGGTGGGTCGGAATCGTTGATTTGGCAAAATCTGAACCATCATTGTGCTTTTACATTTTTTCCAATTCAAAAACAATGCTACTCTATTATATATATATATTTCATAAATAATTTTGTTTATTATTTTTAAATGTTTTTATTATATAAATACAATTTTTTATAAATAAAAAACTACAAAACAAATGAACGTATTTTATTTAAAAAAAATTATACATATTTTTATTTGTTTTTAGTTTGAAAAATTGTATGTCATTTATAGATACAAGACTTAAAGTTTTTTCTATAAATAAAATGTTAAAATGTTTTTATAGCCAAATTTTTTTGGATCAAATACCAAAAAGTTCCCTAAATATTTTTTAATACACATTTTGTCGAAGTCTTCTTAATTTGTTCCAAAAAATCCGTCAAACACCCATTTAAGCAATATTCTCTTGTTTTTAAAGTCCGCGCTAGCAGTATGTTGAGGCAATCTTTGGAACAAATAAACAGGCTTGAACTAAACGTGTATTAAAAAAATGTTCGAGGGACTATTTGGTATATACCCCAATTTTTTTTTTGTTTATATTAAAAATAATTTTGAAATTTTGAAAACTATTTTTTAGAAATAAAAACATTAAAAAATGTACGTATTTTATATATAAAAAAATTATACATATTTTTATTTGTTTTTAGTTTAAAAAACTTTATGTCATTAATAAATAAAAACTTATAGTTTTTTTCTATAAATACAACGTTAAAAATGTTTTATAACCAAAAACTTTTTATTTATATAAAAATAATATTGAAATTTTGAAAACTTTTTTTTACTTTTTTTTCAAGAACTAAAAACGTTATATAGATGTAGTAGTATTAATAGCATTGTGTAATGTGAGTTGAGTGGAGAATGATGAAAACAGATTAATCGAATCTAGATTTTTTGGATCGATAAATTAATTATTGGATTATCGAATGGATCATCTTTTTAATTTTCAAGAGACTTTTAATTTATTTATTTTTTTGGTTTCAAAGAGATTTTTGATTTATTTGGTTTCACAAAACACAATGTTCAAGATAAGATTGAAAAAGATAATACGTATTAAATGATCATTAACTTCTCTAATATTATCGAATTAGACGTATAAATATAAAATATAGATATAGATAGTAAATTAAAGGGAAATGCTTTGTGTTCCAAACAACTCCCCTAAATCATCCCCCAAATAGTATTAAGTGTTATACCTTGTGATATGAGTCCCGCCAGAGCACAACTCATTAATGTTATTTGGGGAAATTTGAGGAATTTGTTTAGTACCCATAACACCACTCTAAATTAAATAACCTAATTAGGGAGTCGATGAGTAGTGTTAGTTAAATGGATCATATACCAAAAAGTGCCTCAAACATTTTCGAATACAAATTTAGTCCAAACGTTTTTATTTTGTTAAAAAAAGTCCCTTTAATACCCATTTAAGGATTATTGTCTTATTTTTAAAGTTCTCGCTAGCGGCATGTTGAGGGATTTTTTGTAACAAATAAAATACTTGGACTAAACGTGTATTAAAAAATGTTCGAGGGACTATTCGATATATTCCCCTAGTTAAATTGCTAATTAATTATTATTGTTAGTTGAATCGTTAGCTAGATACGCATTTCCTTAGGCAAAGTATTAGTTTGATAAGCATTAAGATACAGTGTACCCCAATGGAAATCCAATATTAAAACCCTAATTTTATTGTGGTCATCATTCCAGAAACTGTCGGTTTTGTACAAATACTAGATTTAGAGTTGAATGGAGTTTAATTTTGATGAGTTCGATTTTGATGATGATGATGAGGTACGTACGTATGTCATACTAATATGGATTTTGAAATGGGTGTTGCTTAGTAAGTTTGTAACCCACAAGGTTACAAGTTCGTGTTATATGTATTAAAAATTGCACACTAGTACATATTTGCATGGCTAACCTAGGATTTTCACTAATAATTACATAATATCATAAATTTAGTTAATTAAAATGATCAATATATCATGTAATCATAGATATGTAGTCCCACTTTTATATATTCATTTGTACTTACTCCCGTGTTTTTATTTTTTTTAGCCGTTGACCTTGTTTTAACATGTATACGTGACTAGTGTCATTCTCTGTGGAGAGGAAGAAAGTCATTACAAACAAGGAAGTTGGGAAAGGACTTAATATAATTAAGAAAATACATGGGAGGGAGCCTAACAAAATTTTGGACATGGGACTAAACTCAAAAAAACTTATATATCATTTGCAACTCATTAAAAAAAACATCAAATCTTTAAAAGCCCATAATTTCAAATTTACAAATCCAAAATTCACAAAATTTAAATATTTGAAATCTACCAATCAAACAACACCCATATTTGATATTTTTTGACAAAAAAAATTAAAACGGATAAATTTATTATTTCACTATAATCTCAAATTTTTTCGGTAAAAACTCGATTTTTCCTGCGAAAAATCAGCTTTGACAATGGTGCCGTTGATGAGAAAAAGAAAAGAAATAGATGAAGAGAGAGAAATGGGGGAGAGAGAAACAATCCGACGAAGATTTCAGCGGTCTCCGGCGATTCCGGCTTCATGGGAGAATTTCGATATGTGTTTATTTTTAGAAAAAAGACAAAATGAATTTTAAATGGGCATGAGTATGTGTATAAATATTTTTTTAACTAAAACAAATAACAATTTACCTATTTTTTATACTTCTATCTGTAAATGGACCACACAAATAAATGTTATTGTAACATATGAATATATTTATAAACATGAAAACTAGTGTCCTATAAATCCAAATATAGGGTGGAACATGATTTTGGGCCAAATTCTCTATAATAACAATTAAAAGAAAATAGTTGAAATTGGAAATTGACATTTAACAGTAATGTTGATCTCCTCCCTAAGCTTTCGGGACTTTGCTTGGAAGCAACGCTGGAAAGATTGTTGTTGGAAGATGACAAGCCGAGATTTGTGTATCTAATTAAAGGGGCAGAAGCTTTACACCCGGGACAGGCTGTTGTGCGTCCACCCGAACTCTTAAGAGAATTTTGTAGATGGAACCCGGTTAAATGTGCCACTGCACTCATCAAAGGAGAGACGGGTCAGACTGTGGATATTAATGAACCTTGTAGAAAGGGACTCTCTCCGCTCCATCACGCAGCCTCAATGCTTTGTCCTGAACTCACCGAACTATATCTGTTCCACGGAGCCAAAACACATCCCAGATCACCCAATCACAAACTCCCACTCAATGAAGCGCTCGAAGGCCACTTTTGGTACAATTTTTTTAACTGTTGGGTGCTTATTTTAACTTTTTTTTTATTTTTCTTCCCCCTTTTTTTCTCCTCACAGCCTTCTTCCGGAATTGGAATCATGGACTCCTACTAAACATTCTATCTATAAGTTGCTTATTATACTCTGCCTACCTGCACCCGATCTGGTACCTACGCTGACCTCACCTAGCTCCTCATTGATTTCAAATTTTGGGACCAACATTTGTATTTGTCGCAGCAAGACGCATTGGAGACTGTTGCATTGGTTGCAGCGAAAACAAAGGAGACGGAAGATGAAATCTTGCGTTATGCCAGGGAGGGAAAAATAATTGAGCTTGCTGCACTTTTACTGGTTGCCCGGGAGAAGCTTACTCGCCCTCTTACCACATTCGGTGAATGTATTTCCACTCACTGGAGTCTCCAGGATAGGGAAGCTCTTTTGAGGGCTGGCCAACACTTACTTGAGGTGTTTGACAGGGCAGGGGATTCTCTCCAAGAATATGTCTGCAGCAATAAAACTGGTGTATGTTGGAGTTTTAATTTTAATTATTCTATTTTATATCTCGCAATTTCTTATTTCTGTGAGATTGCCATATTTTCTTGTTACAGGTTTTCAACGACCAAGCAATCGCCCATGTTAAAAGATTGCTTCAGCAAGCAGGCTTTGTTTTGGAGCCCCGAGTTTCCGATTTCACTGATATGAAGCGCCTTCACCTTCGCCTGACTCTGAATGACCCTGCACGTAAATCCCCCCACACTCCCCCTTCACAGGAAATGGTCTTTTACCATTATCATTAATTAAATTTAAACAATTAAAACAAAAGTATGGTGGCCTTTGGGACAGGAATTTCATCAATTACAACCAATTGTTAACTACCCAAAGGACTCGTATAAAGTTTAGAAACAAAGAGACATGCAGAGACCAAAATCAACACGATATAATACAATCCGTAGGTGCACACACACACGCACACCAAAATCAAGATCGATAGACCATATAATCACCAATCGAGACTTGTTGATTTCATTCACTGTCCATAACAACTCTGAAGGGAACAAAACTAGAATTCGACTATTATCCAAAGGGATATGCTATAAATTAACTTTAAGGTGGACTTAGAACCCTCACGTACTATCAGAGATACGGATCCGCAAAAGTGGCCCATGGTTTCCAAGATCAACTTTATAGGATTAAAAACCCTCTCTCCACAACCTCTGAGTTCAACCCATTTTGTTGCAACCAACCTTTCGATTGATTAACATACGGAGTAACGTTCGAAGGGAAATCTCCACAATTCCACTTAACTGAGTATGAGTGTGTGTGTGTGTGTGTGTGTGTGATAGCATCTACAATTCTAGGAATATCAATGAACCTGATTATCACAATTACTTGGGCTGCGTTTAATTTCGCTTACCCCTCCTTTTTTAACACAGTCGGGGATACAGACTGGAGACCCCCACCACGGGATCTTGGCATGCCACACTACTTGTCTTCAGGTTGTAGATGGCCTCGCATTGTATCTAGTAAATTGGTAAGGGAAATTGTAATTGATGGGTACTTTACTTTGAGCTTTTCCAATTTTTTGAGTTCTTGAATTCATTGATAGAGCTAGGAACATCAGTAATTTATATTGCTTAACATTGTTGTCACGGCATCTTTTCTGTTGTACTAGCCAAAGACTATGGCTGTTGTACCAAATGAGAAGCGGTCGTTCCATACCCTACGCATTTTGAAAGCCAACTCAGTATTCAACTTCCCCAGAGCCGTGGAAACTGAAGTGAAATATACAGCCAAAGCAGTGGAGCCTTACTTGCCAAATGCGTTGGCTAGCAAGCCATGGGCATTATTTTCCACAATGATTAAGAAGTTATCCAGAAGGGGTTAAGGTGCATATGATTTCATGAAGTGCCATATTTAAGGTATTAACTCTCATTTTACTGTTCTGTTTCAACCTATTATGGGTAAACTAGTGGATGCACAATGTATTTGTTTGACGTGAGCTTCGATCTTGCTGCTTTTGTCCATATGATAATTGTTTATTGAATTTTACTTTTGCATTTTCAATAAATTAGCTGCCTGGCAAATTGCTAAAAGCTTGAATTAACAATTAGAGATTCCTTAAATGACTAAAATGATGAAAATCAGAGGAAGCATGCATAACCTCTCAGAATTTCTTTCAATTCGTAACAATGGTCGGTAGGCATCACTAGACCTGTAAACGTAAACGGATAGGGTTTACCCTAAATTTTCTCCAACCCACGTAGATTTTAGACTGATCGGATCCTTCCCCTATACCGACAGGTCCAATATTTTTTTATCAGATACGTCCCCGTTAAGGTCCCGGGACCCAGACCATTTATCCGACCCGTATGGAAGGAAAATAATTTTACCTTTGGTTCCTTTCTTTAGTTAAATCTGAAGCAAAATCCTCCTGTTTTGGATATGCTCCTGGGTCCAGCCATTTACTAATTAAAAAAAAGTATACTATTATTCATTTACGTTTATTTAAAATTAAATATGAATCAGAACAGTATACTAATTCATTTACTATTTAAAAAAAGAGGATCAATTTTGTAAAAAAAAACTGTTTCAAAATATTGCTTTGTAGCTTCAAATGCTCTGTTTTAAAACACCTATAGTATACTTTAAAATTTAATTGCTTCATATCATAATTTGCAGCAAGTTTTATCAACAGTAGCATACTACATTACTAATCGAATCAGTGCTTAATAACTTCAAATAGCATCAAAACAGTAGCCTAATAATCCTTCAAATGCTCAGTAGCATGCTAACATCAAAACAGTGGCTACCATCAATACACCAACAATAAAGAAATACAACTTGCCACCACCAAATACAAATAGTTCAACTGTCAAGTCCAAATAAAAAAAATCATTATAACATATCATCCCAAAATAGTAACAACTCCTTGCGCAGCAACATCTTGTCACCAACACCAACGGAGCACTTCATTTATTCGAGACTGGCAGAGGGCGAAACATTGCATTTTCTTCAACATCTATAAAGCAGAAATTGAAAACAAATATTAATAGTTCTGTTTATAAAAAGAACAAAAAATAAATGGATTAAAAATGAAATAAATTATTTGTACACCTTTTTTGTTGTTTCTATATGATCCCCCGTGTTCACTAATGAATGCCTCAACAATATATATATATATATATATATATATATATATATATATATATATATATATATATATATATATATGTGTGTGTGTGTGTGTGTGTAACTTAAGTAATTTTAACCGGGTCTGGTCCTCATCAGGTTGGGTACTAAATAAACCAGACCCTACCCATCTAATATTCGGGTAATCTACTAAATAAAATAGACCCATACTGTTTAATATTCGGGTAATTGGAGATATGGTCAGCGCCGCCAAATGGGTCCGGGCCAGGGCCCGATCCATTGACAGACCACAGGCTAGCTGTACCTGCCAGTCTTGTGCATATGGAAATATGGAATTGAGAGGATCTTCCACAAGATCATCACAAACTCAAAAGGACTAAAAAGTAAAATTGAAAAATATATACAATCAGCAACTATCATGTGGAAGAAAATAAAGAGAGTAGAAAGTTGGGAGACCTAAAGGGATGGGGTATTAATGAAAAGTTCGTGAAAATTTGTTGATTGACATAAGACTCACTTGCAGTAGAACACAATACATGTTATTTTTTTAAAGATAAAAGAAGCCAAATCTACAAAATCAGAATCTGTGTTAGCCAAGTGTCTTGGAAAAAGAGGGGTTAGTTCTCGACATTGGGAAGGAGTTGCTTTTCTTTTGAACTTGCTTGGTGTGTGCAAAGACAGATGCATATAATTGAAAACGTTGTGGGATGTTGGCATCTATCAAGCTGGAGGTCGTTTCTTGGTGGTGTCTCTGTATTTGTTGCTGAATCTTTGTGATTTTGGCAAATTCGCTGGATCGTCTTGTTTTTAGTCAAGGCTTGCTGGATCTGCCAAATGGTTGTTTCTTCTGGGTAGGAGTTCTTTTGAGCATCAAGTTATTAGTTTTAAGAATGATAGATACTTATCCGCTGATATTAGTGGCTCTGGTTTGCTTCATCAGTAATAGAAAAATGTTTTTGAAATGGCTCTCGACTGCATTTTTTTTTGCTTTGATCCAGAAATTGATGAGGTTGATCAGGATTCTGGGTTGATCGTCGAGGTAGTTTTCTTGATCTCTGGTTTTGTCATTGGTTGATAAGGAAGATCGGGTAGCAATGTGATGTGTGGTCATAATTTCTAGAAAGCCTGATGCTTTAGTTTTTTTGGTGCCCTGTCTATAGTTGGAATTAGCAGTTGGCGGGCAAGGCTGAATCTTATTGGTTATTGTCAGTGATAGTGGTTTTGTTTTTAAACCCTCCATATTTCTGCATTTATAGATACTAGGTGTGCCCATTTGCGTTGCACGTGCGATCGTATTCGGGTAGTCAATCTAAATAATAAACGTACGGAACAAGGTATTATAATTAGACATATCCATTGCCACTTAAGAAATCCATATCAATTGTAAACTCACATATATCTCCTTGTGCGCACCTGCCTCTTCAGAAATATGGGCATACAGTGCCCGAGTATTTTGCTGGTGGCCAAGATGGGGTTCAACAATTGTGGTGGGAGGAAATTTGTGGTTTTGAATGAGGGTCATTAGTTATACTTTGAAATGTTATGTAGTCAGAATGCCTCATATCATTATTAAATATGTGTAATTCTTCAAATATAGAAGAACCTAGGCAACATGAAAGCATGTTAATATACATTTAATCAAGATCAATTTTTTTTGAAACTGTAAGGTTGCCCTGTTGTGACTTAAAGGTCACAGGTTCGAGTCGCGGAAACAACCTCTTTCCATATGCGGGGGTATGACTGCGTACATCTAACCCTCTAGTATCGCGCTGTGGCAGGAGCCTCGTGTGAGTTGAAATTGACAAAATAAAACAAAGGAAAAATTGAATTGCTTTGGATAATTAGTTGAAACTGAAAAATAAAACAAAAGAAAGAATGAATAGTTAATACAAAATTTTAAGGGTTTTGAGAACCCACTTTCAAAGTAATTCGACTAATCTAAACATTAGATAGTAAAAAAAAAACACATGACCTACCTGAATGTCTGCTTATATCCCAACATATATGTCATATATATAACTTCACATCATATATATGTAAAGTCAGTTGGAAATATTATCACCCAACCATTAACAAACATATCAAACTACTCATTTTGACACCACCGTTGTCTTTGGGTTTAAGTACATACAATATAAAATTAAAGAAATATTAAGATCTGAGTCCTCTAAAATAGGAATAGAGAATTGAGAGATTACACAGTAAGAATATATCTTTATATTTCCTCAATTTCAAATATGTACATATCTACCCGAAGCTCTATAAACCAATCCAATCTCACATACCGCCCACCCGATAAGAAAATATCATTAAAAAAATATGTATATATAACCATGATTGTAAAATGATTCTGAATTTTTTTTTACGCTGCACACCAAGAATAAATTGATATCAGAATGGTGTTAACGACAATCTGACCCTCATTGCTCTTCAATTTACATATGATGTAAACAATGGAAAAAACTTGACAAACCTTTATGAGAAGCAACCTAGATACTTAGGAAAGATAAGGAACATAGTCCACTGAAAAAATTGGATTCCAATACGTAAAAGAATATAAGGCAAAAAAAATTAATTCAAATGCTATAAGTCTATAACAGACATTGTGTTGCTCATTTTATTGATAATAATTGTGATTTTCAGCCTTATTCGTGCCCAGGGCACTAAAATTCACATAAATGAAAAATTGATCATACTTGAAATGAATAACCATAGCATCATCCGAATTTACATTATCTAAAATCATGCCTATGACAATTTTCCTTGCCACCCATGACTACTTTGTATAAAAGTGAGTGTGCTCAATGGAGCTTCATCTCATTTTCATGAGGAATAAGAAATTATGGGTTTGACCTCATTTATGTTATGCCATGGACAACACCTCATTTTCATGGGGAATAAGAAGAAATTATGAGTTTGACCTCATTTATATTATACCATGGACATCATTGATTGAACATTGAGATGTTAACACTATTTATATATTTGTGACTTATTCAATACTAAAAAAAAAAACTTAACCCACCCTTCCATGTATATGAATTTACCAAAATGTTGAGATAATCATCTCTCTAGTGAGAAAATTATGATAACAAAAATAAAAGTAGAGCCAAATATATTATATCCTGAATTAAGGAATCAAAAAGGGATATATTTGGTAACTTACCAATGTATAACATTGAATTAAAATGCTCATTCTCACTTGTTTTAGCTCATCTTCAAGGATAAAAACATCATACTCTGCCACACTTGTATACCGTTCATAAAAAAGGACTGCCTTGTTAACTCCCACCTATGGCTAAGTATGTTTGAAGCACTACTACTCAAAGGTGTTGGAAGGAAAATGACTATTAACTACAAGACTAAAAGTGCAGTTAATTTGGCCACATATTACGATTTATATGGATGTTTTTGTTTTTTACTCCCTTGTGTTAGGGTGATGGCAGGCATAGTTGGTGGGGGTGTATATGGGGTTCTTCCCAAAATAGGGACGAAGTCGGAATAATATGTAGATAAGAATCTCAAGGATGATATTGTAATCGTTATTAGGAAATGTGATACTATAAAACTGGTCTTAGGTGAAAATATAATTAATATTGTTAGTGCTTATCCCCCTCAAGTAGGATTAAATGAGCACACCGAAGTACAATTTTGGGAACAAATGGATGAATTAATTCAAAAAAAAACCGTTGGTGAGAAATCTATATTGGGGGAGATTTTAATGGCGATGTTAGAGAAGATTGGGTAGGATATGAGAGAGTGCATGGAGGATATGGTTTTGAAGATAGGAACGACGGTGAAAACTCTATCATAGATTTTGTACTAGTAAGTACATGTTTTAAAAAGAGGGTTGAACACTTAATAATTTATAAAAGTGGAACGCGTAAGATCCAAATAGACTTTTTCATTACTAGACAAATAGACGTTTTAACATGTAAAGATTGTAAGGTTATCCCTCGAGAGAGTTAAACCTCACAACATAGGATAATGGTGTTGGATATAAATATTAAAAACGAATCACGAGTGCGAAAAGAGAAAAATATCTCACGAACAAGGTGGTGGAACTTAAATGGAGAGAAATTAAGATACAATATTAAATGAAGCCACATGCATTCAAAGAATATCGCAAGAAATTCTTGGAGAATAAAAAGGCAGGGGCCACAATCTAAAGAACCTTGGTGGTACATGAGGAAGCACAAAATATAGTAAAAATCAAAAGGGAGTGCTTTAAAACATAACAAACAACTAAAAATGAAGAAAATTTTGAGAAACAAATGGGCTAAAAAGGAGGTTAAGAAAATGGTAAGAGATGCCAAGTTAAAGGTATATGATGATCTTTATACAAAATTAGGAACACAAGAATAGAAAAAAAGTGTTTATAAGCTTGTCAAATTTAGAGAGAAAAATAAAAGATTTTAATAACATTAAATTTATTAAAAGTGATGGTTAGGATGATGAGATTATGAAAAGATGAAAAAACTATTTCGAAAGGTTATTGATTGGAGATGATGGGAATAGATTAGATATAGAGGAACTTAGGGAAACTTGAGAAAATATATTTTTCTCATAATTAGGACAAAAGAGGTTAGGATTGCTCGGAAAAAAAGATGAAAACCGGGAGGGCTTTAGAATCACATGGTATCCCTATTGAGGTTTGTAAATGTTTAGGGGACAATAGAGGTTTGGAAAGTTCGGATACAACACGTCGGGGACACATCACTAAATAAATGTAATTTTTATAAATTTATTTATAGAAATTTAATAAAACATAAAACAAAGAAAATTAGAAGATGTATGAACACTTACTAAGAATAATGAATTAGTATCTTTAAGTGAAGGTTTTTTATTTTATTTTATTCTTATTCTTATTTTTCGTAAGAAGTTACGTGGAGAATGTTGTAGTGAGAGTAGAGCGGGGGAGAATCATTCTAGCGACATTGGGGCACATTCCTTAAAAAGATGAGGCGCAAAATGATGCCACCATTTGAACTTATATTGTTGTATATTTTTATATCAAGCATAAACACATGGATACAAGTTCAACAAGTGTCGAACGCAAAAGATATGTGCCGGACTCCGAGAGTGTCATTTGTGCTTCCTCGATGGATACGTTGGCGTCCATGACGAAGTAGAGAATATAAATCTGATGCTTTTTGTTGCCATATATACGGCCTTTGGAAGTTTGAATTTTCAGATGATAAGTTTCCGATAAAGTCCTGATATCTTTTTTACGCGAACATCGCCAAGGATTTCATTTCGGCCCATTTAATGAAGTAGTTTTTTTTCCTACCACTGCCAACTTATTATGACCTTGGCTGGCCAAGAGTGGTCTGTTGTTCTCAAGAGAACTAACAATCCGTGAGTGTGCCAGTTGGTAAATCCGATTTAAGGGAATAGGAAGACCATTATGACCTTGAAAGGGGGAGAGATCAACTACGTAGTGCACCTTGAATTTGGGGCAGGACCCAGTTCATAAGCAGAGGGTGCAATATCTTGCAACATTGAAGGGACGAAGTGACATGTGAAACTTGTGACTTTGGTTGTGGCACCACTTCTTTTGCAAATACACCAGAATAAGTTGAATAACAATCTGCAATGGGGAGTTCGACTTTCCCCTTCCATGAGGTTTGCATGCGCCGAGTGTGGGTATATACATCGGAATGGATGATGACGATAAAGTGGGAATTCATCTGTGCCATGCCGTGTCATTTAGGTTCGTGTCAAATATCAGTCAGCCTTAACCTATCATGGTTAACAAACCGTGTCAAATGGTGTGACACTAACTCGATTTGTTTATTAGTTGTGGTCGTGTCATGTTAAGAATAACACGCACAACCTTCAACCAAGATATAAAATAGGACTAGGATCTTCTCTCTCAACCAGTGTTTTTAAAAGCGCGCTATTGCGAACGCAATAGCGCGCAATAGCGTTTTGCGAATCAAAAAAGCAACGCAATCTGGGTTGCTATTTGGGATGCTGGAATAGCGTGCGCAATCGAGCGCTATTTGGCGCAAAAGTGCGCAATTGTGCGCAATCGGACGCTACAGGTGCGCTATCGGAGCTTTTTTTTTAAACCTCATGTCTTACCAAAACGATGTCGTTTTGGTAAGTACATAGGTTTAAAAAAAAAAAAAAAAAAATTCCTCGCATTTCAGCAGCTATCGAGGCTCTCTCTTACCCGATCTCTAAAAAAAAAACCTAACTCTTCACATAAAACAGCTCCGACCCAGCTATTTGAGTCTCCGGCAGCTATGCAGCTTGTTTTTCCCCACTTTGGCGTACTTTCTTTCCCTGGAATCATTTCAGCTTGTGTTTCCCCACTTCGGTAGGTCCGACCCAGCTTGTTTTTGCCCACTTCAACCCATTTCAGCTTGTTTGGGTTCACTGATTTACTATACATATATATGTATATATATTTCCAATTCTTCAAGTCCTTTAGGACATAACCCTCTATAATACTCTAATTTAGAAGGCCCTTAAATTTTAAACTCAAAGAGTAGAAAGAATAGCAATCTCCAAAATCTTGGGCTGAAAACAGGGTATCGATCGACCGGTCCTAAACCCCCGGTCAACCGCGGGTTGCAAATAAGCCTACGAAACAAAGCAGTAGGCCCTTTTTTCTTGACGCGGTCGACCCGCCATAGGGGCGCGGTCGACCGGTCACACCAGGTCCTCAAAACTTTGTTCCTAAAATCCTCCATCCAAAAACCTAATTTCATTATCGGGGTTTCTAAACTACCCCAAAAATCATCCCAAACATCTACACAATTAATTCTAGCCTTTATTTTTCCAATTCCCGATTTGATTTCCGAGTTGATGATTTCAACCCGGATCTTCCATCTTGTAAAAATAATATCAAATCGAGAAAAAATTAGAAAAATACGCGGTCAGCACCCACACGACCGTATAGAAAAGATCTACGACTTTCGTGTTTTGACCGAGAGCTAAATCAGTCCTTGTCCTGGCCGAAATGGCCCCATAAGCCACGGTTTTACTATTTATCGTCTTCTCCGAGACGGTTTCTGCCATTAAAGCTTCTCCCAAGCTTTTGTCGCCTTACCCAATGTCCTTCAACCTCAATCA
Organism: Sambucus nigra; assembly: GCA_949130495.1. NCBI lineage: Eukaryota > Viridiplantae > Streptophyta > Magnoliopsida > Dipsacales > Adoxaceae > Sambucus > Sambucus nigra. The sequence continues at coordinate 9,501,123 of OX422214.1, forward strand.
ACTACAAATATACATATTTTAAGGGTTTTAAACATCCTAGAACCCTAAACCACCAATTTATTTCGATTAATTTCTAAGTTTCTCCAAATATAAAATTTTTAGGGGTTTATTTGTTTTAACTCCCAAAAACCCGTTTTATCCACGAAAATCCAACCCAAAATCTTTAGGGTTTGTTTATACCAAACTATGGTATGAGATATTTATGCAAAAAGTAAATAAAGCATCAAACACTTGCCTCGTGGATATAATCCGATGACCTCGAGCCGAATCCCGTGGAGGTTGGCCGGAATCTCCCCCTTTTCTCCTCTTTTTCTCTCCTCGTCTCTCTCTTCTCTTTCTCTTTTTCTCCCACTCTCCCTCCTTTTATAAGGAGAAAAAGGGTTTTAACCCTTAAAACCCAAAAACGAGTCGTTTACTCAATTACGAGTTACTTTTACATCTAAAATTACTCGAAACTCATTTTCGACAATCGGACACTCTTTTTCGACTATCTCGGCCATTCCGAGACTCATGGCGCAGTCGAAATTTTCATCCGAGGTACTTGACCGCAAATCACTATTTCAACCCCACATGACTTAATGGGGTTTTTCCAAATTAAATCTCACCTCCTGCCGCTTTACTCAATGGCGACATATAATTAAAATATTCCAACCTATATAATCCCAAAAATAGTCACAACATCCATCGAAAATCATTTAATCCTCGAAAATCCCAAAAATCACTATTTCGGAAAAATCTACAAATTCCAATTTATACTTCAATTTTGTAACATCATTGTCTCCAAAAGGGCGGGTTGTTACATCTATCTGTCTCTCTCTCTCTCTCTCTCTCTCTCTCTCTCTCTCTATCTATCTATCTATCTATCTATATCTCTCTCTCTCTCTCTCTCTCTCTCTCTCTCTCTCTCTCTTTATATATATATATATTTGCTTGGAGAGAGTTTGGCACCGGGTTTTATCTACACCTCAAAGAAGAGAAGTTTGGGTTTACTTCTACATCCCTCAAATAAGAAGTCTCATTTTTGGCTGCGGCATTCTCACATGGTGAAAGGTACCATATATGGTTGACGATTATTCTTAAACCCTCATTGGTGGATTCCAAGGTTCCGGTGGAGTCCAGATTGTCAACTAAGTGGAGGTTGGTATAAGAAGACGCATCAGGGGCTTGAAGGGAGTCGAGTCGAGTTGAGTAAGTCATTTGTCTTGTACTTGTAAACATACCATACTTAGTGGACTTAAGGCTAGGGCGGTCCGAGATTTTTTCCCGTTGTGGGTTTTACTCGTACATCGCGGCGTAGTGGTTTGTTTCTTTATTTTATCTTTTGCAAAATCACATTAGATACATGTTTAGGTAAAAAGATAAAATTGGGATATTTAATTTGGTGCATGTTTAATATTTGGGTAATGTTTAACTTAATTTAATTCTAGTCTAAATAATATAATTTGATAAAATTTAGTTTGGCTTAATTTGCAAAAATGAATTAATTATGTTAGGAAAATTTCTAGGACTTTAGTTAAATTATTTTGGTTTAGGTGAATTTAAAATATGCATGTGTTTAATCGAATTTCACTTTGTTTAATTTTAATTTGAAAGAAATTAAAATTTATTGTTATGTAGTTGTTTAATTGAACCATCTTTATTCTGCATCTTAAAGGAAATTGATTTTTATTTAGAATATTTTAAAATTGGGGGTCCTATCGCGATTTCAAAATTTCACTTTGCTTTTAGTTCGTAGTTATTCTCCCTTGCAAAGCACCTTTTTATTTCATTTTCAGAGTCAAGTTAGAATTCTCTTTCTCTCCAACGTTATCACGTCCTATTCCCCTAAGGATCGATACCTCGTCTTACCGGGATTATTACTTGAGCGACAGGCTTGCACTTGAGCCTAGATAGCACAAAAACTAACTACACATTTATGATCGCGTCAAGTTTTTGGTGCCGTTGCCAGGGAATTAGGTAGACTTAGGTTAGATCGAGTCAATCTAAAACTTTCACAAAAAAAAATATCAGAAAATAACTTAAAAATCCAAAAAGATACAATATCTCTCAGAGTCTGTTAATGAAAAATCCAGAACAAACTCCTCAAGCTACTCCTATGCGTATTCACGAAAATCCCATAGTCGAGTACATTCCAGACAGCCTGTTCCTCAGTTTTGGGTTTCACCTCCGACACTTCCAAACTCAACAGCTAGTTACCCATCAGGTTACACTTCAGTTTACACCCCTAGCGCACCGAGTGAGGATAACGAGTCTGTTAGTGAGAGATCCATGTCATAACACGGGAGCGTAGACGCGGGTGAGGAATAGGTACCGTATAGCCCCATGATAGAACTCCTATATCCCGAGTGATCTGTCACCCCGAGATGTATTCTGTTTCCCTATAATGCGGGGAAATTCCATTTTCTAAACGGGATGATCCAAATACTTTCCAACTATCATGGGATGGAGTCGGAGAGACCTTATCTCAACATTCGGGAATTCGAGGAGGCATGTGAAACTTTTAGTGATCAAACGTGCACAAAAGATGTGATCCGCCTCAAGATTTTTGTAACAACCCTCACTTTTGAGAACCTATTTTATATTTATTTGCTAGATATAGTAATTAGATATAAAATGTTGGAATGTAGAGTAAGTATTACTTTAAGGAAGAAAAGTTAATATTTACTAAGATGTTTCATGTTTACCTTATGTGTGGGTGAATATCACCATATTGGCTTTTATTATGCCATAAGAATTAAAATGACATTTTAACTTAAAATGAAACTGGAACTTTAAATGAGTTATAAAATTTCCAAATGATAATTTGGAGGGTGTAGTTAGTTCCGGGAGGTGCGAGATAGTCAAATTATGTGCCATATTGTATTTTGAGATTTGGGGCACTTTTGACCGGTTTTAGTTTAAATGTGTAGTTGCGCATTTATTTATCGCGACAATTATTACTTAAGTTCGTAATTGTGTATTAAGACATGTTTTATGTCTTGATTAAGTCACTATTCCCCTAATTTTATCTCTAAGCCCAAAGAGAGAGAGAGGAGAAAACCTAAGGAGAAAAGAGAGATTGAAGCTTGGGTGTTTGATCTAGCCTACAATCCTCACCAAATCTGAATTTACAACCTTAAGGCAAGTTTTCTACTTTCTATTATATGATTTAAGTAGAATGATTAGTATTGATAGTTGTGGTTATGTATGGTTTAAGAAAATTAGGGATTTTTAGTGGATTTATGGGCTTTAACTCTTTGGAGGTTGATTTGAACTGATATTGGTATAGATTTTGGTTGTTGGATGCATTTAAAATCAGTTGGTAGCAATAAATGAAGTGGAGACTTGTTGTTGGAAGAAGAATGGTTTCTAGGTCTGCTATGACCGGTCGACCGCGGGTCCAGGACCGATCGACCGGGCCTTCGGAGGAGGGCACACTGCTTTCCCACTAAGGCCTGATATTTGTGTGCGGTCGACCGCGGTCCGTGACCGGTCGACCGGCCCCCTTTTTCCTAGACTTTCTGCTTTCCTACGAAGGCTAAAGTTTGAGACGCGGTCGACCGCGGCCTCAGGACCGGTCGATCGGTCCCCTGTTTTTCACTCTTAAACTTTATTTTTATTTCCTAGGTTTCTTCTTTTCCATAGGAATAGGGACCTTCTTGTATGAAGTAAACTTAGAGTTTTAGTTGAGTTTGGCCATTACCCTAATGTTAAATGAGTTCACTTGGGGTTTAGTTCATGTGCACCAAAAGAGATGCTTTGGCATTTCTTCACTTTTCGTTGGTTATTAAGAAACCATGTATTATAAGCCCATATTTGGAGATGTTAGAGGCCCTATTGAGATATGTAGCTTATTGGGGAATAGTACGATTTTGGTGATCATTTGGAAATTTACTAGGGACTTAAATATAATGAATATTAATAAGAATATTCAAGGAAAATGGTTTCAAATAAAAATGAAACATACATGTGATCAATGAAAATGATAATGAGATGAAAGTTGTAAATGTTAATTTATAAGCTCACGCATGAGGTGATGTCCCATGACTAGTGAACGTAGGGGGACTATAGTCCTCGGCCATATGCGGGATTTTATATATATATATATATGTTTTTCTGCGCTAGTGAGGTAATTCTGGGTGTGGTTATGACTCACTCGCAGGTATATGGCCACTTCCCGACGTGCGTTAAGTGCCCAGGTTGTCTTGTATAGATAGGCCCTGGAAGATGATAGTCATTTAGGGGCGCGCCCAGTGGGGAAACTCGGAGGGGAGGTCTTAGAATCGTTATATGTATAAGAATATAACCTTTCTAACTCAAGTGGGACTTGAGCTTTGTGAATTTCCATAAGAAAATAAGATGGTAATTATATTCCTATTAAGGAATGGAAAAAGGGAAAAGATATGATGAATAATGATGTTAAATTTAATTCTCTTATTTATGTTAACGCTGTTAAAATCATTTAAATTGTCTTATCATGCTTTTGAATTAGGTTGTTAGATTTTCATCTACATCATTCATGATTAACTGTCCATATATATCATGCTTCTTGTTCTTCTGGGAATCATATATAAACCGGGCCTTGACCCGTTCATTTTCTATGTCGTGCATGTTATTGTATCCGCTCAGGTGCTCCTCAGTAAGGGCGCCCGTTATGATCTTCCTATTCTTATGCTTTTGACGTGATGTACGATATTGCGGATCATTACAGGATGCTTGTTTAGACGTTTTCATCTTTGGATTCTAGTTACGATCGGGTCTTTTATTCGGGCGGGTAGCCCAAACTTTTGTAATTGTTAATGGATGTATTATGTATATTAATGAACTGTTGTAATACGTGGGATGTAACTGTTGATCGACAGCTTATTCGGTCCTTTTATTGTATGTCGCTTTTGTATTAATATAAGTTTCTTTGGAACTCCACTTTTCAACAGATTGGGTTGTTTAATTTATTTCTTTAACTTTTAATTAGACTAAAATTTGACAACTCGTTTTCTGAATTAAAGGGTGGTTTTCCCGTATACTCATTTTCTTGTTATTGATGTTGAGGATGATTTCCATCCATGATTCCGTTATTTTGGAGTATTGGGCTAACCACCCCTTATTTCGAATCGCGGGTTGTCACAATTTTCCCATTCTCTCTTAAGGATAAAGCGAATACCTGGCTATGGTATTTACCTCCCAACTCGATCACGTCATGGAACGAGTTACAATCCAATTTCCTCAAGAATTTCTTCCCTCCACATCGAACGAACTCCATCAAGGCTCAAATTCAAACCTGTCAACAATTAGAAAATGAGCCGTTCGATCGATGTCCCGAGCGGTTCAATGAGTTAGTCACTTCATGCCCTCACGATGGTTTTGATAAGAAACATATCATATCATTCATCCATAATGGGTTGAGAATCAACACCAAATAACTACTTGAAATGATGTGTGATGGGCCATTTATCTAACTTGATGCTAACGATGCTGAACTCCACCTAAGGTATGTCACCGAGACTACTCAAGCGTGGGACACATCCGACCCTAGCACCCAAAATCGAGTTCATAAAGTGCCCACCTCCCCATCGGCTTTTGGTATCTACCATATAGAGAAAGATACCGTAGTAAACCATATAATCGATCAACCTGAGAGGGGAATGAATGAACTACTCAACACTCGAGTGAGAGAAGCACCTAGCTCGATTTGTGCCCCCATTGATAAAGTGTGTGCTATTTGTGAGGCGAGCCATTCAACAGAGGAATCCTTGATGATACCCGCTTGCAATGTCATTCTTTAAGAGCAAGTGAGTGCAATTGGAGGATTCAAGGGTAATCTCGGTGCACCGCGTGGAAATTCTTACAACCCCTCATGGAAAAACCACCCTGGTCTCTCCTACGGGCAACAACAAGTTGCTTTGGATCCTAATTCACATGTTGCCCCTCCTCCAACACCACACTTTAAAAAAAAACCACATATGCAAGGACATCTGCAAGTACCACCTCCCACAGCGCCGTATGTTACTGCACCACGGAGAAATCTTGAAGATACAATACACCAATTTATCAACTCCCAAAATGCAACCAAAGCTAGATATGATCGTACGTTCGCCGAAATAAATGCAAACATTTTAATGTTGCAATTAGCGTTAAGTATCCAAGAGAAAGGTAAGTTTTCGTCCTAAGGGCAAATACCGCCCCAAGATCAATCAAGTGTTAGTGCTACATCCCAGGCACATCCTGAACAATGTGGTACAATTACCACTCTGCGTAGTGGGAGAGTAGTTGAACTTTCACCTCTTCCATGCGATAATAAAAATGAAAAGGATATTTCATCCTAAACGAAAGAGGCCGACGATGTTTTCAGGAAAAAGAGTAGTAATGATAACACAAGAGAGCCTGAAGTGGTGGTGAAACCTCCGAGTGCAGCCCCATATCCTCAAAGGTTGATCCCTCAATCCAAAGAGACCTCCCCGTACGATGTCTTAGAAGTTCTTACGCAAGTTAAGATCAACTTTCCATTTCTCGAGACCATAAAGCAAATTCCCGTGTATGCTAAGTTCCTTAAGGACTTACTCACGGTGAAACAAAGGCTAAACGTAAAGAAGAACGTGTGTCTAACAAAGAATGTCAGCTCCGTGTTGTTGAGTGATATTCCACTAAAATATAAAGATTCGGGTGTAACCACCATCTCTTGCATCATGGGGAAGAATCGAATAGAAAGAGCTCTAATAGATTTAGGGGCAAGTGTTAACATTTTTCGCTATTCCATCTATAAGCAACTTGATTTTAGGGCCCTCAAGCCCACAACCATGACCCTCCAACTTGCGAATCGCTCCATGAAGATGCCTCGGGGAATTATTGAGGATGTAATCGTCCAAATTGACACGTTCTACTTTCTAATAGATTTTGTCATTTGGGATGAGGAACTATCCATTCTCCCGAGCAATCATGTCCCTATCATCCTTGGTCGCCCATTCTTAGCTACCGCTAACGCACTCATCAATACTAGGAGTGGGCGAATGCAGTTAACATTTGGGAACTTGACCCTCGAGACTAACATCTTTAATAACATTAAGAATGATGGTGATAGAAGTCAATCGCGAGAACTGGATCTTATAGAGGAAGCACATGAGTAGGAGAGGCCTTACAAGCGAGAGCCGCTAGGGGTAAGTTTCATAGAACAAAGTGAGAGTGGCAAGTCTGATGATAAGAGCAAAGAAGGAGAGGTGTGTGTAGTGACCACAATTGGGAGAGGGAGCGAGCACGTAGGCGAAAATATGATAAAAATATTCGAGGACAGCGAGAGAGAAGAAGTGAACATTAGGAAAGAGAGAGAGTTAGGCAATATGAGTCTAGAGGATTTTGAAAGAGAATTTGGGCCGGTGGATGATAGCCTCAATGTTGAAGTTCAATCTCACTTGGACTCATTTAGGTACTTACAAGAGAGAGAATGGCAAGAAATGATAGATGAATTCCTTCGTTATAACCATCCACTTATGACACTTGAGTTCTTGAAGGGAATTGAGGAGAAAGCTAGGGTTTCACCCGAGCGAGAGCACGACCTATGCATGCCACCCGGGCCATCGGAGTTTTCGGATGTGATAGCGGGGGAGACGCAAGCCTCTTCTGATTTAGAGACCGACCCTAGAATTACCAAGGGCAATAGAGATGAAGGTATGATTAGTTCCTCCAGTTTCGACTAAGAGGACCACTCTAAATCGGGACAAGTAAGCTGCACGTACATTGGACACCTTGATAATCCCATTTGAAACACATATCACGAATCTCAAGGTGACTTCTTCACTTTTGGTAACGGGCCCAAATTGTTTCTATTGTTGGTTTATAATCCAAGGACGGGAGAAACAAGGAGAGAATCGGACCCCGTGAGTGGGTCGGGTGAGTTTGTGGAGAGATGAGAGGTCGTCGCACCCCAAACGCGTATGGGGTGATTTTTGGTGTATTATTGAGTAATGTCTTTGTGTCATTTAGTGTCTTTTTACATTTTAAATATTTGCTTGTTTTATATGTCACACTTGTTATTTGCCCTTCTTTAGATTTTAGTCCTTTTCATTGAGGACAATGCAAAATTCTTAGTTAGGGGGGGGGGGGGGGGGGGGGGGGGAGGGGGAGGTGTGACAAGTGCGTCTTTCTAAAACTTCACAAATTTCCAAAATGGCAAAAAAAAATTGAAAAAGCCAAAAATATTTTTATTCAAAATAAATAAAAATTGGAATTAAAATTTTTCAAAAATATCACCAAAATTTTGTTTAAAGTCTCAAATTGTAAAAATTCAAATGCACAAAGCCAAAGTTGACCAAAGATGGAAATTAAAAGAAAATTGACGACTTAACGAATAAGTGTGGAGATTATTAACCCGGTGAGATTTCGAGCTTATCACCCGTTGCGAGTTTTTAAAATCAATCTGAGTTAATGGTTAACTCAAAGTTCATTTCAGCGTTAAAATAAGTCATTGAGGATCTCTATTCCGTTATTTTGATCGGTTACGGCTTAAGTACGCGATAACATATCTCTAAACTTAAAAGAATCTCGAGATGTATATGGTAAAGTAATTAGTGATTCGGACAATGAAGTAGGCCCTCGTTTGTTACACAAAAATATTAGCCATAAAAAATTGTGAAAAATCATCCCTTTTGCAAACCAATTGAGCTGAGTAAATGTTTACCTTTTCATTTGATTAACCCGAAAAGCTCGAATAGTCTAGAATTGAGAAAATTGGAAAGCTAGAAATTTAGTCCAAATGGTGCAATAAAAAGGGATAAAAGAAAGGAAAATGCTCAACAAAAATAGCAAGAAAAATGTGCAAAATAGAAAAAAAAATCGAAAAAAAAGAAAATGAGTGTTGATGTAAAAAACTAGATTGCTCTAACTATTCAATCACAGATAAATAAATAATACAGAATTTTAAAGTGGTTCGGCTAGGAATAAAGCCTACGTCCACTGTTATGTTATTGCTGAGTGTTTGTGGAATTCTTGATTACAAGTTCTCTCAAGAAATTTCGGTCCCCTTGAATGAGGATGATACATGGTATTTATAGCCTTGAGGCTGTACACGAAAGGTTCGATACATTAAATGATATACATGTGAAAGGGTAATACATTTAATGCAGAGTGCGTGCCAAGAATATTAGCATTCAATGAATATATGAGCTGTTGATTATCTGGCAATTAATGATACGACCGAGATGCAGCTCGGACCGCCATAGCTGTTCGCTGATCAGGAGTTCCTTGGTGTGCTAGAGTTCCTCGGTGTGTTTTCGTTGCTCGGAAAGGGGCATGGTTGGTCGGGAAATGATCTTCCTCGTTGCTATTGTGTCACGTAGATTGACACGTATCTTCGTATTATTCGTCCGCATCAGCATATTAATTTTGGTATCAACAGAAGCCCCCAATGTTTCATATTTTGAACTTTGAGGAGTGTGGAACATTCTTTCTCGGTATATGGCAATATTAAATGTCCTTCCTGGGTTTCAGGAACATTGTATTCAAATTTCCTTCTTATTTCGCAGTTTCTGCCTTTTTTTATAAGCGCTTCGATCTTCGTGCAATTTTTGTCCTTTTAGCCGTCGGAAGTTCAGTAATTTCTTTTTGGTAATCATTTCTTTCGCTGCTTCCCAATGAAAAGTATTTAAACTTCTTTGGTAACCATACCGTCGTCTACGTTTTCCATTTTCTGCATTCAAGTTTTCTATTCTCTTCTTCTCTTGTGCGTTCATCCTTGTTTTCGTTCGTTGTCAACACACATCCTTTCTTTCTGTAAGATCTTCTTCCTTTCTTCTGTATCTCTTTTATTCAATATGGTTTATATTGTGGAGTCTGTTGAGAAATTCCGTTCTGATTTTTCCATTCCTTCGTGGGTAACTCTAGAGGTTCTTTCTGAGCCTTTAGATTACTTTCGATTGGCTGAGGGACGTTGGTTCCCCAGTCTTTTTGTTGCTGAATGCGGTTTTTCCTTTCCACCAAACCCATTATGTCTTGAGTTTTGTCAATATTTTGATCTTGTTCCTGCAAAAATAGCCCCCAATTCATGGAGAATAATTAATGGGGTGCACAAATTAAATCTAACTCATGGGACTCGTATTGGGATCCCCGAAATTATGTTTTGTTATAAATGGGCTGTTCTAGATAATATTTATTATTTAAAAACTAGGTATTTGAATAGGGCTCTTGTAGTTAATCTCCCTGACTCAAATAGGGATTATTTTGAGCATGGGTTGGTCATAAAAAATTGGCAACATGCGCCTTTGTCTGGGAATGAAGTATACAACGGTCCCAGATGCCCCCCATACGGCAATGGGATAGGTTTATTTTTCATTTTATTTTACTTATGAAATTATGCTTTCATCATGTTTGACAAAATGTATGACTGAGATCTCGACATGTATTTATTTGCAGTTGATAGCAAAAGAAAAACTCCAAAAGAATCAGAAGTGAATATTAAACATCTGAAACTTATCTGGGGTTTGCATAAGACGATTGCTGACGAGCATATTAGATCTGCTTCATATTTACTACAGTATAAGAGTTACACAACCTCTTATACTGCTCGCCCTGTTGAACCAGCTTCAACACCAGAAAGTTCATCTTCAGATTCTCATATCCCCTTATCTCAGAGAATGGGCTAGAAGAGAGCTCCTCCTGCTCTATTTGGTGAAATTTCTTCTGCTGTTGGAGCCCAGAAAGGCAAAATTGATGTCCCAGAGGGGACTAAAAAAGTAGATGCTGGTTCCTCCAAAATTCCTAGGGATACACTGACATCCCTAGCTGCTCGTCATCTTTCTTCAGTAAATTTCTCATACCTTTGGTCTTTCTTTCTTTTTTTTTTGAATTCTTGTATTTGTGTTGACTCTATTGTTTTTCTTATCTTTCAGCTGGTGAACTGCTTCAATACCATCGTGAAGAAAGATCAAGTTATTAAAGCTTCTAGTTCCTCGTCCGATGTTGACGATGCTTTGTTGGGTTTAGCCCAATCTGTGAAGGAATCTCGCCAACAGTACATCGAGGAGAAAACTGTTTGGGAGAAAAAGTTGGCTGTGGCTGAGGCTGATAAGATGAGGATGGCGAAAGCCTCCAAGACTTTGGAGGAGAAAGTTAAAGTTTTGGAGGTTAAACATCAGGATTCTGATGATAAATTGAAAAGGGCAGAGGAAGAATTATCTACTCTGCGAGATATCAAAGTCAAGAAAGAGGAATTGGAGGTGAATCTCTCCTCGGAGAAGTCGAGGAGAAAAGTTGCAATCAAGAAACATTTCAGCGTTGGTTGGGAGAAAGGATGGGAGAGAGGGATAGCTGCAATGACATCCCAAGTTCAATATGGGGAGTTGAAATACTTCCATGATGGCTGGGTAGCTGCTCTGCAAGAGCTAAAGGTCCAAGACGATTCTGAGCTATTCCAACGGCATCTCCCTGGTCCTCCTCCACCAATTGTGGAAGAAGAAGAAGATGAGCCTGTCTCAGATGAGTCTTCTATGGCTATGGGCGATCAAGTTTCTGCCTCTCAACCCTCTGCCACTGAGGACGTTTCTTCCATGCATCCTCCTCCCGAGAAGATTCCTGCTGATCAAACCGTTGTTACCACCGAGCAACCGAGCTCCTCGTGCCAGCCTCCCGAGAAAGTCTTGGGAGACAAGGAAAAGGTGTGAAGTTGTTCGGTATCATTTCTGTATTTCCTTGTAATCGAACAATGTAACTTTTTGATGATCTAATAAAATACATCTTTGCTCATCTCTGTTGTTGATAACTTGTTTTTGTTGATTGTTGTCTTTTTCTCGTCTTTAGTTTGTTGCTAGAATGGAATTGATCTCTTCACATGATACTGAGCTGATGCAACAATGTCATCAATACTACAAGGCTGGTCATACAGACCTTAGTACATCGGAAATTGCTGATATCTTAGGTCATGGTGCCTCAGAACAGGCAATTGAAGCTTATCAGTACTTGAAAGCTTTACTCGACCGAGCAGTGGCCAACAATGTCGCTTACTATGAGTTGATTGAAGAGCTTCATGGTTCCTTAGAGGATCTTCAAAATCAACACAACGAATCAATGGCTTCGCTGCATAAGGATTATGAAAATAGATACCAGCAGCTCTCTTCAGAAACAGGCCACAAGAAGATCATTGCTGGGTATGACGTTAGGGAGAGAACCCTAAAAGGTGAAGTTGAAGCTTGTAGGCAGATTGCCGAGATCCTGGAACAGGAAAATAATAATCTGCAGAAAAAGTTGGCTCAATATGAATCTGCTGCTTCATCTTCCACTGCGTTAGTACCAGTTACTGATGAAGGTGTCTCGTTCTTAGAAGTTGAAAATGCCAGATTAAGGCAAGAGCTGGAGGACTTAAGAAGATCTGCCATTTCTGGAGCTGCTCGGGGACGAGGAAGAGGTTCTCGGGGGCGAGGAAGAATCCTCAGCCAAAATGTTGAAGAGGCTCGCACTCAGTCTACTCTGGAAACTCAAGCATTCCAGTTGAAAGTAAAAGACCGTGCTCTGACTGAGATGTCCAATAAAAATCTGTCTCTGGAAGATCAGCTTACATCGATGAAATCTGCCTTACACAATAAGGATCTTTTTGCCAAAAGCCTTCATGAACAATTGGATAGATTAACCTTCCAATTCCATAAACAGCCAAGGGAATTCTGGATGGCAGGATACAATGAAGCCCTTGTTCACCTGGATGCTCGTATTGAACATGCCAACAATGAAGGTTACAAGCAAGGATGGTTAAATGCACTAGGGGTGTTAAAGTTGGAGCAAGGGCATTTTTTATGGGACTATCATGCTCCATCATTATTAGACCTGCCTGTACCACCTTTCAAATTGGATATGACATGGATCCCAGCTCGTTCCATTCCTTGCAGCCTAATTTCAAAATACCTGGGTGATTATAGCCTTCATTCCCAAGTTGAATTATCTCGTCCTGAGCATCTTTTGGATACATCTTCTGTTATGAACGTCAGAATGCTCAGAGATGTTAATTTCATCAATTCTCCCCTTTGCCTAGAAGATCCTCCTGCCGGTGAGGAACCTGTTTCTAAAGCACAGGGCAAAAAACCAATAGAATAGTAATATCCATGTAACAATTTAGTACATTCTTGTACCTTGTAATTTATTCTAGATTAATGAAAAGATTTTCATTTTCTGTTTGCCAATTTTGTTAGTCTTGTGTTTATCAAACACCTTTATATTTGTACATATATATCTATGTATCTGTTAAAAAGATAACAGTATTATTGTTCAATAAGCAACTTAATAAAAAGTTACAAGTATTAGTAATGTTTCTCGATCACTTAATAATAAAGTAATGAGTAAAAATGTTTAAACTGTTTCCAACCAACCAGGGTGGGTGAAATAATGTTTGTCGACCAATTACAGTTGATGGGTTTTTATCCCCGACCAACTATACTTGGTGTATTTTTTGAATATTTTGTTCTTCAAAGAACTCATTGTAATAATATTACCTCCCGACCATCATAAGTTGTAATATGAGAGTATATTTTTATCTTACCAACCGTAGTTGATCATGCTGGTGTAGTGTACACTTTTTGGCTCCTTAAAGCTTTTGGCTCCTTAGAGCATGTCCTCCTAACCAAAGGAGGTTGGCTACTTATAGCACTTTTGTTGTGTAGTGTATTACACTAGTATTCCCCGAAAAATTTTCAACCAGAAAGAAAATGGCGAAACATCCTCGTTTTATTCATAATGAAAGAAAGGCTTTACATTTGACATCACTGATAATACTTGCGCAGGTGTTCAGCATTCCATGCGTTCTTAAATTCCTCTCCTTCTAGAGTTGCTATTCTGTAAGTTCCTGGTCGAACAACCTCTGTAACTCGGTAAGGTCCATGCCAGTTTGCTTCCAGTTTATTCTGCTTCTGAATGACCTTCTTTAGCACATAATCCCCCTCTTTTAGATCACATTTCTTTACTCTTTTGTTGTAAAACAGAGCTGTTCGTTGTTGATAAGCAGCATTCCTAATGGCTGCCTCTTCTCTGACTTCCTCGAGCATATCCAAATTCAGTCTTCTCATCAAATCACTGATCGGAGAATTGAAATTTAACACCCTGTGTGTTGGTAGGCCCAACTCGGCAGGTATCACAGCCTCACTTCCAAATGCTAGCATATATGGTGATTCTCCTGTTGCTGCTCGGGGAGTTGTTCGGTAAGCCCACAAAACTGATTGTAACTCATTAATCCAATTTGCTTTAGCCTCACTTAACCTTTTCTTCAACCCATTTAGTAATGTTCTGTTCGTCACTTCAGTCTGTCCATTGCTTTGGGGATGGCCTGGTGCTGAATGAAACTTCAAGACGTTTGACTAATGACAATAGGCAGCAAATTCTTCATTATCAAATTGCATTCCATGGTCTGTGATGAAAGCGTGGGGGAGACCATATCGACAAATGATATTCTTCCATATGAACTGATACACCTTCTCGTACGTCATATCAATTAGTGGTTCAGCTTCCACCCACTTAGTAAAATAGTCTACTGCCACGACGAGATACTTGAACCTTCCTCGGGTTGTCGGCAGTGGTCCAACCAGATCAATCCCCCACATGGCAAATGGCCAAGGTGATGTTATGGGTGTCAACAATGCCTGTGGAGTTCTTCGGATGGAGGAAAAACGTTGGCACTTGTCACACTTCTTAGCATAGGCTATACAATCAGCCCTCATCGTCGGCCAGTAGTATCCCTGTGTCATCACCCTTTGCAGAAGAGTCCGACCTGCTACATGAGCTCCACAAGATCCTTCATGGATTTCTTCAATCAATTCTTTGACTTCTGATGGATGCACACATCTTTGCAAACCTGCCATAATTCCTCGTCTATACAAAACACCATTAGTTAACACATACCGAGCAACTTTATACTTCAATTTCTTGGCAGCTAGTTTGTCCTCCGGTAGCACTCCTTCTTCAATGTATGCTCTGATAGTATCCATCCAAGATGGTCCTAAATCAAGGGTAATAATCTTCACCGTCAGATCTTCTTCTATGCTCCGACTTTCTAGTACTTCAATTGGTATTGTTCTTCGCAGCTCGGTGCGCGTAGCTGACGCTAGTCGGGCCAATGCGTCTGCTCTAGCATTCTCCATTCTCGGTATCCTCACCAATTGAATAGCATCAAATTCTTTCAATAACTCCATCACTTTTGCATGGTACTTCACCATTAACTCTCCCTTCACTGCATATATTCCCATCATTTGATTCACAATTAATTGAGAATCACTGAAAACAATTACTTGACGTGCCTCCATAACTTTCGCCAAATGAAAACCTGCTATCATAGCCTCATATTCAGCCTCATTATTGGAAGCTTTGAATTGGAATCTCAAGGCATATTCCATGTCAATATCATCTGGAGAGTTTAAAACAATCCCTGCTCCACAACCAGCCGTGCAAGATGATCCATCTACATATAATCTCCATGTATGTAACTCGTCTTCAAATTTCTTATCTGTTAGAGTTCCTCGGTGAAATATCATCTGTTTTCTTTCATCATCCCCGGGTATCCTTCGTTCCTCGTTGGTCATTTGTTCGCGCCCTTCTACCAACCGGAGTTGGTCGGGGTTTGAATATGATGATTTTTCTACATCCACAAGTCCTTTTACCAACCTTGGTTGGTCTGGATCTGTGTCTGTTGATCCTGTATCGTCCACAGGTAGGTCAGCAAGCACCTTTTGCTCCTCGGGGGTATCAGGGTATGTGAACTCTGCTATAAAATCTGCCACGGCTTGCCCCTTCAACGATGATCTGGGTTCATACACAATATCATATTCACCGAGCTCTATTGCCCAGTACATCAATCTTCCTGATTTTTCTGGCTTGTGAAGGGCTTGTCTTAACGGCATGTCGGTATACACAATGATGGTATGGGCTTGGAAGTATGACCTCATTCTTCTACTTGCTTCAATTAATGCCAGTGCCAATTTTTCCAGCTTTGGGTATCTGATTTCCGCACCTCGGAAGGCCTTGCTTGTGTAATAAATTGGCTTCTGGACTTCATTCTCCAATCTGATCAACGCCGAGCTCACTGCATTTTCTGATACTGCCAAATACAAGTACAGCTTCTCTCCAGTTATTGGCCTAGACAACAATGGTGGGGCTCCCAAATACTTCTTCAAATCTTGAAATGCTTTCTCACATTCATCAGTCCACTCAAAACTTTTTCGTAGTGTTCTGAAGAATGGGAGGCATTTATCAGTTGCTTAGGATACAAATCTGTTGAGTGCTGCAACCCATCCGGTAAGACTCTGCACTTCTTTCTTCGTCGTCGGGGATCGCAGCCCTAAAAGAGCCTTGATCTTTTCTGGATTTGCCTCAATACCTCGTTGGTTGACGATGTATCCGAGGAACATTCCTTCTCGTACTCCAAAGGTACATTTCGTCGAGTTAAGCTTCATCTGGTATTTATCCAGTTGATCAAAAGTTTGACTCAAGTCAACCAAATGATCTGCAGCTCTCTTGCTTTTGGTGAGCATGTCGTCGACATAGACCTCCATATTGCGGCTGATTTGTTCGGTGAAAACCTTGTTCATCAACCGCTGATATGTTGCACCTGCATTTTTTAAACCAAAAGGCATAACATTATAACAATAAGTTCCCCTTGGGGTAATAAAAGAAGTACTTTCCCTGTCTTCAGGTTTCATTTTGATCTGGTTGTAGCCAGAATAAGCATCCATGAAGCTGAGTAGCTCGTGTCCCGAGGTAGCATCCACTAGTTGATCAATTCTGGGCAATGGAAAATGATCTTTTGGGCATGCCTTGTTGAGATCAGTAAAATCAACACACATTCTACATTTGTTGTTCTTCTTCTTTACCATCACCACATTCGCCAACCAATCTGGATATTTCACATCTTTAATGAATTGGGCTTTCTGGAGTTTCTCGACCTCCTCTTATATGGCCTGGTTCTTCTCGGGACTAAACACTCTTCTTCTTTGCTTCACAAGTTTGATCTCCTTATTCACATTGAGTTCATGACATAAGAAGTTTGGATCTATTCCTGGCATGTCTTCATGACTCCAAGCAAAAGTATTCTTCCTGTTTCTTAAGAAAGTTATCAACTCCTGTTTTATTGAAACATCCAACGACGATCCTATCTGAGTTATTCGTTCAGGATGCTCGTCGTCCAGGATAACAATTTCTGTAGATTCCACAACCTGCACTTTTACGAGTTGAGATTCATCCCTAGGGTCAAGAGTTTCAATTTATGTGCCTTCCTCCACTTGGTAAGTAGTAGTCTTTTTCTTTGATTCTTCAAGTTCCTCTTGCTCGGCAGACGAATAATAACATTCCCGAGCTACTTTTTGATCACCTTTCATAATTCCTACTCCAAAATTCGTTGGGAATTTCAAACACTGATGTACTGTAGATGGAACTGCTTCGAATTTCTTCAATCCAACTCTTCCCATGATGATGTTGTAGGCTGACTGCACATTCTTATCCATCACAAAGAAACGTATTTTTTCTGTTCGACAAGCAGGCCAAGTTCCGATGAGTATATCCAACTTGATCGTCCCAAGTGGAAAAACTTTCTCGCCAGCAAAACCCAGAAGGGGTCTGTGATAAGGTTCCAATTGAGATAATTTTAAATTCAGGCTATCAAAGCATGAATAGTACATGATGTCTGCCGAACTACCATTGTCTACTAACACCCTTGAAATGACCACATCCTTCATCCTCATTTTGATCACCAAAGGATCATCATGAGGGTAAAGAACACCTGCCAAGTCGTTTTTTGAAAAACCAATCACTAGCTTCTCTTTGTTTACCTTCCTCGGACGATCATCCTCGGCCAGGTTTATTCGCTGAATGTATGAACAAGCTTGAGCCTCTCCGAGGTAAGCTTTTCTTTCTGCAGTAAGGTCTCCTCCTCCTGCATCTCCTCCTGTAATAACATTACAATCAAATGACCCAAAACGTATAGAAAATACCTCTCGTTCAGGTTTCCTTGGCTTCTTGGGAAGATCGAGGTCATCATCTGGATCCTCTTCATGGTCCCTCTTCTTTTTCTCCTCTGCACGTCGAGGAGATCTAGATCTCTCTCTAGTTCTATCATCATTCTTCCTCTCACTCCTGCGATCCACATACTTTGATAATTTTCCTCTTCGGATGAGTGTTTCAATCTCGTTCTGAAGGGCTATACAATTTTTGGTCATATGGCCATGATCTTTGTGAAACTCGCAATATTTGGCCTTATTCCTCAGGTCGGGATCTGTCTTCAGTTTCTCTGGCCACTTGATTTCCTCGTTATTCCTGATTTCTTCCAAAACATGATTAATACCCACTTTCAATGGAGTATAATTATCATACTTCTTTAGGGCTTCCAACTTCATCCTGTTATTCCTAGAATGTTTGTCACCACCATTACCTTTCTGATCTTTCTTCTTAGAATTGTCGACATCCACTTTAACTTCTTTATCCATATTCTTCTTCGCAGCCATAGCCTCCTCGGCATTCATGATTTTGGCCGCCTTTGCCATCAACTCCGACATATTTTTAGGTGGATCTTTGGCCAAAGTGTAGTACAGCTTGTTAGGCAGCAAACCACTCATCAGAGCAGTGATTGCTATCTTCTCTTCATAATCTATGACTTCCAACTTTTCGTTATTGAAACGAGTTATGTAATCTCTAGTACTTTCACCTGATTTTTGTCTAACACTTAGCAAGTGTGCTACTCGCTTTAACGGCTTTGCTCCAAAACAAAAATTGCCAATAAACAACTCGGCTAACTGAACAAAAGTTGAAATCTTACCCCGAGGAAGATTATTGTACCATATCTGTGCAGATCCGGTAAGAGTTCCCGAGAATGCTCTACACCTCATCTCGTTGGGGACAGCATAGATATCTGCAGCAGCTTGGTATTGTTCTATATGAAGTACGGGATCTGTCTTTCCATCGTACTTGGGGGTCACTACGGGTGCTTTGAATTTTGACGGTGTAGGGAAATCCACAATGGCCTGCACGAAAGGTGTTCCTTGAACAAAAGTTCTCTGTAAGGGGTTCCTCGCCTTAGCCATTTCTCCCAGTCTATCCTCCAACCGTTGAATGGAACCTTTCCATGCTTCATTCCCTTCCTCGGGACGCTTAGTCCGAGCAACTGATTGCTCTGACGTAGCTTCCTGAGATTTATCTCGACGAGTAGTTGGTCGCGATTGTGCAGACCCTTCTCTCAAACCTGGTGGTAGCCGAAAACTTCTTGATGGAGCCCTGGGTGGACTCATGTTCCTCCTTGGTCCTAACCGACTGAAAGGAGACACTCTGCTTAATCTTTCCAAAGCACTAGTTCTCTCCGGAGAAAGAGTGATACGTTGATCTGTATCCGTAGCCCGTATCGATGAAGTTCGCCCAGGTTGATAAGAAGAATCATTAGACTCCTCATTGCGATATGACCCAGTACGTCTAGATTGCGATTGCCTATGATCACTCCTTTGCCCTGAATAGGTAGGTGCACCGCCCTGAAGAGTTTGAATGAGTTGCCTCATAGATTCTTGCATGGCAGTTTGTCCTTGAGCCAGATTCGTCATAATTCCAGCCAGATCTGGGGATGCAGATGGATTTGGAAGATTTCCAGTATTTCCAACATTTCGATTACTGGATTCTGGATTATCTGCCATTGGTGATAAATGATTTTTATGAAAAACGATAATAACAGTCGTTTCCCACAGACGGCGCCAATCTGTTGATGTAAAAAACTAGACTGCTCTAATTATTCAATCACAGATAAATAAATAATACAGAATTTTAAAGTGGTTCGGCTAGGAATAAAGCCTACGTCCACTGTTATGTTATTGCTGAGTGTTTGTGGAATTCTTGATTACAAGTTCTCTCAAGAAATTCCGGTCCCCTTGAATGAGGATGATACATGGTATTTATAGCCTTGAGGCTGTACACGAAAGGTTCGATACATTAAATGATATACATGTGAAAGGGTAATACATTTAATGCAGAGTGCGTGCCAAGAATATTAGCATTCAATGAATATATGAGCTGTTGATTATCTGGCAATTAATTATACGACCGAGATGCAGCTCGGACCGCCATAGTTGTTCGCTGATCAGGAGTTCCTCGGTGTGCTAGAGTTCCTCGGTATGCTAGAGTTCCTCGGTGTGTTTTCGTTGCTCGGAAAAGGGCATGGTTGGTCGGGAAATGATCTTCCTCGTTGCTATTGTGCCACGTAGATTGACACGTGTCTTCGTATTATTCGTCCGCATCAGCATATTAATTTTGGTATCAACAATGAGCAAAAGCCCGAAAAAGCACTAACGGACATCACAAGAAAATTTTCTAATTCCAAAAATATCCAACCATCTCCTTTTACCCATTATACCTTATAACTCGAAAAAGTCCTAACCGAGTCCGAATTGGGAAATTGGTTACCGCATGGAGAGTTAAGGAACAAAAGATAATAAAATAGATTAAGTGTGTGAATTGGAGATAATGTTTCCAGTTTCCCTATAATCCTATTCTGATGATGAGATCTTTTTACCATAAATAGTTCGTCTTTCATAATGGTGTGCATGAACTTGTGTTCCATTGCATTTACTCTTATAAATCACGCACACCGAGAGAATAGCCACAACTTCGAGATATTCGTTTGTGAGAGTATCCCGTGAGAAATTGAATCAAAATGACTTTTCGAAAAGTAACGTAATGATCAATCGGTGCAGATTAGCAGTTCAATTTTTGGCTTCGCACACACACACACACACACACACACACTATGATTTGAGACTCGTGAATGTGAATTGGTGGTGACTATTTTTTGGGGAATTTAAATTGTACAGTTTTTAAGTATTTTGACTTTACTTTGAGTCGAATTTTTTGGGTATATTCACTGCAAACCCTCACGAGACACAACTCGTCCTACTAGGGTAACCTAGGTGTTTAAAAGCTTGATGCATACGCTAAATGCAATTGCTTGCCCGCGAAAGTGGTACTCTATCCTAATAAAATGAATTTTAAGAGTTGATCAATAGTTGAATTCTTTTACATTGCTCGGGGCGTGCAAAGTTCTAAGTTAGGGGGTTAGATTAGGCATAAATTCTTCCTAATTTATCCCCTTAATTTAGGGATTTTTATCATCTCGAGTAATGTGAAATGGGTTGATTTATCGCATTTCCTTGCTAATGACTCCTTATAACAAGTACATATAGTTTCGTATATTTCTTATGAATTTTTGCAGGCATTTAAAGTATCGAGAAAGAAAGAAATTGGAAAAGCATCGAAAGAAATCAAAGAAGGAAAGTCAAAAGGGCATTTTTGTAATTTTGTAGCCTTAGTCCGGAGTTGAAGCCAATAGGAAAGTTGAAGAGCTTTCAATTATGAGAACACGGGAACAAACAACATCTTAATCAGAGATACGGTGAAGAATCTATGATTGTCGAAAGATGAGAAAAGTCAAGAAGAAAATCTCTGCATAAATTTTAAGGGCGATCTGGAACTTTTATTTTAAAAGGATCCGGACTGGGGTAGCGAACCAAGTTCTGGAGGAAAAATAAGGGTGATCCGGACCTTTTATTTTAAAAGGATCCGGATCGGGGTAGCAAAAAAAATCTTTGAATGAAAAATGGGGGCGATCCGGACCTTTTATTTTAAAAGGATCCAGTCCGCTCTTGTACAAGATCTCTGTTTGAAATAAGGGGGCGATCCGAATCGGCCAGCCCGACGATCCGGAACGCAATGAATTTTCTCAAATTTTCTTTTCTTTTCTCAGAGTTTTAAGGGGGTCAATCTCATGTAAATTTCAGAGAATTTTATTCTAGGTTGTTACACAATAGTAGGGGTTCAAAAATTTGAGATTTTTATTAAGAGTAGAAGGGTTTTGTAGCAAAAAACCCTAGTTTTGACAATAAGTGAATTTGAAGTAAAGATTGAGTTTTATTTACGGGATTTCTTCAATACAAGTAATATTCTTCCTTTTATTCTTCAATAGTTATTTAAATTAGTTATTGGTTTGATTCATAACATTTCTCTTTTTCATTCTCCATACTGTGTGATGTTTTGTTTCTAAAAAATTGTGTTTTTCTTTAATCTAATCATGTCCGACTAAATTTCTAAGGGTTGGGACGCATGAATTCACCCCGATGTTCTTTACACATGTATAAAATTAAGTTTAGAATTAAATAATTGGTCAAATCGTGTTGTGTGGTGATCACAACCGTTGTAGGACTTTTAATCTCGTTTGCCCTAGGTAACCGGGATTCTTAAGAATGCAACGTACATGTAGATATCTCGACACAACTTTATTCTTTCTTTGGATTATATATGATGCGTGCTTGAACCTCATATATAAAATGCTTGAGATTTATAAAGACTAGATTTAATCATTTGTTTCAATTCGAAAATTAGTTTTAACATTGGTAAATGCACTAGGGTTGGAGGATTTTATCCTAACCTATTCTTCTCATTTAAGAGTACATCATCGTAGGTAGTTTACTTGCATCTCATTTGTTCTTAGTATAATAAGTAGTTAAATTTCACTTTACTTTTAGTTCGTTGTTATTCTCCCTTGCAAAGCACCTTTTTATTTCATTTTTAGAGTCAAGTTAGGATTCTCTTTCTCTCCAACGTCGTCACGTCTCCACGTACTATTTCCCTGAGGATCGATACCTCGTCTTACCGAAATTATTACTTGAGCGATAGACTTGCACTTGAGCCTAGCTAGCATGCACACTAACTACACATTTGTGGTCACGTCAATACCCGTATATATTTTTTCAATAATTCGGGCTAACCAAGCCTATCACTTGTAGCACTAGCTAGCCTAACATTTTCGAATATCATTTCCATTCTCAATTATATAATTATTTACTTAATTAATTAATTCTCAAAATACTAATTATGCACACTTATAACTCTCAATCAACCCGTATACCTATTTTTCGTATTTTCCTTGACAAATTTAATAATAAAACCTCAAGTATAATTCTCCTCAAATATTCTAAATTTCACCCCGAATAAAAATCCCAATTTTAGGCCTGTTTTAAAAATACAAAAAACAGTTCTAAAAATTATTCGAATCACCAATTCGACTTCAGATTTGGATTCTGCACGAAAAATTGAGTCGGTATGTGTTTGATTTTTTCTCAAATATCTTCTGAAAGCACTCGAAAAGAAGACCTAAAACTCTTCAAAATGATTCTTCTCATTCCTCTTGTTTTTTGCCTATTTGAATTTCGTTTTTTCACAAATTCCAACCCCAAAGTCATAAGTCCTAGCATATAATTGTTCAAACAAATTAAATTTTTAGCAATTCTAAATGTGGATTAGATTCATTTTGAACAGACATCTCCATACATATGATCATTTCATGGATTTTAGTAAAAATCACTATATATGTTAAAAGTTTCCCTATCTCATAATAATTTATCAATATCAATCTTTCAATCCATAATCCATCTATCAATATGGGATTCAAATTCTAGATTTCAATTCTAGATAATCATACACATATTTTTCTAAAATCATTTGTCAAAAACACCAATTGTATAGGAATCCCACCTTAAAATTATTTCCCAATCATGATATGAATTGAAATTGAACACACAAATAAATAGCAAGATAGTCACTTGCCTTTAAATTCATAGAGTCTAAATTCAATTGAAGATGATGATTGAAAATCCCAAAATCCCTTCCAAATTCTTGAATCCTCTTGAGTTCTTGAGTTTTTCTTTTACGTTCTCTTCACTTTCCTCTTGAACTCTTGAGCTTCTCTTTTAATTTCTCTTCATTTTCTATCCAACCCTGGGTGTGACTCAACTAAAGCCTTTGGAAATTGTAAAATGACCAATCATCTTACCTTAACCCTTCATTATATAATTGTAATCCCAAAATTTACTATTCACCTTCCATTAAAATTACCCAAATAACCTTATATCAATCCAGAGTAGTCTAAAATGCCCCCGTGACTCAAACACTACCTTGGTTACTTAATTCTGACTATTTTGGCCCATTACGGATCAATCATCATCCGAGTCACTTATCAATTTTATTGCATCTCAACCTAATATAAATTACACACGTGACCCGATTGAGATACTGTAAAATCCTGTCGTGTTTACTCACTAACGACGCAATACCATTTGACAAAAATTTATTTACTTTATCTCACTAGTAAATATATAATCACATAAACATTAATCCTTTTCACTTTAATTAATACTTATTTATTTTCTCATTTTGTTCTTAATTTAATTAAATTACGTGCACACGTGTAAATTAAATGCCAAATTAATTATATTCAAAACTACGGGGCATTACATACTTCCCCCTTGAAAATGAATTTCATCCCCAAAATTCGGATATGCCTGGTACTAAGAACTCTGGATACTTATAACCAATGCACACTCACGTTCCCAATATTAAATCCTGACAACATTTATGGTGTTTCCACTATACACCCATTTGTGGCACCACCCTAACTGAAGGCTTATGTAACACCATGCTCAATTAAATACCGGTGGATCAGTCCTATACCCAATTCAAACAGAATTTACAGTTGGTTCATTCTTAGCATCACTGTCGAAAAACATCTTCTTTTTATTAATCACCTAATATCCAATTAAACAGGTGTTAAACTTTTCAAATTTTAATTCCACTTTTAGAACATAAACCATTTAACACAATCCATTCACACAACGAATAACCAATGAGTACTATCAAAACTGGATTAAATGCAACTTGTATAAAATGCTCCAGTGTAAATGTTTCAATGCAATAAACTCCAATAAAACCAAATATATCAAAAACTGACATAATACATTACTGACTAGGATAGAATGGAAATACTTAAATCCTTTTGGGAGACATTCCCTAAATGAAAGATCAACTACAGAGTATAAATCAATGAATATGAAAAAGTCTAAACAATGTCCCAAAACTCCATAGCATCCATAATTCGTCAAAAATCTTAAACCTATATAGTTGGCGTCCCTGTGGTTGGACACCTGATAAAGAAGATATAAGAGAGAAAAGAATATACAAGAAAATGGGTCAGAGCCCGATGTAAAAATTGTTTAGAAAACAAGTGAATAAATGTTATATTCAGCAATTATTATATACATGTTAGATTATCGAACTCTCTTGAGATCCTCACCTCTCATCTAGTATATTCCTGAATTATAGTATATTCCTATGCATCTTGCTTAATCTTCCTAACTTCATAATTTTTTGTTATTTACCAAAGCAAGTCTTTCTTTATGAGAATTTTTTAGCAGAGATTGAAATCTACAATAAACCATATTCCTCTATAAAAACTTCAAGTCCCCATAGAGAAATAAATCCTTTATCCTCCATTCAACCATATCCTTTAGAAATTTAGCAAATGGCGATAATGAATGTTTTCAACGTGGGACGGCTAAATGTAGTTTAATTTCTATCTTGATTTAACCCTCTTCGTCTTCCACTCCATCACATGTTCCTCTCTTTGCCTTGCCTCTCCTCTCTTACCCAATATCTTAAGGACCCCCTTCTCTTCTCACGCATCTTTCCTCATCATTATGAGTTTTCCTCAGTACCTTCTCCTCATCATTATCCTCTTACTCCCCCTTACCTTTCCTCTTTAGCCCTAAACCTATGGTCATTTTCCACCACAAATGAGTGGTAGACTAGTAGTATATAAATCTTGCAATGCCTCATTCTATATGGAACTTGGATAACTTAAGTTCTCTATCCCTAGAACTGATCCGCGACCTTGACATAAGGGGGATACAATATACATTTATAATAAGGACAATTAATGTTTAGTCCCTATGAGATAAGTACATTTTGCACTTACTCCACCTTATTTTTTTTTATTTTCCAAATATTCCATCGTCTATTTTTTTGACAATTTTTTTCTTAAGATTTAGGATAAGAGAAGAAATAGAGTTTTTGAGTGTTTTTAGATGGCGGGGGACTTTTCGAAATAAAATTAAAAGACTTGGACTAAACTTTAATTAATAAATTATCGAAGTACTTTTTGTCGAATGACCCTTATAATAATAATTTTTTTTATTACCCATTATTTCTTATTCAATACAAATGATAAAAATATTGCTAACAAAATTCATAAAATTTAGCTATAAATAAATAACAACTTAATATTAAAGTTGGAAATAAATTTATAAAAGCATATTTAGTAATTCATTATTTTCATTAGGGTTTGGTGGGGGAGGATCTTTTAGAAAATTCATGACAGCTAAGTAGTATAGTAAAAGAGTATCCAAACAAAACTATTTCATTCAGTCACCCCTGGTGTCTTTTTAAAGGAGGTAGTTTAAAAATTTTAGGATCGTGACTTTCATTGATTTTAATATTAGATCTTAACCGAGAGTATGAAAACTTATACCTTTGTGGATCTTGATTATAATCCAAGTACAGGAGATAAAGAGGAAGAGGAAGTAGTTTGCAACATCCTCGATCTTCTGGTGTGTCGCCTTTGAAACACGTTCGGTATGTGGGCACCATGCACTTAGAAGTTTGAACAAATCTTAGTTGGAGCCATTTATTCCCTCCTGCTTGGACTAATTCAAGACTTATAGATAGATGGACATATATATATATATATATATATATATATATATATATATATATATATATATATATATATATATATATATAGAGAGAGAGAGAGAGAGAGAGAGAGAGAGAGGACGAACTTTTAAGGGGATAGTGTATTGGACTTTGTGAAAACCCTAATTCCCTCTGAAATGGTCCTTAGGCCAAACTCGCTTCTTAACCCTAATTCTGTCTAGAATTTTTATTTCATTAATTAGGCTACACCGGGGACCAAGAAAAATAATTAGTTGGTTTATATAGAAGAGGAAATTTCAAAAAACCCTTCTGCAATATAATTCCTCCTATCATGTTAATTATATTTAATTCCACTAAATATGTAGAGTGAGACTGTGTGATAATTGATTAAATTAAATTCGCAAGTTTCCAATCAACCTTTATTTAATTCAACCCCTAAATATGCATTTAAGGTGCGTGTGTCAACCCATAAATAAATAAAGCATGTGACACAAAAATATGCTGAAGCACAGATTTCAGGAAAAAAAACCTTTCGGGTAAAACCTTTATTTCACTATGAATATATAAATCGCAACTTACAATTACATAGAGAAATCTGCAATGGATCAACGCGCAGCCAACCCACAAAGACACGCAATCTTGAACTCAGCAAGACAATACACGCAGCACCCTCCAAGGACTCACAACCCAACTTCAACAAAGAATCTTCACGCAGCAAGATCCTCAATGACACACAGTCATACGGTGTAGAGACGCACTCCACAAAAGATGAACAAAGGCAAAGATGTGTTCTTGAACACCAAAACAATTCACTAAAGCAAGATGGGAGTTTTGTGAATTGTAAACCAAAAAGGGATTAAACCCCTAAAAGGGAGAAGCCTAAAGGATTCTGCTTTCGCAGTTTTCTGTCTATAAAAAACTGTGGACTTCTTAATGAAAACGTTACCATTTAATGAGTATTTACACAAAAATGCACCGCATCGAAATCCGAGCTCGTTCGAACGAGAAGCATATGTCGCTCGAATGAAGGACGCGTGTTGTTCAAACGACATCGTGCGAATTCCAATCTCGTTCGAACGAGATGCTTATCTCGCACGAATGACCTGGGCGTCAAAATCAAGGTCCGCTTCAAAACTTAGAAAAAATACTCATTCTCAATATTTGATGAAAAAGTCCGCTCCAACACTTAGAAAATATTTTGTAAAAATATCCCAAAAGCTCTAAGTGAAAAGTTAAGGTATTTAAAACATAACCTTACCAAAGTAAACTTCGCAGAGTCTTGAATGATGAAGAACTTGAGTAATTCGGATCCGTCTTTGATGTAGATGTCTCTTGAATTCTCTTCGACGGTGTTACGGTATATGACATACTAAATTGATAACGGACCTATGAAAATATGTCCTTACAAATCTCCCCCTATGTCTATGCCAGTACATGCATAAAAAAAATCCGAATTATCAAAAACCAAATTGCCTATACAAATCTACCCTCCCATGAATAAATTTGTAAGTCTTCAAAACTGTTCTTCAATCATCTTCGTCAAATCTCAAAGCTTTTATCATCAGGGTGTGCAACATCATTGTTGATGTAAAAAACTAGATTGCTCTAATTATTCAATCACAGATAAATAAATAAGACAAAGATTTTTAAAGTGGTTCGGCTAGGAATAAAGCCTACGTCCACTGTTATGTTATTGCTGAGTGTTTGCAGAATTCTTGATTACAAGTTCTCTCAAGAAATTCCGGTCCCTTTGAATGGGATTGATACAGGGTATTTATAGCCTTGAGGCTGTACATGAAAGGTTCGATACATTAAATGATATACATGTGAAAGGGTAATACATTTAATGCAGCGTGCGCGTCAAGAATATAAGCATTCAATGAATATTTGAACTGTTGATTATCTGGCAATTAATGATACGACCGAGGTGCAGCTCGGACCGCCATATTTGCTCGTTGATCAGGAGTTCCTCGGAGCACTAGAGTACCTCGGTGCGCTAGAGTACCTCGGAGCGTTAGAGTTCCTCAGTGCGCTAGAGTTCCTCGGTGTATCCTCGTTGCTCGGAAAGAATCATGGTTGGTCGGGAAATGAACTTCCTCGCTGCTATTGTGCCACGTAGATTGACACGTGTCTTCGTATTATTCGTCCACATCAGCATATTAATTTTGGTATCAACAGAAGCCCCCAATGTTTCATATTTCGAACTTTGAGGAGTATGGAACATTATTTCTCGGTATATGGCAATATTAAATGACTTTCCTGGGTTTCAGGAACATTGTGTTCAAATTTCCTTCTCATTTCGCAGCTTCCGCCCTTTTTTTGAATTTTTTTATAAGCGCTTCGATCTCCGTGTAGTTTTTGTCCTTTTAGCCGCCGGAAGTTCAGTAGTTTCTTTTTGGTAATCATTTCTTTCGCCGTTTCCCAATGCAAAGTATTTAAACTTCTTAGGTAACCATACCGTCTTCTACTTTTCCCAATTTTCTGCTTTCAAGCTTTCTATTCTCTCTTTCAGTCTTGTGCGTTCGTCCTTGTTTTTGTTCGTTGTTGACAGCTCTCCTTTCTTCCTGTAAGCTTTTTCTTCCTTCTTCTTTTACTCACCATGGTTTATGTTATTGAATCTGTTGAAAAATTCCGTTCTGATTTTTCCATCCCATCTTGGGTAATTTTGGAAGAGTTTTCTGGAACTCAAGATTACTTTCATTTGGCTGAGGGACATTGGTTCCCCAGTCTTTTTATTGCTGAATGTGGTTTTTCCTTTCCACCAAATCCATTGAGTCTCGAATTTTGTCAATATTTTGATCTTGTTCCTGCAAGAATAGCCCCCAATTCATGGAGAATAATTAATGGGGTGTACAAATTAAATCTAACTCATGGGACTCGTATTGGGATCCCTGAGATCATGTACTGCTATAAGTGGGCCACTCTAGATAATATTTATTACTTAAAAACTAGGTTTTTAAATAGAGCCCTTGTAGTTAATCTCCCTGACTCAAATAGGGATTATTTTGAACATGGATTGGTTATAAAAAATTGGCAACATGCCCCTTTAGCTGGAGATGGCGTATACAATGGTCCCAGATGCCCCCCATATGGCAATGGGATAGGTTTATTTTTCATTTTATTTTTCTTATGAAATTATGCTTTCATCATGTTTGACAAAATGTATGATTGATATCTCGTTATGTATTTATTTGCAGTTGATAGCAAAAGAAGAACTCCAAAAGAATCAGAGGTTAATATCAAGCATCTGAAACTTATCTGGGGTTTGCACAAGAACGTTGCAGACGAACACATCAGGTCTGCCTCATATCTGCTACAGTATAAGAGTTACACAACCTCTTATACTGCTCGCCCTGTCGAACCAGCTTCAACTCCAGAAGGTTCATCTTCAGATTCTCATCTCCCTTTAAGTCAAAGGATGGGTAAGAAAAGAGCTCCTCCTGCTCTCTTTGATGATGTTACTTCTGTTGCTTTGGCCAAGAAAAGCAAAACTGATGTCCCAGAGGGGACTAAAAAAGTGGATGCTGGGTCTTCTAAAGCTACCGAGAAGCCCCCAATGGTTCCGAGCAAGAAAAATGCTCCTGTAGATGTAATTACAATTTCTCCGACCAAGACTTCTTTGGTTGAAGGTTCTGATCTCCCGTTGAGGAGATTGAGGAAATCATCTTTGGTTACTCCGGCTGAAACTGCCTCCTCTCTACCTGCTGGTGGTACTGATGTTCCAAACATCATTCTTCCAAGTTCTGCAATGAGCTCGGTCGTACCTTGGTCCATGGTATTGATGAAAGAATTCATAGGGATATGCTGACATCCTTAGCTGCTCGTCACCTTGCTTCAGTAAATTTCTCATACTTCTGGTTATTCTTTCTTTCTCTGAAAGCTTGCATTTTGTATTGACTTGGCTATTTTTCTCATCTTTCAGTTGGTGAATTGTTTCAATAATATTGTGAAGAAGGATGAAGCTATTAAAGCTTCAAGCTCCTCGTCAGGTGTAGAGGATGCTCTGTTGGGTTTGACCCAGTCTTTAAAGGAATCTCGTCAACAGTATGTTGACGAAAAAGCTGTTTGGGAGAAAAAGTTAGCTGTGGTTGAAGCTGAGAAGGTGAAGATGGCTGAAACCTCCAAGAATTTGGAGGATAAAGTAAAAGGTTTGGAGGTTAAACATCAATAATATGATGACAAGCTGAAAAAGGCAGAGGAAGAGTTATCTACCCTGCGAGATATCAAGGTCAAAAAAGAAGAATTGGATGTGAAGCTCTCCTCGGAGAAGTTGAGAAGAAAGGTTGCAGTCAAGAAATCTTTCAGTGCTGGTTGGGAGAAAGGATGGGATAAGGGGATTGCTGCCATGACATCCCAAGTCCAATATGGGAAGTTGAAATACTTCCATGATGGTTGGGTAGCTGCTCTGCAAGAGTTGAAGGTCAAAGATGATTCTGAGTTATTCCAACAACACCTCCCTGGTCCTCCTCCACCAATTGTGGAAGAAGAAGAAGAAGATGAGCCTGTCTCAGATGAGTCTTCTATGGCTATGGGTGACCCAGTCTCTGCTTCTCAACCCTCTGTTGTCGAGGACGTTTCTTCTATGCCTCCTCCTGCCGAGAAGATTCCTGCTGATCAACCCGTTGTTACCACCGAGCAACCGAGCTCCTCGTCCCAGCCTCCCGAGAAAGTCTTGGGGGACAAGGAAAAGGTGTGAAGTTGTTCGGTATCATTTCTATATTTCAATTCTTGTAATCGAACAATGTAACCTTTTGATGATCTAATAAAATACATCTTCGTTCCTCTTCTTTATTGATACTCTGTCTGCTTTTATTTATTAACTCCTGCTTCCTCTTCTTTATTAGTTTTTGGCCAGAATAGAATTGATATCTCCTCCTGATATTGAGTTGATGCGACAATGCAATGGATATTATAAAGCTGGTCATACAAACCTAAGTGTATCAGAGATTGTCGACATCCTTGGTCACGATGCCTCAGAACAAGCAGTTGAGGCTTACCGGTATCTGAAGGATTTACTTGATAGATCTGTGGCCAATAATGTGGCGTATTACGAACTGATCGAGGAACTTCATGGTTCCATAGTGGATCTTCAAAATCAACACAATGCAACAATGGCTTCGTTGCACGAGGATTATGAAAATAGATACCAGCAGCTCTCTTCTGAAACAGGCCATAAGAAGATCATTGCTGGATATGATATTAGGGAAAGGACCTTAAAAGGTGAAGTTGAAGATTGCAGGCAGATTGCCGAGATCCTGGAACAAGAAAATAATAATTTACAGAAAAAGTTGGCTCAATATGAATCTGCAGCGTCATCTTCCACTGCTCTAGTGCCCGTTACTGATGAAGGTTTCTCTTTCTTAGAGGTCGAAAATGCCAAATTAAGGCAATAACTGGATGATTTAAGAAGATCTGCTGTTTCTGGGACTGCTCGTGGACGAGGAAGAGGTTCTCGGGGGCGAGGAAGAGCTGCTCAAAATGTTGCCGAGGAGCAAAGTTCTCCAGTCGCTTCTCGGAGCCGATCAAGAGTTCTTAGTCGCAATGTTGAAGAGGCTCGTACCCAATTTACTTTGGAAACTCAAGCATTCCAATTAAACGTCAAAGATCGGGCCCTATCAGAAATGTCCAAGAAAAATCTATCCTTGGAAGATCAACTTACAGCGACGAAATCTGCTCTGCATAATAAGGATCTTTTTGCCAAAAGCCTTCATGAACAATTGGATAGATTAACCTTCCAATTCCATAAACAGCCAAGGGAATTCTGGATGGCAGGATACAATGAAGCCCTTGTTCACTTGGATGCTCGTATTGAACTGGGTGTGTTAAAATTGGAGCGAGGGCACTTCTTATGGGATTATCATGCTCCTGGGCTACTTGACTTGCCTGTGCCACCTTTCAAATTGGACATGGCCTGGATCCCAGCTCGTTCCATTCCTCGCAGCTTAATTTAAAAATACCTCGGTGATTATAGCCTTCATTCCCAAGTTGAATTATCTCGTCCTGAGCATCTTGTGGATACACCTTCTGTGATGAACGTCAGAATGCTCAGAGATGTTAATTTCATTAATTCTCCTCTTTGCCTAGAGGATCCTCCTACTGGCGAGGAGCCTGTTTCAAAGAATAAAGGAAAGAAACCAATAGAATAGGTTTTCAATGTAACAGTTAGTACATTCATGTAACTTGTAATTTATTCTGAATTTTAATGAAAAGATTTTCATTTTCTGTTTGCAAATCTCTACTGCTATTTTGTTATGTTTGTTAAATACCTTTGTGTTTGTGCATATGTATCTGTTAAAAAGATAACAACAATATTGTTTATTGAGCAACTTAATAAAAAGTTACAAGTATCAAGGTTGTTCAATCACTTAATAATAAAGTAATGAGTATAAAATGTTCCAACTGTCTCCAACCAACCATGATGGATGAATAATGTTTGTCGACCAACTACAGTTGATGGGTTTTTATTCCCGACCAGCCATACATGGTTTAATTTCATAAAATGTGTCCGACCAACTAAGGTCAATAATTTGTCCTCGTCGACCAACTACAATTAGTGGGTTTTTATCCCCGACCAACTATACTTGGTGTATTTTGGAATATTTTGTTCTTCAAAGAACTTTTTTGTAATAATTTTATCTCCCGACTAACATAAGTTGTAATGTGAGAGTATATTTTTATTTTACCAACCGTAATTGATCATGCTGGTGTACACCTCTTAACCAAAGGAGTAGTATTGGTTCTTTCGAACTTTTTGGCTCATTCGAGCTGTCCACTAGATATCTTACCAACCGTAGTTGGTCACACTAGTGTCGCCTCCTAACCAAAGGAGTATTTTTTGGCTCCGTAGAGCTGTCCACTAGATATCTTACCAACCGTAGTTGGTCACACTAGTGTCGCCTCCTAACCAAAGGAGTATTTTTTGGCTCCTTAGAGCTGTCCACTAGATATCTTACCAACCGTAGTTGGTCACACTAGTGTCGCCTCCTAACCAAAGGAGTATTTTTTGGCTCCTTAGAGCTGTCCACTAGATATCTTACCAACCGTAGTTGGTCACACTAGTGTCGCCTCCTAACCAAAGGAGTATTTTTTGGCTCCTTAGAGCTGTCCACTAGATATCTTACCAACCGTAGTTGGTCACACTAGTGTCGCCTCCTAACCAAAGGAGTATTTTTTGGCTCATACGAGCTTTTTGGCTCTTTCGAGCTGTCCACTAGATATCTTACCAACCGTAGTTGGTCACACTAGTGTCGCCTCCTAACCAAAGGAGTAGTGTATATTACACTAGTATTCCCCGAAAAACTTTCAACAGAAAGAAAATGGTGAAACTTCCTCGTTTTATTCATACTGAAGGAAATGCTTTACATTTTACATTACTAATAATACTTGCGCAGGTGTTCAGCATTCCATGCATTCTTAAATTCCTCTCCCTCTAGAGTTGCTATTCTGTAAGTTCCTGGTCGAACAACTTCTGTAACTCGGTAAGGTCCATGCCAATTTGCTTCCAGCTTATTGTGCTTCTGAATGACTTTCTTTAGCACATAATCCCCTTCTTTTACGTCACATTTCTTCACCCTTTTGTTGTAGAACAGAGCTGTACGTTGTTGGTAAGCAGCATTCCTAATAGCTGCCTCTTCTCTAACCTCCTTGAGCATATCCAAATCCAATCTTCTCATCAAATCACTGACTGGGGAGTTGAAATTCAGCACTCTATGCATTGGGAGACCCAACTCGGCAGGTATCACAGCCTCACTTCCAAATGCTAGCATATATGGTGATTCTCCAGTTACTGCTCGGGGAGTTGTTCGGTAAGCCCATAGTACTGATTGGAGCTCATTAATCCAATTTGCTTTGGCTTCACTTAACCTCTTCTTCAAACCATTCAACAATGTTCTTTTGTCACCTCAGTCTGTCCATTGCTTTGGGGATGGCCTGGTGCTGAATGATACTTCAAAATGTTCGACTGCTGACAATAGGCGGCAAATTCTTCATTATCGAATTGTGTTCCATGGTTTGTGATGAAAGCATGGGGGAGACCATATCGACAAATGATGTTCTTCCAAATGAATTGATATACCTTCTCGTACGTCATATCAATTAGTGGTTCAGCTTCCACCCACTTAGTAAAGTAATCCACTGCCACGACGAGGCACTTGAACCTTCCTCGGGTCGTCGGCAATGGTCCAACCAAATCAACACCCCACATGGCAAATGGCCAAGGTGAGGTTATGGGTGTCAACAATGCTTGTGGAGTTCTTCGGATGGAGGAAAAACGTTGGCACTTGTCACACTTCTTGGCATAGGCTATACAATCAGCCCTCATCGTCGGCCAGTAATATCCCTGTGTCATTACCCTTTGCAAAAGTATCCGACCTGCTACATGAGCTCCACAAGATCCTTCATGGACTTCTTCAACCAATTCTTTGACTTCTGATGGATGCACACATCTCTGCAAACCTGCCATAATTCCTCGTCTATACAAAACACCATTAGTTAGCACATACCAAGCAACTTTATACTTCAATTTCTTTGCAGTTAGCTTGTCCTCTGGTAATTCTCCTTCTTCAATGTATGCTCTGATAGGATCCATCCAAGATGGTCCTAAGTCAAGGGTTATTATATTCACCATCAGATCTTCTTCTATGCTCCGACTGTCTAATACTTCAATTGGTATCGTTCTTCGCAGCTCAATGCGCGTAGCTGACGCTAATCGGGCCAGTGCATCTGCTCTGGCATTCTCCATCCTCGGTATTCTCACCAATTGAATAGCATCAAATTCTGTTAATAACTCCATCACCTTTGCATGGTACTTCACCATTGATTCTCCCTTAACTGCATATATTCCCATCATTTGATTCACAATTAATTGAGAATCACTGAAAATAATTATTTGCCGTGCTTCCATAACTTTCGCCAAATGAAAACCTGCTATCATGGCCTCATACTCAGCTTCATTATTGGAAGCCTTGAATTGGAATCGCAAGGCATACTCCATGTCAACATCATCAGGGGTGTTTAAAACAATCCCTGCTCCACAACCAGCTGTGCAAGATGATCCATCTACATATAATCTCCATGTAGGTAGCTCGTCTTCAAATTTCTTATCTGTTAGAGTTCCTCGGTAAAATATCATCTGTTTTCTTTCATCATACCCGGGAATCCTTAGTTCCTCGTCGGTCATCTGTTCGCGCCCTTTTACCAATCGGAATTGGTCTGGGTTTGAATATGATGATTTTTCTACATCTACAAGTCCTTTTACCAACCTTGGTTGGTCTGGATCTGTGTCTGTTGATCCTGTATCGTTCACAGGTAGGTCAGCAAGTACCTTTTGTTCCTCGGGGGTATCAGGGTATGTGAATTCTGCTATAAAATCTGCTACAGCTTGCCCCTTTAATGATGATCTGGGTTCATACACAATATCATATTCACCAAGTTCTATTGCCCAATACATCAATCTTCCTGATTTTTCTGGCTTGTGAAGGGCTTGTCTTAATGGCATGTCAGTATATACAATGATTGTATGTGCCTGGAAGTATGGCCTCATTCTTCTACTTGCTTCAATTAATGCCAGTGCCAATTTTTCTAGCTTTGGGTACCTGATTTCTGCACCTCGAAAAGCCTTACTTGTGTAATAAATTGGCTTCTGGACTCCATTCTCCAATCTGATCAACGCCGAGCTGACTGCATTCTCTGATACTGCCAGATATAAGTACAACTTTTCTCCTGTTATTGGCCTAGACAACAATGGTGGGGTTCCCAAATACTTCTTCAAATCTTGAAAGGCCTTCTCACATTCATCAGTCCACTCAAAACTTTTTCGCAGTGTTTTGAAGAATGGGAGGCATTTATCAGTTGCTCGGGATACAAATCTGTTGAGCGCTGTAACTTGTTCGGTAAGACTCTGTACTTCTTTCCTCGTCGTCGGGGATCGCAGCCCTAAAAGAGCTTTGATCTTTTCTGGATTTGCCTCGATACCTCGTTGGTTGACGATGTATCCGAGGAACATTCCTTCTCGTACTCCAAAGGTACATTTTGTCGGGTTGAGCTTCATTTGATATTTATCCAGTTGATCAAAGGTCTGGCCTAAGTCAACTAGATGGTCAGTAGCTCTCTTGCTTTTGGTGAGCATGTCGTCGACATACACCTTCATGTTGCAACTGATTTGTTCGGCAAAAACCTTGTTCATCAGCCGCTGATATGTTGCACCTGCATTTTTTAAACCAAAAGGCATAACATTATAACAATAAGTTCCCCTTGGGGTAATAAAAGAAGTACTTTCCCTGTCTCAGGCTTCATTTTGATCTGATTGTAGCCAGAATATGCATCCATGAAGCTGAGTAGCTCGTGTCCCGAGGTAGCATCCACTAGCTGATCAATTCTGGGCAATGGAAAATGATCTTTTGGGCATGCCTTGTTAAGATCGGTAAAATCAACACACATTCTCCATTTGTTGTTGTTCTTCTTTACCATCACCACATTTGCCAACCAATCTGGATATTTCACATCTTCAATGAATTGGGCTTTCTGGAGTTTCTCGACCTCCTCTTGTATGGCCTGGTTCTTCTCGGGACTAAACACTCTTCTTCTCTGCTTCACAGGCTTGATCTCCTTATTCACATTGAGTTCATGACATAAGAAGTTTGGATCTATTCCTGGCATGTCTTCATGACTCCAAGCAAAAGTATTCTTCATGTTTCTCAAGAAAGTTATCAATTCCTGTTTTATTGAAACATCCAACGACGATCCTATCTGGGTTACTCGTTCAGGATGCTCGTCGTCCAGAATAATATTTTCTGTAGATTCCACCACCTGCCCTTTTACGAGTTGAGATTCATCCCTAGGTTCAAGAGTTTCAATTTCTGTACCTTCCTCCACTTGGTAAGTAGTTGTCTTTTTCCTTGACTCTTCAAGTTCCTCTTTCTCGGCAGACGAATAATAGCATTCCCGAGCTACTTTTTGATCACCTTTCATAATTCCGACCCCAAAATTCGTTGGGAATTTCAAACACTGATGTACTGTAGATGGAACTGCCGCGAACTTCTTCAATCGAACTCTTCCCATGATGATGTTGTAGGCTGACTGCACATTCTTATCCATCACAAAGAAGCGTATTCTTTCTGTTCGACAAGCAGGCCAATTTCCAATGAGTATATCCAACTTGATCGTCCCAAGTGGAAAAACTTTCTCGCCAGCAAAACCCAGAAGGGGTCTATGATAAGGTTCCAATTGAGATAATTTCAAATTCAAGCTATCAAAGCATGAGTAATACATGATGTCTGCCGAACTACCATTGTCTACTAACACCCTTGAAATGACCACGTCCTTCATCCTCATTTTGATCACCAAAGGATCATCATGAGGGTAAAGAACACCTACCAGGTCGTTTTTTGAAAAACCAATCACTAGCTTCTCTTTATTTACCTTCCTCGGACGATCATCCTCGGCCAGATTTATTCGCTGAATATATGAACAAGCTTGAGCCTCTCCGAGGTAAGCTTTTCTTTCTGCAGTAAGGTCTCCTCCTCCTGCATCTCCTCCTGTAATAACATTACAATCAAATGACCCAAAATGTATGGAAAATACCTCTCATTCAGGCTGCCTTGGCTTCTTGGGAAGATCGGGGTCATCATCTGGATCATCTTCACGGTCCCTCTTCGTTTTCTCCTCGACACGACGAGGAGATCTAGATCTTTCTCGAGTTATATCATCATTCTTCCTCTCACCCCTGCGGTCTACATATTTTGACAATTTTACTCTTCGGATAAGCGTTTCAATCTCGTTCTGAAGGGCTATGCAATTTTTGGTCATATGGCCATGATCTTTGTGAAACTCGCAATATTTGGCCTTATTCCTCAGATCGGGATTTGTCCTCAATTTCTCTGGCCACTTGATTTCCTCACTATTTTTTATTTCTTCCAAAACATGATTAATACCCATTTTCAATGGAGTATAATTATCGTACTTCTTTAGGACTTCCCACGTCGTCCTATTATTTCTGGAATGCTTGTCACCACCATTACTTTTCTGGTCTTTCTTCTTAGACTTATCGACCTCCACCTTGGTTTCTTTATCCATATTCTTCTTTGCAGCCATAGCCTCCTCGACATTCATTATTTTGGCCACTTTCGCCGTCAACTCCGACATAGTTTTAGGTGGGTCTTTGGCCAAAGTGTAGTATAACTTGTTAGGCAACAATCCACTCATCAAAGCAGTGATCGCTGTCTTTTCTTCGTAATCTATGACTTCCAACTTCTCGTTATTAAAACGAGTTATGTAATCTCTAGTACTTTCACCTGATTTTTGTCTAACACTTAGCAAGTGTGCTACTCACTTTACCGGCTTTGCCCCAAAACAAAAATTGCCAATGAACAACTCGGCTAATTGAATAAGAGTTGAAATCTTACCCCGAGGAAGATTATTATACCATATCTGTGCAGATCCGGTAAGAGTTCCCGAGAATGTTCTACACCTCATCTCGTCGGGGACGACATAAATATCGGCAGCAGCTTGGTATTGTTCTATATGAAGTACAGGATCTGTCTTTCCATCGTACTTGGGGGTCACCACAGGTGCTTTGAATTTCGATGGTGTAGGAAAATCCACAATGGCTAGCACAAAAGGTGTCCCTTGAACGAAAGTTCTCTGTAGGGGGTTTCTGGCCTTAGCCATTTCGCCCAGTCTATCCTCCAACCGCTGAATGGAACCTTTCCATGCTTCATTTCCTTCCTTAGGTCGCTTAGTCCGAGCAATTGATTGTTCTGACGTAGCTTCCTGAGATTTATCTCGATGAGTAGCTAGTCGTGATTGTGCTGATCCTTCTCTCAAACCTGATGGTGGCCGAAAACTTCTCGATGGAGCTCTAGGTGGACTCATATTCCTCCTTGGTCCTAATCG
The DNA here is from genome assembly GCA_949130495.1 of Sambucus nigra. Taxonomy (NCBI): domain Eukaryota; kingdom Viridiplantae; phylum Streptophyta; class Magnoliopsida; order Dipsacales; family Adoxaceae; genus Sambucus; species Sambucus nigra. The sequence goes on from OX422214.1 coordinate 9,540,513, forward strand.
ACTGAAAGGAGACACCCTGCTTAACCTTTTTAAAGCGCTAGTTCTCTCCGGAGAGAGAGTGATACGTTGATCTGTATCCGTAGCCTGTATTGATGAAGTTCGCCCAGGTAGATAAGAAGAATCATTAGACTCCCCATTGCGATATGACGCAGTACGTCTGGATCGTGATTGCCCACGATCACTCCGTTGTCCTGAATAAGTAGGTGCACCGCCTTGAAGAGTTTGAATGAGTTGCCTCATAGATTTTTGCATGGCGGTTTGTCCTTGAGCCAGATTTGTCATAATTCCAGTCAGATCTGGGGGTGCAGATGGATTTGGAAGATTTCCAGTATTTCCAGCATTTCGATTACTGGATTCTGGATTATCTTCCATTGATAATAACTGATTTTTGCGAAAAACGATAGTAACAGTCGTTTCCTACAGACGGCGCCAATCTGTTGATGTAAAAAACTAGATTGCTCTAATTATTCAATCACAGATAAATAAATAAGACAAAGATTTTTAAAGTGGTTCGGCTAGGAATAAAGCCTACGTCCACTGTTATGTTATTGCTGAGTGTTTGCAGAATTCTTGATTACAAGTTCTCTCAAGAAATTCCGGTCCCTTTGAATGGGATTGATACAGGGTATTTATAGCCTTGAGGCTGTACATGAAAGGTTCGATACATTAAATGATATACATGTGAAAGGGTAATACATTTAATGCAGCGTGCGCGTCAAGAATATAAGCATTCAATGAATATTTGAACTGTTGATTATCTGGCAATTAATGATACGACCGAGGTGCAGCTCGGACCGCCATATTTGCTCGTTGATCAGGAGTTCCTCGGAGCACTAGAGTACCTCGGTGCCTTAGAGTACCTCGGAGCGTTAGAGTTCCTCAGTGCGCTAGAGTTCCTCGGTGTATCCTCGTTGCTCGGAAAGAATCATGGTTGGTCGGGAAATGAACTTCCTCGCTGCTATTGTGCCACGTAGATTGACACGTGTCTTCGTATTATTCGTCCGCATCAGCATATTAATTTTGGTATCAACAATCATGATCTTCAATATTTGTACCTACACATATGAGATAAATCAAAAACCTTCGTGACGCATCAAGTTTGAAATGATATTAGAATAAAGCATTAATAATCAAATCTCCCCCATAATGCAAAAACTCCCCCATAGTAGATAATTCTTTCTCCCCCTTTCTATGATGTCCCCAAATAGACAGATAAGAAGAAACAATCAAAACATGGAGTGTCACAAATAAATGCATAGCAAACAAGGATCAAACTACGCGCATGCAACAGAGTATCTAAAAAATTTCACAAACTATTTTTGGATTTTTCAAATTTTCATACAAAAATAAGATACTAAAAATCACAACATGGATTTAAACTAAAACAACCAAGTCATGGAAATGGAATGAATGGGTGTGAACACATTCGATAGGTAAATATACTCGATCAATCATGTGTGCACGATGCACATGTGTACCCCTAATGAATGATCATCAAAAGTATCCTTAGGTGTAAAAAATTGTTGAATTTAAATGACATCGTCTTATGCAAATCAACAAATCAAAGTCTAAATGATTTCCACACCAATAACGTCCAAAACTATTTAGCGCTTTTTCAAGATTTTCAAGGACGTGCAAACCTGTTTAAAATCTCCAACGAAACACCCTCATATATATTTTCTTTTAGAGGTGAATAAACTAAATTCTCAAACTTTGGAGAATTGGTACAAAAACCTAAATGGCCCATAATTAGCATGAATTTCTTTTTATTGCCTTTAAATGTTTCGGGCTCTTTTAAACCTCTTTGGACCCCGGATAGTAAAATTCCTCCATTTTTAGGTCCAATTTAACGGTGACTTAGTATTCGCAAAGGAAAAATGAACCTTTCGCAGCCCTTCCCCATTTTCAAACAAAACACACAAACTCACAAAACGGTTTTTATCTGCACAATTTCCTTATCAAAATTTATCGCGCTTGGTTCATTTTAAGGACAGGATTGAAGTGAAAACATCCAACCAACATGTGATAAGACAATCACAATGAACAAACAAATCCGTGCATGTGTGCAATAAAGGAAACATGAGTCAAACATGTTGGAAGTAACACTTAATTACATCTTAATGACTCCAAACATTATAAAGCACAAGGATGAACTGACCTATTGTCTCAAAACACTATCAGATAGTCACATGAAAATAATGGAATGATGTTGTGACTCGGTCATCCTAAGTGTTTATCCATAAACGGTGCAAACAAAATACAAAAATCTTTTTGGATTTTCAAATTTGACCAAAACAAATATGAATGGACACTAAAAAAAATAGAAAATCTTTTTGCATTTTTCAAAATTTTTCAAAAAACAAAAATTTGTACAAAAAGTACATGTCACAATGCTAGCAAACATAAATATCATGAAACAAAAACTAGCGTATGACAAACATGCAAACACAATCATCTATATGATATGGCAAGAGAAGAATCATGTGCAAGCAAATGAGAATCAACTTGTCTAAAATCTAGTGCCTTTAAAAGTGAGTTCCTAACCCCAAATAGATGTGAAACGTCATGCGGGGGCTTTGGGAACCACGGGAACACTAGACATAAACTTCCTAGGACATTTTCCAAGATCAAAACAAAATCGCCTAGGGCAACCTTTCCTACCACAATATGAACATGTGAAAACGGGTGGAACGACACCTATGGGATGACCTTTTTCTAATATCCTTGGAATTAGTTGACCCCTTAAAACAAATAATGGTTTTGTCTTTAGCATTTGAAGCATGAGAACAAGGCGAGCCACTACCATCACTATCAAACCTACTTGAGTCTGTCAAATCATTTTTTAATTTCAAAATTTTTGACTCAAGCAAATAATTAGACTCTTCCAAATTAAGGGACGCCTTTTTCAAGTTTTCAATAATTCCTAAAAGCGTATCTCTCTCTCCCTCAATTAAAGCAAACTTTTTCCTAAGAGTCTTTTCACGTGCCACAAACTCATTGATTAGAATATTTTTATCCTCTTTGGCACAAACACAAACCATTGAATTTTTAAGGTCCTCCAATTCTTTCTCTAAAAATAGGACCCTATAATCACTCTCCTTCTTGGACAATTTTAAAGCAACAAAGTCATGGTACAAGGAAACAAATCTAGTTGATTCTGAACCGTTTGCAAAAGATCCATCGCAGATTTAAAACGAGAATTTTCTTTTTCCAAAACTTTAATTCTTTTTACAAACGTCAAATTCAAATGATTTATATCATCAAAACTTTGACTCGGGTCATCAAAGGAGGGCATCCGATTAGATAAGTGCTCTATCGGAAAAAATTGCGATTTTCAAAAAAAATTAATACCACACAAATTTTGCGGAAAATAGGAGCAGGCAATAAATAAGCGCAACCTGCTCTAATACCAACTTGTAGAGTGAGACTGTGTAATAATTGAATAAATTAAATTCGCAAGTTTCCAATCAATCTTTATTTAATTCATCCCCTAAACATGTGTGTCAACCCATAAATAAATAAAGCATGTGACACAAAATATGCTGAGACACAAATTTCAGGAAAAAACCCCTTTTGGGTAAAACATTTATTTCACTATGAATATATAAATCGCAACTTACAAATTACATAGAGAAATTTGCAATGGATCAACGCGCAGCCAACCCATAAAGACACGCAGTCTTGAACTCAGCAAGAGAATACACGCAGCACCCTCCAAGGACTCGCAACCCAAACTTCAGCAAAGAATCTTCACGCAGCAAGATCCTCAATAACACGCAGTCATACGGTGTAGAGACGCACTCCACAAAAGATGAACAAAGGCAAAGATGTGTTCTTGAACACCAAAACAATTCATTAAAGTAAGATGGGAGTTTTGTGAATTTTAAACCAAAAAGGGATTAAACCCCTAAAAGGAAGAAGCCTAAAGGATTCTGCTTTCGCAGTTTCTGGCTGTCAAAAACTGTGGACTTCTTAATGAAAACGTTACCATTTAATGAGTATTTATACAAAAATGTACCGCCTCAAAATTCGAGCTCATTCAAACGAGAAGCATATGTCTCTCGAACGAAGGATGCGTGTCGTTCAAACGACATCACGCGACTTCCAATCTCGTTCGAACGAGATGCTTATCTCGTGCGAAAGACCTGGGCGTCAAAAACGAGGTCCGCTTCAAAACTTAGAAAAAATACTCATTCTCAATATTTGACGAAAAAGTCCACTCCAACACTTAGAAAATATTTTGTAAAAATATCCCAAAAGCTCTAAGTGAAAAGTTAAGGTATTTAAAACATAACCTTACCAAAGGAAACTTCGCGGAGTATTGAATGGTGAAGAACTTGAGTAATTTGGATCCGTCTTTGATGTAGATGGCTCTTGAATTCCCTTCGATGGTGTAGCGGTATATGACATACTAATTTGATAACGGACATATGAAAATATGTCCTTACAAAATAAATATAATTAAAAACTCTGATTTATTATTTCAAACATAAATTTGAATATTTTTTTGTAAAGTTATAAATACATAACAAACTTAAACCTTTTTTTAATTACCTACTTATTTATTCCTTGGTTAACAAACCTAAACCTTTTTTTATCATTCAGGTAATTATAAATTAAAATAATCAACCGACCGAGTTTTATTGGTGGAATCAAAACTATAAGTTTGTCAAGGGAATATTACAATCTAAGATCGGGGTCCTAGACATGGATTCCTTCATAATATAATACTGTCAATATGCCTATGGATATTACCCAACTTACAAGGATTATTAATATATATAGAATGATCGCACCCATTATCAAATCAAAGTAATAATCATATGAGTATTCTGATATTAATATTCTTAGGGATTAAGAGTCTAGGTACCTTTACAAGCTTGTGAAATGTGAAAGTTTATCATCGTCAACACATATACTATATTTTACCTTTGGTTATGTTTTGTATATTCCTGTTATACCGTCCTAATCTCCCTTTGACCTAGTATTTGGTCACCATAGCCAAGACCATGTACTAATGAGATTGTGAACTCAACTGGGTAAGTGGTATGTTAATATTTACACTTAGGTTGTGAATAATTCAATTACATAATAGCTAGAATCCTGATTTTTCTATGATGAAATCACCAATATCCAACATATGTAATTAACTAACATATTTAATTATATTATAAAGACAATAATATAAAGTCATTCGTATAGTTGATTCAGTAATTCAAATCAGAAAAAGACACATTCTATTATAAGTAAAAGTATATAAATGTCTCAAAATTACACTTAGCTTTATAGAGAAAACCCAAAAGTCCCTCCATTCCTAGATCGATCATTACTCTTTAGGAATGAAATCTAAAAAAATTCTACTATTGGGAACTGGAATAACCTCAAAATATTAGACCTATATGAAAGTCAATTAGTTGGCTCCATCCTTCCAAGACTAGGAACTTTAAAATCCCTTGTTTATATGAGGTTGTTCACCAATGTAAGAACATTGTAAGGACAAATTTCTACTCAAGTCAATTTGTATGTAATTCGATTAATTCCGTTTGGATAAAACTTATTTGAGTCATAGGTTAGGATTTGAGTGACTTGTCCTTCAAGCCTATGATTTGCATTAAAGACCATAGTGGAAAAGAGGAGTAACGTAGAAATCAGTATACTTTCGAGCCGAGTTTCATCTTCAACATATGAGGGACATTAATGAGGTATGAAAGTATATTTATGTTTGATACCTGAAAACATTTGGGTGTCATTTTTATCAAATGTTTTTAGGCATCTCTTTGAAAAATGAATTTTAAAGAAAATTTATTTTTGGTCGTTCAAACGAGCTTATGAGGTTCGTTCAAATGAGGTTTTAAATGTCACTTGAATGAGATTCAAATGATATTTAAAAGAACTGGTTCTAATTGGCAGAAAAAGGTAATTGGAAAGATACCAGTTGTTTCGTTCGAACGAGGTTGGTTTTGGTTCGAACAAATAAGCACTTTTTTTGAATGAGCCCAATGTTTTTGTTCGAATGAGTCGTCTAAAAAATTTCCTTCCTCAAAATCCATGTTTTCTACAAATACTTAGGCCCAACATCATTTTTTCAGAGAATTTTGTAAAAAAATTATTTTCCAAGAAATATCTAAAGCCTCCCAAACCCTACTTTACACCCAAGTTTGAGATCTAAGAATCCTTCATACATATGTCTGTTTCAAATCTCATTTGTATTGCACCATAGTTTTTTGCTTCATTATTTAAGAGCATTTTTAGCAATGTATATCTTGTTTCTATTGTGTGACACTTGGACTGGTCACGACATAAGTAAGATTGGTGGGATACCTAGACGTTGAAAGCGCCAGCATTGTGTGGCTATTGGAAGGCGTATAACAGTGGTTACAAAGAAGGTAACAAGGGACTAAGAAGTCCGTCAAGTATTAGAGGTGTTAAGTCACTGTGTAATTTTAAGTTGTCCATGTATATAAACCTATATCGTAGTTGACTTTTGTGGATGGGCTATCCAAGGTTTTTCCTATTGTGGGTTTTCCTTGTACTGTGCCGTATTGTGGTTTACTATTTTATTCTTACTTATACTTACCTAGATGTATGCTTAGGTCAAGACTAAAATTGGTAAACTTTTTGTTCAACACCGTGGTTTAATTGGTGCTAGTTTAAGTTGATTAATCATTTAGATTAATTTAATTTGAAAAATTATAAATTGGTGTGTGTGGCCATTCGGGTCAGATTCTTCCAATGCGGGCTCGGGCCTCGAAGTCAGGACGATGGGGAGAAAGAAGGAACGAATAAAAGTTCCTTACCTCCCCTCTCTCTTCCCCTTTTCAGCCCTGCACGTGTGGGTGATTTGAGGACATGGATATCCTCTTTCCACCAGTCTTGTCAGATTCTTTATGGTTTAGCCTTAGATATAAAATTGGTCTTCGTCCAATGGGGGTAACACAAAAAGATAGACTCTCCAGACTATTTTTCTCAAAATAGGTAAAAGAATGTCGCCGCCTCAAGAGAACGACATCAAGGTCAAACTCATGCATGTGAAACTAAGTGATTCGAAGGTCAGAGGACTAAGTTACGAAATGGGAAGGTGTTAGGCATCCATTTCTCCCTTTCGATCTCTTATCTGCTATTATCAACTTTTTTCTCCGTGATATGTGTGTACATATGTATAATATAAATAAAGGGGGAATGGAATTATCTTAATCATGCCATGGAATGGGGGGAATAGACTTATTCGTAGGAGTGTACTCGAAAATAATCATAAACATAAGATTTGAGGGTTACCGAATCACGAATCACTATGAAAGAGAAAATATATATGTCAGGTGAGACACAAGTATATAGGAGTCCAAGACTCAAAAAATAAATATAATATAATATAAGAGATATGAAATAAAAAGGACGGACTTGAATCTCAGGATTGACCCAAGACGCCTATGTAGTCCAAGGGACATCAAAGTCCTCGTAGTTCAAAAATAGCATAAGGGTGGGTTTTAACCCATAAATCTAAATGTGTGACTCCTCTTGTGCTTTTTTGAGAAAATATGTTTAGGTGTGAGAATGTGAGAAAATTGAAGTTTTACTTTTGGAATTTATGAATGAACCCTCTTTTTTTTTTATCTTTTTTGTATTTTTATGAAAATAGATTTATGTGCAATACTACTAATAAAAAAGTGGAGATTATTTGATGTGAGATAATGAAACCAAGATATTAGATATCACAAAATTAGAATAAAGATGAATAATGCTAAAATGAGTAAACTAGGAAAAAATGGTTGAGGAATGGACCTCCTTATAGATTTTTGTTGCTGAATTTGGAATGTAAGTATGCTGTTTTTAAGTGGTATGAGGGAGATGCGGTAGCGTGAGGTGGATAACCAAGTATGGTAAGAAAGTGAGGTGAGGGAATGTTGGAAAATGAACTTTTTTGAGAAAGGCAACACTTTAATTATGAGGAGAATGTTTTCTAATTACTGAGATGGGTCCCTTTTATAGTGGAATTTAGGGTTAAGGGGGGTGCCGATCAGCATGACCCCTGGCCTGCCTATCGGCACAGGGCCTGTCTTGATGGGCAAGGAACAATACACCCTGTCGATAGGTAGGGTGCATGGGGTGATTATAGGCAATCCGTAACGAATATTTCAAAAAAAGTCATAAAATACAAACTGTAAGTCTGAATCGCGGACTGTCGAGACCGTTATAAAGGGCATTTAGAGACCTTTAAGAATCCATTGAGCCACTCTTGGGTTCAAGAGTTGATCTAAGTCAAACGTGGTTCGGGAGCACTCGATGGTATCTAGATGAGGGGTCAGAGAAAAACATATCGTTCACCCGAGTTATGAGGCCGATTTGTGCACGGTACAGACCATTAGAAAGGGAATTCAGTGCCCTTTAAGATTTTATCGAGTTCCGCTAGATTTGGAAAGTTGATTGATGTTAAATGGGGCTTAAAAATGCTTGATAGAGTAAAATGGGTTATTCATGCGAACCATGAGGCCAATTCACGCATGGGATATAACCTTTGGAAAGTGGATTCAGAAACCTTCGAGTATTCATTAAGCTTCTCTCAGGCTACAGAGATTACTAGAGTCAAACGGAGCTTGAGAGCGCTCAGTGATCTCGAGATCAAGATAAAATGAACTGTTTGTGTGGACCATGAGGTTAATTCACGCACAGGACAAACCATAGGAAATGAATTTCAAAGCTATTCTAGGATTCATTGAGCTTCACTAAAGTTGGAGAACTGACCAGAGTCAAACGGAGATCGAGATTTCCCGGTGACCTTAAAATCAGTACTAGGAGTATGACTTAGGGTTTATCGTGAATGGACGAGTGTTAGGGACCTAATAAGGTACTTAGGGGTACTAGGATGGGTTGTATTTAGTATGTGTGTTTAATAGTCCATATAACCCTAGGGCGTAGTAGCACTTTCAAATTAATATCAGAGCAGTTACACTAGTTATTCTGTTTGATTCCTATTTTTGTGCACGTTGAGGATTGTTTAGGTGAATTTTAATAGAGAAAGGGTGTTCTATTACCCGACCTATGTTGTTTAATTAGATAAACTAACCCTTTTGTAAGGAGAGATGCAATTTTTCTTAGAATTGATGGATGAGATTGCTTGGAACTTGGTTGAGTTTGATTAGTCTCCTCCCACCGAAGGTGGTGCTCCTAAAGCATATGCCTCTTGGATAAGAGTTGAAAAGAATGCCTCAACTTTGAATTCCAATGGTGTAAATGCTATTTTTCACTGTGACCATCGAAGAGTTTGAAAGAATTATAACTTACGAGAGCACGAAGGATGCTTGGGATATTTTATGATTCACACACCAGGGTATAAATACTATTAGGGTTTCCAAGTCATAAAATCTAATGACTAAGTTCGAAACTATTAAAATGTTAAATAATGATTATTCTGGTGAGTTCTATGCTATGTTTTAAAATATTATCGATTCCTCGTTCGAAATAGGAGAGCCTATCCCCGATCCTGGAGTAGTGCAAAATATCATAAGATCATTGCCTGAAATATTTAATGCCAAAGTCACACTCCTAGTTCCCTAGGAGGTGTCGACACTATAAAAGTCCAAGACCTAGTAGTTGTTCTTAAAACCTATGAGATGAACATGTGTCCTTTTAAGAGAAATGATGGTAAGAAAAGTACGAGTGGTTCTTTGAATGTCTGAAAGGAGGATGCGATAGATTCCGATAGTGATGGTAAGCTTAATAATGAAGATATATTTAGGTTTTCTATGAAGTTCAAGAAGTTTCTAAAGATTAAAAAAGATAAGAGTTTTGAGATAAAACCTAAGAAATATAATGACCTTGATAGGAAGAAAAATGTGTGGTCGTAAGAAGGTGGAATAAGTGCCAAGTTGTTGGGAATTTTTTTCATGAGTGTCCTACTAGACTAAGGAAGGAGGGAAATAAGGTGAAGGTATACGATGCCACCCTTAGTGATAAGAAGTCAAAAGAGGAAAATTATTCCCCTTTTAGCGTAACTACATAGTATTCACGTCTATTCATGTGGGCTTAGATGATAAATATTCTTTCGATGAAGATGATCATATGCATGATGGTTCCAAGGTTCAATATTTTGATTTCTAAGCTAGTGATGATGAGAGTCTTGAAGAAGGACAAGAAGAATGAGAGGAGAAGAATGAGATTCAAGTGTCCTTTTGTGAGTTGTACACTGAGTCATTAATGTTGAAAAATGATAACTTGAAGTTAAAAGAGAAGTTGAAATAACGTGTTGTATGTAATGACGATGTAAAATTGATTGAGGATTTGAGGTAACTGGGGAAGACTCTTAGGAAGAAGCTCGAGTATGTTGAGGGAGAGAGATATAACATTCGTGATTTGATGGTAGTTTTAAAGAAGGAGTCCCTTATATTTGATGAGTTTAAGAGTTTCCATGATTCTAGAATTATGGAGTCATAGGATAAATTTAAAGACTCAAGTCACGCCAAATTTGATTTGGAATATAGGTTTGAAATGTTGGATAAAAGTTTAGGCACCATCCAAATCAAATATGCCAAGGATGGCATTGGATTCAACAATCTCGATACTTTCTCTACTAAAGACATGACCAACATTTTGAGAGGGTCAACCATGGCCAAGGACAATAGACAAGGCCAACCCAAAGGTAATATACCTCATGTCTACCATTGCACACATTGCGATCAGAAAGGTAACCTTAGGGATTTTTGTTATTTTTATTATGATTTTTGTCACCAAGGTTCTCAAAACCCTAGATCGTCACATTACACCTGTGTGGGTTAAAAGGTCCGATTTCGAAGCATTTAATGTTAGGTTTGTTGACTCTTGCATGATATCACATGATTATTCCCATTTTATATCTAATTAGTGATTGTGGTTGAATGTTTTTCATACTCTGGCTTTGTGCTTCATGATATATGTTATTGCTAGTTGTATGATGTTTATGTTTTGTATTTTGATTTTTCTTTTATTGAGTCTTATTCAGAAAAATACAAAAAATATTTTTTTGAGTCGTTTTTGAAATTGGTATCATTTTTTTGAAATTTTTTTAAAAACTCAAAAAGATATTGTTTTGTTTGTATATTTTAGTTTTACACATTTTGTGTAGAATATCAGTGTGTTTGAATCGCACTATTTCCATATTTTCCATATGAATAAGACATTTGATTATGGTTTACAATGTTTGAATTATTCTTAATCATGCTTGAATGGAGTTATTCAACGTTGATTTTCTTAATGGATTCACTATGCATATGCCCCCGCACACACGTTCTCGAGCTATTTTGGATTATAAATTCTTATGTTACATGAGCTAAGTGAGGTGCTCTCCTACCAATTATGTCATATACATATCTATTTGACTATGGGGAATTTTTTCATGTTAGAAACATTGACTATGAGTTTGTTTTGTTTGTTAAATATGAGGGTTCAATAAAAGGGCTATAAAGGGAGAAATCTTCCTTGCATGAAAATCCCCCATTGGAAAGGACCTAAAAGTTAAGAGGCATAAGAAAAGAAATATTGCAAAGGCCATAGTTTTATGTTAATGTTTTAAAAGTTTGTTATCTTCAAAAGTATTGAGAGAGAAAAGTGATATATGTTGATTTTTAGGGTGTTATAGGTTTAAGATAAATGGATTTGCACAATGATTCCTAGTTATGATTAATTGTTTGACGCTATTGATTTGAGAATATTTAATATTTTCCAGGCTAGTGTTCATTGCGTATGTCTGTCCATTTTGAGTTATTTATTTATCACTTGAGGCTAAACTGAAGTATGATAAATTATCATGGTCAAATAGAACTCCTTGGAAATATATTGAGTGATTGGGTCATATTTATTTTCTTACTAGTTCACGCCCCTTCACTTCGCACCACATTTGGTTTAGACACATTTATGCCATACGAATGTGGAATGATTATTGTGTTTTATATATTTTGTGGTGTTTATAACTATATATGATTGTGCGTTATTGGTGTATTTGCATATTTATGTATTTGGTATGTTTGTTTTTTAGTCTTTGCCTTTCATTTAATCCATGTTTTCCATATTCTTCATCTTTAATTAAAATTGGCATTCCATATGATCATATTGGTATCTCTTGTCGAATGTTTACATTAGTATCTTATGCTTCATTTTGTGCATCAAAATTGGTTCCATTTGTTCTTTGTTTTGGATTATTTATGCTTGTGTTGACGAGTTTGTTTGCCGTTTCATGTTTCACTTCATAATTTCGTATAATATACTTGTTTTTCTTTATATTTACATGTGTTACATTTAGGGGATAACTTGTTTATATTGTGCTCCTTATCATATGTCTATTCTTGAGCAAAAAGGGGGAGAATTGATATCTATCTCTTTAACTTAGGGGAGAATTTTTTACCTTAGGGATAAATATCCTATCTTAGGCGGAGAATGTTAGAGAAAGGGAGAAGTTTTTTTATATGAGAATTTATATTGTTATATATTATTTTTGAATTTGAAAAGTGTGTTAAGTGTGAAGGTTTACAACGATGTGATAAAGTTTCATAAGAAAAAAACTACTCAAGTTTGTGTCAGTCAAGTGCCTGCACTTTTTCCTTTTGGGATTGGGATTGAGTCTTAGTGAGTTTGACGGCCCAATAGTTTTTTTTAGTTTTACCATAGAATAGCCAGATGGGAGATTTATAAGGACAAATTTCCAATCGAGTCAATTCTTATGTAGGTGGTTTAACTCCATTTTGGACAAAATTTGTATGAGTATAGTTTAGGATTGGAGTTATTTGTCCTTCAAGCTGATGATTCAAATTCAAGAATGTAGCGGTTAAGAATAGTGATGTACACATCATTATAATTTCAATCTGAGTTTCGTCTTCAACTTCCGAGGGATCTCAATGAGGTATAATGTATATTTTTATTTGATCCCTAAATACATTTGGGTGCTAGTTCTATAAAATGTTTTGAGTATTTTTTTTGTAAAATGAGTTTTAAAGAAAAATTATTTTGCTCATTCGAATGAGTTTACAAAGTTCGTTCAAATGAGGTTTAAATGTCTTTCGAACGGGGTTCAAATGAATTGGTTTTGTTTGGCTGAGAAATTTCGTTCGAAGGTTGTATGAACGAGATCAACTATTTTTTTCGAACGAGGTTGATTTTGGTTCGAACGAGATAAACACTTCATTTAAACGAGCCCAATGTTTTCATTTGAATGAGTTTTCTCTAAAAACATGTTACGTCAAAATTAGTGTATTTTCTTAATACTCTGGTCTGACATCAGTTTTTGAGAGAGTTTTATGCAAAAATTATTTTTCAAGAAATATCTAAAGCCTCCTAAACCCTAGTTTACATCCAAGTTTGAGATCCAAGAAACATACATGTATATGTTTATTTGTGATCTCATTTGGACTGCACCATAGTTGTTTTCTCCATCTTTGAAGAGCATTTCCAGCAATGTACATTGTTTTTTTATTGAGCGTTTCCTGTTGTGGGTTTTTCTCCTACATTTCCATGTTGTGGTTAACTATTTCATTATTGCTTATACTCACCTAGATGCATGCTTAGGTCAAGACTAAAATTGGTAAACTGTTTGGTCGCACCGTAGTTTAATTGGTGCAAGTTTTAATTGGGTTAACCGTCTAGATAATTTAATTTGAAAAATTAAAAATTGGTGTGCGTGTTTGATAATTCATATAACCCTACGACGCAATAGCACTTTCAAACATATTCTAGTATTGAATTGTTTCCAGTCCAAAATGTTTATGTCAAGAGTTTCAAAAACTCTATGTGTCATGTCATTTTGGATTACACAATTGAAGACTGCATTTGAAGACAAGAAGATTGAAATGTTTGAATGATCATAAGTTAGATGAATTCAAGACTCGGTTTAAAGTTTGACAGGTAATGAAATCGTATGATTCTTATTACAAGATTCATAAGGTTTGAATAAGTCTTGGATATATCCTTTATGAAGGTGGTTTTTGGGTTAAGAAATATATGTGAGGAATTTTTAACCGTGTTCAATTTGTTTAGACATAGCCACAATAATTATTGATACCAAAAATTATCCTAGTAACATGGACCAATCAGAAACGGACATGTGTTATCCATCATGGCATCAATCCTGGTCAGCAAGGCCTATTCCCCGGCTAAGTCCAAGAATGATGACCAATAAGTAGAATGCTGACCAGCATACAAAAGAAGCCCGACCAACATTAGGAAAATCGACCAACAGTGGTAGTAAATCGCCCATAGTTGTATACATTATGAACATTGTACGTATGTAAGTCCTATGTTATAAAGGCGTTCCATCCTTTAATATTCTGACTCTTGTACACCCTCAGGGCCTATAAATACATTGTAATCCCTACATCTAAGGGACACAAAACAAGAGACAACTCAACAAGCTTAAGGAAATACACAACAGTGGACGTAGGCTTTTCTCTTTAGCCGAACCACTTTAAAAATTCTTTGCGTCTCTCTTACTTATTTTTATCTATGATCAATTAATTAGATTAGTCTAGTTTTTGGCATCAACAAATTGGCACCGTCAGTGGGAATGTGTTTCTAACCGTTTTCACTCACTCATTTATTCGTTTAAATGGCTGACATTCCTGAATCAAGCCTCGGGAATGATGGAATCCCGCCTGCTTCTTTTGCTCCACCAGCAGCAAATGAATTAACTAGAATCCTGGACAGCCTTGCCAGAGGCCAAGAGGCCATGTAGGATACCATCAAGCAACTTGCACAAATTCTTCAAGTAGGAACACCTGCCCAATCTTCTCGTGGAAACATGTCGTCTCCACCACCACCAAGAGGCAGTAGACACAGTTAATCAAGGATTACTAGAGATACTTCCTATAATCCAAGGTCAAATTCATTGCTCAGGGCATCAGAGTCCTTTAATGAACAGTCCTACTCTCCTGAGAGATTGAGTGCATTAAAGAGGCTAAGCCAAGATTCTCCTTTCGATCATTTGGGACCTAGAGGGAACATAAATGTTCCTAAAAAATTATGGAGAAAAATTCGATGACTAGCCAATCAATGGGAAGGCTCTTCCCAGTCTAGATCATACACCCGACGAACTGCTTGGATCGAGCAACACTCACAGGAAGAAAGTTCAGCGAACAATTGAGCAGTAACATACATATCTTATGGTGGCAATAATGCTTGGAAAGGTTATTCAGCGGTTGGAAGACAGACTGGGAGAAATGGTTAAGGCCAAGAATCCTTTACAAAGAAGCTTTATCAAAGTATCTCTTTTCGTACAAACCATTATGGATTTCCCTACTCCTGCGAAGTTCAAAGCCCCTGTACCAAAATATGATGGGAAGACTGACCCTGACCTTCATATCGAGCAATATCAGGCAGCAACTAATATTTATGACGTTCTGGATGAGATTAGGTGTAGATCATTCTCTAGAACAATTATTGGCCCTGTTCAAATCTGGTACAATAACCTTCCTCGGGGGCAAATTTCTAGTTTCCATCAACTAGCCGGGCTATTTATTAGCATATTTTGTTTTGGGGCCAAGCCAGTAAAAAGGGTAGCTCATTTTCTCAGTGTAAGACAGAAGGAAGGAGAAATTACTAGAGACTACATCACTCGTTTCAACAACAAGAAGTTGGAGGTTGTGGACTATGAGGAAAAGACTGCTATAACAGCTTTTATGAGTGGACTGCTCCCTGAGAAACTCTACTACATGATTTCTAAAGATCCCCTAAAGATAATGACATTTAATGGTAAAATCAACCAAGATCATGAATTTCGAGGAGGTAATGACAGCTAAGCGAAGCTCGGGGATAAAAGCTGAAGGAAAAACTGACAAAAAAGAGAACAAAGATTCTAAGGATCACATGGAATCAAAACAGAATGAGATTATAGATCGACTCAAGAAGTATGACAGCTAAACTCGATTAATAATGGTATTCACCATGTCTTGGAGGAGATTAAACATAACAAAGATGTGCGTTGGCCTGAGAAGTTGAGGAGCTCCCCTACCAAGAGGGACAAATCCAAGTATTGTGAATTTCATAGAGACCATGGTCATACTACAGATCGTTGCATTACTCTTCAGAATGATATTTAAACTCTCATCGGAAGAGGAGAATTGAACCAGTTTGTTGATCGGTAGAACAACGAAGGAGCTCGGCAAAGTTCATAATCACCTTGCAAGCCCAAAGAGGAGAATAAGGGGACTCATGAAAATGAGCAGGATGATGATCTCGACCTACCCAAAAAGCCCAGAAAACTGGAACAAGAGGTATTTACACTCAATTTGGTTCTTTTGATTGCCAAATGATTACAAGTGGAGATGAAAGAGGAGGAGATCGTACTTCATAATGAAAAGCTTACCTCAATGAGGCACAAGCTTGTTCATATATAGAGAGGATTAATCCAGCCAAAGAAAATTGGCCAAGGAAGGTCAACAAGGTAAAGCTGGTAATCGTCTTCTCTAAAAATGACCTATTAGGTGTGCTGTACCCCCATGATGATCCTTTGGTAATTAAAGTCAGAAAGGAGAATGTCATTGTTTCCATGATGCTAGTTGATAATGGCAGCTCGGGAGATATAATGCTCCATCCTTGCTTTATCAGCTTGGATCTCAAGGTCGACCAATTGGAACCCTGCCATCGATCATTGATAGGTTTTGAAGGCGAGAAAGTCTTTCCTTGGGGGACCATTAAGATGGAGGTGATGATTGGTACATGGCCAGCTAACCGAACGAGAAAATATATTTATTTGTAATGGACAAAAAGGTCCACTAAGCTTATAATATGATTATGGGAAGAGTTGGGTTGAAAAAGTTTGAAGTTGTACCGTCCATAGTTCACCAATGTTTAAAGTTCCCAACCAATTTTGGAGTAGGCATTGCAAAGGGTGATCAAAAAGTAGCTTGGGAATGCTACTACTCATCTTCCGAGTAAGAAGATTTGGAAGAAATAAAGAGGAAAACCATCACATAACAAGCGGATACTTCTGAACCTGATGTGGAATCTGAGGTTGAAACCTTAGATCCAAGGGACGAAACAGAATTGGTGAAAGTCCAGATAGTAGAGGCAACGAAATGTATTGTGTTAGAAAATGACAAGCCAGAATGCACTACTCAAATAGGAATGACGTTGGATCCTGTTCTTAAATAGGAACTAGTGAATTTACTTAGACAGAGAAAGTATGTGTTAGCACAGAGTCAAGAGGATATGCCTAGGATCGATCCCAACTTTCTCTGCCTTGAACTCAATGTTAATAAAGAGGCCAAGCGTGTAAAGCAAAGCCGAAGAGTGTTCAGCCCCGAGAAGAACCAAGCAATACATGAGCAAGTTGAAAAGATTCAAAAAACTACTTTTGTTGATGAGGTGAAGTATCCAGATTGGTTGTCCAATGTCGTTATGGTAAAAAAGAATAATAATAAGTGGAGAATGTGTGTAGACTTCACATATTTGAATTAAGCATGCCCAAAGGATCATTTTCCTTTACCCCAAATTGATCAACTTATGGATGCTACTTAGGGACATGAAATACTTAGTTTTATGGATGCTTATTCTAGTTATAACAAGATCAAGATGAAGCCTAAATACAGGTGCTACTTACCAAAGGCTAGTGAATAAAGTCTTCGAGGACAAATAGGAAAAAACATGGAAGTGTACGTGGATGATATGATTACAAAGAGAAAGAAAGTATCCGGTCATATTGTCAATATCAGTGAGACTTTTAACCAACTTGAGTAGCACCAGATGAGACTAAACCCGACCAAATGCGTATTTGGAGTATAGGGAGGGATGTTCCTCGGGTATATAGTAAATCATAGGGGAATCGAAACATACCCATATAAGATCAAGGCATTGATTGAGATGCAGTACCCTACTTGCAAGAAGGATGTACACAGGCTAACTGAGCGAGTAATAACTTTGAACATATTTGTGTCTCGAGCTATAGACATGTGCCTGCCATTTTTCAAAGTGCTCAGAAAAAGTTTTGAATGGAACGAAGAATGTGAGAAAGCTTTTCTGGAGTTGAAAAAGTACTTGGGGTCACCTCCACTTCTTTCTCGACAAATTCTGGGGGAAAGATTGTACTTGTACTTAGCTGATTCTGAATCAGCTGTAAGTTCTGGCTTGATCATAGAGGATAATGGAGTTTAAAAACCTGTCTACTACACTAGTAAATCTTTCTGAGGAGCAAAAATCGAGTATCCTCACCTGTAGAAGTTGGCACTGGCGTTGATTGAGTCATCCAGATGAATGAAGCCTTACTTTCAAACCCATACGATAGTAATATACACTGATACGCCTCTAAGGCGGGCTTTGAACAAATCGGAGTAGTCTGGCAGATTAATGTACTGGGCAGTAAAAATGGGGGAGTATGATATTATTTATGAACCAATGTCTTCTTTGAAAGATCAAGCTGTAGTAGATTGTATTGTAGAATAAACTTACCCCGAGGTACCCGAGCAACAGGATTTGCAAGCGAAGTAAGTTAGTCCAAATGGGGTTGTTGGAGACCAAACCCCCGAGAAACCTTCATTGGAGGAAAAACTAGAGGAAACCACTGTTGAGCTACCAGATTCCTATTCTAGAGCATAGGAGATGTCCAAAAACTATGAGGAAACAAAGAGAAAAACATTCAATTATGGGAGTTTGACAATAATCTCCCAATATGGAACTGTACGTTAATGGGTCATCTTGCGCAACCGGTAGTGGAGCAGGTATAATACTTAACACTCCTGATGGGATAGATATTGAATATGCTTTGCGATTCTAGTTCCAGGCCTTAAATAATGAAGCTGAATATGAAGCTCTCATTGTGGGTTTAAGTTTAGTCCAATCACTGAATGCCGAGCAAGTTATAACACATAGTGATTCTCAGTTGGTGGTAAATCAAGTATTAAACTTGTATGGAGCTAAAAGAGAATTGACAACCAGATACTTGTCCAAAGCATTGGAGGTAATAGCAAAATTTCCAGTTGTTTGGATGAGTAGAATTCTAAGATTGGAAAACGCCCAAGCAGATGCACTTGCTCGACTAGCTTCAGAAACAAGAGTCGAGCTCCGACGAACTATACTTATTGAGATTTTGGTCAATAGGAGAATAGATGAAGATTTGATGATCAATTTTATTGAAGTAGACATGGGGCTATCTTGGATGGATCCCATCAGAGCATACATTGAAGAGGGAACTTTGCCAGCATACATGATTGAGGACAAAAAGTTGAAGTATAAAGTTGCCATATATGTGCTAGATAAATGAGTTTTATACAGGAAATGGTTGATAGTTAACTTACAACATTGCATTCACCAATTAGAGGTTCCAGACCTAATTCAGGTTGTATACGAAGGCTCTTGTGGAGCCCACATAGAAGGAAGAACACCTCTGTAGTGAATCAGTGCACAAGGATACTACTGGCCTACTATGCGAGCAGATTGTGTAGCCTTTTCTAGAAAATGAGACAAGTGCTAAAGGTATTCCAACATTCACAAAAACTACGCAAGCTGTTCTAACCCCAATCACTTCTCCATAGCCATTTTCCATATGGGGTATAGACTTTGTCGGGCCATTGCCGACCACCTTAGGAAGACTTAAGTACTTAGTTTTTGCTGTGAACTACTTTACGAAGTGGGTTGAGGTAGAACCATTGATAGACATGCCTTATGAGAAGGTCTACCAACTCAGTTGGAAGAATATCATTTGTAGATATGGGTTACCCTATGCTTTTATCACTAACCATGGAACACGGTTTAACAATGAAGAATTTGCTACTTATTGTGCTCAGTCCAACATCCAAAAGCTACATTCTGCTCTAAGCCATCCTCAGAGTAATGGACAAACTGAAGTTACAAATAGAACTCTGCTCAACGGGTTGAAAATAAGACTTGATGATGCCAAGGGAAATTGGATTAATGAATTACACTCTTTTCTATGGGCATATCGAACAACCCCGAGAACTGCAATTGGAGAATCCCCATACATGTTGGCCTTTGGGACTGAGGCAATAATACTTATCGAGTTGGTCTTGCAATCTCATAGAGTGTTGAACTTTAACTCCCCTGTGAGTGATCTAATGCGAAGATTCGATTTGGATATGTTGGAAGAAGTACGTGAAGATGCCTCTATAAGAAATGTAACTTATCAGTAGCGAACAACTCGTTTTTACAACAAACGAATGAAGCTGGCCAACTTAAAGGAAGGAGATTATGTGCTAAAAAAGGTCATCTAGAAGAACAACAAACTTGAGGCCAATTGGCATGGGCCATATCGTATTTTAGCAGTTGTCCGACCTGGAAGCTACCGAATTGAGACTTTTGAGGGAGAAGGATTCAAGAATCCATGGCACGCCGAGCACCTTAGGAAGTATTACTAATGATGTAATCAATTTTACTCAGTTCAATATCAATTTTCAGGATTAATAAAATGATAATTCCTCCCATTTTTATTTTTTATTTTTTGGGAGTATATGCACTACTATATATTGAATACTTGAGTGATGGTGAAGGTTGAAAGTTTCCAGAAAAACTTCAAAAAATTGCTCGGAATAGTGATCTTTCCCAAAAAACAAACATATTATTGGTCGGCAGTTGGTGCCCAGAATAGGTCCTTCGCAACAATTGATTATTGAGCTGGTTGGCATAAACGATAAATTGCTGGGCACAAGCAAAAATTAATCAGAAGCATACAAAAACCCAAGTAAAGCAGGATATTAAGTCCTCAAGAATCTTGGTGAACAAAGATAAGGATAAAAACAAGATCTTTATCCTACTGGGCAAAGTGAAGGAAGAACGTTGTGAATATTCCTCAAGAGGAATGTAGACACATATTCCACATACGCCTAGTCACACCACTGGTAACTAATGGTAACTAATGCAGAGAACCTATAAATTTAGGTGCATTAGTAGAACCTTTGGAGACACATGGGTAACTTGTGCTAAATTTAGATTTTAATCTAAGTATACTAGTAGAACCTATGTATTCATTGGTAATTGATGCTAAACTTAGGCAAAAGCTTAAGTGTGTCAATAGAACTAATGAAAAAGAATAAGTCATTCACATCAAGAAGACAGTCGCATTCAAAGATTAACAAGATAAGTTGATCAAATATATTTCACTCGTTTAATGATCAGTACACGATTTTGGTCATAACAGAATTATAGAAAATTATTTTAAGGGACATTTTCCCTCGGCCTTAGAAACTGCTTCCATGCCAGCTAGAGGATCATCTAAGGTGTAAGGGGAATTGATATAGTTGAAGTCCTGGAGCATTTTTCTACTACTACTACTCGGTCAAACTAACAGATGAGGATGGCGAACAATCTCTAGCTCACCGTGAAGGCCATAATACCCTAAATATTTGGAAATTAGGCACTAGGGAATTGTGTTGATAGGAATCCAATCAACATCCAATTTGAAAGGAGAGTCTTCAAGGTTCAGTAACCCAGGATCGTACCATTTCCTGAGAGGTCTATTCTGATCCACTTTCATCACTGTTAACCAGATTGTCCAATCCTATTTATAGCCTTCATTCTGAGCCTGTTTAAACATGTCATCAAAATGCCCCAAAGCTTTATTGTATCCCTCTATCTAGATCTCTCTAGGTTGTTTGTGTAATTGGAAGGTTAGCCTCTCAACCTGGTGGTGAAACTTCTTCAGCACTCCGTCTTTGGCTTGTAGTTGAGTAGAATGAGTAGAAAGTTGCTCGAATTGTGTTTGAGCTTCTTGGACATCTCAATAAGGTCTTGATTTTTGGCCTTCAACTGAACATCTTGATTTGTAAGAGTCTACTATTTCCTTACCTCATCTGTAGTAGCTCAGCCTGGTTTAGTTTTTGCTCGGGAAGAGGAATCGGACTTGGTCTTTTTTAGTGCCTCCACTTCTTCCCTTAAATTAGCATTTTCAGCCTATAAGAAAGAAAATCCTTCATCAGTAGTAGCAGCAGTAGAAGAAGAAGTCTTCAAGGCATTCAACTCATCCCTCAAATTGTTGTTCTCCTCCTCCAGTAACTTGGCAATAGCTCTAGCTTCTTCCACTTCACGATTGTGCAAAAACTATTGTCTTCTGAAATGGGAAGCATGTTTCTCCAATTTTCGTTAAAAGCCCCAGCCTTCGCTTAAAGCCTTGCATTTTTCTTCATAGTCAGCGTGCAAAAGGGACTTGGCCTCCTTATGATCCTCTTCCAGCTCCTCAATCATTTCATAGTAAGCCACGTTATTGGCCACCGCCCGATCAAGGAGGCACTTCATATAAAATTAGGCTTCCTTGGCTTGATTAGAATCACCTTCCCCGAGCAACTTTGATAGTTCTTCCTCGATCAAAGTCAGGTGACCAACTTTGAAGAGCTCTTTGCATCTCTGAATTGGCTCGGTGTCAGTTGTGGAGAAATGGTTCAGTTTATCTAACAACTATTAAGAACAAGAAAAATTTCCAATCAACAATAGCATGCAAAATATAGAGACAAGACAGATAAGTGAGAAAAAAAATCCTTTTTATTGATAAACTGTTGACTACAAGTACATCAGCATAAAAGGAAAAGAAAAATTACAACTGATGAAGAAAAATAAAATAAAAGTTGCTCAGTCAATTGGTCCAGATCTTGAAGCATGGCCAGAACATGACGTTTGTAGAGCTTCCTCCATCAACTAAGATTCTTGGCACCTCACAGCCATGTACCCTGGTGGTAATAATGAACGGGTCATCATAGGGAGCTAAGATACCCTTAAAATCTAGTCTTGAAAAGCCAACTATGATGGTTTCTATATTCATTTTCCTCCTTTTCTTGGGCTTAACATCAATAGAGGTTGAGTTCACAGCCTCGACCTTAGTTATTGCCTTCGCCTCGACCACGTGCGCTTTACGGTCGACCACCTCAGAGCCTCCCCCTGCTAGGCCACCATAAATCATGCCTACACCAAATGAAATCATGTTGATCCATTTTACTGGGACGTTATCTTCCTTTGGAGGGAGATTTGGATCATCACTATCATAATCTAAGGGGTTATCCCGCTTGGCAAGAGCGTCCCCTCTACATTTATCATTTCTCCATTTCCTGGGGTCATCTCGGCCTTAGCCTGAACCGCTCTTATTAACATACTTCCCCAACTTACCAGATTTTATCATTTTTTTAATCTCGTCTTTGAGGGTGAAGCATTTATCGATGATGTACCCATGATCTTTGTGAAATTCACACCAAAGATTTATATTTCTCTTGTGAGGAGCAGTTTTCAACTTTTCTGGCCACTTAAGAGACCGATCATTTTTTTATCTCATTCAAATTGTGCTCACAACTAACTGTCAGAGGGGTATAGTCCGCAAACTTGTCATCTATCGGCCTTTTCTTGATATCCTTCCCCTTAGACTTCTGAAACTTTCCATTATTATGGGATCTCTTTTCATCATCTTCTTAGAAGGCCATCGCCTCCTCTGCGTTCATGACTCTCCTGACCGTGCCCAGGAGTTCAGCTATGGACTTTGGAGGGTCCTCGACCAACTTCAAGAGTAGCTTTCCCTTCTGAAGGCCTCCTATAAGGGCTGTCATTGCGATGCTTTCTTCATAGTCTTCGACTTCTAGCTTCTTCTTGTTAAAATGGGCAATATATTCCCTAAGAGTCTCATCCTTCCCCTGTTTGATGTACAACAGGTAGGTCATCTGCTTCCTAGGTTTCACCCCAAAATAGAAGTTGTAGATAAAACTATTGGTCAGCTTTTTTAAACTCCATATTGAGTTCTTGGGAAGGGAGTTGAACCAGACATGGGTTGCCCCTATCAACATTCTAGAGAATGATCGGCATCTCATCTCGTCAGATATTGAATAGATGTCAGAGGCCAACTGATACATCTCTATATAATGCACCAGATTCGTGCTCCCGTCATATTTCAGAGTGACCATCAGTGGCTTGAACTTAGCCGAGGTTGGGTATCTCCGTATCTTTTCCACAAAGGGAGATCCTTCAGCATATCCCCTATATAAGGGATCTCAAGTCTTTATGATATCACCTATTTTGTTTTACAACCTCTATATGGATTCATTCCATGGTTTTTCATCTGCAACATCGACTTTTGTAGGGGTAGAATTTTCCTCGACCCCTTCTCTATTGTCCGACTGAGCTGACCATTCTCTGTTAACTGGATGGGTCAAGGGTACCCTGTCAGCACCCCTAGGTCGAATGTTGACCTCTATTTTCTCCTCTTGGCCTTGGGGAGGTTTGTAGTTATTTCTCCCCTCATTTCTTCTTGAGAAGGAAACTCTCCTTAATCTGGAAAGACGGTTCCTCAGATCTTATTGAGGTCCGAACCTATCAAAGGCCGACCCTTTGCTTATCCTATCCAAGGTTGATTGCCTTGGTTTATCATCTCGGCTCTGCCGACGCTCTTACTCCTAGCTTGGCTGTAAAGGGAAAAAAGTGCCCCTAGACATCCGATATGGTTCCCAGCATTCCCTTTCTTTGTCGTCCTCATAGAGGTCATCTCCCACCTCATCATCACGGAGTTCTTGACTTTGACTCCCTAGGCATAGATGCTTAAGGTCAGCAACATCTCTTCATTTCTACTGTGGAGGGAGGTATTTTTCAGGTGCCGGGGGTGGTCCTCTGGCTTGTTGATATGGAGTGCTTTCTCTGACAGTCGGAGTTACAAACTCAGCTCCAACGCCGCCAGTCCTGGCCACGAAATTCTTGATAAATATAGCAATTTGGTTTTGCAGTTGATGTTGGCTAACTATGAGGGAGTGGAGTGCAATCGCTACCTCATCCATCTCCGATTGAGGTGGTGCTTGACTGGAGCTAGCACCAACCCTATATGGTGGTGCTAGTTGATTCTCAGTAAGAGGAGGAGGATCTATTGCCATTTTTGTAAACTGGCTAAGCTATGAGCTGAACAAGGAGAGCTTTAAGGCTCAATAAGAGATCCTTTAATGGTAAAACAACTCCACGAATAGGGAGGACTGGTTCACGAACAAAGACTCTGATGAGTATCAGCAAATACAGGGAAGAGATTACTATCTTTGTTCCCACAAATGATGCCAAATTGATGATGCTGTAATCAGCACCACTAGATTAAGATGAGATTATGAGTAGCTTAAGCTCAATCACAGCACAACAATGCAAATATATATATATAAGAGTAGGAGATGGGGGTAAGAGGATGAACACAATGATATAAAGTTGTTCAGCCAATTGGACCTACATCCACTGTGTGAATGTGTGAGAAGTCCACTAAACAAGGACACTAATGGCCATGGATACAACACTCAAAGCTTTGTCTCTCTTCTATATACAATTTGACAGAGTTTTGTTAGGGTTCTAAATTAATAGAGATCGATCCCTCCTCATGGAGATGATGAAGTGTATTTATAGGGCTTGGGGGGTGTAATGTACCCCTCAAGCATGTGATGAACATGTGCATGAGGAGACTCCCACTAACATGAAGGCACTTATCCCTGGAGGATGTGTATAATAATGATGCAATATTCCTTCACGTGAGGGAATGATTTTGTTGTAACATTTTTACCCACGTGAGATCTGTCGTGCTGGAACCTTGCACAGCTCGTACTACTGATGTCATTTAGAGCAGTCTTGGTCTGGCCGAGTATGTGGTAGCTGACATAGTGTATGGACTAATGTGAGAAACTAGCAAGTGTAGCCTTTACTGAGGAGCCATAGATAAGGTTTACTGACCGACCGTCTCCTAGTGTCGGTTGTGTGAGTAGACGAGAGATTCCCTTATTGCTGAAGCACTTCCTTGAAGTATCACCTTGCTAGGTGGCCGAGGTTATATGTACGAGGCTGATCCTGGTTCTGGACGGGTCCTAGTAACATCCTGTGAACTTCTTCTAGAAGCTCGACTATCTAGGGTTAGGAGGTCTCATACGGTGATGAGGTCATATTTGGGTATATCACTCGGGCTCTGACCCATTTTCCAAATCTATCTTCTTTTGTAAAAACCATTATAGGTGCCCAGCCACAGGGAGGCCCATCTTAGGAGTTCATTTCTATTTTCCGTTGCTGCAGTTGTTGTGGACGATTGAAGGTCCTAGTTTTGTAGACGCCTCCATTTTCTTATCGATCTGATGCACTCAACAATTTATATCAGTCGGGCATGTTGCCCATATTCTTTTAGCAGTTATTTCCAGAGACATTGTATTTCCTTTATTATTCAGTTGTGGATTTAGTTTTTATCTGGATTATTATATTAGAGTATCAGACTGTGTGTTTACTCCTGTCATATCTTATTTGGTTCATTATTTCATTATTTGTGGTGTTGATTAATTTAGTATGGTGTATGTGCTGTTTAAATAGTTTAATTGTTTGAAATCATTGTATGTTAATAAAAAAGATAAAATATGACACTAGCTTTTCAAATACTGGGTGGTTAGTAAATATTCAAAAGTTTTTCGATAGTGATGCTAAGAATGAACCAATCCGGATATTCCGTTTGTAATTTAATATGGGTCTGATCACCTGATATTTAATTAAGAGGGGTGTCACAGGTGGTATTAGAGCATCAGGTTCTAGAGTCCTTAACATCTGTGAAGCTTATTATGTTTTAGCTTAGCATTCTTTGATATATAGCCTTATTATAGGGTTATTCTATTCCTCTACGTATGCGAATTACATCTCTCCATTATTAAGTGAAGTGATATGATTCATAATTTGAGTTTGGTTGGACTTTATACACCGAACAAAATAGGACGGCCAGCGAAGGCTGTTAGAAGGACTACAGGAGGAAAGGCACAACGAATGTCATCGAATATTCAGGGAATGGTGATCTCGATAGATATCGCCGTAATTATTATTCCGACAGATGACGATAGGAAAAATCACTCGGGGGCATTAGCTTTTCCAAATAGGTAGGGGGAGAAGCGGAGGGACTCTTTTGAAGTGTTATCTGTAAGAATTCCGGGAACAGAAGAAGTGTGATGGGCTAATGGAAGGAGACAATCCAAAGACAATTATGTAGGGTGGAGAACAACGACACCCAGGATTTAATTTTGGGCAAATTTTTTAGCTCATAGGAGGAGCATAGAGTGGTGAGAGTCCGTCACCACATATAAAGGAGCATAGATGAAATAAAATGATAAAATTTGAGTGCGATTTGATCGTAAGATCTTTATTCTGCTATTCGAACAGAGATG
This sequence comes from Sambucus nigra, assembly GCA_949130495.1. Classification (NCBI taxonomy): domain Eukaryota; kingdom Viridiplantae; phylum Streptophyta; class Magnoliopsida; order Dipsacales; family Adoxaceae; genus Sambucus; species Sambucus nigra. The sequence continues at coordinate 9,567,593 of OX422214.1, forward strand.
CAAATGGAGTTTTAAAACTATTCATAAGTGGGTAAGATAGAGACCAATCATGAGGGAGGTACCCTGTTTAGCGAACTTAGTACTCGACGAAGGGGGTACACAAAATATTAAAGGGTCCGTAAGTTGATAATGGACCCGTCATGAGATTTTATAAGCATAGATAAGAAATCAGGTTAGGATGACTAGTGTCGATGTTGTTAAGGTTACATGTTTACAAGTTTATATCAACGCTTCCATGAGAAGGGAGCTAAGAGGGTTGGAGAATCAAGTTAAAGTGCAAGAGCAGATTTGATGGTGACAGTGAAGCACCATGGGAGGGTGTACCCAGTAGGGAACCCATTTAAATGATTTGGATAAATCGAACTCCTACAAAATGATGGGGGATTCAGTCAGGGCCGTCGAGACCAACAATGAGTTATATAGGGTTAGTGGAGCCAATGAACAACGGGGGTAGTAATCGAGGCCAAAACTACTCGATCCTAGGGAAGAATACCCCGACATGGCCAGTGGGGAAAAAGACAAGGGAAGGGCATAGAAAGGCATCCTATCTGTGGAGAGATGTCACCTATATGAAATGTGTCCACATTGAGAAAATTAGACCGACCAGACTGGCAAAATAGTTGAAAATGATGCTAGTGGTGCACAACAGCAAGAGGAGCAAGATTTTAAGTAGGAGAATCGGGCTAAGATATTTAGACCCAGAGTTACCAACCCGAGAATGATGGGTTTAGGAAGGGTCAGCAGAGTCCTCAGCAGCAGTAGCATTTTTTTCCTCAGGGTTGTTAGAACTAAGGGAATAATGAGGGAGGCCAGTACATCCAGGGCCAGAGGCAGGAGAGTTTCTTCGGCAGTTATTACAGTTGTGGAGAGAGGGATGACATCAAAAAGGATTGCTGAAGTAAGGCAGGGGCAACTACAGGATGAGATCATGGATATGCAACTATTGTAGTAAGTTATGGGTCAGTTCCAATACGAGAGTGATGCTCAAGGACCCATTGACCAGGAAAGGTAGATTACAAATGGAGAGATAATTTTTGTTTTGTCCATATGAATGGGATTAGGATTGGGTAACATGAGTGCATCATGATATATGATTGTTAACACTAAAACTCAAGTGTGAGTCGGGTTAGGTGGGTGCACTAGCGATATCAGCCTTATTATGTATATAATTACCGTTGGGTAACGGGACTTTTTGCATCACCTGCGGGGAGGAGCAGGTGTGGACATTAAGATAAAATTTATATTATGTAACAATTTTTGCTCCTTTGAGTGTTACGAGAGGAGAACATATTTTTATTATGTCGTATAGTGACTTAATATTGAGGGTTTGAACGGTAGTTAATTGTGTGATAAGACATCAAAATCGTTATTTCGGGACACCTAAAAGAGGGTTAAGCTTATAAATATAAACTATATTGTATCATAGACTTTGCAGAGTATGTTGTCTTGTTATATTTGATCCCGATGCGTAGGGATTTTTACTGATGTGATTCATGGTGCGTTGTGTTTTTTGTCGAGCAGATAGATATAGCTCGTTATTTATGTAGCACTGTAAAACGTGTAAATGCGGTGTATGATACCAATTTAAATTAATTCGTAAGTTTCCAATTAAACCTTATTTAATTAGAGTCTATTTTTAAATCAAATTAATTCAGCCCCTAAACATGCATCTACGCATCAAAATAAATTAAGCCGACACAAAATTTCAGGAAAAATCCCCTAAAGGGGCAAAACCTTTTATTTTCACTATAATTTGTAAAGAACGGTTTACACAGATTACAAAGAAAACAGGAGTGGCATAAGAAATACCCTCAGGATTCGGTTCCGATGTTATCGACTGAAACTCCATCAAGAACTCTAGGTGGGCAGTAATGGAAAAGAGTCGACTTCTCCACAAGGATGCGTAGTCCAGACACGTAGTCTTCACGGTGTAGGTTATCCTCCCCACAAGAGTAACTTTATAGAGACTCCCTCCACAATAGCACCCAGCTTTTTGATTGTAGAGATATCCCCACAAAGGATAAACAGAAGCAGAGTGTGTTCTTGAACACTAAAACAATTCACCAAAGCATATGGAATTTTTGTGAATTGAAAAAAAAGGATAAAACCCTAAAAGAAGAAGTCAAAAGAATTCTCCAGATTCACAGTTTTCTGACTTTCAAAATGCTGGGACTTCTTCATGAAAATGAAACCATTTAATGAGTATTTATAGAAAAATGCATCGCCTCGATCGCTCGAACGAAAAGGGATCTCACCTGAACAAAGTACACATGTCGTTTGAACGACATCGCGCGACATCTCCATGTCGCTCGAACGAGATGGGGATCTCGCTTGAACGACCTGGGCGTCAAAATCGAGGTACACTACAGGACTTAGAAAAATTACTCATTCTCAAAATTTTGACAAAAAAGTCCGCTCTAACATTTAGAAAATATTTTGTAAAAATATCCCAAAGATCTAAGTGCAAAGTTAAGGTATTTAAAACACAACCTTACCAAAGTAAACTTCGCGGAGGCTTTTGGATGAAGAACCTTGATATATTTGGATCTGTCTTGATGTAGATTTCTCTTGAACTTATTCGACGGTTGTAGCGGTATACGACATAATTAATTGTCACGGACATTTATAAAAATATGTTCTTACAAATCTCCCCCTATGTCTATGCCGGAACATGCATAAGAACATCCAAATTATCAAATACCAAAATACCTATACAAATCTACCCTCCCATAAATCTCAAAACGAAAAAGGTACAAATTTGCAAGTTCTCAAACTTTTCTTCAAAAATCTTCATCAAATCTCAAAGATTTTCTCATCAGGGTGTGCAACATAATGATCTTCAATCTTTGTACCTACACACATGAGATAAAGCAAAACCTTCATGACGTATCGAGTTTGAAATGATATAAGAATAAATCATTAATAAATCAAATCTCCCCCATACTCCAAAAACTCCCCCATAACTGATAATTCTTTCTCACCCATTTTATGATGTCCCAAATAGACAGATAAGAAGAAACAATCAAAACATGGAGTGTCGCGACAAAAGCATAGCAAACAAGGATCAAACTACGCGCATCCAAAGGTATATCTCAAAAAAAACTTTCACAAACTATTTTTGATTTTTCAATTTTTTCGTACAAAACCAAGATACCAAAAATCACCCATGGATTTAAACTAAAACAACCAAGACATGGAAATGGAATGTATAGGGTGAACACGTTCGATAGGTAAATCAACTCAATCAATCATATGTGCACGATGCATACGTGTACTCCTAACGAATGAACATCAAAAACCTCCTTAGGTGTAAAAATTGTTGAATTTAGATGATATTGTCTTATGCAAATCAACAAATGAAAGTCAAAGTGATTTCCACCCCAATAATGTCCAAAACTATGTAGCGCTTTTTTAGAACTTTCAAGGATGTGCAAACCCGATTTACATTCTATCCAAACTCCCTCTGCATATTTTATTTTAGAGGTAATCTAAATTCTCAAACATTAGAGAATTGGTGCAAAAACCTAAATGGCCCCTTTTTGGCATGAATTGCTTTTTATTGCCTTTCAATTTTTTCGGCTCTTTTAACCTCTTTGGACCCCCGATAATAAAATTCCTCAATTTTTTAGGTCCGATACAACGGTGGCTTAGTATTCGTAAAGGTCAAATGTGAACCTTTCGCAGCCCTTCCCCGTTTTCAAATAAAGCACACAAACTCACAAATGGTTCTTACACGCACAACTTTCTTATCAAGTTTTATCGTGCTTGGTTCATTTTAAAGACAGGATTGAAGTGAAAACACCCAATCAACATGTGATAAGACAAGCACAATAATCAAACAAATCCGTGCATGTGTGCAATAAAGGAAATCATGAGTCAAACATGTAGGAAGTAACATTTAATTACATCTCAATGACTCCAAACATTATAAAGCACAAAGATGACATGATACGTTGCCTCAAAACACTATCAAATAGTCACATGAAAAATGTAATGTTGTTATGACTCGGTCATCCTAAGTGTTCGTTCATAAATGGTGCAAACAAAATACAAAAATCTTTTTGTATTTTCTCACAAATTTTATCAAAATAAAATCTTTTTGTATTTTTCAAAATTTTTCAAAAAAAAAGAAAACATGAAAATCTAATACAAAAAGTACATGTCATTACACTAGCAAATATATATCATGAAACTACAACTAGTTTATGACAAACATGCAAACACAGTCATCTATATGATATGGCAAGAGAAGAATCATGTGCAAGCAAACAGGAATCAACTTGTCTAAAATTTAGTGCCCCTAAAAGTGATTTCCTAACCCAAATAGATGTGAAACATCTTGTGGGGGATTTAGGAACCAAGGGAACACAAGACAAACATCCTAGGAATTTTTCCAAGATCAAAACAAAAATGCCTAAGGTGACCTTTCCTACCACAACATGAACATGTGTAAACGGGTGGAACGACACCTATGGGTTGACCTTGTCTGACGTCCTTAGGAATGGTTGACCCTCTAAAACAAACTATGGTTTTGGCTTTTACACTCGAAGCATGAGAACAAAATGAGCCATTACCATCCCTATCAAACCTACTCGAGTTTGTCAAATCATTTTTTTAATTTCAAAATTTTTGACTCGAGCAAAGAATTAGACTCTTCTAATATGAGGGACTCCTTCAAATTATCAATCAAACCTAGAAGGTTATCTCCCTCCCCCTCAATAAAAACAAGCTTTTCCCTAAGAGTCTTTTCACGTGCCACAAACTCATTGATTAAAATATTTTTATCCTCTTTGGCACAAACACAAACCATCGGATTTTTATGGTCCTCAAATTCTTTTTCTAAAAATAGGACCCTATCATCACTCTCCTTCTTGGACAATTTTAAAGCAACAAAATCATGGTCCAAGGCAACAAATTTCTGAACATAAAAATCTCTTTGATTTTGAACCGCTTGCAAGTGATCCATAGCGGATTGAAAACGAGAATTTTCTTTTACCAAAAAATCAATTTTTTTAGAAAACGTCAAATTCAAACAATTTATATCATTAAAACTCTGACTCGTGTCATCAAAGGGGAGTATTAGATTACATAAGTGCTCCATCGAAAAAATTGCGATTTTTTTTACAAAAATTGATTTTAAAAAAAAACAATATCACACAATGTTTTGCGAAAAACAAAGATCACTCAATAAATTAACGTAACCCCTCTGATACCAATTTGTAAAATGTGTAAATGCGATGTGTGATACCGATTTAAATTAATTCACAAGTTTCTAATTAAATCTTATTTAATTGGAGTCTATTTTTAAACCAAATTAATTCAGTCCCTAAACATGCATCTACGTGTCAAAATAAATTAAGCCGACAAAAAATTTCAGAAAAAATCCCCCAAAAGGGATACACCTTTTATCTTCACTATAATTTGTAAAGAACGGTTTACACAAATTACAATGAAAACAAGAGTGACATACGAAATACCCTCAAGTGTTGGTTCCGATGTCATCGGCTGAAACTCCCTCAAGAACTCCAAGTGGGCAGCAATGGAAAAGAGTCAGCTTCTCCACAAGGACACGTAGTCCAAACACGTAGTCTTCACGTTGAAGGTTATCCTCCCCACAAGAGTAAATTTATAGAGACTCCCTCCACAATAGCACGCAGGTTTTCGGTTGTAGAGATCTCCCCACAAAGGATAAACAAAAGCAAAGTGTGTTCTTGAACACCAAAACAATTCACCAAAGCATATGGGATTTTTGTGAATTGAAAACAAAAAGGGATTATACCCTAAAAGATGAAGTCAAAAGAATTCTGCAGATTCAAAGTTTTTTTTCTTTCAAAACGCTGGGACTTCTTAATGAAAACGAAACCATTTAATGAGTATTTATAGAAAAATGCGCCGCCTCGATCGCTCGAACGAAAAGGGATCTCGCTCGAACGAAGTACATGTGTCGTTTGAACGACATCGTGCAATATCTCCATGTCACTCGAACAAGATAGGGATCTCACTTGAATGACCTGGGCCTCAATATCGAGGTACGCTACAGGACTTAGAAAAATTACTCATTCTCAAATTTTTGACAAAAAAGTACGTTCCAACACTTAAAAAATATTTTGTAAAAATATTCCAAGCTCTAAGTGCAAAGTTAAGGTATTTAAAACATAATCTTACCAAAGTAAACTTCACGGAGGCTTTTTGATGAAAAACCTTGATATATTCGGATCTGTCTTGATGTAGATTTCTCTTTAACTTCTTCGACGGTTGTAACAGTATATGACATAATTAATTGTGACGAAAATTTATAAAAATATGTCCTTATAAGCGCTAAGCACTTACGATATTAAGAGCATCGTGTTGTATGCCATCTTTGGTGACATGAGATTGGATGAGTAGAATTTTATGTCAATCGATGGGACTTTGAGGGGTAAATATTATGGACTGGAGACTTAATGGATCTCGATGACCGATAATGTTAGAGAGAGTAGTGTATCGAGGGGTTCCTTGTTTGGATTTTTCTTTGTGAGACATCCCACGCATGAAACTAGCAAACGTTAGGAGTTGAGGGAAGTTTGGTATTTAGGATATGAGTTTAGTACCATAGTTATTGTACGTATATGTGATTATAACTAGGAGATGATAGTTATATTACCATTTAAGGCCCGTAGGGCCGAAATAATGCGGGTATGAAAACCAGTGTAGAATGTCTACACCACGTGTGATCCGTGAGGCAACCTAGAGAATAATTAATCTGCGATTAGTAGGGTAATCGATTATAACCTTACTGTATGGTCATGCTAAGTACGCAATGATTAATTTAGCACAAGTCTATTACATTTAGCAAAATTGTACAGTAATGCACGAGACATAGGGTGTATGGGTGCCCTAGTTAGTTGAGATTTGCAGTATTACTCACGAGGAGTAAAAGTGGAAATTTATCAAATAAATGTAGACGCATGATAAAATTAGAAACTAAAATAAAATGAGGCAAAGAGAATATAGTGCCTTTGAGAGCGAGGCGAGTCACCAAAAATCAAAGAGTAGACGAAAAGGAGTGATTATAGTGTTGAAAAGTACACATAATGTACATTTTAGATTTTTTAGAAAATCAGGAGCTACTCAGTGCAGAAGAAAAATATGATGGGAGTTACGTCAGAACCAACTGAAGACGTAAAAGTTTGACATGAATAGTCGAGTATGATTTCAGATATCTTCTATGGACGGAATGATCACTAGTTTGATAGGTGGAGTATATACCATCGGATTAAAGAGTACCATTAATGTAGGGTACTGGGACAATGTAATGTTCCAAACTTTGTGAAGATGTGGAAATATATGTGTAATTAGAGAAAATTAATAAGGGAGTTGACACATGGGGGTGTTAGAGTTTTCCCCAATAGAGGGTATACGTTAGCCATGAGTAGAGAGGATAATAATAGTGACAAAAGGAGAACGGAATTTCAAAGTGTCGTGTAGGCACCAAGGAAAATGGGTAGATTAAATGGTGGAATATTTTAAAATGTGATGACTAAAGCGAATTAGTCACTAGATGGAATGGTAAGGGAAGACCGTCGAACTGAAGGATGGCGTTAGTAGAGATATAGTGAGAACAATAGAATGACATCGCCGAGATAGTGAGATTACATGGCGTGCCACTCGATATTATATTTGACAAGGGGTAAGATCTTCATGTCTCATCTTGGGAGAGATTCTAGGAAGCCATGGGCATGGAGTTGTGGTTGAGTACGACCTATCAACCGAAGATGGATGACACACTGAGCGAACCAATTAGATGTTGGAGGATATACTGCGGATGCGTATCCTTAAATTTAGGGGAGGTTGGGAGCAGTACCTTCCACTGGTGGAGTTTGCGTACGATAAGGCATGGCTACATTTGAGGTGTTGTATGGCAGGCCTTGTTGTTCTCCTGCTTGTTGGCTAAAGGTGGGGGACAATAAGCTACTAGGACCAGAGTTGATTCAGGATACTTCGGTCAGGATTGAGATGATTCGGTGTCGCATAGGGGTAGCCCAGGACAGACCAAAAAGCTACGCTGATGGATTATGAGGATTGGGAAGAAAGAGAAATTGGCATCGAGGTACCTGGATCCATTTCCTATCATCGAGAATATTGGACCTGTAGCTTATAGATTTGGGTTGCTGGAGCACTTGTACCGTATTCATGATTTGTTCCATATTTATTCGTTACGACGATACCTACGGGATAAGTTGGCTTACACCCACATTGCACTGGAGGAGATAGACTTACATCCTGATATTTCATACAAGGAGAGATAAGTTGATATCTTAGACCATAGTGAGAGTTGATTAAGGTCGAAGGTAGTGCCGCTTGTACTTGTTCAGTGGGGCGATCATAATGCTGATGAGCCTACTTGGGAGCGCGAGGATAAGATATGCGAGAGATATCCATAGTTATTCATACCAGGTATTTTCTTCTTCCAAATTTTGGGACGAAATTTCGTTATAAGGAGGGAAGTATGTAATACCTCATATTTTTAATGATTTTTATAATTAAGTTAATTGCAAATTAAATTGTGATCAATTAAATTATATTGGAATAATTATCCGGGATAATGTATATTAATTAGCGAGATAAGGATTAATATTTATTTATATTGAACATTACTTATTGAACGAGTAATAATAACGATATGAAAATATTATAATTGTTGCGAGTGAAAAATACAAGACTCACAGTAATTTAGTCGGGACATGCGTGACAGTCGTGTCGGGACATAATTTGAGAAATAAAATGTAACTTTATTTTTGGTATTTCAAATGGTCATTTCGATGTTCCAAAGTGTTCAGAAGTGTCTAAGTCATCAGAAAAGTGTATCAAGGGTTTAGTTTGGGTCCAGGGTAATTTTAGGCCAAACTGACATCCCAGGAGAGTATTTTACTCATTTGTACTTTTTAGGAAGGGAGATCCGCGAATTTAAGAGGTGTAAATCAGATTGAGAATTGGAGAAGTTAGGGTTAAATGAATCAAACTTGGAGAGGGTATCAAGGGAGGAAGAAGGAGAGCCCTAAGAAAGAGTCCCAAGGCCATGAAACACCATTTTTGCGCCATAAACATCACCAATGCGTAGATTGAGAGGAAAGGATCGCAACTACACCAATTTTCTGGAGAGAATCAAACCTCCATAACAAGGCAATTATTTATCTTTCTTAATTCATGTAGTATATAACATCCATGTTAGGATAGGATGTTCGTTATATTAAATTCATGCATTTTGATGATTAAATTGAAGAATTAAATCATGATTTATGTTAAATTAAGGTTAAGACTGAATCATTTATATAGCATGATGAAATTGTATGATATTCTGATAAAATAACATGAAGAAATTTGGGTTTCTGGTGGTTATTGATTATATGAGATGAACTAGGATTTTTAAGAGATAATCTTGAAATAATTTGATTTTTTTGGAGTAACTTTGATGATTTAATGATTCTTCCACATTATAAATTGTTTATATATGTTGGTATAACGTTTAATATGATTGTTTGGTAGTTTAGGATGGTATAATGGAGTGTTGGAGGTGTTTCAATGGATGAAACCCATAACTGTTATTGGAGAAGACGAAGACCTCTAGGGGAGAATCGATCCGGCTCCCTGACCGAATCGATTCGGTAGGCGAATCGATTCGGTCCAGGGGAAAATCAATTCGGCTATCCAGATTTTGGCAACTTTTTTCCTTTTTAATTAAAACTCATGGGAAAATGACCGAATTAACTTTAGGAATGAATTTTAAGAATAAACAGAGTTAATTCAAAATATTAGTAGGCTAAGAGTGACCTTAAGGTTTAGTCATGTGAGATGGATTTAAAGATAAAAACTAATTAGGTATAATTGTGGGATGAATCCTAGTTTGGAGAATCCTGTAGTACCTCGAGGGGCCGGGGAGAACAATAACTTAGACCAGTAGGCTATGAGTGAGTTGCCTACTAAAAAATGTTAAAGAATAATTGGCACACTTCGAGTGGTGATGATTACTAAAAAAATGTACGATGATGGGTATAATTAATGATTAGTCATATGTGGGATATTCAGGAGATATACATATACTATGTATGGGATATATAATATAGGTCAGGAGTATACCTATGCTGAGGATGTAAATATATAGGTTGTGTATACCTATCGTATGATTCTTATGTGTATGACATACCTACGCTGCTTGCTATCAGGGGGAGGTTTCGCGTAGTCGACGATCTTATCCTGATAAGCCCATTGGGGGGATAGGACCTTGGATACGTGCTATCTAACAGTATGATTATTTCGAAGGTTAAATGGGAGTGTAGATATGTGTGTGACCCATTTAGCTGGGGACTATGTTCGCCTCCGATATATGTGATTTGTATTTGTGGTTCGAGAGAGATACATAACCAATTGTCCTTTATACAGTGCGTGATGTAGCAGGACATGATAGCAGAGTATTCATTCACCGTTGGTTTCAACCTAAGGGTGATGTATTAGTATATATATAATTAGAGTGATAAAAACATATACTTGTGATTTATGATACTGCGAGTGCTTAGTAGATGCAAAAATTCTGACATTTGAAATAATCTTAGTGCGTAAAAGATTAAATATAAAATGAGGAATTTATGCTTGGCAATTATGTATAACTAAATTTTTTAACATATTGTATGGGCGATACGAGGGAAGAAATGAGTTAGTGGTATAGATATGGACTTGGTTTGGACTAATTAGGTGGGGTAATATAACTAGGATGAGTTAGGAGTATACGTTAGGCGTGCACACTAGATGAGGGATGAGGACCTCAAGTGAGAGCCGTGAACCTAACATGTATATAATATTTGTTGATTTTGCATTATAAATACTTTCGGAATTTTTAAATGTTTTTATTCAGGCTCTGACCCGTTTTCCAAATCTATCTTCTTTTGTAAAAATCATTATAGGTGCCCAGCCACAGGGAGGCCCATCTTAGGAGTTCATTTCTATTTGTCGTTGCTGCAGTTGTTGTGGACGATTGAAGGTCTTAGTTTGGTATAAACCTCCATTTTCTTATTGATCTGATGCACTCATCAATTTATATCAGTCGGTCATGTTGCCCATCTTCTTTTAGCAGTAATTTCCAGAGACATTGTATTTTCTTTATTATTCAGTTGTGGATTTAGTTTTTCTCTGGATTACTGTGTTAGAGTTTCAGACAGGGGTGTTTACTCTCATCATATCTTACTTGATTCAGTATTTCGTTATTTGTGACGTTGATTAATGTTGTATTGTGTATGTTCTATTTAAATAGTTTAATTGTTTTAAAGCATTGCATCTTAATAAAAAGATAAAATTTGACACCAACTTTTTGTAATACCCCGTAATTTTGAGGACTAGGAATTTAATTATTTTGGGAGAAATAAATTTATTTAAATTGGAGAATTTTAAATTTAGCAATTGAGGTCAAAATTTATGGATGTTGTAAAGTATTTCGGATGACGATTCTGAGTGCACGGTTGATCCGGGATGGGTCGAGATAGTCAAAATGACTGTCCTTGGGTCTTATTTGGGTTCTAGAATATTTTAAGTTCGTTTGACTCTAATTGATGTAAACGAGTCATTTAAAGTGTGTATTATCATTTAAAGTTTGGTATTTTGGAGATAAGGCTTATAAAGCTTACGCGAGATAACAATCTCATTTATAAGATTGCGAAAGTTCTAGAGAGAGAGAGAGAGAGAGAGAGAGAAGAGGAAAGGAAGAATAGAAAGATCAGAAAAGCTTGGGGATTCCGGCCAATACGCGATTTCAAGGAAGATTCAACCTCTAAAACTTTGAGACAAGTGATTAAACTTGCTAAATAATCTACGTGTGTAATTTATTTCATGATTGGTGGATAAAAATATGGATTTTGGGTTAAAATGTCAAAACCTAGATTTTGGTAAAATCTTGCATTTGAGGTCTGTGTATATGGATTTGAGGTTTTATAATTAGTTGGGTTAATATATAATGATTTTTTATGTTAGAAACATGTTTGGGTTGAAGATTAATGGTTGGAAGATAATGTATTTGGTTTTGGAAATTTGGGTTTTTGAGAAAATAAGCCATTTTGTAGCTGGCTGAACAGGCCGAATCGATTTGCCCTCTTTGCGAATCGATTCAAAATGTTGTAGACTTTCAAGTATGTGTGACCGAATCGATTCAGAACAAAAACCGAATTGATTCAGCCTAAGACAGACTTACATGTCCTTTGGATCGAATTAATTCACACACTGGCGAATCGATTCGCTTTTAGGACCGAATCGATTTAGATTGGGCCGAATCGATTGGGAAACATGGTTGTTTTGTGAAGTTTTTATAGAGTGAGTTTTACTCCGTTTCGTTTGGGTTTATCGATTAGGAACATTCTTATATGATGCGAGAAATACGTTTTGGAGATTTATTGGGAGTTTCTCATATGAGGTGATATTGGGGACATTGGAATATTTGTGAAGGTATAAATTGGAGTTGTCGCATCGAATTAGTAGGGAATCATACTAGCGACGAGAATCCTACATTAAGACTAGACGTAAGTTATTATATGATGTGACGTTGGGGGCTCATCGAGGTGGTTGTGAAGGTATGACTTGGAATTGTTATGCTGACTTTTGTGTTGAATCCTCCTAGTGATGGGATTTTATTTAGATATGATTGGGAACCAACGAGAGAGAGGTCGTGTATAATTAGTGACGATAAACTTATGGATTTAATCATAAATGCGATATCATTAAAGGTTCATACGAGTAACTAAATCAAAATATGAATTTGGAAGGGTTTATTGTATCACCGACTAACAGTTTGTGTTGATACTTATAATCGGGATAATTATTGTATATCGATGTGCATACGGATATAGATGGTGTGTGAGTGATGATTGTTATATACATTCGATTATGAGATAGTATTCCGTAATGTTGATCAAATTGGGAGACTATTCATATCATAGGTGTGATGGATGAATAAGTTTCAAGTAAGGGATAGTATTATGAAATGAATTGGGAAAGTATGCATTATAGCGTCGGTTAGTATAATGAGAGTTATATACAAATAGCCGAATTCATTACTTTTATACATACGGACGTGTGATAGTATGTATATATATATAGTGTGTGTGTGTGTGTGTGAATGATATATACACTTATTGTGTGAGCATACCCCTCCAGTGCTATCATGGGAAGTTGCGCGATGTAGATGAGGCCCCTGGCTTGAGGAGCAGGTAGCGTATAGTCCCTAGGTCATAGTCGTCCATTATTTATTGCGTGATTTTATTCTGGATGAGAAGTCTTGGGTATGATTCATTATCACTTTCAGGTTCAGAACTATAACCGCTTCCCATACGTTGTGATATGTTTGATTACCAGGGCAGTGTGATAATAGTCCAGTGGATGGTAACCCGGGATAAAGTGTATCATTCCTGGAGTATAATGGCATTGTTAAGTGTATATATATATACACGTATCCTATAAGTGAATATGTTTTGGATATTTTAAATGCTCGTTATGTGTGTTATGTGTACATAATTGTTAGGGTTTATTGACCGTGTTCTATAACTAGAGTAATGTTATATAGACCCTAAAGATTCTGTGTGATATCTTATTTATATACTTAGAGATAGTTGTTCATAATAAGTAGCTGAGGTCATGTGTGTTGTGTACTGAGGGCATAATGGATCTCAACGATCAACATTGTCAAGGAGTAGTGTATCAGGGGGTTCCTTGTTTGGATTTCGCTTTGTGAGACACCCAACGCATGAAATGTAGAGCAATGTTAGGAGTGGGGAAAAGTTTAGTCCTTAGTACTCGGGTTTATGTTAAAGGGTGAAAGAATGCTTTAAAAGAACATAAAGATGGGGTGTGACGGTTCTGATGATAATAACTTGTTTAAGTTAATAACTAGAAACCGATGAATTCTGGTAAGAAATATGGATGTATATATACATATGTTAATATATAAGTTCGGGTGTAAACTTAGGATATGATAGAATAAGAAGATAATGGTTATATTTTTAGATAGCGGGTTACGTGGGTGTAGACTATGCGTAGATTAAGATTGAATTGTCCCTAGAATGTGTCGGGTATTTTAATTGAGGTTCATGTGCATACGTTTAGGTGAGGACTTTAGTCGAGGGGTCAATTTGAGTTCCAAGAGAGGGCGACTCCACTTTAATTATGAAATTGTGCATTTATGATTATTATGCATTTTAATTCACTTGCTAAAAAAAATTTCAAACTCGGGCTCTGACCCGTTTATATTTCTCTCTTGCTATACATATATTGTAATATATTATAGGTGTCCCACCACAAGGACGCCAATGATGCTTTTCTATCCAGTGTCCTTGGAGCTGTAGCAGATGCGAACTGTTGCGGGATTTTTGTTATGGCCGCTTCCTATCTTTTGTAAATCTAATTAAGGATTCATTTTGTATATCGGGTTTATACCCAAGGGTTATATGTAGTACTTTTATATTTTTCTCTCCTCAGGATGTTGTATTGTCTGTGACCTGACAACATATTCGGGTATTTTCTTTTATTATACTTATTATGTGTTATAGGAGTACTTCCCTTTTTAATGTGGTATGCATGTACATTCTATCATGTTCAGTAGTTATTATGTTGTTGGCATGATCTTCATTGTATGTTTTTAGAATTTTTTGGCATCCGCTTATTGTAGTATTGGGTAGTTAGCTATGTTTATTGAGTATCGACAGTAGATGCTGAAAGTGACCCACTTGAGATTCCTGATTTATTTTAGTATAGGTCTAGCCACCCGTTATTATTTGAAGTGGGGTGTCACACTTTTCGAATACTAGGTGGTTAGTAAATATAAAAAAAAAATGATAGTGATGCTAGGAATGAACCAATCTGGATATTTTATTTTTAATATAAGAAAGGCCTGATCACTCGGTATTTAATTAAGTGGGGTGTCACATGTAGGAGTTACATGTTAGAGAATAACAAACTACATTTTCAAAGATCCGATTAGATAATCCATGGAGGTCCATGTTGACGAGATGCTGGTCAAAACCTTGAAGGCTCAGAACTATGTGCAGAACCTCATAGAAACCTTTATCATCCTTAGGAGGAACTAAATGGTATTCAACCCAATGAAATGTGCTTTTGGTATTATTGGAGGTAAGTTCATTGGTCTTATGGTCACCAGATGAGGTATATAGGCCAAACTCGAAGAAGATTCAAGCTCTGTTGGATATAAAGTCTCCATGAACAGTCAATGTGGTATAAATCTTAGCCGTTTCTCTCAATTTATTTGTCTCAAAGGCCACAAAAAAGTTCCTATGATTTTTTAAAGTACTAAAGAAGGCCTCCAAATGGAATATTAAGGCTAAGGAGGACTTTCAAAACCTCAAGAAATATCTTGAGTCCCCACTCCCTTTATCCCAAACCATCTCTAGGGAAGACTTATATATGTATCTTTCTGCCTCACCAATTACTATTATCTTAACTCTCATCAGAGAAGAGTTTGGGTTCAGTAACCCATTTACTATGTCAGTTGGGCCCTTCAGGGGTCTAAAAGCAAATATCCAAGAATAGAGAAATTGGCCTTTTGCGTCAACATCTTAGTAAAGTGGTTGAGTCCTTACTTCTAGTCTCATACCATCATGGTATTAATCGATCAACCCCTTCGACTAATCCTCCATAAGCCTGACACATCAGTAAGGCTTGTCAAGTGGTCGATGGAGTTGGGTGAGTTCGCCATCAAGTACCAACTGTGTAGTATTATCAAAGGTCGGACCTTAGCCAACTTCATTCTGGAGTTCAGTAATTTATAGGAGGTGAAAGAGGAGCCCAAAAGATTTGGGTTTGTGGTGATAGTGGAACCTAAAAAGCCTAAATAACGCTTATTATAGGAAATAAATTTCAACTCTTCCACATGGGTATTATATGTGGATGGCTCCTTAATCAAATGATACAGTGGAGTTGGACTTCATCTATAAATTCCTGAAGGAAGTACTATCTCTCTTGCTCTCCATTTCAAATTCAAATCCTCTAATAATGAAACAAAGTATGAATTCTTAGTGGTAGGATTAATCTTATCGTCCGCCTAAAAACTCAACAAGTAGAGGACATTAGTGACTCTCAATTGGTGTTCAACAACATCACTAAGGTTTATATTACCAAAGGTAACAAAATGGTAGGATACCTAGCAATTGTACAACACGTCATTAAGAGGATACCCGGATTTTGCACCAGAAGGGTCCCACAAGAAGATAATTTAGAGGTTGACCGTCTTGCGCGAGTGGCTTCATTAGATAAGATAGATACAGAGGTCTGAGTTATCACCCTGTACCAACCAAGCACTACTCAACCATAAATCAACACTATAGAGATTGATCAAAGCTCATATTGGACCACGCCCATCAAAGCCTACCTCAGAGATAGTGTCCTGCCCTAGGACAAAATCTAAGCTAGGAGAGTAAAGTTCGTAGCTTCTAGATAATACTTGGAAATTGGGATATTAATCAAGAATGGATACATTTCATCACCTCAACGATGCGTGAGCCTGTCAAAAGACAAGTATTCCCAAAGAGACCTCCACAAAGGTGTTTATGGTGCCCACATTATCCGAACGATTTTAGTCTACAAGGTATTGAGGCATGGGTACTTCTGGACAACATTAGGGAATAAATCTAAGCACCTAGTGAAGCATTATGATAAGTTTTAGAGGTTTTCTTTTGTTCCAAACAAGCATAGAAGATGGCTCCAGTGTTAAGTATGTTGCCCTTTTTTTAATGGGGAATGGATTTGGTAGGACTTCTGCCCCTAGGCAAAGGTCAAAACAAGTTTTGTAGATTTAGCTTGCCTAAGGACATCATATCAAATAATGGAAAATAGTTTGACAACCCGACATTTAGAAAGTTCTGCTAATATTGTGGCATAAGCATTCAATATCCATCTCCATACCTCCCTCAGGGCAATGGCCAAGTTGAAGTTACCAGCGTGACCATTTTCCATAACTTCAAGAAGAGCTTAGAAAAGGCCAAAGGGGTATGTGATAAATAATTTATGAGAATTTTATGGGCCTACAGGACCACAATCATAGGTTTGATAGGAAAAACTCCATTTCGCCTAACCTTTGTCACTGAAGCAGTGAACCACTTTGTGGAAAATCGTCAGGTATGAATATGTTAGATACCTGTGACACGATTGGTGAAATAGTATATCTCCCCCAAAAGAATGTTTTTTCATCTATGTACAAAGAAAATATTTTATTGCAAATGAACAATATATTGAGGAATTGTCCATACGTAAAGTCATAATTATTGATACGAGCCTTTTCCACCTAAAAAGGGAATCTTTTGTGACAATAGAAGAAGAAGTGATGCAGATTATTCAAGAATCGAAGTCTATTTTCTTTATAAAATAAGATATCAATAAAATTATATGAAATCTTTTCATGGGATTCAACTAATTTTCTTGATCGCGACGTTTGAAGAAAGGAAGGATCCCAAAGAATCGATCTTTTTTTGGGTGTCGAATCTCTCTTTGATTCATCAATGGATGATATTCCAAATCCTCATAACTAATGGAATCCAAATGATGTATGGATTGATCATAAGATCCTTTCAATTGGCAAGAATACCTTACTTGAACGAAATTAGATCTTGTAGAATCATATTGAATATTTGACAATATATTCCGTACCTTTCTAAAAAACCGATCCTTGTTTACCAACCACACATTGTCTAACCAAATCAAATTATCTCTCGATACGTTCCTTAAAAGGTTGAAGTACAAAAACAAAGGGTAGCTTAATTTGAACCAGAAGTCAATAATAAAGGTCTCAAGAGGTATCCGAAAGAGTTGGAAAAAAAGAGAGAAATTGCATTGATCCGAATGGTTGCATACAAGAAAAAGATAATTTCCTACTTCAACAAAAAGGTATGCCATAGAGAATTCAAGGCCGGGGACTCGATCTTCTAGGAATTGACCCTCGCCACCAAAATTTCAAATGCGGAGAAGGTAGGTCCGAGATGGAAAAACCTTTATGTAGTCACCAAAATTTCAAGGCATGTCTACTATTACCTCAAAGATATAATGGGATATTATCTTCCTCATCCGTGGAATGTAGAGCACCTCAAAAAGTTCCGCCACTAATGTATATGATGATCAAATGAAATGAAAAGAATATTTTTTATTACCAATGATGTATTTAGTATGAGTATTCCTTAAAAGTTATAAGGGGTTTAACCTTGGCTCTTACACCTAAGTTCTAAGGATCCACAAACCGAGTTGCAAGGATTTTAGCCTTGGCTCAAAATGTTAATCGAGATCTAAAGACCCCCGCTAAAAATACTTCAAGTATTCCAGCCTTGGCTCTAGGTTTAAGCTAAGGTCTTAGGACCCAAACTTCAAGTTACAAAGACGTTAGCCTTAGCATAAGACTAATGGTCGAAGGACTTTGGACCCAAAAAAGACTATAGTCCACATGTCTAAATGACCTAAAAACCACAGTACAAGGTTTGAGGAGACATTGAAGACTGAAGGAATTAGTGATATTGTCATCCATAATTCCACCATAAATAGGCTACAGTCTAAGGACCCATAAACAACCCATTTAAGGGGCTTTTTTGCACTAAAAATGCCATCAAAAAACATGGAATTAAACAAAAATGTAGAAATTGACCGCATTTTTCTCAAAAAAACAATTATTTTTTTTCCAAAAAGTCTCCACTAAAAACCAAGGTTATAATCATTGGACTTAGAAAAAAACTTCTAGTTTTTAAAATTTATTGGGGGGATAAGTGTTTACTTGTAAAAAATTGTCCAAAATTTCAGTTTTCTTCAAAGTACAAGGTCCCACCCCTATAAGCAAAGGTTCAGAGGTCTCAAGACCCTTCGTGGAACCTCAAACTTATGCCACAAGGATTTTCTCGTAGTGGGTAAAGGTCCCGAGGCCTTAATTCCCATTGTTAGATCTCAAAAATTAAAAATAATAAGTCTAGAAGTCTTAGGACCCTTTAGGGGACTTCAATATTTCAAACACTCATATGCTCAGAGGTTTCAGGACCTATTAAAGGGCTTAATGTTTAATAAGTTTATAAGTTCAAAGGTCTCATGACCCTAAAAAAACTTCATTTCTATTCTCACGTTCCTAACCTTAGTATAACATGTTTCAAGGGTCTTAGGACCCTTTATGGGATAAAATTCAAGTTGGAGTTTTAAATATAAGGTCTTACAACCCTTAGCATATTTAACCTTTGGCCTTTATTCCCAAAAATTTTGAGGGTTAAGTGTTTGTACAAAAAATTTGGGCTTTCAATCCTAAGAAAAACACAAGTATTAAGTACTCTATGGTTCTAAGGTCTAAGGGACCATTAGAGGGCCTCGAACTTTACTTTAGAGACATCACAAGTGTAGAGCTTTAGGCTTTAAAACCTACTAATTCCTCAAGTTTGGTACAGTGCAAGGTGGGAAAAGAATTTAAAACAGTCACTTTAGGGATAAATCTCTCGGGTAGGGACCTCAAAATTTTCTTTACTACTCCATCGTCAGGTATATTCTCTCCCAAATTAAATGATGAATTAACTATATTGAAAAGTCTAGCATAAAATTCAACAAAGGTTTTATTTTCAAGCATTTTGATGGTTTCAAATTGAGTGGTGAGGTTTTGGAGTTTTGAAGCCTTAACGGCACTAGTTCCCTCGTGAGTGAGTTGTAATATATCCCAAGCTTCCTTAGCGGTTTCACGCGTCATGATACGTCGGAATTCATCCGATGTGATCGCGCTAAACAAGGCATTTAAACCTCAGGAATTAAAATTAGCATGTTTAACTTCATTCTCACTCCATCTATCTACGGGTTTGGGGACACACTCATTGTCTATCAAACATGTGGGTGGGGAGCACTCGTTAACAACTGACAACCAAACCCTCTCATCGATAGATTTTAGTGCCAATTTCATACGCGCTTTCCAATACGCGTAATTGAAACCATCGAAAATAAGAAATTTTAAAATTGGGGAAAATTCCATTTTTAACAACAAAATTCTAAGAGGACCGGCTCTGATAGCAATTGTTGGAAATGTAGGCCCCCAAATTTAAATTTTTAAATAAGAATTTCCTTAAAGTGTGGAATGGGATGGTTCAACACAACACACACAAACAACAAATTTCAATTTCTTACAAATTAAAATTAAACTAAACAATCAACTAACAAATATTCACTTAAACAAATTAACTCGATTCAAGTCCTAAAATTTGACTGCACAAATTTGTTCATTTTTGCAAATTAGGCCAAACCAAATTTTACCAAATTAAATTAACTTGACTTGAATTAAATTAATCTAAAATTTCACCCAAACTAATTTTATCACCAAATTAAACTTTAGCGTGATAAAACCCAACTTTATCTTGAATTACCTAAGCATGCATTCTAAGGTGCTTTTGCAAGATAAAGAGAAATAAATCACACTACGCCGCGATGTACAAGGTAAACCCAAATGGGAAAAATCTCGAACGGCCCTAGCCTTAAGTCCACTAAGTAAATTTTAGGAATACTATGAAGATGACTTACACAACTCGACTCGACTCCTTCAATCTCCTTATGCATCTTCTTGTACCAACCTCTGCTTAGTCGACAATCTCGGACTCCACCGGAACCTTGTAATCCACCAATGAGGCCTTTGGACAATCGTCAACCCGTACCCGAAGCCTTTCTCTGAGTGGGAACGCTGCAACAACAAACAAGTCTTCTTATTTAAGGGATGTAGAAGTAACCCAAACAACTCTTCAAATGGTGGAGTAGAACCCGGTGCCAAACAAAACTCCAGGCAAGATATATATCTAGATGAAAAACTTGGAATCTTTAAACAAAGTAAATGGGTGTATACTTTTGTGTTTTGGAAGAATTTAGGCCATCTAAATTAAACACACAAAAGGGACTTTTCTAAACATTAATTTTCTCTCTCAAAAGCTCTCAAAATCAGGTGAAAAGTCTTGCAAAAAATCTGATCCTGAAGAGGTTAAATTCTGTCAAAAGAAAGTGGGGACAAAGTCGTGGGAAAAAACGGCCAAAAATTGTTCCAGCCTGAAATCTTGTTCGAACGACATTTCGTTCGAATGACCTTTCTAACGAAAATTAAGTGTTCAAAAGGGAAACTTGTTGGCAAAACTCGTTCGAACGACAATTTCGAACAAAAAGTCAGAATATGCATTTTTCATTTTAAGCTCATAAAAATTTATCTTAAATAAAAAATTACACCCATTAAAAATTATTCCAAATCTCGTACATATATATAATGTGCATTCATATCTTTTGGACACTTGAAATATGAACCGTTGAGGATGCAAAACTAGGCACTATGTAAACTCGACACTTTGATATCTTCACTTTGAAATACCGGTTGCTACGTCTTCAACTTAAACTTCAAACGTCATAGGCTTGGAGGATACTCATGATTATATCCTATGACTCAAATGTTTTTGTCTGGAATTGAGCCAGCGCTACATAAGACTCAATTGGGAATTTGTGTCCTTATAATTTTCTATCAAACATGTGGGTGGTGACCACCCGTTAACAACTGACAACCAAGCCCTCTCATCTACAGACTTTAGTGTTGATTTCATATGCGCTTTCCAATACGAGTAATTGGAACCATCAAAAACAAGAAATTTTGAAAATGGCAAAAATTCCATCTTAACAATAATACAATAAAGGACCTTAACGAAATAAATTAGCGATCCGGCTCTGATACTAATTTGATAACGACATTGGAACCCCCAATTTTAAAAATCACTTTTCAATTAAATGAAAAATTCCTAAAAGTGCGGAATAGGATGGTTCAACACAACACATACAAACACAAAATTTAATTTATTTCAAATTAAAATTAAACTAAACTACAAGTCACATAATTAATCAACAAATTAATTTTCTCTTAAACAACTTAATTTAACCCAAGTCCTAGAAATTGGCCTAACATAATTGATTCATTTTTCTATTTAGCCCAAACCAAATTTTATCAAATTAAATTGTACCGACTTGAATTAAATTAATTAAACATTACCCAAATTAATTTTATCACCAAATTAAGCATGAGTAGTGATTTAAACCATATTTTATCTTTTATTCCTAAGCATGCATATAGGTGATATAGCAAGATAAAATAAATCACAAACCACTACACGTCGATGTACGAGGGAAATCAAATGGCAAAAACCTCGGACGACCCTAGCCTTAAGTCCACTAAGTAGGGATTTATTATTACAAGACAGGTGACTTACTTCCTCGACTCGATCCTGTCCAAGCCTTGACCCGTACTCTTATAGCTATCTTCGCCTAGTAGATAACCATGAACTCGTCCACGGTCTCGGAATCCACCGATGAGGATTTTGGTCTCCACCAACCCGCACCCGAAGCCTTTCTTCAAGTGGGAACACCGC
Organism: Sambucus nigra; assembly: GCA_949130495.1. NCBI lineage: Eukaryota > Viridiplantae > Streptophyta > Magnoliopsida > Dipsacales > Adoxaceae > Sambucus > Sambucus nigra. The sequence goes on from OX422214.1 coordinate 9,590,002, forward strand.
AACAACAAATCTTCTTCTTTATGGGATATAAAAGAAAACCCAAACAAACTCTTCAAATGGTAGAGTAGAACCCGGTGCCAAACAACTCTCGAAGCACAATGTATATATATGAAATCTTGGAATAAAACTAAGATATGGGTGTATGTGTTTTCAAGAATTAATCATTTTGGAATTAAAACACAAAAGGAACTTTTTCTCTCAAGTATGTTTTGCTCTTTTTCTATTGGAGGGAATGAAAAGTTCTATCAAAAAATGTGTTTCCCGCACTTAGTTATGCAGAAAAAGTAGTTAGAAAACAAGTGGCAAAAGGGAAGTTTTATAAAAAAAACTGTCAGAAAATTGCCTAGATCGTTCGAACGACTTCGTTCGAATGATAATGTCTAACGAGAAAATAGAAGCAAAATGCCAAAAGTCGTCAGAATCTCGTTCGAATGACTTGGGTTTTCGTTCGAACGACTTGGGTTGTCGTTTGAACGACATCCAATCTTATTCGAATGAGATTTCCGAAAACCCCAAAAATTCCTTTTAAGCCCAAAACTTTAATAAAAAAAATTCTAAAATGATTTTCTAAAAATAAAATCCATAAAAATTATTTTAAGAAATGCACCCAAGATAATTTCTAAGCCCCTATATATATATATATATATATAAAGCATTCATACCTTTGGAGACTAGGGAATCCAATAGTTGTTGATGTAGAAACAAGGCACTAAACTTGGCAAGGATGAAGCTTTAAATTCTGGGCCACTATGTCTTCAACAAACTCGTCATATGCTTGGATGGATACACTTTAGACTCTATCCTATGACTCAAATTGTTTTGTCCGAAATTGAGCCAACACTACATAAGTCTCAATTGGAAATTTGTGTCCTTGCAGATTTTTGTATCGCATTTTTAGCAGAGCCTCTTAGAGGCTATGGGCACCAAGTTGATGTTGAGCACTGCCTATCACCCCCAAATGGATGGGTAAATGGAGCGGGTGAATCAAATGTGCGAAGATATGCTACGGATGTGCATTCTTGATTTTTGGTGGAGGTTGGGAGCAGTACCTTTCGTTGGTAGAGTTCGCGTATAACAACTCGTACCAAGTCATATTATCATGTCCCCATTCATGGCATTGTACGAGATACATTATCGCTCATTAACTTGTTGGTTGGAGGTGGGGTACAACAGACTATAGGGGCCGAAGATGATTCGGGACACGTCCTTCAAGATTTAGTTAATTCGAGGGCGTATCCGTATAGCCCAAGATAGGCAAAAGAGCTACGCAGATGTGAATAGGAGACATGTGGAGTTGGATATTGAGGATCAGGTATTAGTGAGGGTATCCCCTATGAAAGGGGTTATGAGATTTGGCAAGAAAGTGAAATTCGCACCAAGGTATGTGGGCCCATTTTCTATCATTGAGAGAGTCGGACCAGTAGCCTACCGTTTGGGTTTGCCAGATCATCTTCAGCGTATCCATGATGTGTTACATGTTGTGTCATTGAAGAAATACAAGACGAGTACAGGGGCATTTTGGCATGTCCCACTCGAGGAGATAGACTTGCAGCTCGATATTTCTTATGAGGAGAGACCAGTAGCTATCTTAGATCGCAGTGAGTGCAAGTTGCGATCTAAAGTTGTACCGCTTGTCCGTGTTCAATGGGGTCATCATATTGCCGACGAGTCCACTTGGGAGTGTGAGGAGGACATACGGGAGCAGTATCCAGAGTTATTTACTGCAGGTACGTACGAATTTTGGGGATAAAATTCCCTTGTAAGGGGGGAAGTATGTAACACCTCGTGATTTCGAGATTTTTATTTTCATTAATTAATTTGGTAATTGGTAATTTACTTGTATCGTAAATTAATGAGAATGAATTAATTAGGTTATTTAAAAGTGAGTATATTTAAAAAAATTAATGAGTGAAAGTTAATTTTAAAACAATTATTATCCGGATGGTGATTTTGAGCACGCGGTTGAGTCCTGTACGATCAAAATAGTCCAAAATGAGTGGTCATATGTATATATTGGGTTTTGGGACTTATTTAGACACATTTGAGCTCCAAATTAAGAGTTTGGGACCTTTTTAGGAGGCCCATAGGCCCAAAAACGGGATTAGAGTTTTTAACCCTAATTGTGTAAGGGTAAGGCAACTTAAAGTCATTTTAGAAGACTAATATTTTGGTTAGCTTAAGAGGAGATCCATTAGAAGAGAATTTGGGGATTTGGGGAGATTGCTTCAAGAACAAGAGGAGATCCTTGAATTCAATCCAACATCCTCATTCAAAGGCTTTGATCTACAAATGGAGGCAAGTGGTTTAATTTGCAATTGTTAATTTGCATTTACCTATTCATATTAAAGGAGGTGGGAATCAATTAATATGTTAGGTTTTGTGTTTATGAGAAATTGGAGATTTCTTTTATTTGGAGTTATAAATCTGTAGAGATGACAATATTTGACTAAATTGATGCCCTAATTTGGTGTAATTGACGGGGTTAGATTGAATATAATAAAAGGATGGAATTAAGATGAATCTGGGGAAGTTTTGATAAAGAAATCAGTACGAAATGGAGGTTTTAAACATTTGAATGGCGGATTGGATTTTACTGGACAGATTAGGGATGAAGATGATAGCAGGGTCATTCGAACGACCTGGTATCTCGTTCAAACGAGAGCCATTATCGTTTGAACGACATGGCTTGTCATTTGAATGACCGGTTAAGTCCTGTCAGATTTTCTCACTCCTCTGATTCAGACCTATATCTGTTCTGAGATACATAGTTCCTGCATTAGCTGATTCTGCAATTTTGGTGATAATCTAGAGTTTAAGTTTGTGAATATTTACCCTTGAATTAATTAAAGGATTTATTAGTTTGAATAATTAAGGTTCACGATTGAGTGATTTGAAACCTTGTTAATTAAGTGGTAGACTTAATTGAATGAAATTAAATAATGGATTGGAAATATTAAAATTTGGGCCGAGAGAGAGAGTCCAGGTATAATTGGTAGGGTGACACCAAAATATTGAAAATTAATTACTGCATAATTAATTGAAATGAAGTCGGACCATAGACTTGCATGTTTTAGGCTTGTGTGTGGACATAGTACACCGGTAGCCTAGATTTCTATATATATACGGTGATGTGTAGTGTATATATATATATATATATATATATATAAGATTTATAAAAATTTATGTGAATAATATTTTTAGTGAAGCATACCAATATTAATGCTATCTTAGGAGGTTGCGCGATGTGGGTAAGTCCCCTGGATAGCGAATGCAGGGTGAGTATAATCCTCAGGTCATAGAGTTTGTTTATAGGGGTGGGCCATTATGATATGGAACAGACACTTTCGGGGGGAACTATGGTCGCCTCCTACGCGTTGTGTGATAGCATTAATATCCGACATGCGTGTGAACGTTGAGATATAATACATATATATAGTGCAAAATTATATATGGATATATATATACACATGGTGTGAAATGTATAAATGATATAGCTTGTGAAACGGTTATATGGTATTGAATGAGAATTGATTTAAATAAGTTAATGTGAATGATAACTTAAAATGTGTATGCTAAACTCACTCGGGATAGATTAGTGGGGGAAGTGGTATAATATATGTGACAAGGCTAGTTGCGGGGTGGTGAACTAGGTGGGTCATGTATAGTACGTTAGGCACGCACATTAGTAGAGAGGTGAGGTGTCCAAAAAAAATTTAGATTCCGTGTCGTGCCGTGTCGTGTCGCGCTTTATTTGAGTTGTGTTCATATTACGTGAAAAATATTTGATTCCATATAGTGCCTTTTTTTATTTAAATCGTGTTTGTTTCATGTTGAATTGAATTGTTATCGTATCTTTTATAAGATTATCAACACTATTTTTTATTTAAAGAGCACAAAATTCCTGGTTGTCTAACTGATACTAAAAAATAGATTTTAAATAATAAATTTTTACTTTTAATATTCTTTTAGTCATTATGATAAAACGAAACAGTTGGATATTTCCCTCTAAACATAGGGACCAAACTATGATTACTATAAATTGAGAGTCGAAAGTGAATTGAATATAAAAAGTAAAGAACACTCAAATGTCTACATCAAAAAGACTTGAATAAAACAACTACTTAAATTCCACAATGTCGAGGGAGAGATTCCGAGTAGAGAGAGAGAGAGAGAGAGAGAGAGAGAGAGAGAGAGAGAGAGAGAGAGAGAGAGAGAGAGAGAGAGAGGGGGAATATCTTTTAACTGTATAATTTGGATTAGGTTTTTGTCAAGGATGTAGCCCATGATGGAGCCTTTTGCGAATGTATTTTGATGAGAAATACTTAGCATGTGACATCTGGGTCATGAACTTTAAATGATACGGTTGGTATTAATAATGAAATATGAGATATAGAGTTTACATAAATATGTAACATCTGGGTCATGAACTTTAAAAGAAGACTTGCGGGTCCAATAATGGAGATGACTTCTTTAAGTCACCTGTTCGAAGAAATTTTGTAAGACGTACGTCGACCGTAGATGGTCTTTCGAAATTAAAATAAACTCTGAATTTAAACTTAATATTGAATACAAAGTGCGCTATAAAAGTTAATGTTTAATAAATTAATAATTTTATTAATTTATTAATTTTTTGGAATCAAAATTATTTCGTAGTAGATAATTAATATTTTTATTATTTAATAACTAAGACATTTTCATCAATTATATCTTAATTATTAATAATTAGAATGAAATTTAGAGTAGTATATGTGTCTGTAAATTTGTGGATTATTCGATCGTTGCGCCCTACCAATTTGTTCGGTCTATACTTTGACACTTTTTATTACATAGGTTTGACCTTCGTTATGAATTGTTCCATCCATTCCAAAGTTGAAGCATTACTTGACCATTTCCTTCCCATAAAAAAGTTATATAATACATACATACATACATACATACATACATACATACATACATACATACATACATATATACATACATACATACATACATACTTACGTATGTACATGCATACAAGATACATACATGTATACATAAATAAATAATTATAATATACATTTATGCATATAAACAAATAAATAATAGATAAATATATACATGCACAAGTGGAAATCTGTGCGATGCACGGGGCACTGTAACCCATATTAATTACCAAAACATAGTATTACTAATGAAGTTATCATTGATTTAAAAATTACTTTGATTAACTGAAAAGATATAAATAATAGTTTTTCCTTTAAATTTCATTAATTATAAGAATTTATCGTAAGTAACAGTATGAAAATCCAACTAAATGTAACAGTTTACAGAAGAAAAAAATTAATAAAATAATAATAAGTCTTCTTTTAAAAATACTAAAATACGTCACTTTGTTGAATTATTAATTATAATGGTAGGTTGCTTTATTAACATTTTTAAAAGGGGCATTGGATAATAAATCCCTTAAAAGTATATTTATATATGATTAGTCAAAAAGATAATCTTCTTGTTATTTTAAATTCATATATTTTTTAATTAATTAACGATAAGTACAAACGATATAACTACACTTATTAGTGTAGATATAATTATACTTATTAATGGAGATACAATTACAATTGCAACTCTATCTAGATTAATAAGCGTAATTATGTTTACATTAATAAGTGTAATTCTATCTATATTCATGCGTCTATATTAATAATTATAACACAAGTGGACTTATCGAAAAAATCATTTTTAGATTGTTCTTGTCGTTAATTTTTAAAGAGTCTAAGCATGTATCACCGTGTTTCTCTTTTTAAAAATGACAACTAATTAAAATTGAAAAAAATGAATTACATATCTAATAAAATGGACTTGCAGATAATAAGAGGTTGTCAAACATAATTTTACGTCATACCACTTGATCAAACGACAATATAAAAAGTTAACGGGCAAGACCAAAATTACACCCTTTGCTTACTACCTCTTTCTTATCATATTAAATGGTATAAATTTTCATGTCCCATAGCATTAAAACACCATTAGCTTTCTAGCAATTCAATATCTAACCTTGAACATTTGAAAATCATGTGCACTTGTATTATTGCTTGTAGTTGGAATGTTCTATTAATGAAAATAGAATTTTTAAAGTGAAAAATTAACAAAACAAAAAAAATAGTTATTAATAGAAAATTTTAAAGGCCACCTTCTTTAGATACCCCCTTTGTAAATGCATAAATTCTTTTGTAGCTGTGGATTTTTTTTATTAAAACCCTACCAAATGAGGATGAAGTTTTTTATTAATTCGGAATATATGATAAATAAAATTGAAAAGGGCACACATCACCACTGAATCTTCTGTTATCTTTTGTTATTTCCTTTAGCATTGCCGTGAGATTTTCATGTTCTATTTTCTCCTTTTCCTCCCATAGTTATGTCAACAAAAATAATTGAGAATAGTTTTAAAAAATAAATAAACGAGAGAATACTCATTAAGTCCCATATTATTATGCATGGTTTGAAAATGAAACATTTTAAGACAAAGTTACTTTTCAAATATATTTTTCTAATTAATTTATACCTTTAAATTCATGACATAAAATTAAATCATTTATCTATCCTGAGTATCATCTATACTGGTAACATTCTAATCTCGCCTAAATTTATATAGTATTTTCTAAATCGTGAAAATTAATTTGGAACGTATAGTAAAATACAATTATAAATTTGGGACAAAGGTAGTGCATGCTTATATAAATGTTCTAAATAAACATTTTTTTAGTTTTTATTCATCTTAAATTAAACTGTGGATGTTTTTTTTATAGAGCAGCTAAAGTTATGATTACACATGCATTAAATAAATTGAATCATTAATATAAATTATTGATATAAATAAAATAATACTTAAAAAAATAACTTGGCCGAAAGCTATGACAAAAGTAATGCACAACACAATCTAAGTTTTTGCAAACTCCTAAATTGTGAGTGACATTGCAACATTAGTGATGATTATTAAAAATTAATGCACAATCAATACTTTTGAAAGGATCTCATTGTATCAGGTTTAACATATATTAGAGGACTTGGATTTTCCCGTGTTCTATTATAAAATATATTCCATTTAGTGGGGTTAGCAGCATGCATTGTGGCCCCAAATATGGAGGTTGCCTCATTTTCTGAAGATATTAAAATAAAAGAAAAACACATGCAAAAAACTTTAAAAGAATGTCTTAATACAAATATATATATTTACAAAGGTAGTGAGGGGGAGAGGGAGAATGAAGGAGGATACATAAAAGACGGTCTAAATATATTTTTCTTCATAGACCCACTTCCTCTATAGGGATAGGGAGAAGGTGGGGCGGAGAGAGATTTCGTGGTGGCAGAATGTAGTTTTTTAATAAAACAAAATTCAAAATTATAAGGAAATCAGATGCATATATATATATATATATATATATATATATATTATAAGATATGTTTGTAAACATGTATTTATTATGATATTGCATGTATAATATGTAATAAAACTTTATACATACATAATTTGATAGTAAAATTAATTAATACATATATATATATGATTTATAAATATTTGTGTGAATAATATTTATAGTGAAGCATACCAATATTAATGCTATCTTAGGAGGTTGCGCGATGTGGGTGAGTGCCCTCGCTAGCGAATGCAGGGTGAGTATAATCCCCACATCATAGCGTTTGTTTATAGGGGTGGGCCATTATGGTATGGAACAGACACTTTTGGGAGGAACTATGGCCGCCTCCTATGCGTTGGGTGATAGTATTTATATCCGACATGCGTGTGAATGTTGATATATATATATATATATATATATATATATATATATATATATATATATATATGGGATATTCTCAGGTGCGGACTAAACCGTGCGAACCCGGTGCGGACTTTGTCCTCTTCCTCAAATGGTCCCCTCGTGGTCCCTAAAGACATTTTGTTATTTTCCTTATATGGTCCCCCTCTTATCTTATATTAAAACCTTAGTTTAAGACTATATATTTAAAAGATTTATAGTTTAGAATCAAATTAGTATCAAGATCATAAAGAGTTTAGAAACTCACCAAATTTCGACCAAAACCCAAATTCTGGTATCAGAGCCATAAGAAGCTCCTTTTAGACTTATAGTAAAAAGACTTTGATGCCCTTGGGATTTATCCCTCGCATTTACAAAGATATTTTTGGAACCAACCCAGACTACCATCCCATACCCATAACTGATTTAGACCCAGTAGGTTGTTTAACCTCTCACATAGACGACTATTCTCATACTGAACACATCCCAGCCAAACACGCAGATAGTAGACAAGTTACTGCTAGTGCTATTAATAGCATAATAGACCAAAATAAGTGTATAATCCTTATATTAAGACAATTAATAAAAGACCCTCAAACCTTAGAAACAGAGGTAAAAAAATATCTCTAAAAGATTATTAGAAATAGATAATCAATTCCCAATAGACCTAGTACATGTTTTACAAGAAAAATATATTAAGACTAATAATATAAAAGTCCTTAACAAAGACATTTTGGAAATTAAAAATTTAATTAAAAATCAAGACAGTGAGTTAATTAAACTTACCAAAGAACACGCTAAGCTCATCCCTAGATTAGATAGTTATCTTTCTAATGGAGATAGTTAGATCAGATTGGAATGAGGTACCAAGAGACCTCTCTATTCAAACTTTAGCAGACTTTTATCAAAGAATTTTAGAAAAGATAAATGATGATAGATTTTATTATAATATAAATGAAAATGAGATTGCCAACACTGATAAAGCAACTAGATTCATATTAGAAAGACTAAATATAATTTCTACATCCATAGCAGCTACCCAAGACTATAACAATAGCTTTGTTAAAGACTTGCATTTAGATTTAAAAGCTAAGACAGAAGGATTAACCACCTTCTACACATACTTTGTTAAATTCCAACAAAATTTAGCAAATTATCTTAATAATATGGAAAGAAATAACCCATCCAAGATGGATAGTATTATTAATGAACATAGACTAGACATGGCCCAAGTAGAAGAAAAATATGAAGAAATTATAAGAGGAATTAAGGCTGTATATAACAAGCCTTCCCAAGTAGAAATAGACTCTCCTTTTATTCAAACTCACTTAGATAAAATTAAAAAGACAGTAGAATCTATAGAAATTAGATCTATGCAACAACAATAAAAGGATAATGAAGTAAAAGACTACATTACAAATGTTGCAAAATTCCTAGTTAATTCTCTAGCTAGACATAGTGAAGAAATTTCGGAGAAGACAAGAAAAAAGAATAAGAATTTTAAAGAAGAAATCCTTAGTCAGATAAAAGGATAAAAAAATTATTCAGACTTTTTAGAAAGAACTGAAAAAAGACTTGAGCAAAAATAGGTAACCACCTGTAAATTTAGAGAACCCCCTCCTATAGAAACTATAGAAAAAAGACCATAAGTAGAAGAGTCATAAATAATGGATTAGACAAAACTAGTAAGATAGCTAGCTCTATCCCAAACATTGGACAGAGCAATCATATGCTCCAAAGACTTAAGGACACGTCCTCCAATGTTAGAACATGGTGGAAAGAGAGAAATTTCACCAATCCTCTCCAATGGAAAGAATGTGGTGAAGTTTACTGGAAGATTGTTGAAGATTCCATTCATAATGGACAACTTCTAGCCGTTAGATATATAGACTTGTTTAAAGAAGGTGCCACTCCTAAGACTCCTAATTATAACATGACCTACCATTGTAGAAATCATGTTCTAGATAAATCTTATACTGAGCTCCAAGTATTTGACTCAGAATGGCTTAGATCTAGAGGAACTGATAGGAAGTTCCAATTCCTAACCTTTGGAGTCCTTCAAGCAAGAATCCAAGGATTACATAGACCTCAGAATAATATCAACATATTATGTTGTTTAGTAGATAAAAGATGGAAAGATTTTGAGAAAGGCCTTATTGGGATAGCCCAATTAGAAATGTCAGACAACATAGGATACTTTAATGTCATTACGACATTTATAGTAACCGTAAACAGAGCCAAACATTTTCTGTTAATCTTATATGATAGTGGTTATCAAGATTATATTTCCCAGACGCTAATATAAATATAGAATTCCAAAGATACGTGAAGTTCTCCCAATTTCCTTATGAAGGAATGCAATCGGGAATTCCTAGCGGTAGACTTAATGAAGAAATTTTAGTTAGAACCAATATTTCAGAATATAATCATACTTACAGTATTAGGAATACTGGACCTATGAAAGAAAAAGCTAAGACCCTTTGGCAATTGCCAGAATTCCAAGAAACTAAGACTATACAGAATAAACCTTTGTTTATTAATCAAGACGATGTCACTGGAAATGTTACAATTCAATTTGGTCCTTCTAAGATTATCAATAAGAATATCCAGACAGAAGAAATTAGATGTAGGAATATAGGAGAAGCCATAATCAATGATCATTCAGAAGGAGAATGTAGTAGTAAGACTAGTGCTAGTTTACTAAGACAAACCCCGGCAATTAGACCTAGAAGATCATTTGAACAACAAGACTTAGTTAGAGAAAAAGCTAGCATCCAAAACATTGGACATAAACCCTCAGAATTAGACATGAAGAAATTTAAAAATTACCTTAAGAAAAGTCATTCTATTAGATTTCAAGGAAGAGAAAGATTTAATATGATAGCCCAAGACCGCATATGAAAGTTAAAAGAATTTAAGAATACAAAGGAACTTCTTAGAAAGTTAAGACTAATAGAAGAAGTATAAGAAAGACTAATGCCAGCTACACAAGTAGAACCTAATAAGAAAGAAATAAGAAGTAGTAGTAGACTAGAAGATGCTCCTAGACTTTTTAGTAAACCAATAGGAATAAATATTCCTATATACTCAAGCACTGTAGTAAAGACCAAACCTGATTATATTAAAGACTTTCCAACTAGTGATAAGAGTTTTACTCCCATTAAGACCATGGCAAGCCAAGCCATAAATCCAGTAGGGATATACCTTAACTTCGATAATGTCCAAGATAGAAAGAAGGACTTGGATGAATGGCGTAATCAGATGAACATGTGTTTTGCATCTAATGAACAATGGGATGCAATTTCATGTAAAAAATACGCTGAGAAATACATTAGAGGTATTGCAAAAGACTGTTTAGATATTCTAAGAAAAGCTACAGACGAAGAATCCTTAGCTAAGATTGAGAAAATGAAAGAGAACCTAGAAGAAAGATCAATTGAAGAATACATTCAATTGTTCACATCAGAATTCATTGGGGATGGACATTTAACTCAAATCAATGAACAAGACCTCGCAAAAACTAAGTTACCCCTCCTTAGCATTTGCATATTAGATAAGATAAATCAATATAACAATAATTATGAGCAGCTATATTACCAAATTAAAGAATTTGGAGAGTCCTTAAAAGATGAATACTTTAGAAAGATACCTACCATCGGACAAATCCTAATTAATTAATATAGGAATTGGCCAGGAGTAGATGGAGTTATGAATAACTCCCTTGGTGAAAGAATTAATTTCGCCAAAGACTATATCATATCTAAGAGACGTGATATAACTCAAGAAAAGTTTATAGAAGAAACTTTCAAGCAGATCCCTCCAATCAAAGAAGAAAAAGATATCGCTCCAATCCAATGGGGATGTGGTACTGAATCTAAGAAATTCAAAAAGAAATTAGAATGGAAACATAAGAAGTTTAAGACTAGACCTTTAGGATTTCAAAATAAGTATAAATTTAGACCATCTACTACCTTTAGAGAAAAAAAATACTAACACTAAGAAAAATAAATTTAACCAAAGAATATATTTTAAGAAGAACACTAGTAAATATAAGAAAGTTCCTAACTATAGGAAAGAAAAAGATGTAGCTCAATCTAAGACTACCCTCAAAGAATGTTGGACTTGCAGCAAAGAAGGACACTTTGCTAAAGACTTCCCTAATAAGAAAGATAAAGAAGGTATTAAGATTATTAATATAATGTTAGACTATGTAGATCAAGAAGAGTTAGATATCCAATATGCTATAGAAATATCAGATATAGAAGATGATGATAATACTAGTATCTATAGTGCATATAAAGACAATGAATCAAAAGACTATAGTGATACTAATGAGTATGAAGACTCTCAGGATAATCTAGACTTGCATATGATGCAGACTAATCAAGACAATTTAGATAATGAATATATAGACTTTGAAGAAGCTTGGTATAAGTGTGTATTAAGCCCCTTTTTAAAGAAAAGATGGACAGTTAGTAATCCAGAGTTACTAACCTATATACCTAGATGTTACTTTGATGAAAGACATTATTGCACATTTGAAATGAAATGTAGCAAGAAAGACTTTATATGCATAGAATGCTTTGAGACTATACAAACAGAATTATTTATGGTTTGTATTATTTGTCAATTACACTACCATGAAGCCTGTTGGATTTAATAACCCGCACTTTCATGGCAAATTAAATTTAATAATTAGGTGCAAATTGGGAATTTAAGAAAATATCGTGAATAGTAATTTTTGAGGTTTTCAAGGATTTAATGATTTTTTATGGGTGTAATATTTACTTTTGGGATTAAGTAAGTTGGTTGGAGTATTTTAATTATATGTCGCGGTTGAGTAAAGCGACAAAAGGAAAGATTTTAAATGGGAAAACCCGCATTGAGAGATATTGGGTTAAATAGTGGGCTGCGATCAAGTACCTCAGATGGAGATTTTGAGTGTGTGGTTTGTCTTGGAATGGCCGAGATAGTCAGAATAGTATATCCGATAGTCAAAATTGAGTTTCCAAAATTTTTGGGCTATTAGGAACTCGTAATTGAGTAAACGACTCCTTTTTGGGTTTAAAGGGATAAACCCTCATTTCTCCCTATATAAGGCATGGTAGGGGGAAAGAAAAGAAATAAAAGAGAGAAAGAAAGAGGGTAAGAGAGAGAGGATGAAAGGGAGAAGAAAAAGGGAGATTCCGGCCAACCTCCGCGGGATTCGACTCGAGGTCGTCGGATTTTATCCACGAGGCAAGTGTTTACTTGTTTTATTTTATTTTTGAGCATAAATATCATATCATAATTGGTAATAACAAACCCTAAATATTTTGGGTTGGGTTTTTCGTGGATCAAACGGATTTTTCTCGAAAGTTTAATGGGTAAATCCCGAAAAATATCAAATTGGAGAAACTTAGGAATTACTTGAATTTAGTTGTTGATTCTTGGTTCTAGGATTATTAGAACCTATTTACTTTATGTATATATAGTTAGGTGTAGTTATATGCTGGTGGGAGAAGAGATAAAAAGCTTGGAGGTGTATTAATGGGGGATTGGGATTTTTGGAGAAAATGGTGAATAGTGACCAGCGTCACTTCCGAATCCATTTGGCTAGGAAGCGCATCGGCTCTTGGTCAAAAAATAAAAATTGTAGATCTTTTCGATATGGTCGCGTGGGCACCGATCACATATTTTTTTTGATTTTTTTTTGGATTTATAGTGATTTTTCTACGGAAGGCTATCCGAGATCGAAATCGTTATTTAGAAATCAAATTTAACATTGGGAGAAAAGAAATTTATGTGTTAGTTAGAAATCAGTGTTAGGATGACTATAGAGTTGTTTGTTGAGATTGGAAACCATACAAATGGATGTTGAGTTGATATTTGGGTATTGTGAAGACTGAAAAGTCTCCCAAATAGTGCCCCTCGAACAGGCCGAATCGACTCTGGTCTAGGCAGAATCGATTTTCCTAAGGGGATTTGTAAGGCTGTCTTGGGCCGAATCGATTTAGATTCAGATCGAATAGACTCTCCATTAAGGACCTGTTTGCAGAACACTTTCTGAATCGATTCATATTGGGGGCCGAATCGATTTGCCCACCCGAATCGATTCGCAATTAAGGCGAATCGATTCGCTTTGGTCAGATTCGTCAGTTTTCTTCCCTTAAGAGTATGGGGAGTTAAATTACAATTTGGGGTTTTATATGGGGGATCCTAGTTATGATATCAGGACTCCTAAATGATGGTTTTGAGGGTAAGTAAACCTTTAGATGAAAGAGAAGACCTTGGATTGGTGTAGGGCGTAATTCGGGGAACAAACTTAGTAAATCATAGGACGCAATTTCTAGGGATTTATATCTTTGGGATTAGATGTGTGTAAATCCTTAAACGCGAATAACATACAAGTTAATTCTCAAGTGAGGGAATACCTTTGGGTTTAGTATCATGAGTGTGTGATTACTTAAATGCTATTATTAGTATGAATGGGTACATTCGGGCTTATGTACAAGTCCTTAAATAGTGATTAAGGTATGAGTAATATTTAAGAGATAGAATACTTAAATATTCTTATGTGATTGGCAATTATGGCCATTTATATATATTCGAGGAGAAATATATAGTATATATATACGATGTAATTAAAGTATATATTATCTGATACGAATACATATGTATCTGTGTGTGATTGGTATATGTGTATTTTAGAGGCTGGTTTCCACGAGATTTCATTTGGTAGAGGGTTGGAGCAGCCATAGTATATATTTTCTCTAGTGCGATCCAGGGAGGTTGCGTGATGTGGGTGAATCCCCTGGCTCGGGGAGAAGGGAGAGTATAGTCCCCAGGTCATTATCGTCCCAAGTTCGAGTGAGATGTGTGTAACTCCACTTGCAAGGGGAACATGATCGCCTCCACCGTTGTGTAATTGTTTACCATGTCCATTGATGGAGTCTGGCTTGGTACCATGGTATAGTGAGTAAACCCAGATTTTGGATCGGCACTATGAGACTGCATCCTCGAGTAATAGCTCGTTGGGATGGTTATTGTACTTATGTGATAGTACACTACTTGTGTATGAGAACAAGATATTATATCTCTATGAGACTAAAGAGATAAAATGAATATGAAATGATAAAGAATTGAATTCTCATTCCGAGAGAGATATCCAGAAATATAACATGATACGTATATAAAAGCGAGTACGAAAGTTAAAGATATGTATGATAATGAATATAATTCTATGTGTGTGTGTATATATATATATATATATATATATATATATCTTTCGTGTACTGAGGGTCTAATGGATCTCGACGTTCGACCTTGCCAAGTAGTAGTGTATCGGGGGGGTCCTTGTTTGGATTTCGCTTTGCGAGACACCCCACACACAAATATGGCATAATGTTGAGACTAGGGAGAAGTTGAGCCCTTAGTACTTGGGTTGTTTAGGATTTCTGAAGTTGGGGGTGATGGAGTAGTTGGGCAGCATAGCTTGACTAGGATGTTTAGAGGGATGCGCTTGGTCTGCACTGTTAGAAGAGAGGTGAGGGGTATCTCAAGGGAGTGCGATACCAATTTAAATATGAGATAAAACATATTTTAAAAATAAAGCTTTTATGCACTTGCTAAATATTTTTACAACTCGGGATCTGACCCATTTCAATATTTTATCCCTCTCTTGCTATATATATATATATGTATATATATATATATATATATATATATATATATATATATATATATATATATATATATATATATATATATATATATATATAGGTGTCCAGACACAGGGACGCCTGGATGACGCTTCCTTCGAGTCAGACGTGTGCTGCGGCGGTAGTGGATGCATGCATGTTTTCGATAGACACTTTTATCCTTGTAATCTAGATAGGAGGTATTGTATAAACATTCGGGCTAATAACCCAATTGCATTTATTT
The DNA here is from genome assembly GCA_949130495.1 of Sambucus nigra. Classification (NCBI taxonomy): domain Eukaryota; kingdom Viridiplantae; phylum Streptophyta; class Magnoliopsida; order Dipsacales; family Adoxaceae; genus Sambucus; species Sambucus nigra. The sequence goes on from OX422214.1 coordinate 9,605,721, forward strand.
ATTCTTTTACCACCTTTTAGTGCGGCATTCGATTTGGTTGTATCATATTTGAGCCAAGTGTTCGGTTATTTTATCTTGTTCCAGTTCCATTTATATAAACTGTGTGAATGTTTGTATTGTGTAGTTGTTTGAAAAGAGTAGTTAAGTAAAAAATTTGATGCTAGCCTAATAGGTTATTAGTAATAAAATTGGTTTTTCGACGGTGATGCTGAGAATGATCCATATGAGACTCCTGTTTTAATTTGATATAGGAGTGATCGCCCAATATTTTATTAGGCAGGTTGTCACAAATGGTATCAGAGCATCAAGTTCTAGTGTCCTTAGGAATCTGTGCTGACGTACTATGCTTTCAGCATTGCTCTTAATTGTTGTAGAGCCTTATGATTAGGATTATTGAATTCCTCTTGTGAGATTTCATTCTCCTACCATATTATAAGATTATAGTAATCTTTTGCATGCTCGTTCGGGATTCATGTACTGATCGAGGAAGGGGGCAGGAGGTGGAGCTTAGTTGAAGCTAGAGACTAGTAACGTAGTAGAGGTCATTCTCCTTGTGGCATTTTCTAATAATTATGGCAACGACTACTAAAGAATAGTAGTTATGAGTACCCCAGTACCGCTATAGTAGAAAGTGGTACTAAAGTTGAATTACCTAGTGAAGCTAAGGGTTCGAAAGGGATCTTACGGATAGTTTTAACCGTGAGTCCCCATGATTTAGCAGGAATGAGAAGAATGCAGTTTTAAATTATTCACAGTGAATAAAGAGATTTATGGATAAGCGAATTTTGTACAGAGATGGGGAAAGCACAATGAAGAGAGAGTCCTTCAAGGGAAAGATAGGATCACTAGAGGAGTTTTGCTAACACTTATGAAAGGTAGAACTACACGTTCTGATCTTGCCCGGTAGGAGTTAAACGAAAAGAATAGGGTGCCAAGGCGGGGCATCAATTAATGTAGTTCTGGCTCAGTAAGGGCAAGTATATCATGTCCGGGAACTAGTTGGAGTATCTAGGGAGATTGGCGAAGTTATTATGAGTTTTACCTCAAATGAAGGAGGTATATTCAGTGTGACAAGATTGAGTAACAGTATTTTATTAGCCCTAGACTCGTGTGTGATTCGAGTTTATTTGTAGTATCGATAACATTATATAGTATATGTTTATGTGTTTTTCCGTAATAGCGGAGATCTATTTTCTTCCATTTGTTGTGAAGAGCGGGTGTTAGTATATTAAGTTTATATCAGACTTGTATTGCTCATTTTGTGTGTGTTATACAAGTATGGTGTTATTTTGACTATATTATGATATTCGTTATTCGGAGAGATAACAAGCTAATGATGGAAAGACTATCGTGTCCGTGGTTCCAGGGTGGAACAGGTTGTTCTTACAATATCTCACCTGGATACAGGTTGATTTCGCCGTTATTATGTGTATAGTTGGAACTTCAGTGAGTAGATGTTTCATTATCATGAATCGAGTGCGTGGCGACCTTATAGGTGTGATTTAAGGTCATTATTGTTGAGCTATGAGTTTAAGCTCATTATTGTTTGCGCAAGGACTTAGTGTTAGTGCAAGCGCTTGATGTTATGGCTCCTAGGCAAAAATAGGAGTTCAGACCACATTTTGTGGAAAGAAGGGCTAGGGTTATCCCAGTTGCATAATTGAAGTTAACGGACCTCCACGCATGAACCTTAACGACGTCGAGAGTGGAGAGATGATATAGGATATGAGGATGTTGGTTTTGTCGATAAGTCTTATAGTATGGAGGAAACACTATAGACTGAGGGTTGTATGATGATGATATGATTATGGAAAAATAAGTGCTATGGAGAAGCATTTAAGGGGTCATCTCACCGCAAGCAAGTGGGTGAAGCAGGATTAGAGATTTTTATTTGAGTCGTATAGCCAGGCCTTAATGAAAAGGAGAATTTTGGAGGAGGTATGTTTTGGGTATGATGTTTGTAACGCTTTTGCAGAAAGTTGGCTCCTCGATTAGTTAGACTTTCTTTTTTGCCTAGGTGGAAGGATAGAATAGTATAAAGCGTTAATAGAATTATCAACGGAACACTTAGGACGTCCCACCGGTGTGCCTTAGGCCGATATACCTCAATGACCGATGACGCGAGGGAGTAGTGTAACGGGAGGGTTCCTTGTTTGGATTTTGCTTTGCGAGACGTCCCACGCATGAAACCAAGCAAATGTCAGAAGTTGAGAGAGGCCTTGGGCACTAGGGATATACTTAAGATTATACTCGTTTCGCGTAGGTAGGGCAATGCATAGACCGCAGCAGTATTAGGATGTAAGTTCAATAGAGTTTGTAGCGTCGATATTGGAAGATTTTAGGAAGTAAACCACGAGAAGATTAGTTGGTTAACCTTGAGAAGAATGGGATTTTGCGGGTTAGGAAGACCCATGTATGAGTATTACGTCGAGGAAGTAAGGCCCATTGTTTAGAGAGAGTGTTACGTGTCGAACGTTCACAATCGATGTCCAGATGTGCATGGGTTAAAAAGGGTGTATGGGCACCTTTATAAGTTAGTTTTATATATCGCTTGAGATGGAAAGGAATGTAGTATAGTATAGTATAGTATAAACCTTGTTAGAGGTGAGTGCTGATTGAGAATACGGTTAAGAGCTATGGGGTAGTACCATTCCACGTTGAGGCTTTAGGGTGTGGAGTGGTTCACGATCCTAGGTTAGTGTTGGTTGTATTTGAATTTCGAGGACGAAATTCCATTGTAAAGGGGGAGTATGTAATAACCCGCACTTTTATGGCAAATTAAATTTAATAATTAGGTGCAAATTGGGAATTTAAGAAATTATCGTGAATAGTAATTTTTGAGGTTTTCAAGGATTTAATGATTTTTGATGGGTGTAATATTTACTTTTGGGATTAAGTAAGTAAGTTGGAGTATTTTAATTATATGCCGCGGTTGAGTAAAGCGACAAAAGGTAAGATTTTAAATGGGAAAATCCGCATTGAGAGATATTGGGTTAAATAGTGGGTTGCGGTCAAGTACCTCGGATGGAGATTTCGAGTGTACGGTTGGTCTCAGAATGGACGAGATAGTCAGAATAGTATATCCAATAGTCGAAATTGAGTTTCGGGAATTTTTGGGCTATTAGGAACTCGTAATTGAGTAAACGAGTCATTTTTGGGTTTAAAGGGATAAACCCTCATTTCTCCCTATATAAGGCATGGTAGGGGAAATAAAAGAGAGAAAAGAAAGAGGGAAAGAGAGAGAGGAAGAAAGGGAGAAGAAAAAGGGAGATTTCGGCCAACCTCCGCGGGATTCGACTCGAGGTTGTCGGATTTTATCCAGAGGCAAGTGTTTACTTGCTTTATTTTATTTTTGAGCATAAATATCATATCATAATTGGTAATAACAAACCCTAAAGATTTTGGGTTGGGTTTTTCGTGGATCAAACGGATTTTTCTCGAAAGTTTAATGGGTAAACCCCGAAAAAATACCAAATTGGAGAAACTTAGGAATTACTTGAATTTAGTTGTTGATTCTTGGTTCTAGGATGATTAGAACCTATTTACTTTGTGTATATATAGTTAGGTGTAGTTATATGTTGGTGGGAGAAGAGATAAAAAGCTTGGAGGTGTATTAATGGAGGATTAGGATTTTTGGAGAAGATGGTGAATAGTGACCAGCGTAACTTTCGAATCGATTCGGCTAGGAAGCGAATAGATTTGGCTCTTGGTCAAAAAATGAAAATTATAGATCTTTTCGATACTGTCGCGTGGGCGCTGATCGCGTATTTTTATGATTTTTTTTGGATATATAATGATTTTTCTACAGAAGGCTATTCGAGATCGAAATCGTTATTTAGAAATCAAATTTGACATTGGGAGAAAAGAAATTTATGTGTTAGTTAGAAATCAGTGTTAGGATGACTATAGAGTTGTTGGTTGAGATTATGAACCATACAAATGGAGGTTGAGTTGATATTTGGGTATTGTGGAGACTGAAAAGTTGCCCAAACAGTGCCCCTCGAATAGGACGAATCGATTCGGGTCTAGGCCGAATCGATTCGCCTAAGGGGATCTGTAAAGATGTCTTGGGCCGAATCGATTCGGATTTAGACCGAATTGATTCGCCATAAAGGACCTGTTGGCAGAATACTTTATGATTTTTTTCGGATTGGGGGCTGAATTGATTCGCCCACCCGAATCGATTCGCAATTAAGACGAATCGATTCGATTTGGTCAGATTCGTCAGTTTTCTTCCCTTAAGAGTATGGGGAGTTAAATTACAATTTGGGGTTTTATATGGGGGATCCTAGTTATGATATCGGGACTCCTAAATGATGGTTTTGAGGGTAAGTAATCCTTTAGAAGAAAGAGAAGACCTTGGATTGGTGTAGGGCGTAATCCGGGGAATGGACCTAGTAAAATCATAGGACGCAATTTCTAGGGATTTATATATTTGGGATTAGATTGTGTAAATCCTTAAACATGAATAAGGTACAAGTTAATTCTCAAGTGAGGGAATACCTTTGGGTTTAGTATCATGAGTGTGTGATTACTTAAATGCTATTATTAGTATGAATGGGTACATTCGGGCTTATGTACGAGTCCTTAAATAGTGATTAAGGTGTGAGTAATATTTAAGAGAGAGAATACTTAAATATTCTGTTGTGATTGGCAATTATGGCCATTTATATATATTCGAGGAGCAATATATAGTATATATACACGATGTAATTAAAGTATATATTATATGATATGAATACATATGTATCTGTGTGTGATTGGTATATGTGTATTTTAGAGGCTGGTTTCCACGGGCTTTCCTTTGGTATAGGGTTGGAACAGCCAGAGTATATATTTTCTCTAGTGCAATCCAGGGAGGTTGCACGATGTGGGTGAATCCCCTAGCTTGAGGAGCAGGGAGAGTATAGTCCCCAGGTCATTATCGTCCCGAGTTCGAGTGAGATGTGTGTAACTCCACTTGCAGGGGGAACATGACCGCCTCCACCGTTGTGTAATTGTTTACCATGTCCATTGATGGAGTCTGTCTTGGTACCATGGTATAGTGAGTAAACCCGGATTTTGGATCAGCACTATGAGACTGCATCCTCGGGTTATAGCTCGTTTGGATGGTTATTGTACTTATGTGATAGTACATTACTTGTGTGTGGGAACAAGATATTATATATGTATGAGAGTAAAGAGATAAAATGAATATGAAACGATAAAGAAATGAATTTTCATTCCGGGAGATATATCCGAAAGTGTAACATGATATGTATATAAAAGCGAGTATGAAATTAAAGACGTGCATGATAATGAGTATAATTCTATGTGTGTGTGTGTGTGTGTGTGTGTATATATATATATATATATATATCTTTCGTGTACTGAGGGTCTAATGGATCTCGACGTTCGACCTTGCCAAGTAGTAGTGTATCGGGGGTTCCTTGTTTAGATTTCGCTTTGCGAGACATCCCACGCACGAATATGGCAAAATGTTGAGACTAGGGAGAAGTTGAGCCCTTAGTACTTGGGTTGTTTAGGATTTCTAAAGTTGGGAGTGATGGAGTAGTTAGGCAGCATAGCTTGACTAGGATTTTTAGAGGGATGCGCTAGGTGTGCACTGTTAGAAGAGAGGTGAGGGGTATCGCATGGGAGTACGATCCCAATTTAAATATGAGATAAAGCATATTTTAAAAATAAAGCATTTATGCACTTGCTAAATATTTTTACAACTCGGGCTCTGACCCATTTCTATATTTTTTTCCCTCTCATGCTATATATATATATATATATATATATATATATATATATATATATATATATATATATATATGCAGGTTTTTGATATGTGCTGCAGTAGCTGTGGATGCATGCAGGTTTTTGATAGATGCTTCTATCCTTATAATCTAGATAGGAGGTATTGTATAAACATTCGGGCTAATAACCCAATTGCATTTATTTATTCTTTTACCACCTTTTAGTGCAACATTCGATTTGGTTGTATCATATTTGAACCGAGTGTTCGGTTATTTTATCTTGTTCCAGTTTCATTTATATAAACTATGTGAATGTTTGTATTGTGTAGTTGTTTAAAAAGAGCAGTTAAGTAAAAATTTTGACGCCGGCGTAATAAGTTATTAGTAATAAAATTGGTTTTTCGACAGTGATGCTGAGAATTATCCATATGCGACTCTTGTTTTAATTTGATATAGGAGTCATCGCCCGGTATTTTATTAGGCGGGTTATCACATTGGAGAACTAGATTTAGAGCAATTTATACTAGCCAATATGATGCTCAAATAGACTTAGATATTAAAACATATTATCAAGACATTGATAAAAATATAGCCAAAATATTACAAGAAAATGAAGACTTGAAAGGAAAAGGAATTTCTTATGATTTAGAAGGATACCAATTTCATAGTAGTTTAGAAGCCCTAATACCCTTAGATTTTATAGATAAATCCCAGAAAGGAATGTCTATTTTAGAGAAGAACAATTTAGGAATTTCTACTAAACTGCATGCTTATTTTGTAGAATTATTTGTTCAAAATAAAGACTATCCTAAAAGACTTTCGGCTTTTACAGATACAGGGTGCTCTCAGAGTATTTGTAAGGCTAATGCCTTCCCTGAAGACTATTTTTTAGAAAGTACTCAATAAATCTATGGTAAAGTGGATAATGGAGATCCATTTACCTTATATTTCCAAACTATTCCTATTTATTTTAAATTAGGAAATCAGACCAACAAAATCGTTAATCATCGGTTTTGGATAATGGATCATCGTCTTAGTTTCACAAGAAATTTTATTTTCGGACAAGACTTTATTAGTAATCGATAAGATATTACTAGTGTAACGATAAGATAACGATGAGACTTTATTTTCGGACAAGACCTAGTATAACGATAAGATATTACTTAGTGATAAAGAGGAATTTGATATTAAAGCTCCTCTAATCGATCACAAGACCGCTTTTGACCTTATGCAGGTCAAACCCAATTATAGACCTATAAAACATCAGAGTTCTTCAGCTGAGCATGGTTGACCTAGACCTACAACCCAATAAGAAGCCCTAGAAATTACTAAACCCTTACAAAAAGAATGTAAGTGTCCAGACCAAAAGTGTTATAAGCAAATAGCGCTTATACAACAAGACATTTTAGATCAAGCCCATCACACCTTATTACAGGTTCAAGCTATATCCAAACAGAAGAATAATAAAAGTAGAAAAAGAAAAGATTAGGCAATTAGCTGAGCATACTTTAGGAGAAAATCCCATTGCCAAGTGGGATAAAGACCAAAGTTACTGTGAAATTATCCCTATTAACCCAGACGCCACTATTAATGGTGAAACCTATAAGAAAGGATATTCACAAGAAGACAGGGAAGAATTCAAGAAAGACATAGATGAAATGCTTAAGTTAGGCATTATTAGAGAAATTAAAAGTAGACATAATAGCCTAGCCTTCTATGTTCAAAATGTATCTGAACGTAAAAGAGGAAAAAGGCGAATGGTTATAAATTATAGATAATTAAATAAGAAGTGTGAATTTTATTCTTTTAAGATACCAGACAAGAACAATTTAATTAATTTAATTGAAGACATATTTATATTCAGTAAGTTTGATAGCAAATCAGTCTTCTGGAAAATCAAGATGCATCCAGATAGTATTACTTGGACAACCTTTAGTGTGCCCCAACGAAAATACGAATGGCTAGTAATGCCATTTGGATACTTGAATGCTCCTCAAGTATTTCAAAGAAGAATGGATAACATATTTTGACCATATTCAGAATTCTATCTTGTTTACATAGATGACATTCTGGTAGCCAGTAAGACTGAGACAGAGCATGTAGACCATCTTAAAAAGATTATTTTAGAATTAGATAAACAGGGTATTGTTATTTTCGAAAGGAAAATGCAATTATTTTAGACTGAGATAGACTTTATGGGAATGCATATAAATAAAGGAAACATATACTTAGCAGAACACATAACTAAGAATATTTTTGAGTTTCCAGATCAACTCAAAGATAGAAAATAATTAGAATCATTTTTAGTATTGCTTAATTGTGCTGCAGACTTTATTAAAGACCTTGCTTCAAAAAGACAAAGACTAACATCCAAATTAAAAGGGATAGACAAAACTAATCCTTTTTATTGGACCAAAGATGATTTTGAAGTCATAATACAAATTAAAGATGCAGTCAAGAATATTCCTTTACTTGAACTACCTAATGCATAAGACCAGCTTATAGTAGAAACAGATGCTTCTGATAAACAATGGGGAGCAATATACTTTGCCATTGATCATCAGACAAAAAAAAAGAAACTTTGTAGATATAGTTCTGGAACCTTTACAGACCCAGAAACAAGATACACTGCCCGTGAAAAAGAAGTCTTAGCCATAGTAAGGGCAATAGAAAAATATATGCTTTTCCTTAGACCTAAACATTTTACTGTTTATACTGACTCTTCTTATGCAGTAAAATTTAGAGACTTAAACTTATCTAAATCAAGGACTAATAGACTTATTAGATGGAAACAATTTCTTAATGGTTATGACTTCTCTGTTATACATATTAAGGGAAGTAAAAATACCATTCCAGACATCATATCAAGAGAACCAATGTTTGCTAACACTAATATAAATTCATATTTTATGTTGCAAATAGAAGACCTAGACAGTATGAGTTCCTCTGGAACAAATAGACTGAATAGAGAAGACGTTGCATATTATCTTAGATGAGTAAGACCAAGTGCTGGTGCAATGCAAAGACAGACTCATATTCAGGACTCTCAAGAAAGACCAATCCTAGAGAACTTTGATGATATCTTGGTTCCTCCAGGAAAATTTAGACAAGAGATTATTTCTCAAAATAGACTCATTGGAAAAATGTATTTTCCCCAATATAGACCCGATCAAAGATACCCAAAATTGATCAAATTTAGAGGAGAATTTTGAGAGGATGAAAATACTATTATAGATGCTATACGGTGGAATGTGAATAATAGACTATGGATAGAGTTCAAGAAAAATCTGGTAGCCATTGCCAGATTCATGAGAACTCAAAGACTTGCAGTTACCCAACTCAGTGGTATTGTTATGCCTAGATCACAGACTCAAACCTATGCTTAGACTCTTGGAGAATCCTCCAAAACTATACCCGATGATAATTTTTGTTATCAGAAAAAGGCTTTTAAAACTAAGATTGTTATACCTTTTGGTCATAATAATCTCCCATTAACAGAAGACTTTAAAAAAGAAACTAATAACATCATTGATCATTTTAATATGTTATTATCAAAAATAAATGGAGATGCCTTAATGATTAGAGGTTTCTTCAAAGACGTTCCAAAAATATATCTTTTTAGAAAATCAGATATGGCTCATATAACTCTTACAGACCACGGGTTCATTGGACTCATTCAGATAAAGGGTATTGAAGACTCTACTGCTCTTGGAAAAATAGTCCACGAGTACATTAAAAAGGTAGAAGACTTTCTTCCCCTATTTTCCAAGATATATCAGATTGCTCCAAGTTCCTGTAGAGGAATGAGAGTTGAAGGATTAAGACTCATTAGATTTTCCAGTTATGCATTCGAAGATGTGGAAATTCTATCCGAAGACAAAGCTAAAGACCTAATTGTTGATAAGTGCAAACTACAGATTGCTCAAGCTATGGAGATAATAGAAATCATGGAATTGTTGACAGGCGAAGACAGATGGTACACTGCCTACCACAAAGAAAACCTAATAATCCAAGCTGATGATCCATTTAATGGAAGGCTCAAGAAAGAAGCCAAATAATTGGTAGAGATAGCTTTACTAGCTAGCCTTAGAATTGTGGGCCTCACTGATGAATTTTTCAACAATAATGCCCTTCCAGGACAAGACAAGGTAGAAGAAGACACAGACGGGACAAAGACGGGCCTCTCATTGGAAGAAGAATTATTAAAGGCAGAAGATGCCCTGCTGTAGACTTGTGCATTATTACAAGACGACAAGACTCATGATGAAGACTTGGCACACCCCATCAGATGGCCTTTCCTTTTAAAAAGAAAAAGTTTCCCCAATTATCACAAGACGTTAAAAGCTTGTAGACTCAGCAGATAAGATTCTTAAGACAAAGTTGCTTTAATAATTTATATCTTTCCACCGGATTGCTTTTGATAGCCGGTTACCAGTCATTTGTAGTGCCCTTGAGCTATAAAAGGGAACGTCCAGTTGGTTTTAGATATCAGTTGTTACACTTCCAGTATTAGATATTAGAGAGAGAGTATGCTTCTAATAAGTAATATGTATATGAGTGAGTAAACTTCTCATAGTTAGGGGAGAGGGGAGAGTTTTAACTACTTATGATATGTAATAAAAGTATTATTTTTTTCCACAAATCTCTTATATTGAGTTGTTATTATTTTCCAAATTGTCTCTAACTTTCTGTTCATAGAGGACTATTATGTGGAACATCTGGTGTAGCACACAAGGTGTTATACTGGTGAACCGCCGGCAGGTGCTGATTTTCCATGAGCCGTTAGTCAGGTGGGCGTTAGGCGTGAAGGCGTACAGGCGGGAAACGAGTTCAATGCCAAAGTAGTGGATTGAGGTGCGACACATAAAGAGAGAGTTATAGGAGGCCGAGACCAGAGAAGAATAGTAGCAAGGCTGAAGAGAAGAAGGAAGGAAGATAAAGATATTGCAGACCAGAAGGAAGGTATGACTCGAACCAAACCCTTAACTATTCTACATATTATTGTTTTAAAAGAATTTTTTATGAGCCTACAAATCACTAAAGACTTTTTAGAATTTGTTAATCAAACAAGTTTAGATTTAACTAGAGAAATCCAATATTGGACTCTCACAGACCCTAAAGATAAAGAACTTATAGAAACTGCTTTAACATATGCAGGTGGTACTTTCAAATATATAGACGAAATTATTGAGTGGTTGGGAAGAGAAGTACCTAGAATCGAAATAATTAGAACAGGGATCCAAGATCTCTTTAGACAAAAGATAAGAACATTAAATTTTGCAGAAGAACTGTCAAGACTTGAAAAATATCAAGAATATACTAGGATACTTGAAGATAGTATAGACGTATTAAAATTTATTAGACGAAAAAGGTTAGCTGAAACAAAGACTTTTTTAATTAGAGCCGGAGGAATCCGCCCTCTCCTTAAAAGCGTAAAGACAGCTGCCCCTAGAACATATAGAAGATTTTTGTCATCTTACGGAGATAACTAATTAGACAAATCTACAGAAGATGGTACAATTGATATTGTTAATCAAATATATAAAGAAACTAGACTGATAAACTCACGATACCGTATAAGGTATATAAGACTAGAATATTTCCCTACAAAACCGATTGTAATTTCCAGACTCCCAAACGAAACTGTTTATATAAACAATCCTCGCTATTCAGAATTCCAGTACGATAGTGACGAAAGAAGCTTAGAAGTAGCAGTAGTTCTGAGACTTCTACACTTAGACTCCCAGATTAATTAGGCTTTAAAATAAGCTTAAAAGACCTTAAAAAGCATTGGGGTAGAAATTAATATTCCCAAAAACCTTAGAAAGAGAAAATGGTCCCTAGGCGGTCCAAAAAAGACAAACGCGGTCCTTAGATGCATTTGAACGTTAGCTATTCCGCATTCTAATCCGCATAGAAAGATCTGCATAGGAGCCGTACTCTTATATATATATATATATATATATATATATATATATATATATATATATATATATATAATATGGGACAATGGTGTTATGAATAGTAATTTATGCATGATAAACATCTATGGCATTTTGTTGCATGCATGTATGCATGCATACATATATACATTATTATTTTAATAATATATATTTTTTTTAAATAATTTTTTTATAAAAAATATTTTTTTAAAGTTTTTATTTTTTTAAAAAGGCTGGTTATTATGGGTTGGGTTTTATCACGGGGGTAAATTTATCGCCGTGCACTCGGGCACGGGCATCCGCTAGTATATATGTATATACATGGTTTGAAATGTATAAAGGATATAACTTGTGAAACGGTTATATGGTATTAAATGAGAATTGGTTTAAATAAGTTAATGTGAAGGATAACTTATAACGTGTATGCTAAACTCACCCGGGATAGATTAGTGGGGGAAGTAGTATAATATATATAACGAGGCTAGTTGTGGGGTGGTAAACTAGGTGGGTCATGTATAGTACGTTAGGCGCGCGCATTAGTAGAGAGGTGAGGTATCCTCATGAGAGTGTACGACACTAACTTAAATATGAAGAGCTTACTTGCACTTTAATTTCCTTCATTTAAATGCACTTGCTAAATATTTTAAAATATTTTGGGTTCTAACCCTTGCTATAAAACTCTTTCAAAATATTTTAGGTGTTCTACCACGGGGCGCCAAACCTGATCTTCTTGCAGGATGCGTAGCTGTAGTATATGTGGATGCTGCGGGATAATTTCTTAGACACCTGTCTCATTCTCTCTCTAGATAGGGACATTTCATTTGTACCGTTGGACGTGTATTTTTTTTATATTCAGTTTGGCATGTATCAGTTATCTCTTTGATACTTTGCACTTTGTGGTTTGCTTGTATAGTCGATGTTATTCGGCTAATGTTTTTATTTATTGTATGGCAAGATTAGATTTTTTATTGTGTTGGTTATCTTGGATTTCTATTATATTGGTTGGTTTCAATTTAAATCATGAGATAAAATTTAGCATCAGCTTAATTAGAGATTAGTTGGTTAGTAATTAATAATTTTGGAAGAGTGATGCTAAGAATGAACTAGATGAGATTACTGTTTAATTTGATATAGGACTCATCACCCGATATTTTATTAGGCGGAGTGTCACATCACTCTCCAAAAATTCGGTAAAATGAAAATGAATTTTCCTTATGTTGTGTCATGTCATCTCGCATTTTATTTGAGTCGTGTTCGTGTTTGGAAAAAAGTTAAGATTTCGTGTTGTGGCACTATGTGAGTTTTAGAATTGAGTTGTGTTCGTGTTGTAATAAAATACAGTTTCATGTCGTGTCCAATTTTATTTGGGTTGTATTTGTGTTAAAAAAATATGATTTTGTATTGTATGATGTTTTAATTGAGTTGTGTTCGTGTTAAGTAAAACAATACTATGTCATGTCATATTTGATTTCAGGGCGTCTTCATGTCATGTCACGTTTTATTAATCAGTTTTTTTACCAGTTAGTCTCGTGTTACTAAGTATGTAGTTCAATAGGTCCTATCATCTTTTTTTTTGCTCCAACAAGTCCCATGAAAAAAGATTTTTGTCCTATTTGTAAACATATAGGGAATATTCACTTTATGTATAAATATAATCCATTGGAAAAAAAATATTATGATATGACCTATTAGGAAATGTCTTATGTAAATAGGAGTTATTTGTCAAGCTCTCTTTATTAATTTAATTTAACAATTTAAATCATTATAATAATTAATCTTAATTAACTCACTTTAACACATTAGATTATATCATGTTCGTGCTAGGTAAAAAAAATACAATCTCATGATGTGCCATATTTTATTTAGAACGTGTTCGTATTAGATTAAAAAAAAAAAATTCCGTGTCGTGTCATGTCACGCTTTATTTGAGTTGTGTTTCATATTACGTAAAATATATTTGATTCCATATAGTGCCTTTTTTTTTTTTATTTAAATCATGTTTGTGTCATGTTGAATTGAATTGTTATCATATCCTCTATAAGATTATCAACACTATTTTTTATATAAAGAGCACAAAATTCCTGGTTATCTAACTGATACAAAAAAAATAGATTTTAAATAATAAATTTATACTTTTAATATTCTTTTAGTCATTATGATAAAGGAAATAATTGGGTTTTTTCCTTTAAACATAGGGGCCAAAGTATGATTACTACAAATTGAGAGTCCAAAGTCAATTGAATATAAACACTACAGAACACTCAAATGTCTACATAAAAAAGACTTAAATAAAACAACTACTTAAATTCTACAATGTCGAGGGAGGGATTCCAAGTAGAGAGAGAGAGAGAATATCTTTTAACTGTATAATTTGGTTTAGGTTTTTGTCAAGGATGTAGCCCATGTTCAGCTTTGGGTCATGAACTTTAAATGATACGGTTGGTATTAAAAATGAAATTTGAGATATAGAGTTTACAAAAATATTTTAATACGCATGAAGACTTACGGGTCCAATAATGGAGATGACTTCTATTAAGTTACCTGTTCGAAGAAATTTTGTAAGACGTACGTCGACCGTAGATGGTCTTACGAAATAAATAAAAAACTCTAAATTTAAACTTAATATTGAATACAAAGTGCGCTATAATAGTTAATGTTTAACAAATTAATAACTTTATTACTTTATTAATTTTTGGAATTAAAATTATTTCATAGTAGATAACTAATATTTTTATTATTTAATAACTAAGGCATTTTCATCAATAATATCTTAATTATTAATAATTAGAATGAAATTTAGAGTAGTATATGTGTTTGTAAATTTGTGGATTATTAGATCGTTGCGCCCTACCAATTTGTTCAGTCTATACTTTGACACTTTTTATTACGTAGTTGTGACCTTCGTTATGAATTGTTCCATCCATTCCAAAGTTGAACCATTACTTGACCATTTCCTTCCCATAAAAAAGCTAGATAATACATACACACATACATACATACATACTTACGTATGTACATACATGCATACCTGATACATACATGTATATATACATAAATAAATAATTATAATATACATTTTCACATATACACAAATAAATAATACATAAATATATACATACACTAGTGGAAATCCGTGTGATGCACGGGGCACTGTAACGCATATTAATTACAAAAACATAGTATTACTAATGAAGTTATCATTGATTAAAAAATTACTTTGATTAACTCAAAAGATATAAATAATAGTTTTTCCTTTAAATTTCATTAATTATAAGAATTTATCGTAAGTAACAGTATGAAAATCCAAGTGAATGTAAAAATTTACATAAGAAAAAATTAATAAATTAATAATAAGTCTTCTTTTAAAAATACTAAAATACGCCACTTTGTTGAATTATTAATTATAATGGTAGGTTGATTTATTAACATTTTAAAAGGGGCATTAGATAATAAATCCCATAAAAGCATATTTATATATGATCAGTCCAAAAGATAATCTTGTTGTTATTTTAAATTCATATTTTTTTTAGTTAATTAACGATAAGTCCAAACGATAGAACTACACTTATTAATGTAGATATGATTATACTTATTAATGGAGATATAATTACATTTGCAACTCTATCTAGATTAATAAGCGTAATTATGTTTACATTAATAAGTGTAATTGTATCTATATTCTTGCATCTATATTAATAATTATAACACAGGTGGACTTATCGAAAAAATCGTTTTTAGATTGTTCATGTCGTTACTATTTAAAGAGTCTACACATGTATCATCATGTTTCTCTTTTTAAAAATGACAACTAATTAAAATTGAAAAAAATGAATTACATATCTAATAAAGTGGACTTGTAGATAATAAGATGTTGTCAAACATAATTTTATGTCATACCACTTGATTAAACGACAATATAAAAAGTTAACGGGCAAGACCCAAATGACAGCCTTTGCTTACTACCTCTTTCTTATCACATTAAATGGTATAAATTTTCAAGTCCCACGTCATTAAAACACCTTTAGCTTTCTAGGAATTTAATATCTAACCTTCAACATTTGAAAATCATGTGCACTTGTATGATTGCTTGTAGTTGGAATATTCTATTAACGAAAATAGAATTTTAAAGTGAAAAATTAACAAAAATCCAAAAAAAAGTAGTTATTAATAGAAAATTTTAAAGGCCGCCTTATTTAGATACCCCCTTTGTTAATGCATAAATTCTTTTGTAGCTGTGGATTTTTTTTATTAAAACCCTACCAAATGAGGATGAAGTTTTTTATTATTTTGGAATATAAGGTAAATAAAATTGAAAACGACACACATCACCACTGAATCTTTTGTTATCTTTTGTCATTTCCTTTAGCATTGCCGTGAGATTTTCACGTTTTATTTTCTCCTTTTCCTCCTATAGTTTTGTCAACAAAAATAATTGAGAATAATTTTTAAAAATAAATAAACTACAGAATACTCATTAAGTCCCATATTATTATGCATCGTTTGAAATTTAAACATTTTAAGAAAAAATTACTTTTCAAATATATTTTTTTGATTGATGTATACCTTTAAATTCATGACATAAAATTGAATCATTGTTCTATCATGAGTATTATCTATACTGGCAACTCTCTAATCTCACCTAAATTTATATAGTATTTTCTAAATCACGAAAATTAATTTGGAATGTATAGAAAAACACGATTATATATTTGGGACAAAGGTAGTGCATGTTATATAAACATTCTAAATAAACATTTTTTAGTTTTTATTCATCTTAAATTAAACTCCGGATGTTTTTTTATAAAGCAGCTAAAGTTATGATTACACATGCATTAAAAAAATTGAATCATTAATATAAATTATTGATATTAATAAAATAATACTTAAAAATATAATATGGCCGAAAGCTATGACAAAATTAATGCACAACACAATCTAAGTTTTTGCGAACTCCTAAACTGTGGGTGAGATTGCAATATTAGTGATGATTATTAAAAATTAATGCATGATGAATACTTTTGCAAGGATATCAATGTATCAGGTTTAACATATATTAGAGGACTTGACCTTTCCCCTGTTCTATTATAAAACAAATTCCATTTAGTGGGTTTAGTAGCATGCGTTGTGGCCCCAAATATGGAGGTTGCCTCATTTTCTGAAGATATTAAAATAAAAGAAAAACACATGCAAAAACTTTTAAAAGAATGTACTAATATAAATATATATTTACAAAGGTAGTGAGGGGGAGAGGGAGAATGAAAGAGGATACATAAAAGACAGTCTGAATATATTTTTCTTCATAGACCCCCTTCCTCTATAGGGATAGGGAGAATGTGGGGCGGAGAGAGATTTCATGGTGGCAGAATGTAGGTTTTTAATAAAAAAAAATTCAAAATTATGAGGAAATCAGATGTGTATATATTATAAGATATGTTTCTAAATATGTATTTATTATGATATTGCATGTATAATATGTAATAAAACTATATACACACATAATTTGATAGTAAAATTTTTAATGAATATATATATATATATATATATATATATATATATATATGATTTCTAAATATTTGTGTGAATAATATTTATAGTGAAGCATACCAATATTAATGCTATCTTAGGATTTTGCGCGATGTGGGTGATTTCCCTGGCTAGCGAATGTCGGGTGAGTATAATCCCCAAGTTATAGTGTTTGTTTGTAGGGGTGGGCCATTATGGTATGGAACAGATACTTTCGGCAAGAACTATGGCCACCTCCTACGCGTTGGGTGATAGCATTTATATCTGACATGCATGTGAATGTTGAGATATAATACGTATATATAGTGCAAAAATATATATGGATATATATATACACATGGTGTGAAATGAATAAATGATATAGCTTGTGAAACGGTTATATGGTATTGAATGAGAATTGGTTTAAATAAGTTAATGTGAATGATAACTTATAACGTGTATGCTAAACTCACTCGGGATAGATTAGTGGGGGAAGTAGTATAATATATGTGACAAGGCTAGTTGCGGGGTGGTTAACTAGGTGGGTCACGTATAGTACGTTAGGCGCGCACATTAGTAGAGAGGTGAGGTGTCCTCAAGAGAGTGTACGACACTAACTTAAATATGAAGAGCTTACTTGCACTTTAATTTCCTGCTTTTAAATTTACTTGCTAAATATTTTCAAATGTTCTAACCCTTGCTATAAAACTCTTTCAAAACCTTTCGGGTGTCCTACCACAGGGGGCGTCACACCTTATCTTCTTGCAGGATGCGTAGCTGCAGTATATGTGGATGTTGCGGGATATTTTCTTAGACGCCTGTCTCATTCTCTCTGCAGATAGGAACATTTCATTTGTACCATTGAACTTGTATTTTTTTTATATTCAGTTTGGCATGTATCAGTTATCTCTTTGATACTTTGCACTTGGTGGTTTTCTTGTATAGTCGATGCTATTCGGCTAATGCTTTTATTTGTTATATGGCAAGATTCGATTTTCTATTATGTTGGTTATCTTGGATTTTTATTATATTGGTTGGTTTCGATTTAAATCATAAGATTAAATTTAGCATCAGCTTAATTAAATATTAGGTGGTTAGTGATTAATAATTTTGCTACAGTGATGCTAAAAATGAACTAGATCAGATTAATGTTTAATTTGATATAGGATTGATCACCCTGTATTTTATTAGGCGAGGTGTCACATCAGTCTCTAAAAATTCGGTAAAATGAAAACAAATTTTCCTTATGTTGTGTCATGTCATATCGCATTTTATTTTAGTCGTGTTTGTGTTTGGGAAAAAGTTAAGATTTCGTGTTGCGGCACTATGTGACGTTTTAGAATTGAGTCGTGTCCGTGTTTTAATAAAATATAGTTTCATGTCGTGTCCAATTTTATTTGGGTTATATTTGTGTTAAAAAAATATGATTTTGTATCGTATGATGTTTTAATTGAGTTGTGTCCATGTTAAGTAAAACAATACACTGTCATGGCATATTTGATTTAGGGGCGTCTTCATGTCATGTCACGTTTTATAAATGAATTTTTTTACCAGTTTGTCCCGTTTTACTATGTATGTAGTTCAATAGGTCCTGTCGTCTTTTTTTTGCTCCAACAAGTCCCATGAAAAAAGATTTTTGGTTCAATAGTAAACATATAGTGAATATTCACTTTATGTATAAATATAATCCATTGGAAAAAAATATATTATGATATGACCTATTAGGAAATGTCTTATGTAAATAGGAGTTATTTGTCAAGCGCTCTTTATTAATTTACTTTAACAATTTAAATCATTATATTAATTAATCCTAATTAACTCACATTAACACATTAGATTATATCATGTTCGTGTTAGGTAAAAAAATACAATCGCATGATGTGCCATATTTTATTTAGAGCGTGTTCGTGTTAGATTAAAAAAAATTAGATTCCGCGTCGTGTCTTCTCGTGTCACGCTTTATTTGAGGTGTATTCATATTACGCGAAAAATATTTGATTCCATATAATGCCTTTTTTTTATTTAAATCGTGTTTGTGTCATGTTGAACTGAATTGTTATCATATTTTTTATAAGATTATCAACACATTTTTTTATATAAAGAGCACAAAATTTCTGATTGTCTAACTGATACTAAAAAAATAGGTTTTAAATAATAAATTTATACTTTTAATATTCTTTTAGTCATTATGATAAAAGGATATAATTGGATTTTTCCCTCTAAACATAGGGGCCAAAGTATGATTACTGCAAATTGAGAGTCCAAAGTCAATTCAATATAAAAAGTACTGTATAGTCAAATGTTTACATCAAAAAGACTTAAATAAAACAACTACTAAAATTCCACAATGTGGAGAGAGAGAGAGAGAGAGAGAGAGAGAGAGAGAGAGAGAGAGAATATCTTTTAACTGTATAATTTGGTTTAGGTTTTTGTCGAGGATGTAGCTCATGTTCAGCTTTGGGTCCTGAACTTTAAATGATACAGTTGGTATTAATAATGAAATATGAGATATAGAGTTTACATAAATATTTTATAACACATGAAGACATACAGGTCCAATAACGGAGATGACTTCTTTAAGTCACGTGTTCGAAGAAATTTTATAAGACGTACGTCGACCGTAGATGGTCTTACGAAATTAAAAAAAATCTAAATTTAAACTTAATATTGAATACAAAGTGCGCTATAATAGTTAATGTTTAATAAATTAATAATTTTAATAATTGATTAATTTTTTGGAATTAAAATTATTGCACTGTAGATGATTAATATATTTATTATTTAATAACTAAGACATTTTCATCAATAATATCTTAATTATTAATAATTAGAATGAAATTTAGAGTAGTATATGTGTTTGTAAATTTGCGGATTATTCGATCGTTGCGCCCTACTAATTTGTTCGGTCTATACTTTCACTTTTTATTACGTAGGTTTGACCTTCGTTATGAATTGTTCCATGCATTCCAAAGTTGACCATTACTTGACCGTTTCCTTCCCATAAAAAAGCTATATAATACATACATACATACATATATACATACATACGTACGTATGTACATACATGCATACATGATACATACATGTATATATACATAAATAAATAATTATAATATATATTTACACATATACACAAATAAATAATACATAAATATATACATACACTAGTGGAAATCCGTGTGATGCACGGGGCACTGTAACGCATATTAATTACCAAAACATAATATTACTAATGAAGTTATCATTGATTAAAAAATTACTTTGATTAACTCAAAAGACATAAATAATAGTTTTTCCTTTAGATTTCATTAATTATAAGAATTTATCGTAAGTAACAGTATGAAAATCCAAGTAAATGTAACAATTTACATAAGAAAAAATAATAAATTAATAATAAGTCTTCTTTTAAAAATACTAAAATACGTCACTTTGTTGAATTATTAATTATAATGGTAGGTTGCTTTATTAACATTTTTAAAAGGGGCATTAGATAATAAATCTCTTAAAATTATATTTATATATGATTAGTCCAAAAGATAATTTTGTTGTTATTTTAAATTCATATATTTTTTAATTAATTAACGATAACTCCAAACGATAGAACTACACTTATTAATGTAGATATAATTATACTTATTATTGGAGATACAATTACAATTGCAACTCTATCCAGATTAATAAGCGTAATTATGTTTACATTAATAAGTGTAATTGTATCTATATTCATGCATCTATATTAATAATTATAACACAGGTGGACTTATCGAAAAAATCATTTTTATATTGTTCTTGTCGTTAAATTTTAAAGAGTCTAAGTGTAACAACCTGTCCTTTTGGAGACAATTAAATTCCATAATTAGGAATATATTGGCGATTTGGAGAATTTCTAGACATAGTGATTTTTGGGATTTTCAAGTATTTGATGATTTTCAATGAATGTTGTAAATACTTTTGAGACTTAATAGGTCGAAGTATTTTAATTATATGTCGTCGTGGAGTAAAGCGACAAAAGAGGTAAGATTTTGATTTGAAAACCCGCATTAAGTTTTATGGGTTAGAAGAGTGATTTGCGATCAAGTACCTCGGATGGGAATTTCAACTGCTCCGTGAGTCTCGAAATGTTCGAGATAGTTCGAAAAGAGTGTTCGATTGTCGAAATTTAGTTTCAGGGAATTTTAGAGTTAAACGGGCTCGTAATTGAGTAAACGAGTCATTTTTGGGGTTTAAAGTGTTAAGCCCTTATTTTTCTCCCTTATAAGTCAAGAGAGAGAGGAAGAGAAAGAGAAAAGGAAAGAAAATAAAAGAGAGAGAGAAGACAGAGAGGAAGAAGAAAAGAGGAGAAAAAGGAGGATTTGGGCCAAACTCCACCGAACTCGACTCGGGATCGTCGAATTTTATCCACGAGGCAAGTGTTTACTTGCTTTATTTACTTTTGAGCATAAATATCATATCATAGTTTGGTATTAACAAACCCTAAATATTTTGGGTTGGGTTTTCGTGGATAAAACGAGTTTTCGAGAGTTAAAACGAATAAACCCCAATAATTTTCCAATTCAAGAAACTTTGGATTTAATAGAAATTAGTTGTTGGTTTTGGATTCTAGGATGTTTATAACACTTGTGATATGTGTATATGCTATTGGTTGAGGTTGGGGGAGGTTAGGAGAAGAAACAAAAATCTTGGAGGTAAGTTAATGGCCCAAACAGTCTCGGAGAAGATGATGAACTTGTCGAATCGATTCGGCCTAGGGGAGAATCTATTCGGCTCTTGGTCAAAAATAAAAAATTTAGATCTTTTAGATACGGTCGCGTGGGCACCGACCGCGTATTTTTCTGATTATTTTGGATTTATAGTGATTTTTCTACGGAAAGCTGTCCGAGATCGAAATCGTTAGTTAGAAATCAAACCTGATATTGGGAGAATTAAGGCTAGAATTGTTTGGAGATAAATATTAGGGGTTCCTAAATATAGAGTGGGGACCTCTAGATCACTATTTGAGCGAAATGTAGTCCTTGGGTTTGTGGGAAGAAAATCCACAACCTATTTAATTTAAGGGTATTCGGGGGAGTATAATCCCTGAGATATTTCGGTAGGGCATTTAGGCCTATATAATTATGTGCGTAGGAAAACATAATTATATTGATATTGGTTGAGTGAATCCTACGAGATTATTAGGATGGAATTGGGAATATATGTATTCACTTAGAGTGAATCAGTATATTTGGAGATATCCGCTAAATCCTTAGATGAGAATAAGGTATTTATTATTCATAAAGAGAGGAAATACTTTGGGTATAGTATCATGCTTATATGAATGCATGATTATGATTCTTTGAGAGAATCTTTGGGATTATTGGTCATCGGTAGATGTGATTGGCAATTATGGCCATTTATTTATATTCGAGGAGGAATATAAGGTATATATGTATATACTATGTGATTAAAGTATATATATGATATGATGTAAATGATTTTGAGAATATAAAAAAGAATGTTTTCAAAATGGAAAAAGGAAATGATTTTCATAAATAATAAATATGGATACACACCTCTCTCAATCGCTATCATAAGGGAAGTTGCGTGCGTATGGTGAAGCCCCCTGGCTAATGAATGCTGGGTGGATACAACCCTATAGGCCATATAAGCGATTATTGTTTCTGCGCTGGTTAGGAGATTTTAATCGCGGTCTTGACTATCCCACAGGCATATGTCCTCTTCCCGACGTCTTGTGTTGTAGGATCCCAGGTTGTCTTGATGATAGGCCCTGGAAGATGATAGCCATTTAGGGGCGCATATAGTGGGGAAACCCGAACGGGCGGTCTTAGAATGCGTTATGTTAAAGCAATTCATGATAATAAATTGGCTTGAATTACATTTCCTGGATGGAAGAAGGGAAATGGGATAAATGATTTGGCTTCAATTGCATTTCCTGGATGGAAGAAGGGAAATGGGAGCATATGATATGAAAAGCATTTTTATGATAATAAAATTGGCTTTTAAAATACATTTCCTGGATGGAAAAAGGGACATTGGATGTTATAAAATGGAAAGGCGTTTTTATGATAATAAAGCTGGCTTTTAAAAAGTTATATGTTATGTTAAAGAAATTCATGACAATGAATTGGATTTTAAATACATTTCCTGGATATAAGAAAGGAAATGGGAAGTTTTGAGATAAAAATGAAAATAAAGTGAATTCTCATTCTGGGAGATATATCCGGAAGTGTAACATGTTATGTATATAAAATAATGAGTATGGTTAAATCGAGTGCTGAGGGTCTAATGGATCCCAACGATCGACCTTACTGCATAGTAGTGTATCAGGGGGGTTCCTTGTTTGGATTTCGCTTTGCGAGACACCCCGCGCACGAACATGGCACAGTGTTGATACTGGGGAGAAGTTTATCCCTTAGTACTTGGACTATCTAGGGTTGATAGTAGTTGGGTGATAGACTAGTTTAGCAGGACAGCTTGACTAGGATGTTTAGAGGGAAGCGCCAGGAGTGCACTGTTAGAAGAAAGATGAGGGGTATCTCATGGGAGTGAGATACCAAATTTAAATATGATATAAAACCTTTTTCTAAAATTAAGGCATTTATGCACTTGCTAAATATTTTCAAAACTCTAGCTCTGACCCATTTATCTACTTTTCCTCTCTTGCTATGTATTATATATATAAATAGGTGTTCAGAGACAGGGACGCCTGGATGGCACATCTTTCGAGTTAGACATCTGCTGCAGCGGCTGTGGATGCGTGCAGGTTTTTGATAGACGCTTTTATTCTTGTACTCTAGATAGGAGGTACTGTATACACATTCGGGCCAATGGCCCAATTGCATTTATTTATTCTTTTAAAACATCATTCGATATGGTTGTATAATTTGAACCGAGTGTTCTGTTATTTTAATAAATTTCATTTTCATTTCAGTTTCATTTACGCAAACTGTGTGGATGTTTTAATTGTAATTTTTTAAAAAGAGTAGTTAAGTAAAAATTTGACGTCGTCCTAATAGGTTATTAGTAATTAAATGGATTTTCGACACTGATGCTAAGAATGATCCATGTGAGACTCCTGTTAAAATTTGATATAGAAGTGATCGCCCGGTATCTTATTAGGCGGGTTGTCACAGATGGTATCAGAGCATCAGGTTCTAGTGTCCTTAGGAATCTGTGCGGACGTACTATGCTTTCAGCATTGCTCTCGATTTGATATAGAGTCCCAGGACTAGGATTGTTGATTCCTCTTGTGAGATTTCGTTCTCCTTCCATAATATAAGATTATAGTAATCTTTTGTGCGCTCGTTTGAGATTCGTGTGCGAGGCTTGGATGGCAGCAGGAGGTGAGGCTTAGTTGGAACAGCTGGTAGAAGTCGGGAATGTGGACCGTAGTAGAGGTCACTTCCTTTGCAGTATTTGATGATGATTGTCTCAATGACTACTAAAGTATAGTAGTTATGAGTACCGTAGTACCGTCGTAGTAGACTGTGGTACTAAAGTTAAGTTTCCCAGTGAAGTAAGGATTCGAAAAGGATCTTATGGATAGTTTTAATCGTGAGTCCCCGTGATTCAACAGGAATGGAAAGAATGTTGTTTTGGGATTATTCACACAAGGTTCGGTCAGAAGCCGATAGTGAATAAAGAATATGTAACAGCCCGTCCTTTTGGAGACCATTAAATTCCATAATTAAGAATAAATTGGAAATTTGGAGAATTTCTCGAAATAGTGATTTTTGGGATTTTCGAGGATTTAATGACTTTCGATGAGTGTTGTAGTTATTTTTGGGATTAAATAGGTCGAAGTATTTTAAATATATGTTATCGTGGAGTAAAGCGACCGAAGAAAATATTTTAATGGGAATACCGCATTTATTTATTTTTGGTTGAAATAGTGACTTGCGGTCAAGTACCTTGGATGGAAATTTCGACTGCACCAGGAGTCTCGAAATGTCCAAGATAGTTGAAAAAGAGTGTCCGATTGTCGAAATTGAGTTTCGGGGAGTTTTGGAGTTAAACGGGCTCGTAATTGAGTCAACGAGTCGTTTTTGGGTTTTAAGGGGTTAAACGCTTTTCTCCTTATAAAAGGGGGGAGAGAGGGAGAAAAGAGAAGCGAAAAGAGAAAGAAGAAAAGGAAGAGACAGAGGAGGAAGAAAAGAGGAAAAAGGGGGAGGTTCCAGCCAAACACCGCGGGAATCGGCTCGAGGATGTCGGATTTTATCCACGAGTCAAGTGTTTACTTGCTTTATTTCCTTTTTGCATAAATATCTCATATCGTAGTTTGGTATAAATAAACCCTAAAGATTTTGGGTTGGGTTTTTCATGGATAAAACGGGTTTTCGGGAGTTAAAACGAATAAACCCCTAAAAATTTGATAATTGGAGAAATTTAGAAATTAATTGAAATTAATTGGTGGTTTAGGGTTCTAGGATGTTTAGAACCCTTTATTTATGTGTATTTGTAGTTGGTTGAAGTTGTAGGCCGTTGGGTGTGGTGATGAAATCTTGGAGGAAGTTTTCATGGCCGAAACAACTTCTCGGAGAAGAAGCTGCTCGACATGATCGATCGATCTATCATGGGGGCTCGATTGATCGAGCCATCGATCGATCGACGGCCATGGGTCGATCGATCGACCCCTGCTGAAAGCTAGGCAGTTTTCCTAGAGTGAGTTGGATGGGTTGGGTTCCAATTCGTAGTGATTTGAGGTTAATTATGTGATAACATAAGGGACCTTATAGGACTATATGGTCCTCTAATTAAAGGTATTTAGGAGGGTTAAGTGAGGGTTTAAATGTATAACCCTTACATTATATTTTTGAGAAAAATAGAATAATTGTAAAATTTGATGGATTAGGGTTCCTAAATTATGGTGGGGACCTTTAAATGATTATATGGACAAGACATAGTCCTTGGGTTCATGGGAATGAAATCCATGACCCACTAAATGTAAGGTTGTTCAGGAAAGTTAAATCCCTAGGATATTTTAGTGAGCAATTATGCATGTATAATTATGCGTATAGGAAGCATAATTATAATCGATGATGGAATTGAGTATATCCTACGAGATGGCTAGGATAAATTGGGAATATAGTTATATATTCATTTAGGGTGGAGTGTTATTATTGGATATATCCACTAAATTCGTAGATGGGATTAAGGTATGTATTACTTATAAAAGTAAGAAAATACTTTGGGTTTACTATCATGCTTATATGAATGCATGATTATACTTCTTTGAGAGAATCTTCGGGATTATTGGTCATCGCTAGATGAGATTAGCAATTGTGGCCATATATATATTCGAGGAGGAATAAATGGTATATGTATATACTATGTGATTAAAGTATATATATAATGATGTAAATGAATTTGAAATTGTAAGTATGAATATTATGAAAATGGAAAGATAAATGATTTTCATAAATAATTAAATTTGGATACACACCTCTCTAAATCGCTATCATAAGGGAAGTTGCGTACGTATGGTGATGCCCCCTGGCTAATGAATGCAGGGTGGATATAGTCCTAGTCCATATGAGTGATTATTGTTTTTGCGCTGGTTATGGGATTCTGGGTGTGGTCTTGACTTTCCCGCGGGCATATGGTCGCTTCCCGATGATGTGTTAGGTTCCCAAGTTATCTTGTTTGGTAGGCCCTGGAAGATGATAGCCATTTAGGGGCCCGTCCAGTGGGGAAACCCGGAGGGACGATCTTTGTTAAAGAAATTCATGATAATGGATTGACTTTAATTACATTTCCTGGATATAGGAAGGGAAATGAGATAAATGATTTGGCTTCGGTAACACTTCCCGGATGGAAGAAGGGAGGTGGAAGCATATGATATGGTAAAAGCATTTTTATGATAATAAAAATGGCTTTTAACTACATTTCCTGGATATGAGAATGGAAATGGGATGTTTTAAAATGAAGAAGCATTTTTATGTTAATAAAACTGTCTTTTTAAAAATTGTATGTTATGTTAAAGCAATTCATGCTAATGAGTTGGATTTTAAATACATTTCCTGGATATGAGAAGGGAAATGGAAAGTTTTAAAATAAAAATGATAAGTATTGATAAATACTTGGTATATGTATCCTCAGTCCGGGAGATATAATCCGGACGAATATTGTAAGACACATATAAAAATGAATGTGATATGTATATAAGTATGTATTTATACTTTAGTTTTGTGCTACGGGCCTAATGGATCTCTACCATTAACCCTGCCAAGTAGTAGTGTATCGGAGGGGTTCCTTGATTTGATTTCGCTTCGCGAGACACCCCACGCACGAACTTAGCGCAGTGTTGAGAACGGAGAGAAGTTTATCCCTTAGTGCTCGGGTTGTAGAGGGTTCTCGTATACAGGGGTATCCGATTAGTTAGGCAGGGTAGCTTAACTAGAAAGTAAGTGCATTAGGTGTGCACTATTAGAGGAGAGGTGAGGGGTATCTCATGGGAGTTCGATACCAAACTTAAATATGAGATAAAATATATTTTTCTAAAAATAAAGCATTTATGCACTTGCAAAATATTTTCAAACTCGGGCTCTGGCCCGTTTATCTACTTTTCCTTTCCTGTTATATATATATATATATATATATATATATATATATATATATATATATATATATATATATATATATATATATATATATATATATATATATATATATATATATATATATATATATATATATATATATATATATATATATATATATATATATATATATATATTATGTAGGTGTCCAGACACAGGGATGCCTGGATGGCACTTCCTTCGAGTCAGACGTCAGTTGCAGCAGCTGTGGATGCGTGCAAGTTTTTGATAGCCGCTTCCATCATTGTACTCTAGATAGGAGGTACTGTATAAACATTCGAGCCAATAGCTCAATTGCATTTAGTTATTCGTTTATCAACATTCGATATGGTTGTATATTTTGACCGAGTGTTCGGTTATTTTATTTCATTCCAGTTTCATTTACGCAAACTGTGTGGTTGTTTTATTTGTAACTGTTTAAAAAGAGTAGTTAAATAAAAAATTTTGACGTCAGCCTAATATGTTATTAGTAATGAAATGGATTTTCGATAGTGATGCTAAGAATGATCCATATGAGACTCCTGTTAAAATTTGATATAGGAGTGATCACCCGGTATCTTATTAGGCGGGTTGTCACAGATGGTATCAGAGCATCAGGTTCTAGTGTCCTTAGGAACCTGTGCGAACGTACTACGCTTTCAGCGTTGCTCTCGATTTGTTATAGAGCCTCAGGATTAGGATTATTGATTTCTCTTGTGAGATTTAGTTCTCCTACGATAGTATGAGATTATAGTAAATCCTTTGTGTGCTCGTTCTAGGATCGTGTGCCGATCGAGGAAGGGCGACCAAAGAGGGCCTTGAGTAGGACAGTAGGAGGTGAGGCTTAGCTGAGGCGACCGATATAAGTTGGGGGATGAGGACCATAATAGAGGTCACTCCCCTTATGTCAATTGTTAAGGATGGTTGCAACGACTACTAAAGTATAGTAGTAATAAGCATCCAAGTACTGCTATAATAAAGAGTGGTACTAAAGTTAAATTTCCTAGTGATGTAAGGGTGCGAAAGGGATATTACGGATAGTTTTAATCGTGAGTCCCCATGAATTAGCAGGAAGGAGAAGAATGTTGTTTTGGATTATTCACATAAGGATCGGTCAGAGGCCTACAGTGGATGAAGAGTATTATGGAAGAGCGAACCTTGTACCGAGGTGAGGTAGGTACAATGAATAATGAGTCCTTTCCAGGAAAGATAGGCTCACTAGAGATGCGTTGCTAACACTTATGGAAAATGTGTATAGTCGAGGACCCCATTGGTGGACATCCACTCGGGGAATTCATTGAAATAAGGTTGAAGTTTGTAGTGAAGTTTCCTTTTGACGGAGATGTTAAGGGGACTAGTAAGATGATTGTAAGGAGAGAAGTTATAGAGTTAGATGGGGTTGACAACTTTATCATGGTCAGGAAGGCCAGTGATGAAAATAGTAATGTGGAGTGTGGAGCCACAACGGTTAGTCCTTTCCAGGTAGGAATAAACGACAAGGTTAGGGTGCCTAGATGGGGCATAGAGTTAAGAAACGTTGGTAAGCGACGTGACTAAATGAAGTTGCGGCGTTCGTTGGCCCTAGACTCGTGTGTGTAATTTGAGTTTGTGGCGATCTCGATAACATAATAATGTAGGCCTATGTGTTTTCCGCGATAGCAGAATTTTATTTTCTTTCATTAGTCATAGAGGAGGGTGTTTATATTTTTATATATTGTATGATGTTATGGGTTGATCGAAGCGATAGCAGGCTAATAATGGCAAGACGTGTCTGCAGTTCCTGGAGGGAACATGTTGTTATTGCGGTGCCTCACCTGGATACAGGTTGAGTTCGCCTTTATTGTTATGGGTAAATGGAACTTCGATGAGCAGAGGTTTCATTATTATGATGTGAGTGCATGGTGACCTTATAGATATGGTTTAAGGCCGCAGGATTATTGTTGAACTGCAAGTTTAACCTCATTATTGATTGCACAGAGACTGAGTGTTTTGTGATAGTCTTAGTGGTGTGGCTCCTAGATAGAGTCGGGAGTTCAGACCACATTTTGTTGAGTGAGGGGATAGGGTATCACAGTTGCATGTTCGAAAATAACGGACCTCCATGACCGACAAAGTTAAGTAGGAGTGTGTGGAGGGGTTCCTTGTTTGGATTTTGCTTTGCGAGACGCTCCACACATGAATCTTAACGGCGTTGGGAGTGAAGAGATGTTAGGATGCAAGGATGTGGGTTTTGTGGAAAATTCCTATAGTGTGGATGAACCACTATAGACTATGAGACATGTGATGATGGTATGACTATGGAAATATTGTTCTATAGGAAAGCACTAAAGTAGTCGTTTCACCACAAGTTGGTGGGTGAAGTAGGACTTAGAGAAATTGATGTGAGGCTTATAGACAGGCCTTAATAAAAAGGCAAATTTTGAAGAAGATATGTGTTGGTTATGATGTATGTAGTGCTCCTACAGAGAGTAGGCACTTCGATTGTTTAACATGGTAGAAATGCGTTCGTAGGTTAGCGTAGGTAGGATTTAGGACATCCCGCTGGTGTGCCTTAGGTCGCTATATCTCGATGACCGACAACGCGAGGGAGTAGTGTAACAGAAGGGTTCCTTGTTTGGATTTTTCTTTGGCGAGACTTCCCACGCATGAAAGCAAGCAAATGTCGAAAGTTGAGAGAGGCCTTGGGCACTAGGGATATACTTAGGATACTCATTTCGCTTAGGTAGGGTAACGCATAGATCGTAGTATTGTTATGATGTAAGTTCGATAGAGTTAGTGGCGCTGAGGTTAGGAGAATTGAATTTTGCGGGTTGGGATAACTCATGTGTGGGTATTACACCGAGGAAAGGAGACCCTTATTAGGAGAGAGTGTTACGTGTCAGACGTTCATAATGGATGTACAAATGTGCATGGGTTAGAAAGGTGTATGGGCACCTTAGTAAGTCGGTTTATATACCGCCTGAAATAGAAGGGGCGTAGTATATAAAGTTGAAGCTTTGCAAGATGTAAAGCGGTAGTTATAGACTCGTTTCTCCTATTGGTGACAAGAGAAGCCATCGGAGTAATGTGTAGAGGTTGTGCATCAGTAGATAGATGAGATTATGGTAAAGCTAGTATTTTGAGTACACCTTGAGGTGGGTGGAATATGGTAAAGGACTATCGTGTTAGAACCTTTTGGTTTGGGGGGTACTAAGACATAGTGAAATTGGTGATTATAGTTTGGTGGTGTAGGCTGTATCCAAAATTCGAGGATGAAATTCCATTGTAAGGGGGGGAGTACGTAACAACCCATCCTTTAAGAGACCATTAAATTCCATAATTAAGAATAAATTGGCAATTTGGAGAATTTCTCGAAATAGTGATTTTTAGGATTTTCGAGGATTTAATGACTTTCGATGAGTGTTGTAGTTATTTTTGGGATTAAATAGGTCGAAGTATTTTAAATATATATCATCGTGGAGTAAAGCAACAGAAGAAAATATTTTAATTGGAATACCGCATTTATTTATTTTGGGTTGAAATAGTGATATTTGGTCAAGTACCTCGGATGGAAATTTTGACTGCGTCGGGAGTCTCGAAATGTCCGAGATAGTCAGAAAAGAGTGTTCGATTGTTGAAATTGAGTTTCGGGGAGTTTTGGAGTTAAACGGGCTCGTAATTGAGTAAACGAGTCGTTTTTGGGTTTTAAGGAGTTAAACCCTTTTCTCCTTATAAAAGGGGGGAGAGAGGGAGAAAAGAGAAGAGAAAAGAGAAAGAAGAAAGGGAAGAGAGAGAGGAGGAAGAAAAGAGGAAAAAGGGGGAGGTTTCGGCCAAACACCACAGGAATCGACTCGAGGACGTCGGATTTTATTCACGAGGCAAGTGTTTACTTGCTTTATTTCCTTTTTGCATAAATATCTCATACCGTAGTTTGATATAAATAAATCCTAAACATTTTGGGTTGGGTTTTTCGTGGATAAAATGGGTTTTCGGGAGTAAAAACGAATAAACCCCTAAAAATTTGATAATTGGAGAAATTTAGAAATTAATTGAAATTAATTGGTGGTTTAGGGTTCTAGGATGTTTAGAACCCTTTATTTATGTGTATTTGTAGTTGGTTGAAGTTGTAGGCCGTTGGGTGTGGTGATGAAAGCTTGGAGGAAGCTTTCATGGCCGAAACAGCTTCTCGGAGAAGAAGCTGCCTGACATGATCGATCGATCGATCATGGGGGCTCGATCGATCGACGGCCATGGGGGCTAGATCGATCGACGGCCATGGGTCGATCGATCGACCCCTGCTGAAAGCTTGGCAGTTTTCCTAGAGTGAGTTGGATGGGTTGGGTTCCAATTCGTAGTGATTTGAGGTTAATTATATGATAACATAAGGGACCTTATAGCATTATATGGTCCTCTAATTAAAGGGATTTAGGAGGGTTAAGTGAGGGTTTAAATGTATAACCCTTACATTATATTTTCGAGGAAAATAGAATAATTGTAGAATTTGATGGTTTAGGGTTCCTAAATTATGGTGGGGACCTTTAAATGATTATATGGACAAGACATAGTCCTCGGGTTCATGGGAATGAAATCTATGACCCACTAAATGCAAGGTTGTTCCGGAAAGATAAATCCATAGGATATTTTAGTGGGCAATTATGCCTGTATAATTATGCGTATAGGAAGCATAATTATAATCGATGAGGGAATTGAGTATATCATACGAGATGACTAGGATAAATTGGGAATATAGGTATATATTCATTTAGGGTGGAGTGTTATTATTGGAGATATCCACTAAATCCGTAGATGGGATTAAGGTATGTATTACTTATAACAGTAAGAAAATACTTTGGGTTTAGTATCATGCTTATATGAATGCATGATTATGATTCTTTGAGAGAATCTTTGGGATTATCGGTCATCGCTAGATGAGATTGGCAATTATGTCCATATATATATTCGAGGAGAAATATATGGTATATGTATATACTATGTGATTAAAGGATATATATAATGATGTAAATGATTTTGAAAATGTAAGTATGAATATTTTCAAAATGGAAAGATAAATGATTTTCATAAATAATTAAATTTGGATACACACCACTCTAAATCTCTAACATAAGGGAAGTTGCGTGCGTATGGTGATGCCCCCTGGCTAATGAATGCAGGGTGGATATAGTCCTAGTCCATATGAGCGATTATTATTTCTGCACTGGTTAGGGGATTCTGGGTGTCGTCTTAACTTTCCCGCAGGCATATGGCCGCTTCCCGATGATGTGTTAGGTTCCCAGGTTGTCTTGCTTGATAGGCCCTGGAAGATGATAGCCATTTAGGGGCGCGTCCAGTGGGGAAACCCTGAGTGACGATCTTAGATTTGTTAAAGCAATTCATGATAATGGATTGGCTTTAATTACATTTCATGGATATAGGAAGGGAAATGGGATAAATGATTTGGCTTCGGTAACACTTCCCAGATGGAAGAAGGGAAGTGGAAGAATATGATATGGTAAAAGCATTTTTATGATAATAAAAATGGCTTTTAATTACATTTCCTGGATATGAAAAGGGAAATGTGATGTTTTAAAATAGAGAAGCATTTTTATGTTAATAAAACTGGCTTTTTAAAAGTTGTATGTTATGTTAAAGAAATTCATGCTAATGAGTTGGCTTTTAAAAACATTTTCTGGATATGAGAAGGGAAATGGAAATTTTTAAAATGAAAATGATAAGTATTGATAAATACTTGGTATATGTATCCTCAGTCCGGGAGATATAATCCAGATGGATATTGTAAGACACATATAAAAATGAATGTGATATGTATATAAGTATATAAGTATGTATTTATACTTTAGTTTTGTGCTACGGGCCTAATGGATCTCTACCATTTACCCTGCCAAGTAATAGTGTATCGGGGAGGTTCCTTGTTTGGATTTCGCTTCGCGAGACACCCCACGCACGAACTTAGCGCAGTGTTAAGAATGGAGAGAAGTTTAGCCCTTAGTGCTCGGGTTGTAGAGGGTTCTCATAGACGAGGGTATCAGATTAGTTAGGCAGGGTAGCTTAACTAGAAAGTAGGTGCATTAGGTGTGCACTATTAGAGTAGAGGTGAGGGGTATCTCATGGGAGTGCGATACCAAACTTAAATATGAGATAAAAT
The DNA here is from genome assembly GCA_949130495.1 of Sambucus nigra. Classification (NCBI taxonomy): domain Eukaryota; kingdom Viridiplantae; phylum Streptophyta; class Magnoliopsida; order Dipsacales; family Adoxaceae; genus Sambucus; species Sambucus nigra. The sequence continues at coordinate 9,639,622 of OX422214.1, forward strand.
CTATTTTTCTAAAAATAAAGCATTTATGCACTTGCAATATATATATATATATATATATATATATATATATATATATATATATATATATATAGGTGTCCAGACACAGGGATGCCTGGATGGCACTTCCTTCGAGTCAGACATCAGCTGCAACAGTTGTGGATGCGTGCAAGTTTTTTATAGCCGCTTCCATCATTGTACTCTAGATAGGAGGTACTGTATAAACATTCGAGCCAATGGCTCAATTGCATTTAGTTAATCTTTTAGCAACATTTGATATGGTTGTATATTTTGACCGAGTGTTCGGTTATTTTATTTCATTTCAGTTTCATTTACGCAAACTGTATGGTTGTTTTATTTATAACTGTTTAAAAAGAGTAGTTAAATAAAAGTTTTTGACGCCAGCCTAATAGGTTATTAGTAATGAAATGGATTTTCGACAGTGACGCTAAGAATGATCCATATGAAACTCCTGTTAAAATTTGATATAGGAGTGATCACCCAGTATCTTATGGTCTGAAATGTATAAAGGATATAACTTGTGAAACGGTTATATGGTATTGAATGAGAATTGGTTTAAATAAGTTAATGTGAATGATAACTTATAACGTGTATGCTAAACTCACTCGGATAGATTAGTGGGGGAAGTAGTATAATATATGTAATGAGGCTAGTTGCGGGGTGGTTAACTAGGTGGGTCATGTATAGTACGTTAGGCGATCACATTAGTAGAGAGGTGAGGTATCCTCAAGAGAGTGTACGACACTAACTTAAATATGAAGAGCTTACTTGCACTTTAATTTCCTGTATTTAAATTCACTTGGTAAATATTTTAAAATATTTTGGGTTATAACCCTTGCTATAAAACTTTTTCAAAACATTTTAGGTGTTCTACCATAGGGGCGCCAGACCTGATCTTCTTGTAGGATGCGTAGCTGTAGTATATGTGGATGTTGTGGGATATTTGCTTAGACACCTATCTCATTCTCTCTCTAGATAAGGACATTTCATTTGCACCATTGGACGTGTATTTTTTTTATATTCAGTTTGGCATGTATCAGTTATCTCTTTGATACTTTGCACTTGGTGGTTTGCTTGTATAGCCGATGTTATTCGGCTAATGTTTTTATTTATTGTATGGCAAGATTAGATTTTTTATTATGTTGGTTATCTTGGATTTCTATTATATTGGTTGGTTTCAATTTAAATCATGAGATAAAATTTAGCATCAGCTTAATTAATGATTAGGTGGTTAGTAATTAATAATTTTGGAAGAGTGATGATAAGAATGAACTAGATGAGATTACTGTTTAATTTGCTATAGGACTTATCACCCGATATTTTATTAGGCGGGGTGTCACATCACTCTCCAAAAATTCGGTAAAATGAAAACAAATTTTCCTTATGTTGTGTCATGTCATCTCGCATTTTATTTGAATCGTGTTCATGTTTGGGAAAAAGTTAAGATTTCGTGTTGTGGCACTATGTGACGTTTTAGAATTGAGTCGTGCTCATGTTGTAATAAAATACATTTTCATGTCGTGTCCAATTTTATTTGGGTTGTATTTGTGTTAAAAAAAAGATGATTTTGTATTGTATGATGTTTTAATTGAGTTGTGTTCGTGTTAAGGTAAAACAATACTATGTCATGTCATATTTGATTTCAGGGCGTCTTCATGTCATGTCACGTTTTATTAATGAGTTATTTTACCAATTAGTCCCGTTTTACTAGGTATGTAGTTCAATAGGTCCTATCATCTTTTTTTTTCCTCCAACAAGTCCCATGAAAAAAGATTTTTGGTTCAATATGTCCTATTTGTAAACATATAGTGAATATTCACTTTATGTATAAATATAATCCATTGGAAAAAAAATATTATGATACGACTTATTAGGAAATGTTTTATGTAAATGGGACTTATTTGTCAAGCTCTCTTTATTAATTTACTTTAACAATTTAAATCATTATAATAATTAATCTTAATTAACTCACTTGAACACATTAGATTATATCATGTTCGTGTTAGGTAAAAAAATACAATCTCATGATGTGTCAGATTTTATTTAGAACGTGTTCATGTTAGATTAAAAAAAATAGATGCCGTGTCGTGTCACGCTTTATTTGAGTTGTATTCGTATTGCGTGAAAAATATTTGATTCCATATAGTGCCTTTTTTTTATTTAAATCGTGTTTGTGTCATGTTGAATTGAATTGTTATCATATTTTTTATAAGATTATCAACACTATTTTTTATATAAAGAGCACAAAATTCTTGGTTGTCTAACTGATACTAAAAAAAATAGATTTTAAATAATAAATTTATACTTTTAATATTCTTTTAGTCATTATGATAAAAGGAAATAATTGGATTTTCCCCTCTAAACATAGGGGCCAAAGTTTGATTACTGCAGATTGAGAGTCCAAAGTCAATTGAATATAAAAAGTACAGAACACTCAAATGTCTACATAAAAAAGACTTGAATAAAACAACTACTTAAATTCCACAATGTGGAGGGAGGGATTCCAAGTAGAGAGAGAGAGAGAGAATACCTTTTAACTGCATAATTTGGTTTAGGCTTTTGTCAAGGATGTAGCCCATATTCAGCTCTGGGTCATGAACTTTACGTACACTTGGTATTAATAATGAAATATAGACTTTACATAAATATTTTAATACGCATGAAGACTTGCGGGTCCAATAATGAAGATGACTTCTTTAAGTCACCTGTTCGAAGAAATTTTGTAAGACGTACGTGGACCGTAGATGGTCTTTCGAAATTAAAATAAACTCTGAATTTAAACTTAATATTGAATACAAAGTGCGCTATAAAAGTTAATGTTTAATAAATTAATAATTTTATTAATTTATTAATTTTTTGGAATTAAAATTATTTCACAATAGATAACTAATATTTTTATTATTTAATAACTAAGACATTTTCATCAACAATATCTTAATTATTAATAATTAGAATGAAATTTAGAGTAGTATATGTGTTTGTAAATTTGTGGATTATTCGATCGTTGCGCCCTACCAATTTGTTCGGTCTATACTTTGACACTTTTTATTACGTAGGTGTGACCTTCGTTATGAATTGTTCCATCCATTCCAAAGTTGAACCATTACTTGACCATTTCCTTCCCATAAAAAAGCTATATAATACATACATACATACATACATACATACATACATACATACATACATACATACATACTTACGTATGTACATACATGCATACATGATACATACATGTATATATACATAAATAAATAATTGTAATATACATTTACACATATACACAAATAAATAGTACATAAATATATACATACACTAGTGGAAATCCATGCGATGCACGGGGCACTGTAACGCATATTAATTACCAAAACTTAGTATTACTAATGAAGTTATCATTGATTAAAAAATTACTTTGATTAACTGAAAAGATATAAATAATAGTTTTTCCTTTAAATTTCATTAATTATAAGAATTTATCATAAGTAACAGTATGAAAATCCAAGTAAATGTAACAATTTACATAAGAAAAAATTAATAAATTAATAAATTAATAAATTAATAATAAGTCTTCTTTTAAAAGTACTAAAATACGTCACTTTGTTGAATTATTAATTATAATGGTGGTAGCTTTATTAACATTTTTAAAAGGGCATTAGATAATAAATCCCTTAAAAATATATTTATATATGATTAGTCCAAAAGATAATCTTGTTGTTATTTTAAATTCATATATTTTTTTAATTAATTAACGATAAGTACAAACGATAGAACTACACTTATTAATGTAGATATAATTATACTTATTAATGGAGGTACAATTACAATTGCAACAATATCTAGATTAATAAGCGTAATTATGTTTACATTAATAAATGTAATTGCATATATATTCATGCATCTATATTAATAATTATAACATAAGTGGACTTATCGAAAAAATCGTTTTTAGATTGTTCTTGTCATTAATTTTTAAATAGTCTACGCACGTATCACCGTGTTTCTCTTTTAAAAAATGACAACTAATTAAAATTGAAAAAAATGAATTACATATCTAATAAAGTGGACTTGTAGATAATAAGAGGTCCTCAAACATAATTTTACGTCATACCACTTGATCAAACGACAATATAGAAAGTTAATAGGCAAGACCCAAATTACACCCTTTGCTTACTACCTCTTTCTTATCATATTAAATGGTATAAATTTTCATGTCCCACAGCATTAAAACACCTTTAGCTTTCTAGCAATTCAATATCTAACCTTGAACATTTGAAAATCATGTGCACTTTTATGGTCGCTTGTAGTTGGAATATTCTATTAACGAAAATAGAATTTTTAAAGTGAAAAATTCACAAAAATCCCCCCCCAAAAAGTTTATTAATAGAGAATTTTAAAGGCCACCTTATGTAGATACCCCCTTTGTTAAAGCATAAATTTTTTTGTAGCTGTGGAATTACTTTTCAAATATATTTTTCTAATTGATGTATACTTTTAAATTCACGACATAAAATTGGATCATTATTCTATCATGAGTATTATCTACACTGGTAACTTTCTAATATGACCTAAATTTATTTAGTATTTTCTAAATCGCAAAAATTAATTTGGAACGTATAGAAAAACACGATTATAAATTTGGGACAAGGTTAGTGCATGTTTATATAAATGTTCTAAATAAACATTTTTTTTAGTTTTTATTCATCCTAAATTAAATTGCGGATGTTTTTTTTATAAAGCAGCTAAAGTTATGATTACACATCCATTAAAAAAATTGAATCATTAATATAAATTAATGATATAAATAAAATAATACTGAAAAAAATAATTTGGATGAAAGCTATGACAAACGTAATGCACAACACAATCTAAGTTTTTGCGAACTCCTAAACTGTGAGTGAGATTGCAACATTAGTGATGATTATTAAAAATTAACATACGATCATTACGTTTGCAAGGATCTCAATGTATCAGGTTCAACATATATTGGAGGACTTGGCTTTTCCCCTGTTCTTTTATAAAACATATTCCATTTAGTGGGGTTAGCAGCATGCATTGTGGCCCTAAATATGGAGGTTGCCTCATTTTCCGAAGATATTAAAATAAAAGAAAAACACATGAAAAAAACTTTTAAAAGAATGTATTAATACAAATATATATTTACAAAGGTAGTGAGGGAGAGAGGGAGAATGAAAGAGGATACATTAAAGACAGTCTGAATATATTTTTCTTCATAGAGCCACTTCCTCTATAGGGATAGGGAGAAGGTGGGGCAGAGAGAGATTTCGTAGTGGCAGAATGTAGTTTTTTAATAAAAAAAATTCAAAATTATGAGGAAATCAGATGCGTATATATTATAAGATATGTTTGTAAATATGTATTTATAATGATATTGCATGTTTAATATGTAATAAAACTATATACATACATAATTTGATAGTAAAATTATTTAATACATATATATATATATACACACACACACACACACACACATAGTTGAAACTATATATAAGTATCATGGGTGAATTGATAATATTATTTAACATATAAATATTGCTACACTACATAGTTAATAATAAATACATGTACATAATTTTGTGTACATGTGCAAGCTTTTCAAATTGACTTTTTGGTGTAGTATAAATATGCCGAATAATTAAATTTACGGATTTTTAAATACCACCCATAGTGTATAATAGATATAAAAGAAAATCCTAGTCATTAGTCATTTTAAAGGTACGTGTTTTAGTTGTGGGGAGGTATAGCATAAAGCTTCTAGGTGTTCGAGACTGTAGGGCCAAAGCGCACAGGTCCAGCAGGGTTAAGGAACACAGGGCTAGCAGGGCCATGGGCCTCTAGCATCGGCAGCACTAGGTGCACAGGGAGTGCCAGCAGCACTCGTAGTGGGTAGGTCCTATTTATTTCATCATCAGGAACCTCAGGCAAGGCAGTCTCAACAGGTTCCAAAGCGTGGCTAGTGGGATATTATGGTACGTATTTAAATACTCTCATTTTTCAACAGTAAAGCCGAAAAGACCGTACAATTTCTTAACAATGAGAAAAGTGCAAATTTATTGAAAGCATCTAACAAACATTATCATTAAAAGCTTATTGTATTCATATACAACTAATCAAAGGTATAAGGAGAGAGAGAGAAGTGTGTAGAGAATTTCTTAGTTCAGATTGTGTATGTCCTCTTTGGCTAAGGGAATGCACGTACTTATAGTGATGGGAGTCTAAGAGATGGAATGTCTTTATAGATTCAGACATTTACATCTATGTACAATGAATATGACTATTGGTCTTCAAGGGTGGTTGGTCTTCCTTGAGTTGGTTGGTATGTCGTGCGTTGGTTGGTATGCCGACCAACTCTCCTCGAGTGCCGAGTAAATCTCCTTGGGTGCCTAGCAACTCTCCTCGGGTGCCGAGCAAGTATAAATATTGCCACGTAGGATGACATGTGTCCTTTTCTGACTGGTCCACGTAGACGGAAATTTTTGTGTTAATAGAACATGCTTGATAGTTTACTAAAAGGATGGAGTATTTATTCTGCAATGTTGCTTGGTGCTCGTGCATAATGAGATTCTTGACTTGCCTTCTTGATTTGTTCAACATAAAGTGGGCTATCTCCTGGACGATAGATGATGCAGGTTGATCTATGGTTGCTTTAGAGCTAATATTTCTTTTGAGGAACTCTATTCGTCGAGCGAACGTGTGCTATGTATCACCCCTGGGAATTTGGATGCAGCAATGTCATAGTTTGCAACTTGTGGCTTGTCATAATCTTCAAGTGTGTTGGTTAGATGGTTAACCGACCAACTGTCTTCTGAACCGAGCAACTGAGTGCTAACTTTATGTGCTTGATTTTTCTAATTTATGCTCCGCTGAATACTTTGATGAGTAACATACTAGCTTTTGAACCCAACTCTTCAATCTGATTAGTACCAAGCTGGTGGTGGATTTCAAAATATTTCTATACAACTTCTTCTTCAATGTTGGTCGGGGCAGTAATATTGGAGATCTCCATTGATGTATATGTTGAATTAACCCCTGAACTTCAATAGTATGTGCACAATAACTCCTGACTATACCTCCTGAACTTCAATAGCAAAACTAACTCCTTAATATACCTCTTAAACTCCTCAATATGCTGTCACACCCCATGATTTTGGAGACTGAGGAATTAAATTTTTGGGAAAATAAAATTTAATTAAATTGGAGAATTTTAAATTTGGGAATTTAAGTCCAAAAATAAAAGACGTTTTAAAGTATTCCGGATGATGATTTTGAGGGTACCATTGATCCCGAAAGGGTCGAGATAGTCAAAATGACTGTCATTGAGTTTTATTTCGGCTTCGAAATATTTTCAAGTCAGTTTGGCTCGAATTAGAGTAAACGAGTCATTTAATTAACATTTAAAATTTGGGTTTATTGTTTTAAAGGATTTAGAGGCTTACGGATTAAGCTATCAATTAGAAAAATAGAGAAATAGAAAGAAAAGAGAAAGGAAGAAGAAAAAGAAGAAGGAAGAGAGAGAGAGAGAGGAAGAAAGCTTGGAGATTCCGGCCCAAACGCGATCCCGTGAATGGTTCAACCTCTACAAATCTGAGGCAAGTGTTTAATCTTGCTAAATAAGTTATTTTTGTATTTGATTTCATAATTTGGGGGTTAAAGGATTGGTTTTTGGGTATTAATATCAAAACCTAAATTTTGGTTTAAATCTTAAAATTGAAGATTCTAATTGGGTTTAAGGGATATAAATTGATGGGATTAGATATAGGATGAGTTTTGATGTCTAAAAACAGGTTGGGGTTGAATATTAAGTGTTGGAGGTGGTATAAAACAAGATTTGGAAACTTTGGGTTTGTAGAAAAACAACCATTTTCGTGGCTTTCTGAACTGGCCGAATCGATTCGGCCCCACCGAATCGATTCGCCAGGTTGCAGAAGCCTCAAGTCTTTAGGGACGAATCGATTCGACCATAGAGAATCGATTCGGTAGGTGATAGACTCTCAGGTCCCTTGGACCGAATTGATTCGGATGGGCCGAATCGATTCGGAGGGGCAGAATCGATTCGAAAACAGGGTAATTTTGCTATATGTTTCCTAGAATGAATTCTAACCCATTTTGGTTGAGTTTATTGATTTGGGGCCTTTTCTTATGATGTAAGAGATATGTTCTTGGAGACATATAAGGAGTTTCTCACATATTAGGATTTTGGGGACTCCTTAGGGTAATTTGGGAGAAATGTATCCATGTATGTATTTGGAGTTGTGTATAGAGATTTTGGGAAAACCTTTTGGGATTGAGGATCCGAATTGTATATTAAAAGTATGTATAGATGTGATGTGAGGCTAATAACTCTTTGAGAGAATTGCGAGGGTATGTTGTGAAATTCTAGGCCAACCTTTATGTCAAATCCTTATAAGGATAGGATATTATTAAGATACGATTTGGCGCAAAATGGAAGAGTGTAGCTGCATACCCTTAGTAATAGTAAAATTTAAGAAATAAATTCGAGAGATCTTAGACTAGGGGATTCGCAAAAGTGATTGAACCGTAGTCGAAATCGAGAGCAATGGGATTACTTGATGAAGGTAAGATTGAGCTTGAGGCTTATAGACTATGAGTTATATGTATACCGATAGTCAAAATGATTACTAGATTCTTTAATGTACTCTCGGATATAGATGGTATGTGTAGTGATGGTATCCTACACAAAATCTTGGGTGATAACTCTAATGTTGAATATATATGTATAGATATATACATATGGTTTTGGGAGACTATTAATCATAGGAAAAATGATTGAATATGTTTCAAGTGAGGGATTGTATTCACATATCGAGGTAAAATTAAACGAAATTGTGGTGACGGCTTGAATATCAAGGATTATGTATACTTATAGCCTAGTGTATATAGATAGCTTATACACATGAATGAGAATTAGCTTGCATATATAGAAATGTGGATATGTGAATATATATATATATATATATATATATATATATATATATATATATATATATATATATATATATATATATATATATATATATTTATGTTGTGGATATACATGGTATGGATATTTAAACCGTATATGATGGTTTAATGTTTAATTATATGATTGGATCATATGGATGTATATATATATTGTGCATGTGAATCATATATATATACTTATTTGGTTAAGCATACCCCGCTCATGCTATCATTGGGAAGTTGCGCGCGTAGAGGGTGAGCATCATGGCTAGAAAAGCAGGGTGTGGATATTCCCCAGGTCATAGTCGTCCCGTGTGTTATTATGTGATTTACATTTTTATAGTTTTGGGATGAGACGTGGTGGGTATGTTTCGTCTCATTGCCGGTTTGGAGCTATGACCGCTTCCCGGGACGTCGTGTGCGTGAGTTTACCACGAGATGGGTGTCGTTTAGTCCCACCATGGTGGCCCCAGTATTGCTACGTTAGCTGAGCACTGGGAAGATGATGGCATTGATGCAGTTTTATCGGCGCTATATATAGCCGGGTATTTATTTGTGCATGGCCTTGGTACATCATATATGGTATGTATACATGGTCATGGGATTGGATGATGGTATGAATATATATATATGGTTAGAATAAAATGCCTATATATATATATATTTATATATCCTATAGATAAAAGGATATGGGCTTTTATGGAGTACATCTTGGATGATTATGGTGTACTAGATGATTGGGGGATTGATGTATCGCGTTTAAGGAATATTTCGATTACATCATCCCAAGGACATTATTGGAGATGGTAGTTGTTTTCATATTGTAGTAAAAAATTTAGTAGTAGTATTAGTAGTAGTAGAAGTAGTATTATACGGTATGTATGGCATTATGGATCTCTAGGATCGACATTGTCAAGGAGTAGTGTAACGTGGTGGTTCCTTGTTTGGATTTCGCTCTGCGAGACACCCCACAAACGAAACGTAGTGCATTGTTGAGATTAGAGAGAAGTTCTGTCAATATTTATGTGTGGCATAATGGATTTCCAGGATCGACGTTGACATGGACGTTGCTAGGCCTATGACAAGTTAGGTTGTCCTTATATATGGGGGTAATTTAACTAATAAAAAATTGAAGACGCGAATAGGTGCGCACCTTTAGATGAGAGGTGAGTTGGGATTCCACGAGAGTGCGATTTCACTTTAATTATGAAATGTAAGCACCGATATTTATTATGCACGGTTAACACACTTGCTAAATATTTTTCACACTCGGGCTCTGACCCGTTTACTTTTCTCTCCTTCTTGTATATATATATATTATTACAGGTGTCCGACCGCATGGATGCCGGATGACCTTCTATCCAGAGTCTTGGGAGCTGTGACAGGTGCGGACTGTTATCGGATGTATCGGGTAGTCGCCTCATACTTTCAAAATTCTACGTAGGACTCATGTTATATATCGGGTTTGTACCCAAGGGATATTTATAGATGTGTATATTTATTTCTTTCAGTCATTGTATTGGCTGTGACCCGACAGCTTATTCGGGTTTATTTCCTTATGGCATATTCAGTTGTAGTTATTTATATCATTTTATTATAGCATTTCGTTTATCATAGTTCTTTCCTCCATCTTTCTTCCCTTTATTCGTAGTGTTATAGTGTTGTGTCGTGGTATGTTGCATGTTTTAAATTATTTTAACATCTCGCTTATATGATATTGGGTAGTTAGTCCTATATTATATAGTAACGACAGTTGGTGTTGAGACTGGACCATCTGAAACTCCTGATTTAATGTAGTATAGGGCTGGATACCCGTTATTATTTTGAGCGGGGTGTTACATATGCCTCCTAAACTTCAATAGAAAAACTAACTCCTGAATGATGATTGTTTAGTGATATGTCTTATTCTGTTATGATTTGGAGTTGAATCTGATGCTCGGCTGATACTACATGATGTTATCAAACTGTGCCACAGGAATAATTAATTTTTTCATATAAAAATAATTTGATGACATTGCTGACCAAGTAATTTTGATTAAGTAGAGTTGTTTTGAACATATAGTTCAATTAGAAATGTTTTCTGTGTTCAACACGATTTTGCTTCGTTGGTGTTAAATTAGCTAATTGGTGCAATTTGCACTAGCTGTATGGACTAATTGGTGCGATTTGCACTAGCCTCTTAGACTAATTGGTGCGATTTGCACTAGCCTTATGGATTAATTGGTGCGATTTGCACTAGCCTCTTTGACTAATTGGTACAATTTACACTAGCCGTTGGCACAAACCTGATTTCAGGTGTTTTGGTGCAAACATAGATACGTAGCCCCCAATAATAATAGTCATGCCTAAGCATTCGTCGGGACTTTGCAATATAATAATGAGCATGATTGAGCATATGGAATTCACATTGAGTATCTATGCTAGTGAGAAATCCATATAAATAAGAAGAGCACCGATCATTTGTCGGGGCATAATAAGAAATCCAAATAAATAATAAGAATGCCGACCATTTGTCGGGATTAATAAGAAATCAAGATAATAAGATTGCCGACCGTCTGCTGGACTTAATAAGAAATCCAGAAAAGAATGCCGATCCTATGTCGGGTTTAATGGGAGGTCTATAATACCAAAGGGGACCAAATGATCCAACTATCAATTGGAGATAAAATACAATGATTGCGATATACTTCCTCGGAGCTAAATATATAATAATAATACTTTATCGAGCTCCATGCTGAGATGAATATAGAATATGCATCCGAATGGATATAGGGAATGATTCGTGCTTGAGCATATATTAGGGCAGTTAATAAAATCAATAGTGCCTTGCTGAGGGAAAATTTCATAATGCCAAGCAATGATAATATTTTCCAGAAGTTTAAGATTGTGTTCGAGTAGCTATTTGTGCTCGATCGAATATATATATCGGAGCATTAATAAGATTTCCAGCAATCACGGCCGAATACTTAGTCGAGACCGAAAATTGTACCTGTAAAAATTAATAACCTGCTCTACCATATGTGTAGGCTGAATTGATTAGTTATCATAAGAATAATCTAGTCAATATAATCAATATATGATATGTATATTCTCGGGCAATAAAAATATCAACATAAAATAATATGTTATGTTGTATGTCAACGTGAGCAAATTTTTATAAAAAATGCCAGACATTTTAATTTTAAGTAAAAGACCAAATATAAGTTGGTTTTTTAGAAATTATTTATCACTTGGTTTTAAAAATATTTTTGGGGTGATCACAAGTTTAAAAAAGATTTATGCCCCCTATTTGTCCCCAAGCTGAACTCGTGTTCAAAGAAATATCTTGGATGCTCAAAGTTGCTAACAACACAAGATTTTATTATCGCCGACCAACGGCCTGGGTGTTGCCGACCAAGGATGAATACTGCCGATCATCTTTTATACCGTCGACCAAACACAGTTTGTCGGGTGATAAATACAATTTTGCTACACCTTTGCCGACCTATAAATGTCTCCGGCCAACGATTTCTTTGATGCCATATGAAATCATCACTCCCGACCAGTGATGGTAGGTCGGGAAAGATCAATAAATGTGCGGTCCCTGTCTCCGACCAGCAATTGATTTCGCCGACCATCAATTGGTTCCACCAACCTACAGTATGATTCTCTGACAAAGAATTATTGTTGCCAAATAACATTGATGTTTGTATCATAGTTGTTGTTGACTCATAAAAGTTCTGTTGAAACCCATCTTTGGCACTGCAAACCATATCTCCGAACAACAACGACAACACCTAGTATCGTAATTTCCGTCCCCGACCAGCAATCAAGGAAAAATGACTTGATATTGCAACTCATGTTGCCGACCAACCTGTAGCCATGTCGAGTGAAATAAACTTCGGTAGTTTGAGCATATTGGTCCCAATAATTAAATCCATTTTTCTTGAATATGTTTTCAGAAGGTTTCTGATGAAGAAAACTTGTCGTCAACCTGGAAAGGGTGAGGGAAAGATACGTAACCTTGATAGCCTCAAGATGATGGTCTACGCCGGTCACCATATTCCTATAATTTTTTATTCTGAACAGTAATAGATGACATTAAAATGACTTTGGTGATGTGATCATGTTGGTCAAAAAAGCAACTTTGATGATGTATGGGTCTTGGATATAATCGTCACGGACCTCTAACATATTGGATTCTGATCAACACTAAATGATGCCCACCTATATAACTCATATCGGAGGTACAAAAAAGATCTTTCAGAACTCCCATGAATCATCCTGAAGCCCTAATATGTTCAGTACTCTGGTTTCAAAAAAATTTAGGAAGCGTAAGAAGATGAGATCATTTATTGGGATTGTCCTCATCACACACATCTTTCATTTGGGAACATAAACTTCCTGACTTGTTAAATGTCCGTCGACTGGTGTAATTAATTGACAGAATATGGTGAATCTTATTAGATATTCAACTCATCATATTCCGAGTCCTTTCAACTCCCTATTGACCTAGAGAACAATTTCAATCGTTATTTATTACAAAAATGCATACTAATCCAGATTTGACGGCAGATATGCATAAGAATCCAAATAATAGAGAAATTTGGTGATGTTTATGTCAATCAATGTGAGGGATCAAAATATCTCATATATATCTTTATACAAGCGTGTCCTCATGTAATCGTATGAAAGGGTTTGCCTAAACAAAAATGGTCTTGAACAAAAGGACGAAGAATTGTGATTATCGAGAGAGAGAAAATTGTTCACTTTAACCTTTCTTATTCTCTCATTAAAAATAAGATTGGAATTTTAATAGTCATCGAAGATCTTTTGAAATTCATTCCATAATCAACAATGAAAATTATCAAATTTATCATCAGATCTATAGGTGAATAAAAATTAAGTTGTATAATTCACCAATACAAATAAATAAAACGATGTGGTTACCATCCTTGAATTTCAAATTGCATATAATATGGCAAATCATTATATATTACCGTGTTATATTGATTCTAAAAAATATTCAATTCCTGAATACGTGATTCATGATTGAATAAAACAATATGTGTATAACATATAATTGTTCATATAAAAAGATATAAAGACTTATCTTTTTTACGATGATCTTCATCACTTGTGATAAGAAGAATTCTTGTGTCGAATTCCCACAAACGGCGCCAATTTGTTGATGACTAGAAATAGAATCCATGATATCTTATCGGCATCAACAACAGATAAAATGAAGGTATGAAGATGATGATTGAAGATGAAGTGGTTATCACATCAAACACATAATAAACAAAGGTTTTAAAAGTGGTTCGGCTATAAGGAAAAACCTATGTCCACTGTTATTTTATTCCCAAGGGTTTATAATAGCACAATATGGTGTAGAGAGAGAGAAAAGTGTGTAAAGAATTGCTTAGTTTAGATTGTGTATGTCCTCTTTGGCTAAGGGAATGCATGTATTTATAGTGGTGGGAGTCTAAGAGATGGAATGTTTTTACACATTCAGACATTTACATCTATGTACAATGAATATGATTGTTTGTCTTCAAGGGTGGTTGGTCTTCCTTGAGTTGGTTGGTATGTCGTGCGTTAGTTGGTATGCCGAGCAACTCTCCTCGGGTGCCGAGAAAATCTCCTTGGGTGTCGAGCAACTCTCCTCTGGTGCCGAGCAAGTATAAATATTGCCACGTAGGATGACATGTGTCCTTTTCTGACTGGTCCACGTAGACGGAGAATTTTTGTGTTAACAACATATATATATATATATATTATTACACACATGGTTGAAACTATATATAAGTATCATGGGTGAATTGATAATATTATTTAACATATAAATATTACTATACTACATAGTTAATAATAAATACATGTACATAATTTTGTGTACATGTGCAAGATTTCCAAATTGACTTTTTGGTGTAGTATAAATATAACGAATAATTAAATTTAGGGATTTTTAAATACCACCCCCTACTATATAATAAATATAAAAGCAAATCCTAGTTATTCTCGATTCAACCTTGCATCCCATCTAACCACCCCCTAGCATATAATAAATATCTCATACCCTATATTTTTGAACTCCACCATCTCATCAAATACTCTCATTTTTCAACAGTAAAGCCGAACTAATTGAAAGCATCTAACAAACATTATCATTAAAAACTTATTGTATTCATATACAACTAATCCATGGTAAAGGGAGATACCCTCCTTTATTCTAAAGATACCATCTATCATTCAAATACCCATCTATCATTCAAATAGAAACAAGGGTCCTGATATTTACACCCATAATTTTACTCCAAAACACCCTTTCGTACAAAACACCACATAAGCACCTAATATTATATAAAACACCAAAAAAATCAACACCACATGTACCTTCACCCATATGAAAACCCAAAAAATGTCAATCCTCATTTTTTCCCTTTCCCTCT
Source organism: Sambucus nigra (assembly GCA_949130495.1). Taxonomy (NCBI): domain Eukaryota; kingdom Viridiplantae; phylum Streptophyta; class Magnoliopsida; order Dipsacales; family Adoxaceae; genus Sambucus; species Sambucus nigra. Next base: position 9,655,047 of record OX422214.1, read on the forward strand.
CTCTCTCTCTAACTTCTCTCCCAAACCACCATCCCCCATTAAACCTTACTCCCAACACTAAAAATTCACAACACCACATTACCATCAAGCTTCATTTCTAGTATTTTAAACCATTAAACCTTACTCCTATTACTATCATGTTCTCATTTTGTGCTCCCATTTCGTGTATTAAACCCTAGCATGAAAACTACATATAAGAAATCCATTATAAACTCTTTAAAATGTAACCTTAATTAATCTAACTGCAAATATATTCCATTTGCACGAATAAACCTAGGGCTTACCATGGTAAGAAAAAAACTAGGGTTTAACAATTTGAAAAAAAAGGAAAAAAAATGGTATGTACCTACGGTTTCCTGTCACCATAGGTGCCAATAATATTCGGTCGTGTCCAACCGTGATTCCATAATTTACGGCCAGTTCTCACCGTGGTTGTAGGTTTCACGGCCAAATCCAGCCGTGATTATATTTTCACGACCAAACCCAAAGGTATGTAAATATTCACGGCCATATAGAACCGCGATTTCCTTTTTAGTAATTATTATTTCTAATTTTAATTCGAATCTCTTAAAGTACCAATTTATTTCCTATTTAATATATTCATTTGCTAGGGTATATAAATGTTGATTTTTTAGTATAATTTGCTAAAATAATTTGTTAATTTGCTAATATAATTTGTTAATTTCTTATGTAGGTCATATAAATGGTGAGAAGGAAAAATCCTCCTATCGCATCTGAGCGGAAGAGGAGGTTGGAGGTCGATAAGGAAGTACAATGACCCGTATCTTCCTCTAGTAGTAATAGTGCCAGTGATGCCACTACTTCAAGCAAAGGATATTCCCTGACAACTTTGTTAGATAAAGTGGTAGGAGATTTACTTAATGTTGAGGTGGGTGATACTTCAAAGCCAATTGAGTAAGTAGTTGAGGCGGTTGTAGGTGATTTGATTGGGGTTAGTGAAGGGGTGAGGTAGGAGTAGTGGGAGATAAAGAGGAGGAGAAAAAAGAAGAAGATAAATCACGAGAGAAAGGGAAAGAGAGAAGGAAAGTGATGAAGAGAGAGAGATGAGAAAAGCGAGGAAGAGAGAGACTAAGAAATAGAGGATGAAAGAGAGGCAGAGAGAGATGAAGAGAGAGGGGCAATGAGAGAGGAGGAAAGACAGGAGGATAAAGAGGAAGAAGGAGAGAGAGTGGAGGAGAGGAAGATAGAGAGGAAGGAGAGGAGGATAGATAAGAAGAAAGAGTGAGAGGAGGAGAGGAAGATAGAGAGGAAGAATGGGAGGAATAATGAGGGAGGGTAGGAGAGGACGAATCTTCTTCCTCGGAAGATGAAATCCAACCATTCACATCGAAAGGGCCATAGAAAGAATGCTCGTAAAAAAATAAGCCACTCTGATTCCCAACCGCTCGAGAGGTGCACGCCAAACAACCCCGAACTCCTGAAAAATTATCATAATCATATTAGTTATTCTATTTAGAAGAGAAATGATGAGAGGGTAATAATGAAGTGCATGTACAACTTCAATAAATTTGTTGAGTAGGATCTAGCCAAAGAGGATGAGCGGGTAATAGAGCTGGTGAGGAACTCCAGGTTGTACGGTTTGATTAAATACTCCAATCGGTACACAGACTATATATCAGTGTTGGCATTCATCGAACGGTGGCAACCAGAGACAAATTCATTTCATATTCTGTTTGACGAGATGACCATCACCCTAAATGATGTGTACCATCTCCTTCAAATCCCGATAGTAGGTAAATCAGTGTACGGTACTATTTCGAAGAAAGCCAACGAGAAGACGACCCAAATCCAATGTCTTACTAAATATTTGGGTTGTACCGAGGAGGAGTGTAAGTCTGTATATGCTGTTTGTTTTGATTGGTTAATGAATTTGTGTAAGGGGAGGGTTAATAAGCTAGGGGAAAGTGCTTCAAAGCGAAAGATTGAGCAGGCTGCTAGGGGTACTTGCTTTTCATGGTCGGTTGCTTGTTGTTCCCGAACAAATCGGCCAACCGAGTTCCAGTGTATTACCTGTAGTCTTTGCGAAAGGTCGGCAAATTAAAAGACTATGCTTGGGGGATAGGTGTATTGACCCATTTATATCGGTATTTGGAGGTTGCCGCTTGGGTGGACATTCGGCAAGTGGCCATATAACTTCCCCTTCTCGTGGTACATATTTTAAATTTTGTTTTGTAATAGAATAATCTCCTAATTAATATGCCTATACTGAAATTTTATTTTGTTTTGACAGCAGGTGTGGATACATGACCACTTCAATTTGGCAAGGGGTGTTAGAAATTTCCATTTTGAGCATAACGAGACGCGTCTATGCAAATGCAGGGCACAAACGTTGTCATGGGATCCCTTTGCACAGTTACGAGAGCTAAGGGAAACCTTATATGATTTAAAAGCTTCAGACGTAAGTATTAGTTATTTTAAGTTCAGTATTTATTTTCTTTATTTATGTACGTACTAACATTTGGAAATATGTTTAGGTTGTATGGGATCCCTACTCCAAAAAAAGAGAGGCCTACCCATTTCAGAAGGTCTCATGGTACAATGGCCTCCTTATCTGCTATGATGTCGGGGAACCCTAATACCCCGAGAGGGTCTTACACCAAGCTGAACGTGTTCAAATAATTCCTAAACCGTCGATGCGCCCTTTATCAGAGGATAGGGGGAAGACCTAGGCCCGATACACATTAAAGTTTGATATTGAGAAATGGTATCAACTTAACTGGGTCGACTATGTACTGTCCGATGCCCAACGTTTGACCCCTGTGAGTTCCGTGCCTTGGGAATATGTGGATGGGTACATGTCTTGGTACCTAGAAAGATCCCATCCATACAATCAAAATCCCGAGAATAGAATACGTAAGCCGGAGCTAAAGCACTCGGATAAAATGGTAAATGTTTTGAAATTTATCATTAAATTGATTTCCTTTGTTCAGGAACTATCTAACGCAGTTGATGATAATTTATATAGGCTAAGGGGATAGATGTAGACATTAGCCTACTCCAGGAAGCTATTGACGGAGTCTCGGACCAGGAGGTTACGAATGTCCTTAAACTATCACGTGCAGTGATTGACACCCTTCTTCACGCCAATGGTACACACGCTCATACAGAAAAGCGAAAGGCCCCGGTGTGTGAAAAAATTGTGACCAAGTCACAACACTATCCAATCCCCAAGTGAAATCCCCCCAAGAAAAAACCACCTCGACGAAGCATTAAAAGAGAAGATAGACAAAATTTGTTCGAACAATTTGAATGTAACTGTATTCTTAAAAATTTTGTTTGTAAAGTATCCCAAATTTTGTTACGTGTTATATGTTGGAACAACTTTGTGACAATTACGTTGGAATAACTTTTTTGGTAGAAATTGAAACAAATATGTTATGTGATATGTATTTGATTGTTAACAAAATTGTGTTATGTGTTATTTGTTTGAATGTTATGTACTTGAATGTTATGTTATGTCCTTGAATGTTAACCATGAACATGCTTGAATGTTAACAATACATTGGGTTCTCACAGTTCATTACGTCTATACGGTGTTGTGTCACTATCGTACCAACATCCACGGTGTGGTGTCACCACCAAATAAACAACAACGGTTACAACTCACCGTGGAGTGGAAACACCCAACGCTATTTCACCGTCAGAATATATTTCACAGTTACATTAGACCGTGTAAATTGGGGAAAAAATTGCTAAAGTCTTTGCATATAATTCAAGGTTGGGTCAAACTGTGGAGAGTATACTTACGGTTACGACCATCCGTCTATGTACTTTTCATGGTTACACGAAATTGTATATGCTTGGGTGAAAAAATAGCCAAGTGTTTGCATATATTTTACGGTTACAACTCAGCGTGGAGTGGAAACACACTAAGCTATTTCACCATCAGAATATATTTCACGGCTACATTAGACAGTGTAAATTGGGGGAAAAAATTGCCAAAGTCTCTACATATAATTCAGGATTGGGTCAAAACATGGAGAGTATACTTACGGCTATAACCAACCATCTATATACTCTTCATGGTTACATGAAACCGTGTATGTTGGGGGTGAAAAAATAGCCAGGTCTCTGCATATATTTCACGGTTACAACTCACCATGGAGTGGAAACACACAGCGCTATTTCACCGTCAGAATATATTTCACGGTTACATTAGACTATGTAAATTGGGGGGGGGGGGGGAGAATTGCCAAAGTCTCTGCATATAATTCACGGCTAGGTTAAACAATGGAGAGTATACTTACAGCTACAACCAACCGTCTATGTACTTTTCACGGTTACATGAAACCGTGTATGTTGGGGTGAAAAAATAGCCAAGTCTCTGCATATATTTCACGGTTACAACTCACCGTGGTTGTTATTTTCACGGTGTGGTGTCACCGTGGTATCCTCATTACGGTGTGGTGTCACCGTGTATACATTTATGCGGTGTCAATGGATCGTGAGTTACTTTCAATACCCCAAGATTTCAAATTTATCACATATAACCAATTTATCACATACATAACCAATGAATATTATATTAATGATTGCAAAAAGATATAAAAAGTTCCAATAAATAATTTCTAATAATTACTTACAATCCATTTATATATAATCAATGATTGCAAAAAGTTGCAATCTTTAGCACTAGACTTTATCCAACAACCAATTTACATATAACATATCCTAATAAATTACAAAAAGTTTCCAATCCTGATAATTACAAAAAGTTACAAGAAACCCTAGGAATTTCACCACAGAATTTAAGCTGCTGTCAAGTCCTTGTCCTCATCCGCTGATATCAAGCACGGTTCATCTCTCGTTGCAATGTCTTTGGGACATAGATTCTGAAACGTTTAAAAGTGGGACTTAAACAAAGTAGTCCACTAAAGGGCATCTTCACTGGCCCTTGATTTCTAGTTAGAGGCAATTGGTTCTAGCGGGCAAAATCTTGTGCATTTCAAACTCACCCAATGAATATTTGATGAGTTCATGAAATAGATGATGTGATTGTCTTCCTTACCAAGTTTTGGCCCAACGTCAAATGGAACAAAAGTTAAGCATTGAAATTTGGATATCAACACAACCATTAGCTTAATTGCATTTTCCGCAAGGTAGCCAAACTCTGACATTATAAACCATCACTCGCTTGTGCATGAGTGTCTAAAATAATCTATTCTCCCCTCATACTCATCAATATCGTAGGAGGTCATTACCGTAGCCCAAAACGGCTTGTCCCTACGTAGCTCAGATAACAAACCACTACAAATATCATGAGAATGTTGAAGTCCATCCCCAACATCTCACAATTAGAATATGGAAAAGTCTTTTAAAAAATAGATCTCTCGTACTACATAAATGGTTGGGAAAATGTAGTGGGAATTTAATAGAAAAATTGCTTCAAAAAATTGACTTTTTAACATAACTGCTCTAGTCATTAGAACGTGGATTAATCTCGTTCGAACAATATGGCCATTTCATTCGAACGAGAAGGAAATGATACATGTAATGAGAAGTCAGGGCAGACCAAAAAGGAACATCATTATAAGTCATTCAAACCAAGCTCAAATATCATTCGAAAGACCTGAAACAGTCTTTCTAATGAACTGAAGGAAATTAAAATGTTTTTCTAAATATAGAGTAATTTTAAAATAGCTTAACAAAAATTCAAAGCACCCAATAATTAAATATCCAAGACTCGCATAAAATATGCATTCATACCTGAGATATTCTTGGAACGTTGGTGACGAAAATGGCATGAAACTCAGCATAGAATGTGGTCTCTTTGACTTAGTTGTTACGTCTTCAACAAAAATGTCCTAGTCTTGAAAGGTCACAAACACGACTTCTACCCTATGAGTAAAATTATTTTGTCAAGAATTAAGCCAATACATTCAAATTGACTTAATTAGAAATGTGTCCTTACAAATCTCCCCCTTAACTATTCTGTTGAGAGTGTGTTATCTCGATCCTAATGGATAATTTCTATAATTAAGTGTTGGGCACACAGCAGTCCAAATTTCATCTTATTATACTAAACATGCATCTAGGTCATAAAGATGATAAAATAAATCAAGCATTAAACAAAGGCAAATTAAGGGGAAAAATTTTTGGGTAAAACCCTTTTTCAGCACTTTCGAGAGTTTACATCATTTTAGAGAGTTTACACGACTATAGAATTACAGAGTACTTAATAATCGCCACAAGTATAATGCGTAATGCCTAGAAAATATCTAAAGGATAAAACTTCGTCCAGAGTCCTCCACACGTAGCCTTCGATGCTTGGTATCTACCGATCAACCTTCGTTCTCAATAGTGAAGTCCCGCAGGATCACAAGATCAGTCGTGAACAAACTCTCTCCATAAAAGTTGTATGAGAGGTACAAGATGTAGGGTTTAAACTTGATTCAATCAAATAAACTTTGGGAATGATGATTTGTGATTCAAAAAATATTTCTTAAATAAAAAGGTTGAAAACTTTTGCAAAGGACATGCATAATCAGTTTTAACAAAAGCCTTAATGAAATCAAACATAAAATAGGTATTTACAGGACGTTCACAAATTGTAAGGCGGTGGCATCATTCAAACGAAAATACATTATTGTTCGAACGAGATATGTCTCGCTTCTAACGACATCAAAAAAATCAAAACCGTATGCCCTCGTGAGAAGTCCGATTGAAGAAACCTTCTAACGAACTCTTCTAACGAGATACCAATCTCATATGAACGAGATTACCATCTCGTTTAAAAGAGAAACAGGTTAAAAATTACTTTTAAACAAAGTAAAAACAACCTCGATTTTTAAAGAAAAAATTTTATTTCCAGATTTAATAAAAACGGTCTACCAAAAATAAATTTAAGGAATAAATGCAAATACTAAAGCATTATACCTTCAAATTATGGAGATGCTTGAATGTTGGAAATGCTATCTTGGACTTCTTCTCAACTTGAATTAAACGGTAATGGGATATGCCAAAAACTAAATGTAAACCTAAGCTATTTGAGCAATGAAAGAAAATATGCTCTTACAAATCTCCCATTTTTGGCTATTCGGCTACAAATATAAAACCCAAATCCAAATTACAAAATAGTCCCCAAAGACGAATACAATATCTTATTACTCTCCTAAACCCTAAAATGGATAGGTACAAAGATATAGTTGTCTTCAAGCCTCCTTCAAGTCTTCACTTCTTCTTTGACTTCACTTGGTCACTTTTTCTTCATTGAGTGTAATATAAATATGATCTTTTAAAATACCTACACATGAGACAAAGAAAATGCCCCGTGATGCATCGAGTTTGAAATATATCAAATAAAATTCACAAGGATATGAAAATATCCCCCATAAATCAAACTCTCCCCAATAATTTGTACTCCCCCTTTTATTTTGTCCAAAATAAACAAGGAGTAGAAACTAATCATGTAAATTAGGGAACATCACCAAGCACAAAAAGATATCATCACAAAAGTATATCAAAGAAGCGTAAAAGAAGATATCATTACATGCTCTTATAAATGATAATCTCAAAGGCACTAAAAACTATTTTTGAACTTTTTTAAATTGTTCAAGTAAAAAATAATTTTACAAAAACAACATGCCATGGAGAAACACAAAAATAATCGAATGATGGACACGGAATGAAGGGGTGTGAACACATTCAATAGGAAAATCAACGTAGACAAACATAACATACGGGCATGAAGGAATGAGACACCACTAACATAAGATCTAAAAGTCTACCTTAGGTGTAAAAATGGTGAACTCAAGTGAAATTGACTCATCCTACTCAACTAGTCAAGGTCGTGAGTGATTTCCACACCAATAATGCCCAAAACTATGTAATGCTTTTACGAGTTTTTTTCAGGACGTACAAACCCATTGATCTTAGACTAAACTCCCTCAAAACTCACATATTGAATTTCTTCCCTCAAATCCTTTTATTTTGAAGAAATCCATGCTCATATGTATAGAAACATCATTGTTCTTTGAAATTGTCCTGGCACTTTATATTTTTTTTCTTTTTATGTGCCTTTAATATTTTAGGCTTTTCTTTTTGCAAATGGTGGCTATTCACGCAAAGACAACCTGCCTTATGCAACCTGATTCCATTACTTTAAATATAACACGTTTATCGAAGAAATGATTTTCAATTTTTCCAATCCGGACAATGGTTCTTACAAGCACCACTTTCAGTAACTTATTTTATCGCATTTGGTTCGTTTTAAAAGCAGAATTGAGATGAAAAAAAAACTGCAATTGGCATATAAAAGGTTAGTGTAATACTCAAATAAGTTTGTGCTCATGTGCATTAAAGGTGACAAGGAGTCAAACATGTAGTAAGTAGTCATCATGTCACATCTTAATGACTTCACACATTACAAAGAACAAAATAAAATGATGTCACATCTCAAAACACTACAAAATGGTCCCGTGGATATGGAATGAATGGGTGACTCAGACATCTTTCAACTTCATCCACATATGGTGAAAACAAAATACAAAACTCTTTTTGAATTTTTCAAAAAATTTATCAAAAATAAAATGAATGAGGAGGCAGTACTGGTGGTCGGGGGTGAATAACAGAGTTTGTCTCGAAGTGTTCCACCCGTCAGCTTGAAAGTGGACCATCAGATGCTTTCAGGGATGCTACAACAGCTTGAAATTCCTGTGTGGAAGTGGGAGAGCATTTTTATGGATTTCGTCATGGGGTTGCAGACATCGCATAGAGGTCACGATTACGTATGGGTGATAGTGGATCGGTTGACCAAGATATTCCATTTCTTATCGATTTGCACAGATTTTGAGACGATACAGTGCGCGTAGTTGTTCAGAGCGGAGATAGTTAAACTGCATGGGGTGACAATTAACATTGTGTCTGATAAAGACAAGATCTTTGTGTCTCACTTTCGAAAGATCTTTCACGAGGCCATGGGAATAGATTTACGGTTGAACACCGCCTATCATTCACAAACAGACGGGCATACTGAGAGGGTAAATTAGATATTGGAAGATATGCCGATGATGTGCATTCTAGATTTTGGGGGAGGATGGGAGCAATATCTTCCATTGGTAGAGTTTTCTTACAACAGCTCTTACCAATATACTATCGGCATGGCCCCATTTTAGGCACTTTATGGGTGACCTTGTCGCTTACCCGCTTGTTGGTTAGAGGTGGGGGACAATAAGTTATTAGGGCCGGAGATGATTCAGGAGACGTCTGCCAAAATAGATTTGATTCAGGGATGTATTATGATAGCCCAAGATAGGCAAAAGAGCTATGCCGATGCAAATCGAAGACATGTTGAGTTAGAGGTCGACAATCATGTATTGGTTCGGGTGTCTCCCATGACGAGGGTAATGAGGTTTGGTAAGAAAGGGAAACTAATGCCAATGTATGTGGGACATTTCCCTATGATTGAGATAATATGACCGATTTCTTATCGACTGGGTTTGCCCGAGCGCCTTCAGAGGATACATGACGTGTTTCACGTGTCATCATTGAAGAAATACCGTAGGAGCCAGAGGGTTTTCTGGCATGTCCCACTCGAGGAGATTGATTTATAGCCATATGTCTCATATGAGAAGAGACCTGTAGCTATCCTGGATTGTAGTGAGTGCCAGTTGTGGTCTAAGGTGGTACCACTAGTTAGAGTTCAGTGGGGACATCACAGTGTCGACGAGTCTACTTGGGAGCGGGAGGATGACATGAGAGAGCACTATCCAGAGTTATTCACCGCAGGTACGACCTAATTTCGGCGACAAAATTCCCTTATAAGGGGGGAAGTATGTAATACCTCGTATTTTTGGGCATTTATTAATTAATTAATTCAGCTAATTTTAAATTACTTGCGTGTCGCAATTTAATTTAAATTAATTATTATTAATATTTATTTAAATATTAATTCAGTGAGTAAACGATTAATACTTTTGGAATTTAAATTGCCTAAGTGAATAGTAATAACTTACTAAGTTAACAAGTGAATATTAACTTTTAGTAAAATAATTCGGATGACAATTTTGAGTTTACGATTGAGTCCGGATGGATCGAAATATTTGGAAAAAAGTACCCGTGGGTAGTAATTGGGTCTCGAGGCATAACCAAGCCCACATAGGGGTGTTTGGGCCCTTTTAATATAGCCCACAAGCCTGAAAACGGGATTGAATTAATAAACCCTAAAAGTGAGAGGGTGTGGCATCCATAACTCATTTAAGAAAACCTAGTTAAGTAGAGGACAAGAGAGGGAGCAATTCGAGAAACATTGAGAGCCAAAAGCAAGGACAAGTGTGGTTATTCTTCATCAAATTATCATCTACACCGAAAAGATTCAGACAATACAAACCCTTTAAGGAAAGTGGTTAAACTTGCTCTAAATTTTAATTTGTGACAATTGATTCATATCATAGTGGGTGTGACAACTTTGTTTTTTGGGTGGGTATTCATACGAGGTTGGGTTTTCAATGTATGGGTCACTTTGATGAAATTTTAGATGGGATTAATTGGGTTATGTGATTCTGGAACATAGAAAATGGAATCATATGTTAAACCCATAGTAATGGATGATAATTTTTTTATCTGAATTGTGACTTTAATCGAACGAATTAAACTCAAAAATGAAAATACCCGAACCCAAACCCGAACCCGAACTCGAACCTATGGATTATGGATAAATTCGTGAATGATTTAAGGTACTAGGGTGTTTAGAACCTGTTTATATACAGATTTACCATGGATAATGTTTGGGTGGATAGTTGAGGATAAAATAAAAGCTTGATGGTGTAACAATGGAGAAACAGAGAACTCGGAGAAGAAGGAGACCTGCTCGATCGATTGATGGATTTCATCGATCGATTGATGATCTCCCTTTTTTGGCAGTTCGGTCAGCTTTCTTTATATGGGTAAATTTGTTTAAAATACTTTTGGGACTCATTTATTTAGTGAAAATTATATACAAGGCATACTTCCTAGCAATTATTGGTAAAAATAATTGGGATTTGGGAGGGATAAATGTGTGGCACATGATGGAGGAATTTAGTGAAATAAATTCAAAAATATTAAATAACAGGTAGAGTGAGTGTGTCTGGGTATTATAGTTGAGTGACACTACTTGCAGAAATTAATTAATGTAAAAATAAATTAAATTAGAGTCGGGATATAGACTCAGGTATATTTTAAGCTAGTGCTATGGGTGTTGTGCAAGGTATAGCCAGGAGTAAATTTAATGTGTATATATACGACAGTGTGACGGTATATATATATATATATATACACACACACTAGGGTATGCTCATGCCCGAAGGCACAAAGATAATTTTTCCATAAATGAAGATGTGTTTGCAATACTGGGCGTGCCTATGACACTCTAATGTCATAGAGATGTGCCTACCGAAAAAAACATGAAAAAATATAAGATATGCCAACTAATTGAATACCACCACACTACATCAACGCACCGTACACCAATGCATCAGATAATTTAAGTGAACAGATGAACAAAAAAATAGTTGTGTTGTAAAATTATTGGAGAAAGTTGGACTAATTAACATCAGCCTAAAATATGACTAAATAAATAAATATAGTAGCATTAGAAACAATGGAAATCATTAACTAACCACAGAGCCCATACTACTCTCTTCATAAACAAATAAAGCTAAAGATAACATGAAGTAACATAGAGCTAAAAGAAAACCATCGTTTTTTTTACATATCTTAAGAAATCAATTTCAATTTTGGGTTGTTTCCCAATTCCAAATTACATTTGCAACCCGCTCAATTAAACACAAATATAATGCCTTTCATAATAAGAGACATAAAATAACTATTGTGTTGTAATCATCTAAACTGCAAGTTTAACACAACTGAGATCGGACACTATAGAACACCATGGAATGAACATTTAAATAAATAAAAAAACTACTATTATATCATTTGTCCCCTTTGTATCTAATATATAGATGACTAAAATAATGATTCAGACTCTCTTTCTATACTGTTTCTGGAGGTTCTTTGCGCTGGAGCTTCTTAGCGATGACAAACCCCTCTCGTTGAAGTACCTAAACAACAAAATGATACATTGCAATCCTTCATAGTTGGAGAAATATATAATATAATATGGTTTCCCTCATAGTAAGTAATACAGAAAAAAAATACCATGAAAGGGATGGAATCCATATATCCAATATCGCACATTATCTCTTAAATGTAGTTTTATGTGGAATGGAAAAGCCAAAGTACAATTTATAATTTAAAATTGAATTAAAGGAGAAAGATAGTAAGTTCCAAAGAAAATGAACATGAACATTCAAAGATATTAAATAAGAAAAGCAGAAAAATAACTATTGAGTTAGAATGACCATTTCTTTTCATTTTTCTCCATAAGGTAAAACATAAATGAGGAATGCATTGATAAACATGTTGGGTCCACATGAGATCATTTATCCACACCTTCACATGCCCACAAATTTAAAGTTTTCACATAATGGAGTCACCTCTGTAAATTTCAGTGTCCCCGTAGAACTATTTTACAGAGTAATTCAGTTCTTTCGTGACTTAAATTTTTTTATTTACTTTCTTTGTCAATTTTTTGGAATATTTTCTTTCATAAATTGGGTGTCCGATACCACGACCGATATCGCGACCGAATTGAAAATCGGGTGTCCGATACCGAGAGTTTGAACCATGTTCAAAATTGGATTCATTTTCATACACACAATGCAGGTTTGTTCATGTCTTGCTACAATCTTGAGGCCTTGAAATCACATTATGGCTATGTGATTGGTTCGAAGGTATAGAGAAATGAAATTGTTATTTGATGCTGTAATCACTATTGTATTCACTTTTACCGATGGTTGTTAGCGGGTTAGGGAGAAAGTATGGTGAAGGTCCCAAATCAAGTAGGGATGGATCATTTGATTTAGTGAAAATGTTTTAGGTTGCAACTAACCTAAAAGACGTTATAGATATATATACACACACTACCTAAATATGTTGATATGAACATGATACTACATACATATAGATATATAAACACACACATCACCTAAATATACACAAAACATAAACCCCCCACCCAAAAATCGATCCTACCTACATCCCAAAGCAAACCTAACACACATGTTACCTTAGCAATAACCACCAGCCAAATGCTATCTAATTCACCTTAATGCCTGTAGGTAGTAGCCCCTGCTAGCAACCAAAAGAAAGGAGCCCCAACTAGTATTGGATATTTTCTTCAATATTTGTTATTGTTCTATCAAATTTTGGGTTAACATCAACATTATAAAGACATGTGTCCTTGATCTCATTTTCATACTCAACATAATTTTCATCGGCATCAAAATAATCGTTTTCCCTATCCTTTGTCAGATTATATCTGAATTCTATCATCAATAAATTCCTCGTTATTTACAACTCCAAAAACTGTTAAAACTGAAGCACAAACTAAAATGCCTAAAATTTGAACAAACTAAGCTTTCAACAAATATAGTTACCTTTGAACATACAAAAACAAAATGACACTTATCTACAAACGCAAAAACAAAGCATAATTTATACAAAACACAAAAACAAAATAACAAAAACCCCAAATTCATAACAAACGACAAAATGAACAATAAATAAATTTAACTTTATGTATCATAAGAAGAAGTCTTCATAATTTAAACAATTTCATTGCTTCTTGAGTAAAACCTTGTAGCACCAGAAGAAGAAAAGAAGAGATACATTGAACATAAATACTATTAATTATTGTGTCTGTGAAGTAATTTTCAAAGTTTAAAAGGAATAATCGGAAATAGAATAAAAAAGAAGAACTATAAATGCTGAGTAGAAACAATTCAATGCATTTTAAAAGGTTGATAAATGGGTACTAAATAATAGTTACCTGTAGTAACTTGATTAAGATTGGATGGAACTGAACTGAAGGATTATCAACAGCTGCTGGTTTAGTGAAATACAGTGCTACTCTGCCCAACGGTGAAATTAGTTAATGAGGCCTTACATAGTGAGAAGTAAAGGAACGATCAACAAATTTGGAATATTTTCATTAGATTTAACAATGTGAGGCGGGTGATACTATGGACAGGGTCGTGATTTCCTCATACGTCGGGTTGAGGCTTGGGAAACCATCTCAGCAGATGCAGAGACATTGCAAAATTCAATTCTCATAGCCTTTAGATCTCATGTCAACGAGACACATAAAAGATTATTTCTTAGCTTATTTTCCATATGCTTATGTTCAATTATAAAGCTACTACCCACACTCCCACCCACGTGATTATGTTCAAGTATAAAGCTTCAAAGACATGCCAATCATAAACAACATTTCATGCATCACGTGTATCACACCGTTTTTTAATCTTCCAAATAATAAGAAAATCAAAGTCAGTGTTGGTCTGAAAAGAAAAAAACCAAGAAATGAAAAAAAAAAACGAAGATACAAATAATAAATGCATTTAAAAACTAATAAAGCATGACATATGAACAAAGATGAAAAATAAAGCAAACATAACAATAAGATAAGACAGTAGAAAAGGTACCTGGCATTGCCATTTCCATGGCCATGTCCGTTGCTGTACTCCTTTTACTCATTTCTCTATTTCTAAATGTGGTGTGTGTTATATTGAAAAGTTTCACATATACAAGTGTGGTGTGTGTTAGTTTGGATTGGAACCAAAAAAAAAATAACAAAAAGAACAGTTTCAGTTGGTGGGGAAGCGAATTCTAGTTGCTCTATAGCATCAATTTCCATTGGACACTGCAATGTGATAGCTCCTGCAAATACCACAAAATACATATAAATTGTTATTATAATAAACAAAACGACCCCAACAAATTAAACATTCATTAGTGACACAATAAAAACACAGAATGACGTCATCAAACCACAAATTAAACACCGATTGTTGATGCTCCGTAAATCGGGAATGAAAAACCCACAAAAATATAAGTGAAAGACCCCAACGATAGTAAAGATTTGCAATGAAACCCTAATAATAGTAAGGATTTGCAATGAAACATAACAGTCCTCTGAAATTTAACCAACATAAACAAAACACCTATATCTAAAACAAAATATCTAAACATCAAATTAAATCTACATAATAATCATACCACGGTTTCAAAAAAAATTAAAATCAAAGGTCTACATTGAAAATGGTGTCTTAAGTCACGGGGGATCTGCAGTTAAAACAAAAAAAAACTAAACATAAAATTAAATCTACATAATAATCAGACCATGTTTTTAAAAAATATTGAAATTAAAGGTTAAAAATTAAGAATAGGAGGGGAGTGGGGATCTGTAGTCGCGGAGTATAAGCGGCAGCCTCAGAGGGGCGGCAACAGCCTTGGAGGGAGTGTGCATGTTTATGTTGTGGGGGAAGGAGGTTGGCAAAGGATATGGGGGGATTACGGCACAGAGGAGGGGGAGGTGGCGCGAAGAGGAATAGGGAGGATGACAGCGGTAGAGAATGAGAGGGATAGGGTTTGAGGAAAGGGGAAATGGGAAACATTGGATGAGAGACGGGGATAGAATGAGAGGTCGGGTAGGGTTTGGGGGGTTAGAAGGGTGATTTGTCTCATTTGCCATGTCATATGTGTCCCTCAAGACATGGCACATTTTGGCACCCTTAGATTGGACCCTTATATCGCGCCACACCCATTGGATCGTTTTACTATTCAAACACCCCTCTCCCATATTATATAGATGTTTTGGTTATATATAACAGAATATTTTAAAATCAATATGGGCTACAAAAAATTACCCGGACATAGCACGAACGATATACATAAAAGAAAAAAAAAGAAGAAAGCCAACAAACCTATAGAAGTATGTATTACGATTTACCAATTAAACCATAAACAAATAAGAAAAAAACTTAAAATTGACATATTATACCTTAACAGGGCTGTGAAGAGTTAGATCTTCAAAAGGACCTAATCCCTGTAAAAAATGTAATAATCATTAGTCCCAAAATTCACATCTTGAACAATAAATAAAAACATAATTAATTGAGATTTGTTAATGCCTAAAACTTGAGATCAACTTGGAGGTTCAATGTAAATAGAAATATAACAAATATACAACTCACAACTACATATTGTCCCCAAATGAAACTTGAAAAGCCTAAACTCCAAGTTGTAAAGATGATGGATCTGTAAATGGGTCTCGAAAAACATAAAAATATCAAATTCAAACAATTATCATTAATGAGTTTCAAATAATTTTAAGTAGAACAAAAAAAGAAATAAAGATGATTCCTTTCACTTCGCTACGCACATTTCCCACTGATTAACATAAGCATAAAAGACTTTCTAGAAAAATCACAAAACCTAGATGTGGTATCTTTACACAATCTGAAAGCAAAGTCGTTTTACGCAAAAAAAAAAATACAAACCCATGTGTGATTCTCTCTCTATGGGTTATTACAAAAAAAGTGCTCGAGCTAGAAAAATAGGGGGAAATGGAAATAAATTACATCAAATATTAAATACTCAAAGTTTCTATCAGATAGGTAGGATTTATACCTGGGAGAATGTATATCTAATCAGAGGCAATCTCAGATCGGAGCTCAATTCGGTTTGGTTCCTCAACTCAGTCAGATCGAAATTCAAAAACTCAGTTTAGAGCATCCCCTCAACTCATAAACTCAGATCGGCATTGAGAATGGGAATATAGAATAGATTAACCTGTTCAATCTCTCCAAGTCCAATCCCATTTCCCTCCATTATTGATTCTAACCATTGATCGGCACTGCAGATCTGAAATGGAAGTCGACTGATAATTATAAAATTTGAAGAAATTAAATTGTAATTAATAAAAAAGAGAAATGCTTAAAAAACACCAAGAGCTACACTTTGCAAAAACATGACAATAAATTTAGAGGCTGAGGCCTAGTCTACACAAAATAACATCACTACAGTTGATCCAATACCTAATACTCAACAACAACCATGATTCTTGACCTCTATCAGTGGAAGGACAAAGCTCCATTAAGAGAGAGGGTAAAATGGGTTTCTTCGAACAAATGACTTTCTTCAAACAGTAAAATGGGTTCTTTGGGTAGGTGGTGGATGGATGGTGGTGCTGGGTTAAATGGTGTAGGTCGTGTATGGTGGCATGTTGGATGGAGGATGGAGATGGTATAGGTGGTGAATGGAGAAAGATGGCTAGGTTGGTTGTTCCTTGCCAAGAGTAAAGTGAGGGAGAAAAAGAAAATGGGAAGGGGAAACAGGGGAGTAAAGTGTGAGAATGGGTGAAAATCCTATTTTATCCTTCTTTTTGAATTTTAAATGGAAGGGGGAAACGAATTAAGGTATCAAAAGAGGGGGAATACAAAATTTTCAAGGGCAAAATCGGTAGTGTAGAAAAATTCATAAAGATGACATCACAGTTTCATCTTATGACATATATAAGTTTTGTAACTTATTTTATATATATATATATATATATATATATATATATATATATATATATATATAACTCGTGAAAATGTTATATAGTCCCCAAATGAAAATAATGATTAGTTAAGTTAATGGGATATATAACTTATTAATCATATATTAAAAATACTCGGGCTAGAGTAGTGTGACAGGAATAAGTTATATAACATGAACTAGTTATGGGGTAGATGACTAGGTGGGTTATATAGAAAAACGTTAGGTGTGCACATTAGTTGAGGGGTGAGTCGACCCTCAAAAGAGTGCGACACTAGCTTAAATATATAGAGCATTCATGCATTTTAATTTACCGCAATTTAATTCACTTGATAAATATTTTCCAAATGTTTTGGGTTCTAACCCTTGCTATTAAATATTTTTAAAAACCCTTTTGGTGTCCGACCCCAGGGGGCAGACTTGATTCTATTCCATGTATTCGCAGTTGCGGCATATGGGGATGTTGCAGGAGTTGGATAGTCGCCTCCTTTATTCATTCATAGTTTAGGAATTCTATCTCAGTTGTATTTTCGAGCATGTTTCTTAATGCAGTTATTCAGTTTATTTCAGTTTTGATTGTATGAGATTTATTTTCTATATGTCAGATTTATTTTGGTTGGATGTTTTTAGTCGATGTTTATTCGGCTAATACTTGATTAAGATATTTGTGGTAATCTTAGACTCTATTATATTTTGATGGTTCCCTTTTGTCTCTTGTTGCACTTTGTGACTCGGGTATTTAAAAGATAAAATTTTGACACCGGCTAAATTAAGTATCGGGCGGTTAGTAATTTATAAGTTTTCGACATTGATGCTAAGAATGAACCAAATGGAAATCCTGTTGAATTTTATAAAGGCCTGATCACCCGATATTTAATTAGGTGGGGTGTCACATCCCTAAGGTGTCATCTTTGGTTGAAATGGGAACAAACATACATGGGCTTAGGACCCCTCTCTCAAAATGTCTAGGACGTGCTCTCCTATATGGAATCAGATGACCAGATGGGTTAGGTTGACCGCTATATGGATCTAAAACAAACTCGAGGACCGACTCAGGTGCAACATTGGAAGTGGACGCACCGTCATAATATATTCCTAGCCTCTCAACATTACCCAAAGCTGGATCGAGGAGAATCTTTCCAACCTTCTTATAAGTGTTTTCTAAAGTAACTTTGACCTCCCGAGCACGTTCAATATCTCTCTCAAGTTGGGATTCAAAGGCTTTAAGTTTCTCACGAGTCTCCAATGAAGATTGAAGATTGAAGATCTCCCATAAGACATGCCACAGTGTTTGTCAAATCACTATTTTCCCGGCCTAAGACGGCCAACTGCTCACGCAAAGAAACCTTAACCTTCTTGAGTTGACTCACCAACGCCTCACACACCCTCAAAGCTTTCACCCCTCTCTACAAATCTAACACCTTAAGAGTCAAATCTTTGTTCAACTTTTTTGTTTTCAACGTCTTGGTGTATAAATCACTAAAGTCTTTTTGGAGATCCCCTTCTCCCTCACTTTTAATCTCATCCTCACTCTCAATCAAATGGCTCGAAACATTATCGAGGCTCTCATGTTTACATGTGTCCTCATAGTCATGGGACAAATTAAAAGTACTCACTTGACTAGCCATGAAAGCAACGCACTTTTTATGTGGTGATTCTCCCCCCTAAATTAACCGACTCGACGTCACTGTCACTAAGAGTAGATTTATATGCAATCTATTTGCCCTTTTTCTTTAGCTTAGTGGGACACTCATTTGGCTCGTACCCTTTCCCCTCCCGCTAATAACACCTTATCTCTTCCTCTCTCTCACCGCTATCCTTAACCTCATTCTTCTTTTTGTTTTTCTCAAAAATCTTTTTATTGGAAGAATTATTTTTGTAAAACTTGAGAAGCTTTTTTTTAAAAAACAAGGTCATGCCATCGAAATCAACCTCTCCCTCAATTCAGACTCACACACCTTCTCCTTATTCTTATTCTTAGCTTGAGTCTTTAAATCTACCCCTATATCCTTAGGATTGATGATTTTAGGGAACATATCTATCTCATAAGTCTGAAGGTCTCCTACGAGTTCTTCTTACCTAAGAGTGTCTAAAATCTCTAAAGAGTTAAGCATGGTGACCTTAAAAATAAAGCGGGCAATGAGTGATCTAAAAAAAAAAATTATCGTCCCTAGTCTTCAAAATTTTCTTACCCAAATTAAAGCTAATAATTACAATGTTTGACAACACAGCATAAAATTCATTAAAACTGTCGGACTCTAACATAGCGATGGTCTAAAATTGGGTGGTCAAAATTTGAAGCTTAGACGCCTTGACAACATTGGTACCCTCATGTGTAAGCTGTAGGATATCCCATGTTTCCTTAGACATAGTTCATGTCATGATACATCGAAAGTCGTCAGGGGTGACGGCTCCAGAAATAACACTAAGGTCGCGAGAGTTGTAGGTGATCCACATAAACTCATCATCATTAAAGGAAGAGATGAGTTTAGGATTTGTGACATTATCAACCGTGATCGTGGGAGGAGTCCATCCTCATTCATGAACTAACTAGACTCTCTCATCTATGGCTTTAAAACGGACCTCATCCTAGCCTTCCAGTATGCATAATTAATACCATCGAATATAGGCACTATATTATACAAATTCTCCATTAAAATTAAAATTTCAAATATCAACAATTTTCAAAAAGCTTGATATCAAGCGAAAAAACTATTTTGCGAAAAATATCACATGGTGAATTTGTGTAACGGGCTTTGATACCAATTTGAGATTGCTCTATTTCGCTCTTAATGGAAAATTTCAATAAAACAATGTTAGGCACACAACAATCAAAATTTTATCTTATTATCCTAAACATTCATCTAGGTGATAAAGCTGATAAAATAAATCATTCATTCAACGAAGGCAAATTAAGGAAATACAACCTTTTGGGTAAAACCTTTTTTCAACACTTTTGAGTGTTTACATAACTATCGACTTACAGAATACTTGATAATCGCCACAAGTATAATGTATAGTACCTAAAAAATATCTAAAGGATACGGATCCATCCAGAGTCATCCACACCCGGCCTTCCACGCTCGGTATCCACCGATTAGCCTTCGTTGTCAATAGTGAATTCCTTCAGGTAGCACAAGATCATCCGTGCATAAACTCTCTCCACAAGAGTTGTATTTTAGATACAAGTTATAGGGTTTAAACTTGATTCACTCAAATAAACTTTGGGAATGATGATTTGTGAATCAAAAAGGTTTCCTTAAACAAAAAGGTTGAAAACTTTTGCAAAGGAAATGTAGAATCAGTTCTAGCAAAAGTCTTAATGAAATCAAACATGAAACAGTTATTTACATGACGTTCAAAAATTTTAAGGTGGTGTCTTTGTTCGAAGGAAAATAAACTATCGTTTATAATGAGATTATCATCTCGTTCGAACGAGATATGTATTGCTTCTAACGACATAAAAAAATCAAAATTGTATGCCCTCGTGAGAAGTTCGATAGAAGAAGCCTTCTAGCAAACCCTTATAACGAGATAGGCGTTAAAAATTATTTTTACACAAAGTCAAAACTACCTTGATTTTTAAAGAAAAAATAATGTTTCCAGATTTAAAAAAAATTAACACCCTAAAATAAATTTAAGGAATAAATTCAAACACTAAAGCATTATACCTTCAAAGTATGGAGATGCTTGAATGTTGGAGATGTTATCTTGGACTTCGCCTCGGCTTGAATCAAATGGTAGCGTGATATGCCAAAAACTAAATGTAAGCATAAGCTATTTGAGCAATGATAGAAAATATTCTCTTACATCCGGGACAAAACCAAAAAATAAAAAAAAATGCCTATGGGCCATCAAGTTCATCCAAAAGACTCAATCCCAACCCAAAAGAAAAAGTACATGCGCTTTATCGACATATACTCTGAGTAACTTTTCTTGCACTGTAACTTTGTCACGTGGATAAAAACTTGCACACTTAAACACATCATAAACGCATAGATAATATAACAATGTAAATGGCATGATAAAATCCTTCCCATTTGTCTAACGATGTCTACCTAAGAGAGGATGTCTCCCCCTAAGTAAAAAAATTCCCCAAATAAAGAGAGTTAGATACCATTTTTCCCACGTTTTGTTTAGGAATAGACAAAGACTGAGGTGAATAAATTAATGGATAAGCATAAACAAAAAACAAGTATATTATGCCATGGTGTATAGAGATATAAGTAACAACAAAGCAACTTGGCAATAGAAGAACAACTAATCCCCACAAAGAACAATAGATACCAGCTATAATGCGATAGCAAAATGATACCAATAAGAATGTACTAAAATAAGCATGGGATATCAATGAAAAGTCACAATAAGAAATATACCGAAATGAATAAATAGCATACAAGGACTAGATGTAAAATCAAATACTCAAAAAATGATACCATATATATAAATATGAAAAAGATATCAATGAAGCATAAGAACACATATTTATAGGTATAAACACAACTCAAGACACTAAACACGATAAGCTTTCCACACTCATATGGCATAAATGCATCTAAATAAACATGTGGTAAACAGAGTGAAGGGGTTTGAACTAGATACAAAAGAATGATGACCCAATCAGTTAAACATGATCAAGGAGTTCTATTTGATCGCAAAACTTTATCAAACTTAGATTTAGCCTCACGTGACAATATATAATGGAACTTAAAGAATAAAAAAGAACAATGTACACAAGCCTAAATTTTGATGATTGTACAAATCAATAGAGTCATGACAAAATAAGCATAACTAGGATTCATTGTGCAAACCCATTGATCTTCAACTAAACACCCTCAAAAGATAAACATATTATATATTGTCTTTTCATTTCTTTTTCTCAATTCTTTTGAAGTTATTTCTTTTGAAATATCAAACAATATGAAATATGTTGGTCTTTGATAATTTTTCTATTTGTATTGCCTTTGATCTTTTCATTAGACTCTTGCCAATAGTGGCTTTCCTGCAAATGAGATTTTCTTCTTTTGTATCCATTTCCCGTGCACCCTCAACTATTTTTAATACAATTCAAATAAAGCTCACGGGCAACGGTTCTTACATGAACAAATATCCCATAGTCACAAAATATGTAGATAACAAAATTGATGGGAGAACATCTCACAAAGCTCAAATATACATGTGAACTTAACATTCAAAAGAGCCCATGCATGTGAATGTGGAGGCATATACAAAGAGAATCCATTATGAAAATCAAAGCCAAACTACTCCATGCAAGCATGATAAAGAACACTTCAAGAATGGATATTCATAACCAAAAGTTCTAGTCACATGGATTCGTAAAGAGATATAGGGTTCGAACACAAGGATATGCCATACAAAATGTGTAAAATGAAACTACACAAGAAAAATATTTTTGAGTTTTTATATTTTTAAAATGAAATAAAAAAAGCAATTCAAAAGACAAAGAGAGTCTTTTGTATATTTCAATAAGACTTAATGAATGAAAAAATCAAAATACAAAAGACTCAAAGCACATACCACTAGTAAACATATATATAATGATGTATAAAATCTAGTGTATGTAAACAAATCTAACACAGTATCATGTGCAAGCAAATGAGAATCATAAAGTCTATCATGTAAAACCTCCAAATCTGATCTCCTAACCCACATAGGTGTAACGTGACGCTCTCGAATTTTGGTTACCTTGGTAACTCTGCCCTTAGACTTCCTAGGACCGTTTCTAAGATCAAAATAAAACTTCTTAAGGTAACTCTTCCTACTGCAATATGTGCAAGTGAAAGCACGGTGAGAAATGTTACCTAAGGGTTAACCTTTTCTAGCGTTATTTAGTTAACTCACTCAAGTATATGGTTTTGGATTTATTAGCGGAATCATTTTGAGTATTAAATCCAATACCATGTTTGTCATTTTTTATTTGGATGGTGCCTAACATCTTATCTAATTTTTCGAACCTACACTCCAAATCAAATCTTATTCGACTCGAGTCTCTCAATCTATCTAAACCTCCACTATCCTAAACTTAAGTAAACTCCTAGTGTCTTCAAACTCAAAAAGATATTTCTTCATAGCCACAATTAAACCTTAAAAACTATCTCTCTCATATTCAATATACTCTAGCTTCTACCTAAGAGTCCTCTTATGTGCCTTAAGATCTTCAATTAAAACATACTCATCATTTCCTACGGATCGTTCTCTTATCATAGCTTCCAACTTCAAGTTCTCCCTTTTTAATTCCAATGATTCCGTATACAACTCTAGGAAGGAAACTTAGAGTTCATTATCCTCCTCTTCTTCTTCATTCTCACCCTCTTCTCCACTCTCTATGCTATCACATACTTGGTATTCACAAACAATGGCCTAGAAAGTGTCATGCAAAGAAATATCTTCATGGGAAGATTTCTCATCAAAACTAGCATGACTAGCAATGAACGTTCTGAAGTTGTGCTCAATGGGGGAATCAGGTTCCTCTTCCACTAAGGGTGGTAGTATATGCATTTGGTTTTTTTCCCTACTTTCTTAATTTAGTGGGACACTCAGCTTCCCTATGGCCACAATCCTCGTAACCAAAACACATATCCGACTCACCCCTCTTGATATTATCATTACAAATTTTTGGAAATTTATCGGCCATGTTATACTTAGACTTCTCAAATTTCTTATAATTATATTTAGATTTATATTTCTTAAACTTAAGAATGTTCTGAACCTCTTTGAAAATATAACCATATCATTGGAATTGATGCCTGTCTCATCATCTGAAATAGGTGTTTTCTCCTTCCGAGCTTTCATTGTTATGCCCTTATGTTTCTTCTTCACATCCTTGGAGGAAAACATGTCAAGTTCATAGGTTTGTAAGTCACCTACAAGCTCTTCAAGTTTCATAGAGTTTAAAGTGCCTAAAGGATTCAAAACGATCACCTTTGGATTAAGCCTTTCAGGTAATGACCTCTAAAAAAATTATGACACGGTTGTCGAGTATCTTCTCTCCCAAGTTAAAAGACGAGTTAACTAAGTCGGACAATCTAGCGTAAAACTCATCAAAGGACTCACACTCTAACATACTATGGTTTCAAACTGAGTGGTCGGGTTTTGGAGTTTGGAATCTTTCACAGCACTAGTACCTTCATGGGTGAGTTGGAGTATGTCCTAAGCCTTTTTTTACGTTTATTAAGTCATGATACGGCAGAACTCCTCCGATGTGCCACACTAAAAAGAGCATTTAAACCACGTGAATTAAAATTTTCTAGATTATTCTCATCATCACTCCATCTTTCCATGGGTTTAAAAACATAAACTTCTCCTACTAAACACATTGGTGGGGACCACCCACTAATAACCACTTGCCAAACTAGCCCATCTAATGACTTAAGTCCCGACCTCATACGCGCTTTCCAATACATGTAGTTAGAACTATAAAAATAGAAATACCTCAAAAAATGATAAATTTTCCATATTAAAGACTACAAGTATCTAACACAATAATTTAGTGCACCCACTCTAATAGCAGTTTGAAAATGGAGCGAAGGATTTAAAATTTCAAGTTTAATCTCTTCAATCTCTTAAACGAGACTTAATTAGTGTTCGACTTTACACAAACCAAATTTGAACAAATTTAATTCCAAATTGAATTAAAGTAACCTAAAACGTCCCAAATTAATTAAGCACCAATTAAACCATTTTTGTGGTAAAACAAATTTTATCTTTTTTACCAAAGCATGCATCTAGGTGAACTGTAAGATAAAATAAACAACAACAAAGCTGCGATGTACAAGGAAAACCCACAATAAAAAAAACCTTAGACAACCTAGTCACAAGTCCACTAAGTATGGAATTACAAAATGACACAACAGAATACTTACGCAATGACTCGATGCCCTAGCAAGCCTTGACTCTCTTCATTCCTTTAACCTCTACCTAGTGACAACACATGAGTCCACCTACATCTCGTAATCCACCGATGGGGCATAATTACCGTCACACAAATGAAGTCCACCGTATGAGAACTAGGGAACATAGAAGAAGCCTCCAAAAGAAACAATACTCAATGACGTAGAGAATGATAAACCCAGTGCCAAAACATGATCTCAAACATATATTATGTAGATGTTTGGATCTTAAAACAATTGGGTGTGAACTTTTATTGTTTTGAAAGTTAAACCCTGAAATTAGAACAAAAACTCTCTTGGACTTTTATAACGGTTTGTCACATTTGGAAGATGGAAAATTCTTTTCAAAAATAGATCTCTCGTGATATATAAATGGTTGGGAAAAATTAGAGGGAAGTTAAAAGAAAAAATGCTTCAAAAATTGACTTTTTGAGATAAATGCTTCGGACGTTTTAATGTGGATCAATCTCGTTCAAGTGACATAGCCACCTCATTCGAACGAGAAAGAAACAAGACTTTTAACGACAAGTCAGGGGATACCAAAAAGGAACCTCGTTAGAAGTCATTCAAATAAAGCCCAAATCTCGTTCGAACAACCTGGAAAAGTCGTTCTAATGACCTAAAGGAAATTAAAATATTTTTCTTGAAAAAATATAAAGATATTTTAAAATAGCTTAACAAAAATTTAAAACACCCAATAATTAAATATCCAAGGCTCACATAAAATATGCATTCATACCTGGGAGATCCTTGGAACGTTGATGAAGAAACATGGAACGAAACTTAGCATAGAATGTGATCTCTTTAACTTTGTCGCTACGTCTCCAACAAAATGTCATAGGCTTGAAAGGTCATAACCACGACTTCTGCCCTATGATTCAAATTATTTTTTTCGGAATTAAGACAATACATACAAATTGACTCGGTTGAAAATTTGTCCTTAAACCTTCCATTTAGATTTGGTTGAATTGACAGTTATATCAATAGATGTCAACCATATTTATGGGTTACCATACGAGGGGGAGAATATTGTGAGGAATTGGTCCCTCCTTTTGATTGACATGAGTATTTAGGAGGCACTGGGTCCCATAGGATGGGTAGGCTTTGGGGAGTCCGCAAAGGTGTAACTCTTAAAGGGCATCTTGTCAAAGAGGGCGATCAATGTAACCGACGACTAACAGCTAGGATGAGAAACTTGATTATTCATTGTACTTCTACTGGGGAGTATATTGGTGGCGAAGAGTGGGGTAATGCCCACTTATGGTTCCTGCCCTACCTTCGGGTCTTCTATCAGATGAATAGCTTTGATTAGGGGAGCTTAATGTTGGCCTCTATACATGCTTCTCTAGACTCCTCCAACCGTTATTACAAGTCAACTTTCATGGGGGCTACGTACCTCTTGGAGGTATCTTTATTATTATGCTTTTGAATTTTTTATTCTTCCATTCTACCTTTTTGTGATTTTTTTCGTGTACGTGTGTTCTTTTTTTTTTTAATTATGAATTTTTTTGCATTATACGTATGGTACTACAAGGTGATCGGGTGCAACAATCGATTCATGCCCTTGGTGGTGGAGGAGGTCGATGTGTGGCCTAGGATGCCGAGGTAGAGGAAGGTGAATAGGTCGGTGAGGAAACACTCGACCCATAAGGATGTAAGATATACGTTAAACTCTTTAACGAGCGGCCATGTTAGCCCTTATTTTATTTTTGAATTATTTTATCTTTTTTTCTAACTTTTTATATTTTTGTTTTCTCATTATGTGTTAATGACTGAATTTATTTGGATATGTGTCTTTCTATCCCTAGGGTAGGCTTTCAGGGGAGTTGTGAGTCACTAGCTTCCATAGTCCGACACGATGGCTGTTGTTGTATAATTTAGGATGAAGTTGGTATCTAGGGGAGAGAGTAATGCAATAGGAGATGGAGAGTGAGGTTTCAGTTCCTCCAGAAAACCCTCCATTCTACATGAGGCATCCAGAGAAAATGCCAGAGGGGGAGATAATAACTGTGATGGCGGGGGAACACTACTACCCATACAGGCATACAACATCACCACTTGACTACATGTACTTTGTGGATAATTGGTTGATTTCGCTGTCAAATACGACGTGGGCGGTGCTCATCCCTCATTGACGAAGGCATGAGGTGGTAGCGGCATACTAGGGTCTTTTTCTCGGGAGCCTGGGAGTGGTGGCTGTGGATGTTCTTCTGCTCTGATACTGCCCGTTGTCTTTATACTGCGTTAAGTTGGAAGGGGGTGTTTAGTCGAGATTCCACACTGGCCTCGTTCAGCGCTAAAGGGTCTTCCTCCAATTTTAGAGGCAGACATCTAGTTAGAGGTAAGGCTTCTTCTTTTTTATTCCTGCACTTTGATTTGATCAATGAATTTTACTTTGTTACTGACTTGATTCATTTTCTTGTTTTTTATCTTTATACACCATGGATGTGCGAACGTCTTAGTTGCGTGATGATCGAGACTGGGTGGCTTCCATGGCTAAGCATGTTCGAATGACAGCTCGGTCCTGTGTTGTTCCCCCAGTGAACACTTATGATAATTTGCCAACTTTGATCTCCAAAAATGGGGGGTTCACTTCTTGTCTTTACGGGAGGCGCCCTCATAGGAATAAACATTGTTAGGATGGGTTGTTTGCTTTTTGGTTGGCTCCGGGGTATGCCCCGGGGTCCTTTTGATCTTTGAGGTTCCTTCCTCTGTGTATTCTTCTTTTTTTATATATACATCTAATTTCCCAAAAAAAAAAAAAGGATGGGTTTTTAGAAAGTTTGGGTTGTGCCCTGACAATTTTGTTCTTTTTTTCTTTCTTTTCTCATGTACCTATAAAAAAAATAAGATATGTGAAATGATGCATTTTTCATTTTAATTATCTTAAGTTAATGACATGTTCTATAAACAGTCAAACTTCCCACTGAGGGTTTTATTTGAAAGAAAAGTAAGAAAACATATTCTTTGAAATTTTTAAATATGGTTTGAATGTTTAAGTAAAGAAATGCCCGGGAAACTCTTTGTAATAAGTTAATTTTAAGAGGAGATTATTTATAATTGATAAAAATAAAAAAGGGAAGGGTAATCTTCCCAAAATAGGGGTCGTCCATCTGCATACCCCTAGGTCTGCCAATTAGCACACCTGTTCTGGTACATTTTCTTTTGAACCTTTTATTGCACTCTTAGTACTCGGATTCCTTCATAATTGCTGCTAGTTTAATAATTTCATCAATTGTGGAGCATTTTTGGTATAAAAGGTGCTATAAGGTGTAGTTTTTTAACCATACCAACATTTCTCCTATTCTTCCTTGCATACAACTCCGTTCTCACTAAATGTTTGTTCCAATGACATAAATGTTTCTTGCTTATCTCTAAGGCTTGGAAGCAATGAGTTTGAAGGATGTCAATTATGAGTCTTTCAACTTGCGTTCGACCACTTTGCGACGTAACCACTCGGTCAATTAAAGTTTACTGCAAATGGCTTTATAATTTTGGTACCCCGAGGGTTACATGTTTCGTTTTGGGTTGGACGAGATGCATTTAACTTATAAAGAATTCTCTACCATGTTTATGCTCGAACTTACCCGTTCTTCGCGGGTGGTCCTGGATGAATTACTGCATGTATTTTCCATATGCTAAAATACATTGACTCACCCAATCGACCCGTACTTAAACATTTATGAATTTATTCCACTTAATTCGTTTATTAAATTTCTCGCAAATTCTCATCTTTATAATTCATCATGTAATTACCGTAGTCTCAACATACTACAATACCCGGACTCACTCAATCGGTCCGTACTTACACCTTTATAAATTTATTTAACTCAATTCATTAATTATGTGTCACACATTTTCTCTACTATCGAAACCCAATTATATCCACCCAAAATTTCTAAGAAGTAGGCCCCATCTTTATTTTTCACAAAATAAATAAGCCTAAGACAAACCCCAAAGAAAATGTTGCATATATAATTAAATAAAAAAACTACCCATAATTAAGGATCATCTATCGATCAGATACCAATCTTCTTCCCCGATCTGCTTTTCTACCATTTTTAAATCCCCAATGTTTCAATCTCCAAACCAAACCTCAATCAATTAATACCTCATGTTTATTAAACCTATAAATATGTTCTAACACCATTATATAACATCAATTATCACTGTTTCTCATTAAAATTTCTAGGGTTCACGAATTGGGTTTTTCTCATATTCATTAAATCACATATCAATTCGATTCCAAAAATCCAAATTCAACAACAATAACTACTGAATTTTGATTCTAAATAATATCCCAACATCATATGATAGTATTCTCCCTCAATTGAATAATTGAACAATTAAATGTTTAAATCCCCAAAACCCAGATTTAACATGTGTCACCCTCCCAATAATGAATTCATCAACACATACAATAATATGAACGTGTAATTATGCTATTTAAATCAAAATCACGTTAATTACTTTCCTTATAGCATTCGTAGGGTCTAATTTCACATAAAAGATGGCGAATCTGACAAGGCACACTCGAATCCCCGTTGAATTTGGTCTCCAAGGCCCTCTCTTCTTCTTCCGTCTCCCTCCTCTCAATTTCTAGGGTTTTGACTTTGAGTTATGGCTGCCTCTAATTCCATAACTTAGTTTTAATGATCCTATTCCCGAAATTAATCTAATGGATCAAGCCTAAATGACCCGAACACTCCCGTGTGGACTCGGTTATGACTAAAAAGTCCCTGGGACCCAATTACTACCCCTGGGTACACTATTTTGACTATATCGACCCTTTTAGAACCAACTGTGACTTCAAAATCATCATTCGAGTCATCCTACAATAATTTCCTATCTCGACCCATATAGTCTACACGCGACTCCCGGTTGAGATATAATGTTGTCACGTCATTATCACTCGCAATGACGTAAAATAATAAATCATTATTCACTTAGTAATTATATTGCATAAATATTGATCATTATCTCTCCCAATTAGTATTTTAAATAACCACATAATAATTTGTTCACATATAATAATTAATTCAATCAAATTACTGCACACGTGTCATTTAAAAATACTTAAATTAATTCAATTATAAATACTCAAAAATACGGGGTGTTACAATTTTGTCAAATTCTTTTTGCCATGCCTCATTCCAGACTTTGGTTGAATCCTTTCAAAGAAGCTTGAAAATGGGCTCGTGGATGGAAGTGAGCTGACTAATGAATCAACTAATGTACTGGAGTATTCACAAGAAATTGTGGATCTCTTTCTCAGTTTGAGGTAATGACGTTTCAAGGATTACTTTAAGTTTTGCAGGGTCTTCTTCGATTCCTATTTAGCTGACCATAAAGCTAAAGATTTTACCCTTTGTGACATCGAAGACTCACTTTTACGGATTGAGGTGCATCTAGTACCGTCGCAATCGTTGAAAGAATTTCCTCAAGGCGGGGATGTGACCTTATTGAGTTTGGAATTAATGATCATTTAGTCATTATAGACTTTGACCTTTTGTGGATAAGATCATACATGATGGATATGGTTATTCTTTGATATGTATCCTTGACATTTTTAAGACCGAAAAGCATGACAGTGTAGCAAAAGGTACCTTCTCTTGATGGTTAAGACTCACCTTGATCTGATTATACCCTGTGAATTCATTAACAAATGACTTAAGGGCGTGATTAGTAGTATCGTCGATGATCATGTCCATGTTGGTCAGGGGTAATTATATTTTAGAGAATCTTTGTTCAAATCCCGATAGTCAACGCACATACGAAACATTCCTCCTAATTTTGGCACATGGATAATGTTGGCCGGCCAAGTTGGATATTCGAACACAATGATGAAACCTACATTCAATTACTTGACCCCTTTATATTTCACTTTAAGGGATCATTCAGGATAGAGCTTTCTTAGATTTTGTTTGATAGGTTTGTATTTTAGATATGTGGGAATCTCGTGTTGTACTATTTATGGGTAGATGTTAGGCATATCAGTTTAAGACCACACAAAGATGTTTAGGAACTCTTTTAGAAGCTCTTAAAATTATTACCACTCATGCTCATCAAGGGTTGACCCCATCCTAATCTCGCACGGAGTGATACTATAACTAAAATTAATAACAACAGTCTCATCATCATTAGTTTGAATATGGTTATGTTGTTTATTTTTTCCTTATTGAGATCAATTAAGAATTATTCATTTATTAGATTAACTTCGTCATTTGATTAATTAGAATTAATGTAATTAGAATAAGGCACGACAAAGTACTCAAAATCTTTGTTGATTTAATTAAAAAAAATAGGGAAAACAACATTAAGGATCTCATCGAAGGAAGCCTCATTTACATTTGCATCAGAAATGGGAAAAATAGTTTCATTTTATAGGTGATAAATAATGGGTTTCTGGGTTGAAAAAGTTGGATTGGATGGAATGATCCACCACTTGACAAGAGGCTTATTAGCATGAGATAACTTTAGGGAAGGTCCAGATGGATTAGACTCGGTATGGATAATGAAAAGGTCCATTCCTAGCTTAACAAGGCTAAATAATTCATAAACATCAGTGATTTCCGTAATAGGAGAGCTCGAGTAATACTACATGATGATTAAGGGCTTAACCTCATGCTTGGAACCCTTAGCTTAAGTGAAGTTGTCTTTAAAGAAGATATCTGACCTAGGCCTCATCTTATTTTCAATTGGGTCATACCAAGGCTCTTGAAAGCCAAAATAAAGGAAGTCTTCACCTTTTTTTATAAACACACCCATTTAAAGAGTCTCTAGAAATTACTTCCTTCCCCTTCAACACCCTCTTTTTATATGGTTCGCATAGACACATAATTTCAGCCGAAATTGGTTGATATCCCAAACAACATAGAGGATAGGCCTTTTTTAGAACAATCGTCTCGAGAATTACTTTTTGTCTATAGCTCAGGCCCATTTTGGGCATGAAATGCATATTTTTAAGCATTTGAATCACGTTCGCATTCCCGCATGGGTTGTGTTCAAGACTTACTTTTTCTTTGGGATCATTTTTGGTTGAAAAAGGAGTGGATTAACCTGGAAGCCAAAGAAAAACAAGTCGTTTGCACTGTGCTAGATTTCTAAGATCAGATTAATTGTACCAATGTTATATGTATTATCATCATCCCCAATAATGGTACTAAATTGGTTGTTCGAAAATAAATTTATTTTTTATTAAAAAGAAGATGCTACCCCTATGATGTTGTGAAGCCACAGACGATCGAGATGAATGTTGAAGGCATATTAGATCAGCCCCTAGTGTGAATAGTATCAACCCATAAGTTCTCACCGAGTATTATCATAAGTGCGCACAATACTAGAACTTATAGTGAGATCTCTGACTTGTATGCCCAAACGCGAGAGAGTTATAACTGGGCATACATTGAAGGCATAATCGTTATTAACAAGCACCAATAGAACCGTTTTATCCAAAATATATTCAGAGATGTTAAGAGCATAGTTATGGTTTAGACCAGACTTGGGAATTTCTTCATCAACAAAAGAGACAAGCCTTGTGGCAGTCATAGTTATGACTATGTGAATTACCTAATCGAGGGATATTAAGGGAGTAATGGTAGCCTGATAAGGAGTTTGATTAGGGAGTTATGGTGGATCTTGGAAGACATGAAAAGTACCCATAATGTGATGTTAAACTAAGTCTTCTTTAGTTGTTTGAGGATTTTACTCCCCTAAAATGTCATTTTAAACATAGGTATTTCTTCAATAACTCTCTTCCCTTTATCTACAAGCGTAATTTGTAATGGGAGGACTGGATCTTTGTAGTACCGACTTAACCTGGTCATATGGTTTATGAATTATGGGAAAAATAAGAACCTAGTTTCTTTATCTGTTTAAAGAGCAAGGAAACTTTGTTGATTTCTGACAAGAATTTTTTGGAAGGGTTACACCAAAAAAAATGGAGAATGCATTGCGGGTTTCAATGTTGGGCTCACCATAAAAGTCATCTGAAGAATCAAAATCATCTCCCCATCTAGTTAAAATAATCTGGTTATTCTAAAAGAAATAAATACACTCTACAACTTCGATTGCTTCATCATATGGATTTTCTCTGGTGGTGTAGAATTTTTCCTAAGAAGGGACCACATACCCTTTTATCTTCAATGTGGTGAGCAACACAGGAGCCTCACATATTTTTCGCTTCATGTTCGATCTGAACAATATTATTTAGGATGAAGTCTTTTAGTAGTAAAAACCAATAACGATATATATATATATATATATATGTGTGTGTGTGTGTGTGTGTGTGTGTGTATATGAGAGGGGGTGTTTTACATTTCCAAAATATCAACGTTTGGGAGCGAATTTTTTGGGGCGATCTAATGGTTTAGAATTGTGCCATGTTAGATTGTAACCATTGTGACATGGCACATGGCAAAAAAAAAACTTCTACGCTGCTTCCCCTGCTCTCATCTTTGTCCAACAAAAAACCAAACCCATTTTCCTTCCCCCTACCCATGTTTCCTTCCCCACAATCTGTAAATCCCCTACCCAACCCTCCGCCCTCTCCCCTCCCCGCCACTGCACTCCTCGCTGCCCCTCTCTCCCCCTCCCTCTTTCCCCGTTGTCTCCACTCCTCCTGCTATTCTCCCCCGCTGTCTCCCTTCCACGTTTGCTACCACCCTACGCCGTCGTACTTCTTTTTTGGCCAGATCCGCCCAGATCTGGTCCCGCACCCTCCCCCCTTACCCCGCTGCCTCCACTTCCCCGTCACTCTCCCCCGCTGCCCCCTTACTTCCCCATCCCCATCTACCCTCCACTCCCCCGTTGTCTCCCTCCCACACCCTTTTTTCCCAGTTCCGGCCAGATTGAAGTTTTCTTTAAATTAAGGTTTCTAAACATACATACTCACAATATTCTTTTTGTTTAATGAACTTGCAATAGGTGGTAACGTGATTCATGCCTACTCAAATGAGGTTTGAGTCTTACAGTTGTTTTAGTTTTTTCTGTGTATTTTTCCCTGTAATATTTAATGGTACAAGTCTATTAAAAAAATTAGTTTGTAAATGAATTTGTACTACAGATTTGGCTTTAAAAAAATTACTTTGTAAAAAATACATCTCCGGCTTCAATGAATTTGTACTGCAGGTGTGTTTTTTAGGCCTCTGACAGTGGATTTTAGGCCTCCGATAATGGTGGTGATGGTTTGTTAAGGGGAGGGTGATCCTGTAACTTACATGAGTTCCATTAACATTGCGGTTGTTTTGAGGGCGGTCGCTATTCTGTATTTTTTTCCCTCAATATATAATTTTGATTTTTTTTACCAAAAAATAAAGTGCCCTAGATATTAAAAATGGTATAAATGTCATTTTAATCATGGAAATGCTATTCGAGATTATGTTTGATTCAAATTTAATGTCGAGGCACCCTACTTTCTATTAATAGTACCATGTTATTTGTATTAGGTGTAAGGTTTGTGATTTCATTTTAGTTGTTTCGTTAAGTGATATTGTTTCATGGCTTTATGCGATTCAAGTTGCACATATTCACACTAAAGGACTGTTTTTGTGTCCTTAATTTTCTTATGCCACATTAGTATGGGGCATTGCCATTAAGATTCCATGATAAGTATATTTCATATTTTTCCACTGACCAAGTGACTAACAGTGAAGTTAGTAACATTGTTCAAATTATTTTTTCTTCTTGAGTATGGACGATTGTACGACGGTGATTACGACCGTGCATATTGGCATATGCATTGATATATGTGTTATTGAAATATATATTCACCACATTATCCTCATGTTCTGAAATTGTTGTTGCACGTGAGGTGAGGGTGAGGGTGCAGGTGCATTTGCTTCCTTTTCTAACTAATCTCTTTTCATAGTCCCTCCTCACCTTTTTCTCTCGGTGCATTTCCTTCCTTTTCTAACTAATCTCTTTTTTCTTTTTGCAGAGATACTATGAGATTTAATCTATGCTACTTTGAATTTTTTTGAAATAGAGCATACTTTAAGAAGGTACTCTCTCTTTTCCATTTTAAAAACACCGGTTTGAATAAGGTTTTGGGAGTTATATCTTTTATGTCAAAACCCTCAAACAATAACATAGACTGTTTCATTTTTTTAACCGTATTTTATTGCAATTATGAATGCGTATCTGTTGGACTGTTAATCTGTATCACCTATTTTCTCTCTTCAACTTATGGCTCTGTTTAACATAGTTTATGTTAACCTCCTCAAGTTTTGCTCTCTTCAAATCATTGTAGGTTGCCATACTTGAAAGATAAAGTGTAGCAAGAAAAACTTCGCAAAGCTACCATTTGGTCATCTATTAAAGGTATTTTTGAGTTTATATAGCAATATGTTTTAAAGGTTTTTTAAATTTGAGAAGTCTAATTTGGATTCTTTATTTTTTGTCAAGTTTTAAGACATTACAGGTGAATCTGGGGTATATCCGCCTCAATTTCATGTATAATATAGAGCTATAAGTTTTGAGGTACTCTCTCTCCCTCTCTCTCTCTCTCTCACACACACACACACACACATATACACACACACAAAAAAAACATACAAACACATAAATTGAATTAATATCTTCATTCCTTCTTTTTTGGAGGCCTTTAAGAGAATAATTAAATTTCAGATCTTTGTTATTTAATTTTAAAATCTGCTATGGCTATCCCTTTGGTGCCTCAGGCTCACAAAGCATTGTCGACTCGATTCTGAATGTGCTGTTAGTTTATTTTGGAAGTTCGATGGGCTATTTTTTGCAAAAATGGAAGTTCGATGGGATATTTTGTGCAATAAAAGCCACCACAATGAGATCTTTGCAACAAAACACAATTCGGTGGGCTATTTTTTTGAACATCCAATAAGTATTTCCAAAATGGAAGTTCAGGTTCACAGATGAGGTGTATATGTGAAGGGTGGGTGACAAATCTGTTGTGTGCCTTAAGTAGGATTATGTGTATGCTGCTTTTTACTGCCATAAGGTAGAAAGTGTGAAAGCATATGTAGTTTCTTTGGGGCCGCTAGGACGAAAGCTAAAGCAGTAGAAGTGAACCATCTTATTGATTTATTTAGTTGAGTTTTGAACAGTTTAAATAGTATATAAGATTATTTGCGTTGTTCCGTTTCACGCAATGCTGATTTTTTTTTCTCTTTTTTTGCAGATTCAATCATAAACCATTGCAATTTTAAGTTGGTATGCAGAAGATAGAGTACAAAATTTAAAGGTACCTTTTTTTCTTCTCATTATGTTATAGTTTTAATAACTGATTCCATTACGACACGGTATAGTTTTTTTTGAATTTGTCAGGAGCATAGCCACTTTAAAATTCAACACAATAATGTTAGTGTCATTTCTAAATTGTCACCCCTACCAATACATCAATTAATCATGATATTAAAGTGGTTGTGTTTAATTCAAGGTTATAACAATTTTTTTCTTTCTATGAATTCCTACTTCACATGACCAAACGTATATACATACATGGGTGTGGGGTGTGTTCATATTTTTATTCTTCTCGCACTGGATTAATATAAATTTAGTGTTTTCCATGTTAAGAGGGGGTTATTCTAAATTTGGACAAGCTATATGTAGACATAAAATTTTGACCAACAAGCCGACGACAATATTTCACCAGAAATGTCAAATTTATTTTGACATTATCTTTGTCACTCTGTTTGGTATGAACTTTGTTAACATATTGAAGTTATTATTATGTTCAATTATATTTTGTAACAAATATAGTTTGCTATTACATCATAGGAAGGGGGTCAATGCAAATATAATTTTCTATTACACTCACATCACGAATGCTCCATATTTCCCTCTTTTTAACACTCTATGAATATGTATACTTGTTGACAGATGATTCATAAGGCCAAGCTCCGGAACGACATATGTTCAGGGTCTCGATAGACAAACTCATGTGGATGAAATGTATGGTCTTTTCTATTCTTTAGATATGATTTGGTTATTTTATGTTTCTCACATTTTTTAGAATTTCAACATAATTTTTCTATATTTCTTGCATAGAGAGTTATTATCGGTCAAAATTCTCCACAAGTTGGCGCCGCGAGAATCTCTAAAGCTTTGAACGATGTGGCATACTCACTCAACGAGGATGATGAAGAAGAAAAAAAACCGTTTAAAGCCCTTGAACCTAAGTTGATATATGTTATTTTTGTTACGAAGTTTGTTTCGTTGCAGTATTTGTTAGAAGAATTTGAGATCATTTAATATTGTTGGATTGGTTGTTATCCCTTAAGAGGGTGGATAGTCCAATAAACAAAGGAGACTATATCCAATTTTTTTCTAAATGGAC
This sequence comes from Sambucus nigra, assembly GCA_949130495.1. Classification (NCBI taxonomy): domain Eukaryota; kingdom Viridiplantae; phylum Streptophyta; class Magnoliopsida; order Dipsacales; family Adoxaceae; genus Sambucus; species Sambucus nigra. Next base: position 9,692,709 of record OX422214.1, read on the forward strand.
AATTTGTTTATTAGAGGTAATGTGAATTCAGTTGATGAATATTATAAATTTCATGATATATGTGAGTTTGTTTGATGAATTTAGACAATTTGAATGGTGTTGAACAAATTTGTTATTTGTTAAGCATGGTAAATAGTCCTATAAACAAGGGAGATTATGGCCAATTTTTTTAAAATTGAACTTTGTTTTGTTGGGTAATGATATTTTTATCATTTTACAATTACGTACTTTGAAAATTTTGGTCAAAAAAAATTCCGTGTCTTCAGGCATGGTCATTTCTCTAGTGTGTATATATATATATATCATTAATTCTCGCTTAATCTCTCTTGTGGAGGGTTAGATCCGATATTCATACTTTTTGTTTTTTATTAGGACTGGATAGAAACACAAGCCCTTTGTCATAAGAAAAAAGAGCTTAGTCATAAGCTTTATTGGGATGCACTAGGAAGGATGGGTGTACTTTTAGGAAAATGGGGCATTTTTCTGAGCTCATGGATGAGGTAGGCTTGTTCATGGGTTTAATTCTGATAGAAGGATCATAGTCAGGATCTTTATCGGTGGGTATGGAATTTATGACGGCTTGGTGCATTGGTAAAGGGATTTAAGTAGTGCTTGGTTTTGGGTTTTTATGAGGTGAGATGGCGCCTTTTTAAATAAGTCCTTTGATAACATTGTCCAGGTAATGACATTTATTGGTGGTATGCTCGAAGATTTTTGGAAGTCACAACAGGCGTCATGTTTGAAGTATTTGGTAAAGGGATCAGTTAGTGGATGAAGGTCCAAGGTTTTGATGATATTGAGGTATAAGAGGGTTTGATATACTTTTGAGAGCGGAGAATATATTTCAATACACTCCTTTCAGGTTATAGGAGGATGAGATTTAGGGGGGCATAAGGTGCTATGTAGAGATGAGATATTATTGATGGTTGAAATAGTGGGATTTTCATACTTTCGAGGGGTTAACTGTCCAACTGGCTTAATTAACTGAGATTCTATTTTATGACTAACATCATTCCCTTCAATTTCAACCCTGGTCTCCAAAAGGGCTCTGAAGTGGGGGTAATATTGACTACCCATAGAAGTCCGGATATATGTAGACATTTTTTTCTTCACTATGTTGACCTGTTTTTTTCAGACAGGTAGTTTGTCATGGTGGAAGATTTCTCTCTCCACTTTATTATGAAACTATTAACATACTCCCCAGGGCCTTACTTAAGTAATTGTAGGTCTCATCATGTCACCTTCAACTCACCATTGAATTTATACTAAGCTATGAACTCTCTTAAAACATTTTCCAAGTCACAGATCTGGGATTATTCCAATGATTGAAATAAGCAAACGCCACTCTCCTTGGTGGCTTGTTGAAATATTTAAGTCATTTTCATGTAGTGATGGTATTTTCAGAGATGCACGATGGGAGGACTACTCCCTTCAAACTTTTCGATGTCGGACGTCTTGAACTTCTTAGGAAATTTGGCTTTTAGGTAGGGGATATATGAGTATAGTCCATAGTTTCAAGAGAGCTTCACTTGATAAAATTTTTCTAAAAATATTTTTGAGATCCTCATTGACTCGGTTGAGTTATTCCTCTTAAGGATCGATAAGAGTAGTTATGGGTAAGTAGCTCATTGTTAAGCAACATTCGACATTAGAAAATGTTCAGGTTGTGGCCTATTGACGAGAGGGCATGTAGGGGCATCGCAGCATGTGGATCTTATTGATATTATTCAAGAGTACATATTTTCTTGGGTATTTGTAGTCCCTTGGCATGGGTAAAAGCAACATTAGTATGAGTTGTGGATTTGGGATGTCAAGGATCTGTCCCCTGTCCCTTTGCATCTCTTGAACATCTGATTGTACACTATCAATCTTCACAATGATATGAGAAAGTAAGTTCATCGTATTTGGATGGACATTATCATTCTAATAGGTATTGTCCATGAATTTGGTATTACGATTTTGACTTTGTAGAAGTAGTTGGCGATGGAGCAGAACTTTAATGCAATTGATAACAGATCTCAGCTGATATGGAGTCAGGCCAAGCTAGGGAATCTGATTGCACTTGAGAGGGAAATAGTATTTTTATTTTTATTTTTAAAATGAATATATTTTTTTGCTATTTTTCAAAAAGGGAGAGAAAAGGGGAGAAAAGTCCCCCAATGTAGTTATTATTAGGTTCTGCTTGTATTATGTTTCACCTAGGGTGCAAGTGAAATGACGGACATAACTCGAGTCTAGGAGAACAATAGGGTACATGATCAAAAACACGATTTCACTTGTTTCTAAACTCACAAATGGCAGATGGGTATTTCTCTGAATGCTTCGTTGTCCTGACTAGGCAGGTGCTCCTCCGCCAACAGTTTGAATGAGCCGACGCATAGTTTCTTGCATGGCCATTTGTCCTTGGGCTAAATTGGCCAATATGCCCTTGAGATCTGAGATAGTTGGGGGAGCAGAAAGGTTTGGAGGAATTACGACATTATTCCGATTACTGGAGTCTGCGATCTCAACCATTGATGATAATTTTTTACTGAAAAACGCTAAGTATAGTCGTTTCCCATAGACGGCGCCAATCTGTTGATGTAAACAACTAGATTTGACCTAATTAATTAAAAACAGATAAATAAGGAATAAAGAAATAAGACAAAGAATTTTTAAAGTGGTTCAGCCTTATGAAAATGGCCTAAGTCCACTGTTGTTGTATTGCTGGGTGTTTGCTTTAATCTCGATTCATGATTACAAGAGATCAATCCCCTTTTTATGACGGGGTTATAATGTATTTATAGCCTTGAGGCTGTCAATATGAATAGACAATGTGTTATCATCTAATAGACACATTCATCTGTACAATAAGATTGTTCATTAATGCTCATTAAATACGCAGTTGTCTTTCGGTCTGCCTAGCCAAAATTGCTCTTCACGCAAAGTTTCTCTGCACGTTTTGAGTTGCTCGGTACGCTTAAGTTGCTCGATACGCTTAAGTTGCTCGATACACTTGAGTTGCTCGGTACGCTTGAGTTGCTCGATAAAAGTATGCATTAGACACTTAAGGTGACACATGTCTTCATTTAATTGATCCATGTCATCTGACTAATTTTTGTATCAACAATGGGATTGCCCATTTAGATTGAAAGGGGTTCCGCACGATAATGTCCATTGGGGGGTTGAAGTTCTCTATGGGGTACACAACCACATGGTGTTAAAATCACTTATTAGGCACCCATATGCCGTATGACTATCCCAAGAAGAGTGGAACATTATAAATGAGATGATAAACAATGGGGTTGGCCCGAAGGAAGTACTCCATACATTGAAAAAGAGTCCAGATTACAATTGTTCATCAATACGAATAATACATAATGCTAAAAGCAAAATGAAGAACGTTGAGATACAAGGTGGCACCGCCATGCAATAATTAATGCATTTGCTCGGGGAGAAGAACTTTGTCCACTGGCATCGAAGGAATGAGAAAACCGATGTGGTGGAGGATTTATTTCTTGCACATCCCACCTCTTGCTTATTGGTGAAATGCTTCCCGAGTGTGCTTGTGATCGATTGATCTTACAAGACCAATCATTATAATATGCCATTATTTGAGATTATTGGGGTCACTTCTATCGGGCAATCCTTTTGCATTTCATTTGCAATTCTGAAGAGTCAGAAGGAGGAGAATTTTAGATGGCCTTTGCAACATTTGTGGTCATTATATGAGCCAGAAGCTTTGACGTAAGTTGATGTCTCCGATAAACAATAATCTTGTCTAACGCTTTGCCAAGCGTGTTTCCACTTGCCACCATTATTCTATGCTTATTCCATATACAGAAGAACATTGAAGGTGCATGTGTGAAACACAACATTAAAGACTAGGACAAGAAGGTGTTCATGCAAGGTTGAATTAGGGTGTTAGAGTTAGAGACTAGAAATGACATTGAGAATGCATGGACTGCTTTATGCCAAAACTGGCAAGAATACCCGAACATGGTTAGGTACATATCGAAGAATTGGATCCCTTTTCGTTTTCAGTTCGCTCATGCATGGACTAATCGCATACCCCACCGTGGCAACCAAACAACTAACATAGTAGAGGGTGCCCATGTGTAAGTAAAAAACCCTTAACAGATAGCATCGGTTCGTTTACGACGGTGTGGAAGGGTATGGACACATTACTTGGTCACCAAGTAACTCAAATTCAAACTGAGTTTCAGAAATCACTTCAATCTACCAAGCATGGACACAGTGATGCATTGTTGCGCGAGATCCGTGGTAGGGCACCACACTATGCATTGGATCTAATTGTTATTGAGATAGATTCCATGCGATCGATATTGAGCGCATCAGGAGCAAGCACCCAATATACGGAGATACGATGCTCCCACGTACTTTTCACCATATACGGATTACCATGTGTTCACGAGTTGGCCCAATAGGAAAAGCTGGGCTAAGAAATTCCACTGTGGGCACTAGACGATCATTCGAGGAAACTTGCCATTGTTCTGAATATGCCTCGGTATCGTAACCTTGACTATACCCCCAAGATGATATTGTTTAAGAAAATGTGGAATGAGGCAGGTGAATCCATTAGAAATATGATGCTAAGTAAGTTAATGGAGATTGTTGAACCCTCTACCACACCCTTGATGGAGCCCATACAAATTCGTCAAAAGGGCAGGCCACCTAAGGGGAAAAAGTGTGTCGACATATCTATAAAAAGAACCCCTTGTGCTTGGGATCAAGATGTACCATCCACAAGGGAACTTAAAAAGTCTTCATAAATATTGCCCCGTTAACGGGAGTGAAAATGAAGACGTGGTCTCGGGAGAAGAAGATGTACATGAAGGACGTTCCTGAGTTCTTCCGATCATTTGTGGAGGATATATATGATGTAAAATCTAATGGGAACTATGGATATAGGGTTATTTCCAAAGGGGCAGAAACCTTTAGAAAAGTGCAAGAGAGTTTTTGTTCTAATTTCACGGTTTAACTTTCAAAATAAACACCAAGTCTACACCCAATTATGTAAAAATCCAAACTTTTACATGATATACGTTGGAGATAATTTTTGGCACTGGATTTATCATTCTCTAGATCATTGACAATTATTTCCTGCAGAGGATTTTGAATTCGTTGGCTCTCATACAGTGGACTTCGTATGTGTGATGGTAGTTGTGTCCCATCGGTGGACTCCGAGACGTAGGTAGACTCATGTGTTGTCACTAGACAAAGGTTAAAGGAACGAAGAGCGTCAAGGCTTTCGAGTACGTCGACTCGTTGTGTAAGTATTATGTCATGTCCTTTTGTAATTTTGTACTTAGTGGAATTGTGGCTGTAACGTCCAGAGGTTTTTTCTTGTTGTGGATTTTTCTCATACATCGCAGCATTGTGGTTGTTTATTTTATCTTGCAATTCACCTAGATGCATGCTTAAGTTAAAAAGATAAAATTTGTTTAACCATAAAAATAATTTAATAAGTGCTTAATTTATTTGGGTTATTTTTGCTTACTTTAATTCAATTTGGAATTAAGTTTGTTTAAATTTGGTTTGTGTATAGTCGAACGCTAATTTTGTCTTGTTTGAGAGAAAATTAATTGAATAAATTAAAGCTTAAAAGTTCTGAACCATCACCCCCCCCCCCCCATTTTTAGAAGGTGTTGGTGATATCCCACCACCACTCTCCGAGAGCATATAACACCATCTTCAACTGAGACATATCATCAAGCACTCTTATTATATCCCACAATGTCCATAAAAACCTTCACCTATTCGAGGAGGATGTCCCATACCACTTTCAACCCCCTGATCCCCGTATTAGTTGCATAAACCCTTTAGGTCATCAGAATTGACATTCTCCCTCAAAATTAGGCATTCATCCCCATATTGGTTGAATACAGTCTTTATTAGGACCTCAAAATTTACCTTAGCCCTCAGAATTATGCCTTAATCCCCGTATTTATTTTATATACTCTGTAGGTCCTTAAAATTAACCTTAGCCATTAGAATTAGGCCACGGTCCTCGTATTGGTCGCATACACTCTTTAGGTCCTCATGATTGACCTTGGCCTTCAAAATTAGGTTACGATCCCCGTATTGATCATATACACTCTTTAGATCCTCATAATATACCTTAGTCCTTATAACTAGGTCGCAATCCCTTAGTGGTCGTATACACTCTTCAGGTCCTTAAAACTGACCAAAAGGGTTTATAATTTGGAAGACCATTTCTATATATTGAACAATTCTATTATATTGGAAGACCATTTCTATTATATTGATGTTTTTATTTGAAGGTTTATTTGGGTTGGACTAGAGTGGTTATTGGTTTGACACAATTTTGGTTTCTATAAATACTCTTTCTTTGTGTTGACTTGGTCTGTTATTTCTTTTAAGATTTTTACCCTTAGTTTTTGGATAAGATTCTTTATTGAGATTGTTTTGTGTAAATTGTAAATTTTCAAAGAGTAGATGAAACGGGGTTTTACTTAATCTTCCAAATGAATTTCTGAACATGTAAACCTCTTTTCTTAAATGATTATTTTCATTTTGAATACAAGATGTGTATTCATTTTTGTTTCTAGAGTGTATTTGGTTCTAAAGTAGGTTATTTTTCTGGAGTATAGCATTGTTTTCTTTCCTCGTATTTTAAAATTTGACATACAATTCTTTGTTTTCATTTTGTATCATAACATGAGAGCTAATGAGACTCTTGTAGTTTTTTACCAATGTTTCATATAGATGGTATAATTTATCATATGCGTCAATCATTTCTTTTTAGATAGTTTTTTTATATTAAAAGAGTCTGAGTTTACCTCCTCATAATTCAGTATGCGGGAAGTGTGTTCCGGTTGTTCTTCTAAAGATGATGTTGACCTATCTTCAATAATCACATCGTCTTTTGAATCAATAATTACTTATTCGGATGCAGAGCTTAATGATTCCTCCGTAATTTTCTTTTTTTATTGAGTCATGAGATATTTTGTCAGTTGAAAAATTATTTGGGTGTGAATATTTTTACCATAACATCTTCGTCTTTGTTTGAGGTGATTTCTTTCGAGTATTCTTTTGAAAGACTAGTCAAAAAATTTCTAGCTTTATTGCAGTGAGCTACTTTTTATGCAACGACATTATCTATAGAGGAATGCAATATTATAATTTTTTCAACATTTAATTCATTTCTCTTTTTCGTACTTAATCTATCCAAAATGGATGAGTTGTTATTGTCAAGTTTTTTCCAAGCAAAGTAGTCAAGAGACTAAATAATGTGCATGGTTCTAACTTTTCATTATTTAAAATATTCTCTTGAGAAAATAAGAATGTCATTTATTTTAAAAAAATATTTGGGATAGGCTTGCCATTAAATTTGTATGATCTTATACTCAAAATTTACTTTTCAAAATGAGTATATATGAGCTAGGCTCTGTTACCAATGGTTGGGTCAGAAATATACCCAAGAGGATAGGGGTGTAAATTGGGTATATGGTATTTAATGGAAAATTCAAAACTTTTTTAACTTTAGGTAGATATTAATTGCAATATGATAATTAAAATTATAAGCAAGAAATTAATCAAGAGTAAATATAAGTAGTTAAGAGAGAGGGATAAATGAAACTTTACAAATCAAGATTTTAACGTGGTTCGGCCTCTACCAATGTACAATCTCGGGACTGTACTCGAGAACTTCACTATCTCTAGTTCACTTATGGAGAAACCAAAACCTCATAAGAAACATTACCTTGCTACACCGAAACCAACAAGATGTTAAAATCTTCCTTGCCTAAGCGATACCCGTGAAATGTCCCATGGACTTTAAATGCCTTGACTATCCGCAAAAACGATGCGCTCGACCGAGAAGATAATGAATATTAACCACTTATCACAACAATGAGATATGTAACCAAATGTAAATAAAATTTTCTTTAAAAGAATAATGAAATAATACCTTTACTTTCTCTTCCTAAAAAGACAAGTAAACTAGTTTAACTAGTATATAGCTCGTTAGGGTTTATGTGTATATTTTTAGCACAAGTGGATATTAGGTTTATAACTTTTCTAAAGCGGGAATGGGAATGGGGAATTTAAGTTCAAGTGGGTTTACTTGAAGCTAATATATGAAGAGAGTTTTCGTTCAAAACTCACTAGGGATTTCTCACTAAAGTTTCTAGGGAGGGAATGACACAAACTTTAAGATATTAGAACTTTGGATTGGAGAATATTATTTGTGCTTGTGTGTATTGAAATGAAAGAGGAGGTGGGTATTTATAGCGTTAGGATGTTGGTTAGGGCATCAAAATATAGGTAAATATATTGGTAGAAGTGTACGAACTCGTGGGATAAGGGGTACGAAGATTGGAAGATATTACCGAGGTGTAAATGCTCTTTGGTGGAACTTTGGGTCGACTTAAAGTGAAGATGAGTCAATTGAAACCTTCTTGGTTGGCCCAATAAAAGATGAGATGACTCAAAGTGAAATCTGTGACTTTGAGTCAACTAATCTTTTACTTGGAGTTAACTAAAACCTTTTGGCTTGGACAAAAGAAATTTGTTTATGGTCCAGGGCTTAAGGAAGGTTTACGGTAGGTTTAGGCAAATGGGAATGATCTTACACATATTCAAAATAAGTTACTTTTTTTTACATTAGTTCCTAAAGTACAACAAAATAAAGTAACAATTGTTTGAATATTTCTATGCATTTCTTTAGCTTGTTTGAGGTATCAATCAGATACTTGTGATGTAATGATTTCATGCTTCGAATAATAGGCTGTGTTAAGATGGAACAACTTGTATATGAATTTGAACTGGTTGAAGATGATTATAGACTTGCATGAGGATGGTGGTTTATTTCAGTATGGTTGTTTAAGGAACACTTGTTTGGTTGAATTATATGTAATGTGCATTGTTTGAAATAAGCTTCAGGTGAGAATACTAGTTGATGACTGACTGGTTGACTATTAGTATGCATGCTTTAAGTAAATTTTATGAACTCCATTGTTTAGGGTTTCATGATAATTAATGTCTTTGGTTTTGAGGACTTCATTGTCTTGCATGGTATGGTTGCATGGTTTTGCCTGTTGAAGTGTTCTTTGTTGTATATCTCATAATGTATTGAGTGCTTGTTTAATATCAAGTACATTATAGAGAACATAGTGAAGTATGTTATTTATTTAAATTGAATTGCCATCACACAAAATCCTTTTGTTTTAAATACATATTGGTTTTAGAGTCTCCCCCTTTTAATTATAACAATACATTCGATATAGTTTTTAAAAAATTGGTTTAGTTCCCCCCTTTGTACGAGACTCGATTTTGGAAAAACTTTGGTTTTGAGAAAAGTATTTTTCTCCACCTTAATTATTGAATTTTGTTTTTCTAAAACATATTATATATCTCCCCCTTTGTCATTATCAAAAAGGGTGCGGAAATATTTTGAAAAGGGAATTTTTATCGAATATTTGAATGGGGCTTGTTATAGTTTTTTTTCCCTTCTCTGTTAGTTCAATGTATTGATAATGGTAAAATATGACCATGTGGGATAATTAATCTAGCACCAAATTGATTAAGTGTGATAATTAAACCGATTTTATCTTGAATTAATCTAGCATGCGTTCTAAGTGATATAGAGCAAGATAAAATCAACAGTCACACTACACCGCGATGTACGAGGAAAAACCCACTAACGGGAAAAAACCTCGGGACGGCCCTAGCCTCAAATCCACTAAAAACGGTATTACAAAATACAAGACAAAAGACTTACTTCCTAAACTCGAACCCTCTCAAGTCGTGATGCTTCTTCTTGGATCGACCTCCAATTAGCGGATAACCAACGGAGCTCCACCGTGGTCTCGGAATCCACCGATAGGACTTTAAACGGTCACCGTCACCCGAACATGGAGCCTTTCTCCAAACGGGTAGAAATGAAACGAACTTCTCTTCAATTCGGTGTAGAGAAAAACCGGTGCCAAAACAACCTCCAAGCAATTGATATTTATGTAGGAGAACTTGGATAAACAACAATGGGTGTAAACTAAGTGTTTAAAGATTTTTCTTTAAGTTGAAGAACACTCAAACATGAACATTTTCCTTTTGTAAATAATCTCTCAAACTCTCTCTAGGAGATGTATTAGGATGGAAAAGTTACCTTGGAAAATGTGTTTCCCGCACATAATAATGTATGAAAAAAGTTGGTTGAAAACCAAGTGGAGAAGTGGGGAAAAACTGCAAAAAACTGCCAAATAACTGTTCCCGCTGGAATCTCGTTCGAACGAACTTGACTCTCGTTCGAACGAGACTTCTAACGAGCGACCAGCCTGGGCTCGTTAGAATCTCGTTAGATACCTCGTTCGAACCAAGTTTCGTTCGAACGACATATCGAACGACTGACCAGTTTGGGTCGTTGGCAAAACTCGTTCGAACGAAACTGGTTTGAAGGAAAAACTCGTTCGAACGAAACCTGGTTCGAACGAAAAAACTCGTTCGAACGACATTTCTAACGAAGGACCAGAATGTTTGTAAAATTCGATTTTTGGCCCAGAAACTTTTATAAACTTATTTTATTAATCCTAACACCCAATAAACATTGTTCCAAGCTCCTATATAAATATAATTGCATTCATACCTTGGGAGCATGGAACCATAGTTGATGACGTAGAAACGAGGCACGCAAACTGACATTTTGATGAAGCTTTATATTCTTTGCCGCTACGTCTTCAACACACACTTCATAGGCTTGAGAGTATTACAATAAAAGACTAACCTATGAATAAATGTTTTTGTCCGGAATTGAGCCAAAACAATACATGGACTCAATTGAAACTTTGTGTCCTTACGAATCTCCCCCTTTGGCTATTCCGGGACAAAAACCAAAAACAAAAATCCTAAAGGGCCGTCAAGCTCACTAGACTCAAAACATAACCCGCCCAATCTTGACTCAACCCAAGGATTAAATACTTTGCCTTTTAAAGATGCCGCTTTAGTAGAATACCTGCACACTTAAGCAAACTCATCAAATGCATAGGGAATATCACAATATAAAATGCAATGAATTAAATACTCCCACTAAAATAATTCTTCCCTTTATCAAACAATAACATTTACTTAGAAAGACGTCTCCCCCTAAGATAAATCTCCCCCAAACTAAGATACAATAATAATAGGTTTAGATACCATTTCTCCCCCTATCATCATTCTCCCCCTTTTTGTTCAGGAATAGACAAAGGTTTAAATTATCAAAACATAAAAACATGTGAAAGCTTAAGGTGATAACATGAAAGCATATGGGCAACAAAAGCATAACTAATCCAAAATAGATACCAAGAATGAAGTATAAGCATGGATGGACTAGAAATTAAGGCAACGACAAACAAATATCATATATATATAGATACTAAAAATATACTAATGGAGCACTTGTATGTATGTATATATATATATATATATATATATATATATATATATATATAAACACACGCATGACACAAAATACAATAAGTTTGCACACTCGTATGGCAAAAATGTGTCATATGGAAACGGAAGTGTAGGGGTGTGAACTAGCAACAATTAAATTTAGACCCAAACACTTAATAACCGTTCACGGAGTTCTCATTTGATTGCAAACTTCATCACATTTAAATATAACCTCATGTGACAATATAGATTGAACTCGATGAACAAACATACACAATGCATACAAGCCTAGCATATTAATGATTCTACAAACCAATAGAGTCATGACATGAAATACGCAACTAGGATAAACGGACATTGTGCAAACCGTTGACATATCATCCAATCTCCCTCAATTTGCATTTATATTAATGTTGAATGAATATATCAATCAAACATAGGCCTTGGCAATTTATTTTCTTTTTAATGCCATATATTCTGTTTTTAGGCCTTGGACCACGTATTTCTTTTAGGTCCATTTAAAAACGGTGGCTTACTATTCGCAAAGGATCACTTAGTCCTTTCGGAGCCCTTCCCCGTGCACATTTATATTTATCATGTTTTTCATTTTCACACAAATCTCACATGCAACGGATTTTGACATGCACTAGTCCTCCTAAGTCACAAATATGTAGATGACAAGATTGGTAGGAGAACACTTCACAAAGCTCAAATATACATATGAAGTTAAAATTTCAAAAGAGCTCGTGCATGTGTGAAATAGAGGCATATGAAAATAGAATCCATTTAATCAATACAAAATCCAACTACTCCAAAAAAAATGGTAAAGAACATTTTAAGGATTGATAATCTAAACCAAAAGTTCTAGCCACGTGGGAGCGTTAAAGGAGGGATTCAAACACAAGTATATGCCACATAAAGTGTGTCAAACCAAAATACACACAAAATAAAAATATTTTTGAGTTTTTGACATTTTTAAACTAAAAAATAAATATATATACTCAAAAGGATAAACATAAATCATTTGAAACTTTCATTAAGCTCAAATTATCATGAGATAAAGTCCAAATGATAAACAAAAATCTTTTTGTATTTTTCATTTAAAGCAAATAAAATGAAAGAGATATAATACAAAAGATAAACAACAATCATAATTCTAGCATGGGATAAGCATGGATTAAAGACTAGAAAAAGATTAAACAAGCATACATTTAGCATATGAATATAGCATGAAGTACAAAAGCTAAAGTATGGAAATACTAACACATTCATCCTTTAGATTTAGCATGGGAGGAAGCATGTGAAAGTAAATGAAAATCAAAATCCCTATTTTGTAAGGCAACCAAATCGGATTTCCTAACCCAAATTAATGAAGAATGACAATCTTGGGGTGTAGGAACATTAGCTATCGTGGTTACTTTACAATGGGATTTTCTAGGAATTCTTTTAAGATCAAAACAAAATTTCCTAAGATGACCTTTTCGACCACAATGTGAACAAGTGAAAACATGTCGAAAAGATTTACCTAAGGAGTGATCTTTAAATGCATTCCTAGTAGATTCTCCTAAAATATTGGTTTTGACTTTAGGATTGAATTCATTACAAGTATTGAAGCCTAAACCAAAAGTGTCATTTTTAATTTGGACCGTTCCTAACATTTTATCAAGTTTTTGCGAACGACATTCCAAATCAAATTTGACATTACTAGAATCTTTTAATTTATTTTCCAAATCTAAAATGGTAGATTCTAGTGAAAAATTACGCTCTTCAAAAGCAAGAAGCTCCTTTTTCAAGGATTCCATTAAACTCCTAAGGCTATTTCTTTCGCCTTCTACATATTCTAGCTTCTCTAGAAGAGTCCTCTCACGTGTCCTAAGGTCTTCTATTAAGGCACTTTCATCAACGACCTTGACACTCTCTCTTAAACTCGCTTCTAACTTCAAATTAGCTCTTTTCAATTTAATAGATTCTTTATATAATTCATGAAAAGCATTTTGAAGTTCACTCTCATCAACCTCTTCTTCATTTTCACTCTCTCTTTCTTCTCCACTCTCACTATCATCAAAAACAATGGAATCATGAACAATGACCTTGGAAGTGGCATGTGCTATCGTGTCATCAATCGATGAGTTCTCACTATCACTCACATGACTTGCCATAAAAGCCACAAAATTTTTCTTTGTGGAGGAATCGGGCTTTTCTTCCTTATCACTATCACTAAGGGTCGCATTATATGAAATGGGTCGTTTACCCTCTTTTCTTAGTTTAGTGGGGCACTCAAAAGCCCTATGGCCATAACCTTCACAACCAAAACATTTATTAGACTCGTCTCTATCAACATTTTCATTACTAGACTTAGGGATCTTATCGGCTTTAGAAATCTTCTCGTTTTTATCATGTTTAGAAGATTCAAATTTCTTAACATCATTTTTAAATTTATCTTTGTTGAATTTAAGAAATTTTCTAAATTTACGAGCAAATAAAGTCATATCTTCCGAGTCACTATCACTCTCGCTCTCTACTACTTGTTTAACCTCTTTTCGGGCTTTTAAAGCAACGCCCTTTTCGATTTTCTTTTCATTTTTAGAGGGAAACATATCCAGTTCCTAGGTTTACAAATCACCTACAAGCTCTTCTAATTTCGTAGAGGCTAAAGTGGGTAAAGAATTTAAAACGGTCACTTTTGGAATAAATCTATCGGGTAGGGACCTTAAAATTTTCTTTACAACACGGTCGTCAGGTATTTTCTCTCCCAAGTTAAAAGATGAATTAACAATATCTGAAAGTCTAGCATAGAATTTATCAAAAGTTTCTTTTTCATCCATTTTGATAGTTTCAAATTGAGTGGTGAGGTTTTGGAGTTTTGAAGCTTTAACGACACTCGTTCCTTCTTGAGTTAATTGTAAAATATCCCAAGCTTCTTTAGCGGTCTCACACGTCATAATGCGACGGAATTCATCCGGTGTGACAGCGCTAAATAAAGCATTTAAACCACGGGAATTGAAGTTTGCAAGCTTAAACTCATTTTCGGTCCATCTATCGACGGGTTTGGGAACACGTTCATTTTCAATTAGATGAGTTGGTGGGGACCACCCGTTAACAACCGACATCCAAACACGTTCATCGATAGATTTAAGTGCCGATTTCATTCGCGCTTTCCAATACGCGTAGTTTGAACCATCAAAAATAGGAAATTTTGAAAATGGGGAAAATTCCATTTTAGCCAAAAAAAAAATTAAAGGATCTTAACGAAATAATTTATCGTTTTTGGCTCTGATACCAATTTGAAAGAGTATGGAACCCCGTTCTACACAATAAAAAAAATTATTGAATTTCCTTTTCGTAAAAACAGAATTTAGATGCGGAAGCGTGAACGGTGTGATGATGGTTCAAATTCAAATATTAAAATTCCAATTTTTAACTTAAACAAAATAAAGTGAATAATTAACTAAAACAAACAAAACAATTAATACTCACTTAAACCGATTAAGTCCAATTAAATAGATCCAAGCCCTAGAATTTGCCTATGTCATAATTTTCAAGCATATGATATAAATGAGGCAAAACCAATTTTAATAAACTCCTAGAATAAATACACTTTACCCAATTAATTAATCTAGTACCAAATTGATTAAGTGTGATAATTAAACCGATTTTATCTTGAATTAATCTAGCATGCGTTCTAAGTGATATAGAGCAAGATAAAATCAACAGTCACACTACACCGCGATGTACGAGGAAAAACCCACTAACGGGAAAAAACCTCGGGACAGCCCTAGCCTCAAATCCACTAAAAACGGTATTACAAAATACAAGACAAAAGACTTACTTCCTAAACTCGAACCCTCTCAAGCCGTGATGCTTCTTCTTGTATCGACCTTACACACTCCATCGCAAATGAGATTTCTTTTGGTTCACCTCAACTTGCGAAGATTGCACATTTGATGGTCGCTCTACATTATTTGTATTTGGTTTTGGCGGCCGAAATGGGACACGATTACGACTATGCTCCATCGATGTTCAACATATAAATATGAGAAATCTGTTCAAATTCACATACATAGCACCAGGATATCTATAGCTATGTCGTTCAGTTAATGTGCATTTCTATAGCTATGATATCTGATTTAGCATGTCTAATTTATACAGTATATCTGATTTATATTATATAATTCAGCAAATTATGAGCAAATTATCATTTAATCCAGCACCATCTCGTTTAATTCATAGCTACTGATAATGAAAATGCACCATATCAATAGCATATCAGTATAAATCAGTAGCATGTCAGCAAATCAATAGCAAATCAGTAGCGTATTAGTATAAATTCAGCAAATCAGTAGCATATCAGTATAAATCATTAGTTAATTATGCATACCAGTAGCATAATTCAAATCAATAGAATTATTCAAATAATGCAAATAATGCATAGCTGTAGCATTACTCAAATGATTAGCATTATTATGCATATCAGTATAATGCACCATATCAGTAGCATTACTCAAATTATGCATATCAGTATATCAGTATCATTACTCAAATAATGCATATCAGTATCATTACTCAAATTATGCATATCAGTATAAATCAGTACCATATCCAGCAAATTATGCATATCAATATCAGTTACCAAAGCACTATTAAGGTCTGAATTAGCAAAGCACAATGAAGGTCATTAATGCTTAGTTAGCACCCTTGGATATTAGTATAAACATAGTAAAATACCAGTAGAAAATTATGCATACCAGTAGCATTATTCATTATTCATTAGCATTAGCATTATTCATTAGCATTATTCAAATATGTAGCATATCAGAGTTATTAATGTTCAGTAGCATATGAATATCAGTTACCAAATCATAATGAAGGTCTGAATTAGCAAAGCACAATGAAGGTCATACTAGTATCATATGCATATAAGTTGATATCTATAGGGTCATTAATGTTCAGTAGCATATCAGTAGCACAATGAAGGTCATGAATGCTCAGTTAGCACCCTTGGATATTAGTAGAACCATAGAAAAATACCAGTAGAAAATTATGCATACCAATAGCAAATAATGTTTAATAGCATATCAGTAGCATATGCATATCAGTTACGAAAGCATAATGAAGGTCTGAATTAGCAAAGCATAATGAAGGTCATACTAGTAGCATATGCATATCAGTAGCATATCAGGGTCATTTATGTTCATTATCATATCAGTAGCATATGCATATCAGTTACCAAATCACAATGAAGGTCTGAATTAGCAAAGCACAATGAAGGTCATACTAGTAGCATATGCATATCAGTAGATATCTATAGGGTCATTAATGTTCAGTAGCAAATCAGTAGCACAATGAAGGTCATTAATGCTCAGTTAGTACCCTTGGATATCAGTAGAACCATAGTAAAATACGAGTAGCAAATTATGCATACCAGTAGCATATAATGTTCAGTAGCATATCAGTGGCATATCCATATCAGTTACCAAAGCACAATGAAGGTCTGAATTAGCAAACCACAATGAAGGTCATACTAGTAGCATATGCATATAAGTAGATATCTATAAGGTCATTACTGTTCAGTAGCATATTAGTAGCAGATGCATATCAGTTACCAAAGCACAATGAAGGTCTGAATTAACAAAGCATAATGAAGGTCATACTAGAAGCATATGCATATCAGTAGCATATCAGGGTCATTAATGTTCAGTAACATATCAATAGCATATGCATATCAATTACCAAATCATAATGAAGGTCTGAATTAGCAAAGAACAATGAAGGTCATACTAGTAGCATATGCATATCATTAAATATCTATAGGGTCATTAATGTTTAGTAGCATATTAGTAGCACAATAAAGGTCATTAATGCTCAGTTAGCACCCTTGGATATCAGTAGAACCGTTATAAAATACCAGTAGCAAATTATGCATACCAGTAGCATATAATATTCACTAGGATATCGGTAGCATATGCATATCAGCTACCAAAGCACAATGAACGTCTGAATTAGCAAAGCACAATGAAGGTTATACTAGTAGCATATGCATATTAGTAGCATATCAGGGTCATTAATGTTCAGTAGCATATGCATATCAATTACCAAATCATAATGAAGGTCTGAATTAGCAAAGCACAATGAAGGTCATACTAGTAGCATATGCATATCAGTAGATATCTATAGTGTCATCAATGTTCAGTAGCATATCAGTAGCACAATGAAGGTCATTAATGCTCAGTTAGCACCCTTGGATATCAGCATAGCCATAGTAAAATACCAGTAGCAAATTGTGCATACCAATAGCATATAATGTTCAGTAGCATATCAGTAGCATATGCATATCAGTTACCAAAGCACAATGAATGGTATAAATTTGTAAAGCACAATAAAGGTTATACTAGTAGCATTTGCATATCAGTAGCATATCAGGGACATTAATGTTCAGTAGCATATGCATATCAGTTACCAAATCACAATGAAGGTCTGAATTAGCAAAGCACAATGAAGGCCATACTAGTAGAATATGCATATTAGTAGATATCTATAGCGTTATTAATGTTCAGTAGCATATCAGTAGCACAATGAAGGTCATTAATGCTCAGTTAGTACCCTTGGATATCAGTTGAACCATAGTAAAATACCAGTAGAAAATTATGCATACCAATAGCATATAATGTTCAGTAGCATATCAGTAGCATATGCATATCAGTTACCAAAGCACAATGAAGGTTTGAATTAGCAAAGCATAATGAAGGTCATACTAGTATCATATACATATCAGTAGATATCTATAGGGTCATTACTGTTCAGTAGCATATCAGTAGCAGATGCATATCAGTTACCAAAGAACAATAAAGGTCTGAATTAAAAAAGCATAGTGAAGGTCATACTATAAGCATATGCATATCAGTAGCATATCAGGTTCATTAATGTTCAGTAACATATCAGTAGCATATACCTATCAGTTACCAAATCACAATGAAGGTCTGAATTAGCAAAGCACAATGAAGTTCATACTAGTAGCATATCCATATTAGTAGAAGATCAGGGTCATTAATGTTCAGTAGCATATCAGTAGCATATTCATATCAGTTACCAAATCATAATGAAGGTCTTAGTTAGGAAAGCACAATGAAGGTCGTACTAGTAGAATATGCATATCAATAGATATCTATAGGGTCATTAATGTTCAATAGCATATCACTAGCACAATGAAGGTCATTAATGCTCAGTTAGCACCCTTAGATATCAGTAGAACCATAGTGAAATACCAGTAGAAAATTGTGCATACCAGTAGCATATAATGTTCAGTAGCATATCAGTAGCATATGCATATCAGTTACGAAAGCATAATGAATGGTCTAAATTAGCAAACCACAATGAAGGTCATACTAGTAGCATATGCATATCAGTAGCATATTAGGGACATTAATGTTCAGTAGCATATGCATATTAGTTACTAACTCATAATGAAGGTCTGAATTACCAAAGCACAATGAAGGCCATACTAGTAGAATATGCATATCAGTAGATATCTATAGCGTCATTAATGTTCATTAGCATATCAGTAGCACAATGAAGGCCATTAATGCTCAGTTTGCACCCTTGGATATCAGTAGAACCATAGTAACATACCAGTAGCAAATTATGCATAACAGTAGAATATAATGTTCAATAGCATATCAGTAGCATATGCATATCAGTTACCAAAGCACAATGAAGGTCTGAATTAGCAAAGCACAATGAAGGTCATACTAGTAGCATATGCATATCATGGTCATTAATGTTCAGTAGCATATCAGTAGCATATGCATATCAGTTATCAAATCACAATGAAGGTCTGAATTTGCAAAGCACAATGAAGGTCATACTAGTAGCATATGCATATCAGTAGATATCTATAGGGTCATTAATGTTTAGTAGCACAATGAAGGTCATTAATGCTCAGTTAGCACCCTTGGATATAAGTAGAACCATAGTAAAATACCAGTAGCAAATTATTCATACCAGTAGCATATAATGTTCTGTACCATATCAATAGCCTATGCATATCAGTTACCAAAGAATAATGAAGGTCTGAATTAATAAAGCACAATGAAGGTCATACTAGTAGCGCATGCATATCAGTAGATATCTATAGGGTCATTACTGTTCAGTAGCAGATGCATATCAGTTACCAAAGCACAATGAAGGTATGAATTAGCAAAGCACAATGAAGGTCATACTAGTAGCATATGCATATCAGTAGATACCTATAGGGTCATTAATGTTCAGTAGCATATCAGTATCACAATGTAGCTCATTAATGCTCAGTTAGCACCCTTGGATATCAGTAGAACCATAGTAAAATACCAGTAGCAAATTATGCATACTAGTAGCATATTATGTTCAGTAGCATATCAGTAGCATATGCATATCAGTTACGAAAGCACAATGAAGGTCTGAATTAACAAAGCACAATGAAGGTCATACTAGTAGCATATGCATATCAGTAGATATCTATAGGGTCATTACTGTTCAGTAGCATATCAGTAGCATAATGAAGGTCTTTAATGCTCAGTTAGAACCCTTGGAAATTAGTAGCACCATACTGATATGAAAAATATCAGTAGCACCCTAGCAAAATATGCATATCAGATCATTTGGAATATTATGCATATTAGTATGCAATAACATTTAGACCTGACTTTCAGTATATCAATAAATATGTATGCATATCCGTATTCAATAATTAAGTATGATTTTTAATAATTAAGTACCAAAATAGATAAAGCATTTCGTTATATCCATTTACCTCCATTTACATACTGATTTCCATACTGATCACAACAATTTGAGAATCATAATGACACAAACATACTCTTATAATATCCATATGAAATTTCGAAAATATCCCTGAAAATTACAATAAAAGCAACATCCTAGAAGCCACATTACAACATTACGTAAATTATTTCAAGTCCCTAATATTACAACAAAAGTAATGAAAATACTATAAGCAACGAGCAACAACATTGTTACAACTTGAAGTTTTTTCACAGTCACCAAGGTAGATATAATGACATGTTCATTTCGACTATGGGGTTCAGCAATAAGAAGTGGCGATTGAACGGATACACTCGATGTGGGTTGTTCTCTATGCTGATGAAAGGTTGCGTAGTTACTATCTATGCCTTCAATGGATGGATTAGTCCATCCCAAAAATTTATGACATTGGGGACAAGTGTAATAAAATCGACCCTAGTTGTTGTTTTTGTTTATCAATGTAACCTTCACTCTAGATACGACGCCACAAGAGCATTTCTTTATTTGATACCGTAGAATGAGAAATTCACTTTCATTTGATGATGGAATATTTGAAATGTCCACTTACCTATAATATTAAAACACAGATATTATAAGCAAAGTGTAAAATTGCAACCTGAACTTAATAATCGCAGTATAAATTTTTAACGTGATTTGCATCGTATCCTTCCCACATCAAACTAGCCATTTCATTTCTTTTCTCGGTCCATGCACTATCAGTTGTGAACGTCACATGCTCATTCAATGGCGTTTCTGGAACATTTAGGGGAGGAGGAGTAATTTCATCATCATCACTTTCCTCATCCCCCAAACATTCATCGTCAACATCAACAATCCTTAAGAAATTATGAAGGGCACTGTGGGTACCTGATTTTACCATTATGGGCCTGAACGAGTAGCCTAATAAAAAGGGGCCAAAATCCGGACCCCTCGCCTTAACTAAATAGAATTACGACTTAGTCTCCTCCCAGGATCTCGTATAGAGATGTTTCAGGAGAAGATGGTGAACATAGGGGATTCCAACACCCCCACTCCCCGAGGACAGACATGTATACAATAAACCCTAAGCTTGGGGCAAAGGCACGCACTATATTCTCTGTACACGCTCCACGGAGTATATATAAATAATACTGACTGCACCACCATGAATGTAGGCATTCTTACTGAACCACGTACATACTGTGTTGTGTGATTGGAATTTTACCTTCTTTATTTTCCTTAGTGATTGCGCTTCTCTCATTTATTTGTGTTGAATATAATTATCACCACAATTGGCGCCGTCTGTGGGAACGTTTGTCTTCCCTGAGAAAGCCCACACCAACAAAGGAGTTCGAAATATCTGGTCACAGCAGAAATGCTCCTCGGGTAGGAGATATCCAAGAACAACCTGCTCCTCGCAGGATCAGATCTGAAGTTCGGCGTTCAGATCAGAGGGCTCACCCAGAGAGGCCAGCCTTAGAAGAAAGCCAAGGACCAACGAGGTCCATGCAAATCTCCAGGTTGATTGATGCCTATGAGGAGAGGCTCCAAGAGCAAAGGGAGTCCTCTCGCAAGCAGGAGGATGAGAATGCTCGCCTCAAAAGGAAATTAGAAAAGATAGATAAAGAGCTCCATCGCAGCACTAGGCGACATCCGTACCGCACTCCTAGCCCTAAGGTGAGAAAGTCTCGCAGTCGAGGAAGGAGCCCTAGGCAACGACTCACTCGAGAACCAGTGATCGACTCGCCGTTACAGGAGCCCAGTTTGCAGTAATGAGAACATATGAAATTTGGTCCGAAGGGAGATGGACCAACACCCAGCACATCGCGGCGCAAGATCGACCAGGGAGCTTGCTAGACGAGCTCTTAAGACCCAGATGAAATCCCCTTTCTCGAGGGAAATAGAAGAAGAGGAATCCCCTAAGAAGTTCGCTATTCCAAGATTTAAGATTTATGATGGAAAAACTGATCCCATTGATCACATTAGGTAGTACAGGCAAGCCAGGACCCTCTGGAACCACCGAGATGCACTGATGTGCCGAATTTTTCCCTCGAGCCTACATGACGTGGCATAGAAATGGTTCGAAAGGCTCCCTCACAGGTCTATCAGGAGCTTTAAGTCCCTGGTCGAGCTCTTTACGTCCCGCTTCATTACTAGTAGTGCCATCACAAAATGATGGATGCTTTGCTAATAATGAAAAAGACACCTCAAGAGACCGTCCGAGACGACACGAAGAGGTATTGGGAGTTATTCAATGAGGTCGAGGACTGCTCGGAGCAGGTGGAAGTGGCCTCCTTCAAAATTGGGCTACCCGGCTCTTCCCTTCTGTACCAGTCCCTGACGAAGAAAGAGGCCACGACCATCGATGACCTGATGGCTCGCATCGAGAAATACGCCAAGGTGGAGGACGTGACCCGCCTCAGCACAGGGGAGAATGATTGAACCAAGCTCGCTGCCAAAGGCGATGAAAAAGCTGAAAACTAGAAGAAAGGAGGAAAGAATGGGGGCAAAAATGTCTCTAAGAACGGAGCCAAGAACGATGTGTCAAAAGCATTTCAAGCAGTCAACACTGTCTTCATAGAACTGATTTACAAGATTCTCGTAAAGATAAAAGACGAGCCATTTATTAAGTGGCCCAGAAAGATGGGAGGAGATCCCTCAAAGAGAAACAATGCGTTGAGATGCATTTTTCATAAAGAGGGAGGACATAAGACGGAGCATTGCAAAGCTCTTAAGTCCCACCTCGAAGAACTGGCCCAGTCTGGGCATCTGAACGAGTTTGTGGCGAAGAAGGCAGAGAAAGTCACTACCAATGGATAAGCTAAACCTGATAATGTACTCGGCGATGATGCTAGACATGAATTCGCAGTAATTCACGGGGCATTTAATATGAAGCAGATTTAGGGGAATTCAGCTCGGACGGAGGTAAAAAATCTTACAACAGTGATGCAAGCTTTCCAGATCGATCGAGCAAAGACCCAACCAGGAAAACATCGGCGAGTAGATGATGTCGACTATAGCAAACATATCGTGTTCACAGATGAAGATCTGGTGGGAGTGAGAACCCCACACCATGACGCCTTGATCATTACACTCAGGATTGCCAACTATGACGTCGACAAGTTTCTCGTCGTCCAAGGAAGTTCATCTGAGGTAATGTATCTCGATCTGTTCATGAAATTGAAGTTGGGCATCGTCGACCTGAAAGAGGCCACTGTCCCTCTAGTTGCTTCGTTGGAAAAGTAACTATGCCACGGGGAAAGATTGTGCTACCGGTAAGGGCATGAAGTATCTCTAAGATGATTGAGTTTCTGGTAGTCGACATTGACTCGCCATACCAAGACATCCTCGACAGAGGGTGGCTACATGCGATGAAGGAAGTCCCCTTAACCTACCATCAGAAACTAAAGTATGTGACCGAGCGAGGAGTAATGGAGATCCATGGACATCAAGCAATGGCAAGAAGGTGCTTCATAGCGGCCATCTGCCCTAGACCAGAGAAGAAGGCCGAGAATCCCAATGAGAAGGGCGAGGAATAAGAAGGTCTGATACCTTCAAAATAGCGGTTAAGGTACGAAAAAACCCAGAGTGAAGGAGACCAGGCTCCTCCCCTCTGAGCGAGCCGTGGAAAACCTAGAGGAAGTTATAGCTTGTGGTATCAAGAAGGACAGAGTATTCTTAATTGGAGCTTCTCTTACAGATCAAGAGAAAAAGGAATTGGCGATTTTGTTGAGAAGCAACGTTGATGTTTTCGCCTGGAATTGATACCAGTGTGGTTTGTCATCGGTTGCATATCGACCCCACTTTCAAACCTATCACTCAGAAGGCACGGTGAACTGCACCCAAGAAAGAAAAAGCCGTAAAAAAAGAAGTTGAAAAATTACTGGATGCAAGATCCATACGGGAGGTCCAATTCCCCAAATTGGTATCCAACCCAGTAGTAGTTCCAAAGAATAACGGGAAATTGAGAGTCCGCATAGACTTCATTGACCTTAACAGGGCTTGCCCAAAGGACAGTTTCCCCCTCCCAAAAATTGACCAATTGGTGGATGCCACAACAGCTCACGAAAGAATGAGTTTTCTGGATGCATATTCGGGATATCATCAGATCCCGAAAGAATGAGTTTTCTGGATGCATATTCAGGATATCATCAGATCCCTCTGTATGCACCAGACCAGGACAAGACATCATTCATCAGCACCGTCGAATTATACTGTTACAAAGTCATGCCCTTCGGGCTCAAAAACACAGGGGTAACCTACCAGCAACTGGTCACCAAGATGTTCAAAGACCAAATGGGAGACACCATGGAGGTCTACATCGACAATATGCTCGTCAAGAGCAGAAAGAAAGAAGACCACCTCTAAGACCTATCGAGAACCTTCGAGATCCTCAAGAAATACCGAATGAAGCTCAACGCGAGCAAGTGTTCTTTCGGTGTCTAGTTAGGAAAGTTTCTGTGGTAATTGGTCAGTAAGAGAGGCATCGAGGCTAACCCAAACCAGATCGACGCAATCAACAGGGTACAGCCCCCTCGCACAATACGAGATGTACAGAAGCTCACCGGCATGCTCACTGCCTTGAACTGTTTCATCTCGAAGTCCTCTGAGAAATGCAAACCATTCTTCCAGCTCTTGAAGGGGAACAAGATAGTAAAATGGAATCAAGATTTCTCGCAAGCATTGAACGAGCTCAAGGACTACCTTAGCTCACCACCCCTGCTCGTCATATATTTAGAAAGAGATTCCTTATACTTATACCTCGTCGTTTCCAACCACGCCATGAGTTTTGCACTGGTATGCGAGAAAGAAGGAATTTGGCCCCCCGTTTATTATGCGAGCAAGACTCTATTAGAGGCTGAGCAGCGGTACCTACCACTAAAGAAGCTCGCCTTTGCACTTGTAGTAGCTTCAAGAAAGTTAAAGCACTATTTTGAAGCTCACACCATCATTGTTCTTACATCGCACCCCCTTAAAGCAATCCTGAGGAAAGCGGACCTGTCGAGCAGACTAACTAAATGGTCAGTCGAGCTCGGACGATTTGACATCCAATTTCAACCAAGGAATGCAATCAAGGGACAAGTACTTGCTGATTTCATAGCTGAATTCACAGGCGAGCATCCTCTAGACCAACTTCAACCCATGAAGCAGGGATAGAGCCACGCAACAGAGGGAGTTTGGAAATTATTTGTTGATGGAGCCTCCAACTTAAAGGGGGCAGGAGTGGGCATTGTGCTTATTACTCCAGAAGATATAACCCTCGAATAGGGAATCAGGCTTGGATTTGAAGCCTCCAACAATGAGGCAGAATATGAAGCTTTGATAGTCGGCCTCCAGAAGGCACACACTTTAGGAGTAAAGCATTTACTGGTGTTCGGCGTCTCACAATTATTTTCCAATCAGATAAATGGGGACTACAACGTAAAAGATGAAAGAATGGCAGCCTATCTCACCTTGGCGAAGAGGCTAATGGCCAACTTCGAGGAAGTCAGCGTCCAGTAATTTCCCAGAGGACAGAACAGCCATGCTGATGCCTTGGTAGCCCTGAGTTCGGCAATCAATTTTGACTTGATGAGAACAATCCCCATCAACTTCCTCACTCACCCGAGCATCAACCAAAGTGATGAGCTTCCAGGTGCAGAACATATGCTCCAAATTGAATCAGCACCCAGTTGAATGGACCCTTTAAAGGAATATTTGAAGGATGGCACACTTCCAAGTGATAGGAAGACCGCTCATCAGATAAGAGTCAAAGCATCTCGCTTTCACTTATCTCTTGAGGGCAAGCTGTATAAAAGATCATTCTCCGGCCCTTACCTATAATGTGTTCACCTGAGGGATGTCGAGCAGATTCTACACGAGCTCCATAAAGGAATCCGTGGGAGCCATGTAGGAGGAAAATCACTAGCTTTTTAAGCTATAAAGGAAGGCTATTGGTGGCCATATATGCAAAAAAAATCGACAGTGTACGCTTGCAAGTGCAAGAAATGTCAACTACACGCCCCTATGGTTCACCAACCTGCCAATGACTTAAGATCACTCACCAGCCCCTGGCCCTTCACCCAATGGGGAATGGACATCGTAGGACCACTTCCTACCGCCGCTGGCAACCGCAAGTATCTGTTGGTCACAGCGAATTACTTCACCAATTGGATCGAGGCAGAGCCACTGGCAAACATCCGAGATGCCGATATGATGAGATTCATATGGAAAAACATAATTACCCATTTTGGAATCCCCAGAACTATCATTACTGACAACGAAACACAGTTTGAAAGTGGACCTTTCCAGAGTTTCTGTAATGAGCATGGGATCAGGCATTATTTCATCTCGGTGGCGTATCCTTAGAGCAGCGATCAAGCTGAAGCTTCTAACAAAACAGTGATGGATGGGATAAAGAAACGATTAGAGCGAGCCAAAGGCGCATGGGTGAACGAACTACCACATATTCTGTGGGCTTACCGCACTACCTCACGACGGGCAACGAGGGAAACCCCATTTTCACTAACATATGGAATGGAAGCGGTTATCCCATTAGAAGCAGGCCTACCAACTATGAGGCCCACCCTTATCGATCAGGGCCAGAATGATGCAGCATTGCTCGCTGAACTCGACCTAGTCGACGAACGCAGAGAACTTGCCTTAATGAAATTAGCGAGCTATTAGCAATCGCTCGCAAAACACTATAACAAGAGGGTCAATCCAAGGGCATTCCAAGTTGGTGAATATGTCCTAAGGAAAGTCCTTGGCAGCGTACTAAAACCATCAGATGGCAAGTTGGGGCCAAACTGGGAATGACCATTCAAGATAACTGGAGATGATCTGTGAGGAGCCTATCACTTAGAAACGCTGGAGGGCAGAGAGATACCCCGAGCATGGAATGCGATAAATCTTAAGAAATTCTATTTCTAGTTTTTTCTTTTGCTTTTTTACAAGTTTATGAAAATGGCAACACATTTACTTGTGATCAATGAAAGTTGTTTGGCAGTTGCATTCTATGAGGTGTTAGTTAACTAATATATGAACTTTATAACTTGCACACCCTTTCCAAGTGATAGGCACACTACTCAGTACACGATAGCAGGGAAAACACCCTCCTCAAGTTTTTGTTATGAATCACGAACAACCTCTTAGCATTGCCCCTGGTAATATATAAAGCCCAACAGGAGATTCTTAGGCAATTCAGCCAAGTCAAATTGGTCGCCAAACAATGTTTGGTCAACAAAACCCTGATCGGATAGAGCATCTAACACCAGGTGTGTCCCCCCCAATTGCCACACTTAGGCCTAAGGGAGTGTGACGACACGACTTAAAAGGTAAAGTAAAGTAGAATGGTATCTCATAAGCATACTGGACTGGAGGGACACTTACTCGACAATGTAAACTTACCAATCTAGTCGTCCAAGAGAGGCCCAAGATTATTAAGCAAAGAATATATGCAAAAAATATGGAACACTTGTTTAGTCGGCGAGTTCGCCCAAAATTTTAATTTTATATTACTTCGTCACAACAAAAATGGACAACCCGTGTATAATTGGCGAGATCGCCCAAAGCATCAATACTACATTATTTCATTACATATGTGTACAGAGTTACAACTAGTAAAATCTTAATGAGGCTGAGGCCTCTGAACAAGATAATCAGCTACTTGTGCTCTTCGACCGTCATTCGGATGAGGAGCTAATTCCTCATCGACCTCATTCGCATATGACCCCAATAGCTGTCGAGGGATGGCATCGATGGGGATCCAATGATCAGCCCTCCTGAAGGGGTTAGGCCTTAAAGTGGAAGGGGAGATCTCATGACGATACCAGAGTATTGAGTTCCTTGGAACTTATAGCTCCCTTAGGGCACTCAACCATCCCCTGATAAAGGCGAGCTCTTCAAACTCTGTCAGCCTCGTCGGAGTATCCACCCAACCTTGGTAGTAACCATCAGCCCATACTCGTCGAGGTCCTCTCTTAAACAGATGCCTCAGCCGTGTGACATCCCTTTAAAGCCTAGCAGCAATAACGTATGCTCGATGAACATCTTCATGAAGCTCATCCATTTCCCTAGCTGGGTTTCTTGCATTTGTACCAGCTCGTGAAACGGTCGATGGGATAGAACCTCGTATCACCAAAGGAACGTCGCTCGATCCAGCGCTAGCTCGCGATGAGGAGGAACCCCTTAAAATGCAAGGCACGGTGCTCGGCGCGTACTCCCTGTGGAGCAACACTTCCCTCCTCAAAGACTCATTTTCCTGTTGCAGAATTTCTCCAACTTGGTTAATCTCGATAGCATCGAGGAGTCTTGCTCTCAAAGTATTCACCTCCTCTTGAATAGAAGCTCCAACTTCTTCCATCTCCTGGAGCCTATCTTTCAGTGTAACAACGAGCTCAGTCTGCTCTATGAAACTCTTGTTCCTCAATCACAACGATTTGTAAATTCTCACAAAGGTATGACAAACTTCGGGACTCACATAAGGACCAATCATTCTTCCCAATTGAGAAGTGGCTGGTATATAGTCATCTATATCAATCAACTACAGTCCATAAAAGAGCAGTAAAGGTTAAAATGAATCAGTACACTGAGGGAAGAAACCTTCTCATTTCATTAATACATAAAAGGATCAGAATACATCAAGAAATAGAAAGGAACATTACAAGCAAAAATATAAAAACAATCCTTAGGATAAATTAGCTGGCAACCTCGGGTTGTTCAGAAGAAGCTGGCTACTTCCCCTTATCAGCAGCAGTAGGAGAACCTCCCTCAGTAGGGATAACTTCTGTCGCCCCAGCTGGAAGGGCATCAACAGGAACTGACTGGGAAGCAGGGATAACACCTTCAATGACTGGGTAAGGAGCTTCATCCACGATAGGCTTTGGGCCTGGATCATGCTCATCGAACAAGGGAGAGGCAACATCCACCCCGGCAGCTAAGAGGGCCTTATTCCAGCCCTTCTTGAAGTTCAGAAGACTGATGTAGCCTATTTGAACCTCAACATCTTCGTACGCGATAGCCCACCCAAAGTTATATGAGTCTTCCTTAATGGTGGCTGCCTCGAACTCCTTTGACTCCTTATCCTTCAGCTTCTCGGTCAACACCTTGTTCTCCTCCACTACTGCCAGCTTACTCGAGCAGACCAAATCGTAGGCCTGCCACAATTTGCTCAGTTCTTTGACCACTGCCTCCCTCTCTCGATTGGCTTTGACAAGGGCTAGGTCAGAGGACGTCCGGGTAGCATCAGCAGCCTTCAATATAGCCTCGAGCTCGACACTTTTCACTTTTAAAGCAGCATTCTGCTTATCCAGCTCGCCATTCTTATTGATCATCTCATTCCGAGAGGGATAGAGCACAGCAAAATCAATCACAAACTGCAAATAAAAGAAGATATTAGAAGAAAGAAACGGACAGAGTTTGACGACCATTAGAAAAGAGAAACAGACTTACCAAGGCTAGCCTCTGACTCGCTTGTAAGGCTAACTGGTCAGTCCCCATCGCCCTTTGGCGATCAGCAGGAAGGACTTCTCTCTCGAGCAGTGCAGAGGCCAGTTGAGGATAAGTGGCAACCGAGGCCCCCTCTGGAAACGCGTATATAGGCACTAAGGACTGCCCATCCTTCGTCCTCGCTTCCATTTTTCTCCTCTCCTTCTCCTTCTCTACCTTCTTCCTCTCCTCAGTCTTATTCTTCTCCTCTTCCCTCTTTCTCTCTCTCTCTCTCTCTCTCTCTCTCTCTCTCACCTGCTCTTCTTCCTTTCTCTTCTTCTCCTGCTCCTGAGCAGCAGACCGAGAACCAGTGGCAATAGACCCACTGCTGGATTTATACTTCTTCGACCTCTGAGCGAGAAGCACATCATCATCATCATGATCTTCATCATCATGGATCAAGTTTTTTCTTCGGGGAACCATTTCCTCGCTGGAGCTGCTGGATGAACTCAAAGGTTCTTGGGCTTCAAAAAGCTCTTCTGAGCTAGAAGAACTATCACTACTGGATCTCTCCTCGCCAAAACCACCTTCAACACCTCCTCTGATATTACTCTCGGAACTGCTCTCTTCCTCGTCCAACTGAATGGGATCGACAACAACTTCTTTAGAAGTACCAAATTCAGGAATACTATCCACAGGCCTCGTAATAAAACTGGACCCAATGTTCTTGTACTCGAGTAGGAAAGCAGCAGACGGGGGATGTTCACCGTCATCCAAAGGTTCGCTGATATTCCAAGCTTTAATCAACTCGAAAGTTCGAACCTCGCTAAGGGCAGGCTCCAAGTTCTTTGTCCTCGCTGAAAAGAAAACAGGAAAGTGTCAGAAAAGTCACACATTAACAAAGAGATCGAAAGGGTAGAGCAAAGGCTACCTATATACTCTTCCCCATAAAAGGGAATAGTGAATCTATCAGACCTCGACCCATCAGCCTCGGGGGAGAACTGCCAATTCCTAGCAAGAAAGCCATCTTGCCAGTAGTCCTTATGGGAATCAGGTAAATTTACTACCAATACCCTATCAGGACTCCTGGCCTTGAGGTAAAGAAGACGAGAGCTGGTTCGAGAGAAGGAATAACAAAAAAACTTCGGAGAGCCCTAATTTAGAGCCATAAAGTTAATTTATTCTATGGACACCATTGATTATCTTCCATATGTTGGGCAAACACTGTGAAGGGATAATGTTGAAATAACCAAAGAAATGAAGGAACAAATTGTTTGGAGGAAAAGTAATCCCCCTTGAGAAAGCAACAAGACATGAATCCAATGAGCACCCTCTATCTCTCTAACATTCTTAGGGAGAGAGGCGCACTTAATCTCTACCCATTCTGGGATATTGTAGAACTTCCTGAACTCAGACAATGATCTATTACCTATCTTTGACATTTGTAAATCCTAAAAATAGAAAATTCAGAGAAAACTCAACAAAGAAAGCATAAAGAAAGATCAAAGAGGACTTATGAAATGAAATATCACAAGCCCAGATGACGAGAGAGAGTGAAAGCGAAGAAAATGAAGGACAGAGAAGAAGACACAACAGCTGAAACTCGTAGAAGATGAATGAATGCAAAGAAATTTGAAACTATAACTATGGAACGCTGCTCCAAATAGCTTTTAAATGCTCCCAATCATCGCGCACAGGACACGAAGCAACTACCACCTAAATCAGTTCTCGACTTTGGGAAGAGTTACATGATTCACAAAAGTGTCATTATGGCAAATCATTTAAATTTATGGAGTCCAACTTATGGCCCAATAACTTTAGGGGCAATTATGGGTACCCGAATTTACCATTATGGGCCTGGACGAGTAGCCTAATAAAAATGGCCCAAAATCCTGGCCCCTCGCCTTAACTAAATAGAATTACGACTTAGTCTCCTCCCAGGTTCTCGTATAGAGGTGTTCTAGGAGAAGATGGTGAACGTGGGGGAGTCCAACACCCCCACTCCCGGAGGACAAACATGTATATAATAAACCCTAAGCCTAGGGCAAAGGCACGCACTGTATTCTCTGTAAACGCTCCCCGGAGTATATAAAAATAATACTGACTGCATCACCGTGGACGTAGGCATTCTTGTTGAACCACGTACATACTGTGTTGTGTGATTAGCATTTTTCCTTCTTTATTTTCCTTGGTGATTGCGCTTCTCTCATTTATTTGTGTTGAATATAATTGTCACCACAGGCACAACAAGAAAGAACAATCTTTGCTTGAATTTCAATCACGTGGAATGGTTGATGCCTTAGATATGCAAATCTTTTTTTCAATAACCCAATTGATGTCTCCACTACATTTCGAAGAGAGGAATGCCTAAAATTAAATAACTCCTTACTATTCTCGGGACGTTGTTCATCAACGTCCCTGTGATGATATCGAGTTTTGCGATACGGAGAAAGAAAACCAGGTAGCAACGGGAAGCCAGCATCTGTGAGATAGTATTTACCTACGGATAATTTAAAAATAAATGTTACTAATGTCTATTTTTATATTAACTAAAAATATCAATGAAAGTCATTCTCATGATTCAACATGCCCACTGGAACGGTCAACTTACGACCTTGACGTTGTATCGCACTTCGAAGTAATCGACCATCATGCGCTGATCGCTCCCAACTAGCGATGACATAGGAGAATAGCGTGTACATGTGACCAAAACATTTTGAGAAATTTCCCATTTCCTATTGTGATACGTTGCTTGGTCAACAGTAGGAACCAAAGCAGATATGTGCGTACCATCTATTGCACTTACGGCATCCTAAACCGGTGGAAATGAATTTAGTACGGGGGAACTCATGTACTAAATAAATCAAATTAATTAACGAAATTTTCCTAACCTCAAAGTAATGATACCACCGTAGGTCCTTCTCGTTATCGTAAGGGGAATTTAAAGAAGTGGAATTAGTAGCTAAATCATTTGACAACTCAAGACATGCTCGTAAAACTCTGTGGAAGTAGTAACAAATGGTTTGACCAGATCTGAAGAAAGTCAACGACTCGAAAACATATCGCTCGTCATGACCCACGGTGTTAAGGAATATGGCAACTTATTCCTCGACCTTAACTGATCGATTGTCATTCAGCCCATCAGCCCATATGCGCGTAGTCTAGTACAAAGATTTTCGAATGAGACTATGTTCATCCGAAGTTGGGCGTGGCATACCTGATCATTCATTTTAATTATATGATATAATGCGGTTCCACTGAAAAACGTCGCTAATGCCATTTAATACAAGATTAAACTGTATAAGCAACTCCGAGTTGTTTGTTGGAGAAACCCCTTTCTTTTGAAAATAAAAATTATAAACAAGATGTGTTTACAAAGAAACTTATGTACGAGAGTAATTAAGACTGTGTAATCAGTTTTTTAAAACTAAGGCAGTTTCAAAAATTCAGCACACTTATAGAATGAGATGAGTAGATGAAGATAATCAACACACAGTTTTTAACGTGGTACAACCTCTCCCAACAGAGGAAACATCCACGGTGACTTCTAAGTCACAAAAGCAAAAAATCCACTAATAACAAATAATAGTTACAAACAATACAACATGCAAGCACACAAATCAACCTATTCTAAGTTTAGGAATATACCCCACTTGGTATCCTTCTAACTTGTCATGGATCTGATTTGTTGATGATGTTTCTCCAGTTTGCTAACTTCCTTTGCTTTAGCTTCCTTATGTCGACTCAATGATCTCAGATCTTATACACAACACTTCCAGTGTAGTAGTGTGTTAAGTGTTTGTGTAGTGATTCCTACCAACATGCATGAACTCACACACACTTAGATTTACAGACAGTCCTAGTAAATTACATATAAAGTCTATATGCAGTGATTTTAGTTTATTTCTTTCTCACAGAACTTGAACCCTTTTTGACCTTTAAATATAACCCAGATTCCACGGATATCTTGCTTTTAAATGGGTCAAGATCTTAATCAATCTCTTTTTGAAAATATTTGTGAGATTGAAAATCTCCAAGTGTGAATCCAACTAGGTCAGGATTAAGTTTCGTAAGAATAGAAACCATAAAACATTTTCAAAACCAAATCAGTAAACATTTTCTTAAATCAAGTAGTAAATATGCAAATCTGGTGAAAATGTAACATGCAGAGTGTAGATCTAAAGTTTCTATGAAAAAGAAACAAGATCTTCACACGAATGTTTAAGTTGTGAACAAGATCAAAGACAAGGAGGTTACAGCTTCAATAAAAAAAAAAACTACTCTCTCTCAAACACTCAAGGTTGTGTTTGGGGTGTTATAAAAACTAAGGTTTGTTTCAGAGTTGAAGTGCTTAGGGTTAGGGTTTGGTTTTGGGCTAACAGAGTTTTCTTTCTCTCTCTTCTCTCTTTTCTTTTCTCTCTTCTCTCTCACTTCTCTCTTCTCTCTTATTTTTTTTCTCTCAGAAAGACGAATGCCCAAAAGTCTTCTAAGGCTGAGAAGTGGAGGGTATTTATAGGGCTGAGGGAAGGTTCTGGATGTTCGAGGGAAATCAAGGGCTGAGATCAAGTCTTGCAAACTTTGACTTGATCCAAAGGTTATAAAACAACGGTGATTAAAAATGATTGTGATTGGTTCATATGGATAGCACTGGGATTAACTAAGAACACATGCAGACCCTCGATTAGGAATTATTCAACGTTCACCAATCAATCATCCAACCCTCTCACATAACAAACACAAATAGGTACACCGGGAGGATGACAAGTGTTGGCCCGTGAGTGGCTCTCACACGCGCGTCCAAAATAATTACAGAAGGTACCCTGAAGTCTCTAGCGCTTTGAGATTCTACCCAATCAAACTTTCCAGTGAAAAATGAAGTTTACAAAATAGAATATTAACCCCACAAATTTTATAAACACAATTTTATTAATGAAAAAATGTTTAAAAAATGTTGAAAAAATATTTAAAAAATTCCCAAAAATTATTAAAGCACCAATTTTAAGGGGAATTAATCACACACTCAATTTTAAGCAATATGAACACATGTATGCACTTCTAATTGTGTGTAGTGTGATTAATTTTATACCTTCATAGATCATTGAAGAGGATTATAGAGATAGGTTCTGAGGCTTTTTGGATTCTAGGATAGACAACCAATTTTGTCAATATTTCCAAACTAGTTGAACACTTATACAGTATAGACTTAAGCAAGTCAAAGGTATAAGGTGCTTTAATCTCCCCCTTTGGAAATATGAGACAAAATCTCCTTTGAGTTAGCTTAAAACTCGTAGGGAACCAAAAAAAATAAAACCTAGTCCTATACAAAAGATACTATCTACCCATTTCCTAGAAAGTCAAAAATTACATAACTCAACTATTTACAAATTTTTACACTAGAAAAGGTAGACAATCAGTAGAAGAGATTCCTGCAAATATACACACTAAGATCAAGCAGTTTAGATGAAATGTGAACAAAATATTGAACTCATAAAACTCAAATTTCTCCCCCATTTTGTCTCAAATGGACAAAGGGTAAAACTTAAGGTCTTAAGAGTTTAATCAGCGCATACCATGCCTATAGAATTTCGCAAATACAGAAATCTGTTATAGTCTAAAGGTTTAGTGAACATGTCTACAAGTTGCAGATCAGTAGGCAGGTAATGAATTTCTAATTCCTTAGTTTCAACAAGTTCGCGTATAAAATGATGTCTTATTTTAATATGCTTAGTTCGCGAGTGTTGAACCGGGTTTTTAGATATGTTAATGGCGCTTTGATTGTCACAATATAAGTGTAATTGATCTTCTTTAATCCCATAATCGCTTAACATCTGTTTTATCCATAATAATTGAGCACAACAACTTCCTGCTGCTATATATTCGGACTCAGCCGTAGATAAAGATGTGCAATTCTGTTTTTTACTACTCCAACCAACTAAATTATTGCCGACATAATAACAGGCACCTGATGTACTTTTACTATCATCAGTACAACCGGCCCAATCAGCATCAGTATACCCTATGATGGTGCTGCAGGCATCATTAGTGTACCTAAGTCCAAGATTGAGAGTGCCTTTTATGTACTTTATTATACGTTTTACACTCAATAAATGGCTCTCTTTCGGGTTATTCTGGTAACGAGCACACAGACATACAGCATACATTATGTCTGGTCGTGAGGCAGTTAGATAGAGTAGGCTACCAATCATACTACGGTAAAGTGTGGAATCAACTGACTTACCATTTTCATCTTTGCTTAATTTAACAGTAGTACTCATAGGCGTTTTGGCAACTTTAGCATTCTCTAAACCAAATTTCTTAACAAGGTCTAAGTCATACTTAGTTTGAGAGACAAATAGACCATCAGAATTCTGTTTCACTTGAAATCCTAAGAAAAGTTGTAGCTCCCCCATAAGGGACATGTGAAACTCCTTGTGCATAATAGCAGAAAAGAATTTAACTTCAGAATTTGAAGTTGACCCGAAAATGATGTCGTCTACATAGACTTGGGCTATAATAATGTTTTTGTCAAAATGTTTGACAAAGAGAGTCTGGTCATTTCCTCCTCTCTTAAAACCCTTATCCAACAAAAAGTTGGAAAGGCGTTCATACCAAGCTCGGGGAGCTTATTTTAAGCCATACAGAGACTTTTTTAGACGAAAGACATGGTTAGGGTATTTAGGGTCAATGAACCCTTTAGGTTGTTCTACATACGTTTCTTCGGACAGAATTCCATTTAGGAAAGCAGATTTGACGTCCATTTGATAAAGTGTGAATTTTAAGTGACACGCTATGGCGAAAAGAAGTCGAACAGATTCAAGACGAGTGACAGGGGCAAATGTCTCCCTAAAATCTATCCCTTCTATTTGAGAGTAACCTTGAGCAACAAGTCTAGCTTTGTTTCTAAGAATCACCCCATTTTCATCAGATTTGTTCTTAAAGATCCAACGTGTTCCAATAACATTTTTGTTTTGAGGCCGAGGTACAAGATACCAGACATCGTGAATGACAAATTGTAAAAGTTCTTCCTGCATAGCAGAAATCCAGTGTGTGTCATTCAATGCTTCATTAACATTTTTCGGTTCCACAAGGGAAACTAAACATGCATAATTAGCATAATTTCTTAACTGGGATCTAGTACGAACTGGCTCATTAGGATTACCGACCACGTTGTCAATGGGATGGTCTTTAGAGACCCAGCCAGGTACTTCTGGACTCTCAATAGGTAATGAGTCATCTATTTCTGGTGAATCAGTTTTGAAATCATTTTCAGATTCAACCACAATAGGTGATTCAGATATCTTATTTTCGACAATAGTGTCGCTTACTATTACATTTATCGATTCCATAAGGGCCTTAGTACGCAGATTGTATATACGATAAGCACGACTGTTTGGGGAGTATCCTAAGAAGATGGCTTTATCACCACGTGTTTCGAATTTAGACAGATGTTCTCTGTCTTTACAGACATAACATTGACTTTCGAAAGTTCTTAGATATTTCAGATTAGGCTTCTTACCGTACCACAACTCATAAGAAGTTTGTTTAGAGTTTTTCCT
Source organism: Sambucus nigra (assembly GCA_949130495.1). Classification (NCBI taxonomy): domain Eukaryota; kingdom Viridiplantae; phylum Streptophyta; class Magnoliopsida; order Dipsacales; family Adoxaceae; genus Sambucus; species Sambucus nigra. The sequence continues at coordinate 9,729,842 of OX422214.1, forward strand.
TAGATAGACCCTATTAGTGATATGACAGGCAGTTCTAATAGATTCTACCCAGAAGTATTTAGGTAGGGATTTGGCATGGAGCATGACTCATGCCATCTCTGGAAGAGTTCGGTTTTTCCTTTCGGCAACACCGTTCTGCTGAGGGGTCTTAGGGGCGCTGAATTCGTGTTTGTAACCGTTGTAGTCACAATATTCAACTATTCCTGTGTCTATGAACTCTCCCCCTCTATCTCTACGAATACGATTTACTTATGTGTCCTTCTCATTTTCAATTCTAAGTAAGATTTTTAAAAAATTCTGAAACGTGTCAGATTTATGTTTCAAGAAGGCAACCCAAGTGAATCGTGTAAAATCATCAACCATGACTAGGATATAACTGTGTCCACAAAGACTAACAGTTCTAGAGGGACCAATAAGTTCCATATGGATGAGATCTAGAGGTCTAGAGGTGAGGATGTCTTTAACCTTTTTATACGAAGTCTTAACTATTTTTCCTTCCTGGCAATGACCACAGACAACACTTGAAATAGGTTTAATTTTAGGAATTCCTCTAACTATCTCTTGACTAGACAATCTTCCAAGGATATCATAACTTAAGTGACCCATACGATTATGCCAGATTTCATTGTCATCCATTCTGACAAGGTTTCAGAACTAGTCTTGAGAGTATAACAATTGTCAGGTGTTCTAAATCCTGTAATAATGCATTCACCTTTATCATTTAGAATTTTACAATTGTTCTTTGAAAAGGTGACTGTATGGTCAGAGTCACAAAATTGTGATATACTTAGGAGGTTGGCTTTAAGGCCTTTAACTAATAGGACATTTTCAAGAACAGGCATTCCTTCTTCTTTTAGGGTTCCTTTACCTATGATCTGGGATGAAACTCCGTCACCAAAAACAACTTTTCCACCAGAAAATCTGGTTTTATTTAAAAGTTTTGTTTCATCTCCTGTCATATGTTTGGAACATCCTGAATCTAAATACCAACCAGATGAAGTGTGTTCAGCTTTTAAGGCAGTGATAACAATGTTACACTTCATTTGGGGTAAAAGATCATCTTTTCTAACCCAAATAGCTCTAGTTTTAATTTTGCGTAAGTTTGCCCTCATTTGATAAAACTTTTGAGAAACAGTTTTTTGTCAAAAAACATTTGGGGCAACAAACGGATTATTGTGGAAAATTTGAGCTTTTGGTTTAGGAAAGTTTCTGGGAGCCTTTCTCTTAAATGAACTCTTAGTTTTGGTCTTTCTATTTCTGTAGTTAGAGTTCTTATCAGGTTGTCTTGGAAGGACATAATGGTTACGATTTTTCCTAGAATAGTTAAAGTTCTTGTAGACAGAGGTATTGTACACAGGGGTGTTTAGACGCCTAGCATAACAACCTTCAAAGGAATGACCATAAATGTCACAGTACGAGCAATATTGATTGCTTGAGGGATGAATTTCCTTAGGAAAACTTCTAAAGATAGGTTTAACCGCATTCTGTTCAGAAGTCCTATTCTTAGGAGGGATGGTTTTAAAGGTAGATTCAGCCTTTCTGATCAAAGGACAGACGTATTTAGTCTTAAGTGTAGTGTCAGCCTTAGAATTACTAGACTCTCCAATGTCTTTCTGTTGTTGCTTTTGATCAAATTCCTTTTTAATAAAATGAAAGTCTGGACATGTTTCAATTGGTCTTTTGCCCCCAGACACAAACTTAATAGGTTCAAGTTTAGTAGTTTGTGGTTTGTTCTTAGGGCAAAATCCAATACCGGTTCTATCATCAGAATTGGTCTTGGAGTCAAAAACAAAGTCAGTAAAAGAATTTGAATTGTTTTCAAACTTAGAAAACTTTTTGAAAACAGTAGTTGTCTTTGTTTTTGCTTCCTCCAGTTCTAATAATGTTCCCTTGTATTTCATTTTCAGAGTTTCATTAATTTTAGTCAACTCTTTTAATTTTTGATCAAAAGTTTCAATTTCAGATTGATGGGAAAGACACTGGTTAGTGTACTCTTTGGCATTCAGCTTCACAATAAGACTTAGATAATCTAATTTCTTAGTCAGGTCTCTAATAGTCTTCTCCAGTCTAGTGTCTTTTTTAAGAGTTTTAGCATACAAAGTATGGATATCTGGGAGGTCATCTGTGTCTGAGTCGCTAAGTGAAGTGTGTGTAGTGGCCCCTAACGATTCAGTTTTAGTACTCACGCACCCATTTACATCGTCGTTATCGAGATCACTTTGACTCACACACACGGAACTAGAACTAGCAACATTTTCAGATAGTAAGGCATCTAGGCCAGTCAAAACAGTATTCACACAAGCAGGAGTAGAAGCATCATTATCACACACAGGCATATCATTATTGTAAATGATCTTGGCATAAAAGGACATGCAAGGGTCAAGTACATTTGATGACTCAAGTTCCTCTTCATCAGAGTCACTTGAATCATCCCAAGTTTTACAGACATTGGCTCTATTGTGTGTGTTGGCTTTATTCAGATTAACTCCGCAATCATGAGCAATGTGACCTAGTTTCCCACATCTAAAACATTCAATCTTTTTAAGGTCTCTAGTGGGTCTGGAGTTGTTGTCCTTAGGATGTTTGTCAAGACCTCTCTCATGAGGTTTGGGATTAGACAGAGTATGATAATTAGGCTTGCCTTGTTTAGATGCCTGTTTGTTTCGAAATTTGACAATTTTCTTAAATTGTTTAGACATCAAGGCAATCTGATTATCTAGTTTGTCTATATCGCACTCCTCATCAGAGTCAGAGTTGGTCAAATTAGACTCAAGTTTGGGTATCTTAGAGGCAAAACTCAAGTTAGAGTTGGGTTGTTTTCTTTGAGAATGATTTAATTGTTTCTTAAAGTCTAATTCCATTTCCACAGTCCTAAGTTTGCTACTGAGTAACTCAGGGGTAAGGTTTTGATCATTCATTTCCTCAATAGCATACCTCTTACTGTCAAAATTTTGTGGTAATGACCTTAGTATTTTAGAAACAATTTCATTTCTATCATAAGTAATACCATTAGCATGCAACTTAGTGACTATATCAGTCAAGTTCATGTAAAAATCATCAAAAGACTCAGAATCAGACATGATCAAAGAGTTGTACTGCTGGATAAGCATTTGAGTTTTAGCAGCTTTAACTCTTGAGTCTCCTTCATGGGCAGTGATTAATGTGTCCCACGCTTCCTTAGAAGTGGCACAAGATGAGATTATCTTGAACTCATACTCATTAATAGACATAAAAAGGGCATTCTTGCCTTTATTGTTATTTTGAGAAATAGTTTTTTCTTCTTGGGTAAACTCACTTAAGATTTTCTTTACCCTCTCATCACTTCCTTCAGTGGTTGGTTTAGTAGGATAAGTGTATCCGTTTTCAATAATGTCCCAGACATCATCTCCTAAAGTCCCTTGGATGAAGGCAACCATTCTTACTTTCCAGTAAGCAAAGTTGTTTCCATCAAAGAGTGGAGGTCTGGACAGATTACCAAACCTTTCATTCTTCTCGTCCATAGTTAGGTTTTTCAGAAAACGATTTCAGAAACACAAGATCTTTTTGAAATAAGAGTTAACAGGGCTCTGATACCAATTGAAAAACGTCGCTAATGCCGTTTAATACAAGATTAAACTGTATAAGTAACTCTGAGTTATTTATTGGAGAAACCCCTTTCTTTTGAAAATAAAAATTATAAACAAGATGTGTTTACAAAGAAACTTATGTACGAGAGTAATTAAGACTGTGTAATCAGTTTTTTAAAACTAAGGCAATTTTAAAAATTCAGCACACTTATAAAATGAGATGAGTAGATGAATATAATCAACACACAGTTTTTAACGTGGTAAAACCTCTCCCAACAGAGGAAACATCCACGGTGACTTCTAAGTCACAAAAGTAAAAAATCCACTAATAACAAATAATAGTTACAAACAATACAACATGCAAGCACACAAATCAACCTATTCTAAGTTTAGGAATATACCCCACTTGGTGTCCTTCTAACTTCTCATGGATCTGATTTGTTGATGATGTTTCTCCAGTTTGCTAACTTCCTTTGCTTTAGCTTCCTTATGTCGACTCAATGATCTCAGATCTTATACACAACACTTCCAGTGTAGTAGTGTGTTAAGTGTTTGTGTAGTGACTTCTACCAACATGCATGAACTCACACACACTTAGATTTACTGACAGTCCTAGTAAATTACATATAAAGTCTATATGCAGTGATTTTAGTTTATTTCTTTCTCACAGAACTTGAACCCTTTTTCACCTTTAAATATAACCCAGATTCCACGGATATCTTGCTTTTAAATGGGTCAAGATCTTAATCAATCTCTTTTTGAAAATATTTGTGAGATTGAAAATCTCTAAGTGTGAATCCAACTAGGTCAGGATTAAGTTTCACAAGAATAGAAACCATAAAACATTTTCAAAACCAAATCAGTAAGATTTTCTTAAATCAAGTAGTAAATATGCAGATCTGGTGAAAATGTAACATGCAGAGTGTAGATCTAAAGTTTCTATGAAAAAGAAACAAGATCTTCACACGAATGTTTAAGTTGTGAACAAGATCAAAGACAAGGAGGTTACAGCTTCAATAAAAACAAACTACTCTCTCTCAAACACTCAAGGTTGTGTTTGGGGTGTTATAAAAATGAAGGTTTGTTTCAGAGTTAAAGTGTTTAGGGTTAGGGTTTGGTTTTGGGCTAACAGAGTTTTCTTTCTCTCTCTTCTCTCTTTTCTTTTCTCTCTTCTCTCTCACTTCTCTCTTATTTTTTTCTCTCAGAAAGACGAATGCCCAAAAGTCTTCTAAGGCTGAGAAGTGGAGGGTATTTATAGGGCTGAGGGAAGGTTCTGGATGTTCGAGGGAAATCAAGGGCTGAGATCAAGTCTTGCAAACTTTGACTTGATCCAAAGGTTATAAAACAGCGGTGATTAAAAATGATTGTGATTGGTTCATATGGATAGCACCGGGATTAACTAAGAACACATGCAGACCCTCGATTAGGAATGATCCAACGTTCACCAATCAATCATCCAACCCTCTCACATAACAAACACTAATAGGTACACCCGGAGGATGACAAGTGTTGGCCTGTGAGTGGCTCTCACACGCGCGTCAAAAATAATTATAGAAGGTACCCTGAAGTCTCTAGCGCTTTGAGATTCTACCCAATCAAACTTTCCAGTGAAAAATGAAGTTTACAAAATAGAATATTAACCCCACAAATTTTATAAACACAATTTTATTAATGAAAAAATGTTTAAAAAATGTTGAAAAAATATTTAAAAAATTCCCAAAAATTATTAAAGCACCAATTTTAAGGGGAATTAATCACACACTCAATTTTAAGCAATATGAACACATGTATGCACTTCTAATTGTGTGTAGTGTGATTCATTTTATACCTTCATAGATCATTGAAGAGGATTATAGAGATAGGTTCTGAGGCTTTTTGGATTCTAGGATAGACAACCAATTTTGTCAATATTTCCAAACTAGTTGAACACTTATACAGTATAGACTTAAGCAAGTCAAAGGTATAAGGTGCTTCATCCACGATCAGCATCCCAGTTTCTATGGGGAGCCCTAGTAATGAGAAGGTCACGACTCCTCATATATTGATAAATTGCAATAGCTCGCATCACCAGGGTCCAGAACAACCCTAGTTGGTGTCGCAACCCCTTTGAGACATTGTTCACCATTTAGAGATTAAAATCCTATACCAACCAAATTTAAATAATTCTTTATGTCCATAACAGTTAACAATGTCTACTTTTTCACCAAAACTATATATTACGTAAAAATAATTTTGACCTGAATCCTACGTCGTAGAAAAATGATCTCATATGTTTAATAATCAAATGCATGATTAAAAAATAAATACACAGAAGGAAAGTAATATACATAAACTGAGGCTTTCTGAAGAATTTGTTTCCGAACAAACCTGTTATTTGCATAAATAATTTACGAAATTAAATTATAATCATATTAACCACCACAAGTAAAATTTTAACATCACAATTATATAACTAGGGTTTCTGGATCAACACAAGTATTTTGGGTCATCTAAAGTATACAGGGCACTAACCTAAAAGTAGCATTTATAAAATAAAGAAAAATATATTGAACAAGAAAAAAAAATTGAAAACAACATGTACATCTCCTATTATACATCTGCCAAAATATACATATGCTAAAAAATATACATCTTCTAAAAAAATGTTCTGAAAAAAATGTATTGACATCAAAAAATATACATCAGGTAATATTTACCACAAAAAAATACCATGCTATTCATTTGAAATATACATCAGCTTAAAAAAAATTGTTGTTGCTGATGAACATTAGGTAAAAAAAATTATGGTGAGAGATTTACCAAAAGTCCAGAACAACGTATTTTTTAGGTAAAACTAAAAAAATATACATCAGGGGCTTGAAGATTTACCAACCCGGGCTTTAAAATATACAAAGATTTTCTATAGGTATTTTTTAGGTAAAAAAATATACATCAGGTAAAAAAATGTCCAGAACAACATTTGAAATATACATATCCCAAAAAGATACATTTGGGGCTTGAAGATTTACCAACCCGAGCTTGAAAAAATGCAGATTTACATCAGCATCCCAGTTTGGTAAATAGCATCAGCATCCCATATTTACATCAGCTTCAGCATCCCATATTTATATCAACCCGAAAAAAATCGATGGAAGAGGAAGAAGAAAAAATGAAGATAAAGAAGGAGGAGCTTACTGTGGTTTGAAATAGCAGATCCTCTGAGGAGGGGATTTCTTGAGAGGTTGATTTTCTTACAATAATGGTGCCTTTCTTCATGTTGTAGATGTTCTGCTCCATCCCTCCCATCACTTCCGTCCAATCATCTCGATAAATACAAACAGCTAGCTTTCATTTAACAGGGCATTCGTTTCTTTGGGGGGGGGAGGGTAAAGAATTGAATTACCAATATTTGAGGCAAATCAGCTCACGTGACCCCAAACCAGCCAAACAAATACCGGGTAAATTTGTTGTATCAAACGTGCCAAATATGGAATTGAAGATGGAATAAGACTTTTGCCATGCCAAATAACCCTTATTAAATAGGGCCTTAGGTTTATACAGGTGACATTTCCATCAACCTAGCTTGTTGCAACCTATTCCTATCCAATTGCTACAAAGGCTACTTCAATCCATGACGACAACAATGATGGGTTGGTTGTCAAGGCTAGCTTTCCATGTCAAAAGAGTTTATGGTACTTCTTTTGCAGTGTTAGAAGAACAAACCATTAGAAGGATGGTAACTGATGCGAACAGTACCTGTAAAGAAAATAAATGGTGAAAGAGCAGCATATGGAATTGTTTGCGAGTTTTCCTATAATAAATTGCGAACAGTTGCTGCAAAGAAAATAAATAGTGAAAGAGTAGCATATGGAATTGTTTGCGAGTTTTCCTATAATAAATTACTATATGGGGTGGTATCTATAGATACATATGTAACAAATAATTATATATATTGTACCACTGGTGAGAGAATAGTCATTTTTCCCTTTTTCCATCTTTTATAGGGAAGGTGTAAGCATGTTCCATTGTACGAGTTTATCTCTTATTTATACCCAAGTCATTAGTACTATCTATGTATCTCATCGCCTCCATGTTGAGATAATGAAAACTTGTTTTCGATCTAGATCTGACAAGTTGTCATGTTTGCACCAATTCCAGCTTGAGTGAATCTTGCCCCAAAGGGAGGTAAAAAAATGAGTAAAGTTATTTTTAAAAAATTAAATGTTTAAACTTTTCAATTAAAGTTTCAAATCCGCACTTCAATTTTCACTATTGAGAGGGATAAGCTGCAATTAGGCTATATTCACTTGTAGCTGTATAATTTGATTTTCAAAAGTATGGTCAGGATCCCTATTTCTTGATTCATTTTAAGGAATCCCCACTTAAATTTTCATATTACATGTTTTTGTTCTCTCAATTTTTCTAAGAGCACACATCTTTTTGTTCTCTCCTATAAATAATAAATCAGTTAATTTACATATTTGATTTGTACCTTGAATATCACTATTTGCACATAATGGGTCTCATTTCAAAGCCACTGAGATCTATGAATATTAGTGAAGCTTTAAATATTAAAAATGTTCAGACAATAACTTATAGAATAGGGACAGTATTGTGGATTTGAGAAAATACATCTTCACACTAAATATATGAATTTACCAATCGAAATGTAAATATAAAATGAACAAAACATATATTTATTCTTCCAACTTAATAAAGCAGATGATAAAGCAGACTCTCACTTTAACTTGAAATATCTTTTTTATTGATGAAAGGTGGGCGTTATATTAATAAAATGAATGAGTACAGATTAATTGGGATTCCCACACTACTAACTGTGATACCCCGCCTAATTAAATACCGGGCGATCAATCCTTTATTAAATTAAAATCAAGGTGAACAGTTGGTTAATTCTTAGCATCACTGTCGCAAATTAAAATTTCCAAATTTAAACACCCTGATTAATTAAGCTAAGTGTCGAAACCATTTAAAACCTTATTTCCATTTTATTAAATCCAATTATAAAACCTTTAACCATTAACATTTTAAGAGTCACACATTAAGTATAAGAATAGAAATGAACATTCAAGAGTTTAACCATCAATAACAAATCCCAACTTTAAAACACTAAAGGAAAACATCCTTACAGTAATAAATCCTGAAATAAAGATACTGAAAGTAAAAGAATTAGAATCTCTGACAAAACCAACTAAATAATGGAAAAAGGGAACACATGCCCCACTGGATAAAACTGAACTAGAAGTAGAGTCAACAATGAGCTCGTCTAAGCAATGGTCTACAACTCCCACAAAAGCTATAGCGCGTTCCATCCAAAGAATCCTAAGCATGACGCCCCTGTGGCTGGGCACCTGTAATACATATATATATACAAAAGAGAGCAGAGATAATAGCAAACGGGTCAGAGCCCGAATGTAAAACAGTTTAAAAAATAGTTTAGCAAGTATTTAAAATGCTTACCGGCTAATGCAACAGTCATATTAATATGCAACACTCTCTTGAGAATTCTCACCTCTCATCTAGTGTGCACGTCTATCGTACTAATGAATCCCATATATCTCTCTAACTTATTCTCCATAAGTCTTAACACATAAAATTAAGGTTATGGTATTCACTTTAGAAAAATCTGTCTCTTCAAGATTTTCTTACGTAATTTAGAATAATTCTGTATCGTTATAATGTTTCCGAATACTTATAGTGAAGCTGAAGAATTTATACCTTACTTAACTACTATTTCACTCAGTAGAAAGTTCTCATATAGATACACGTATATATATTAGTTACACATATAATATATTTACAAACGGCACCCCACATAATATCTATGGTGCAAAGTTTCCATAAATAAGTATATATATACAAATCACTCATATAATACATATATACTAACGGCACCCCACATAAAAACTATGGTTCTGGCATACTCTGCTATCAAGTCCCTATATCACACATATTTAGGTAAATGCTAGTTCGGAATCAGTCTCGAACTACATTAACACAAATACATACAAATGGAGGCGAAGCATAGTTCCCAGTCCTAAGAGGTCAGCACATACCCACACGTCTCTTAGGACCGTCTGACTATCAATTAGATAGCCTGTACCAGGGAATTCTATGTTCTAGGGTACAAGTCAATATCCCACATAAAGGTCCCGTCGAGATAAGACTGTCCCGGCGCGAAACCCCCCCCCCCCCCCCCCCCCCGTGATAGCAAGTACCCCGGGTACGATTTTTACACATAAATAATATATGCACAATCACACTGTCATATATATAATATATATATTCACATACACATTATTAAATCAGGCGCGCTCACGACACATAATTATAATTATCCGTTATTACACATTTTACTCAATTATCTCGTACAACGGACTCATTCCTTTTATTCTCATAATTAAGTTATTCTAAACCTACTTCTCGTCTCTCGAAGTATTCTCTTTACCTAATTACAAATTTAGTAGGCCCTCACTCACCTTCTAATCCAACTTCCTAGATGTTTCGATTATTTAATCAACGCACGTATGATTTCTTAAGTATGAATGTCTCCCCGTTTACCCTTTTATTTCCCTTCACATTTCAGTTCAACTTAACAGGGTTTATCTTCACCCTACTGGTCCTTCTTATGTCCCATTATGCTCTAGTAACCCTAATCAATGTTTACTACGTATAAAATCGGATTAAGCTAACACGAGAAAAAATGCAGTTTTCCAGGAGGGTCGATCGATCGATGAAAGGGGGTTGATCGATCGATCTATCGATCGATCGATGCTCAGGGCTCGATTGATCGATGCTCAGGGCTCAATCGATCGATGCTCAGGGCTCGATCGATCGATCAAGCAGTTATGGCGAAACTGCAGAAAACCCAGCTACGGAAATCTCACCCCAAACTCATTCAAATCATCATATATTAGTCCCAAACTCCCAAAAACTTATACTACAAGTGTTGTATACCCATGTAAACAATATCCTACGTAAAACATGCGAGTTTTCATCGATTATAATAACATAAGAGGGAAAAATCTATATAAACCTCAAGAACCCTAATATTTTCTTTAGCTTGGTTTCTTTCATTCTTTTTTTTTCAGATTTTCTACCACTAACACCATGGAAATTTGTGGTTCAACCTCTACATGTGAAATGGATTTCCAGAATATAATCTTTACCTCTACAACATGTAATTTTGTTGTCTCCAATTAATGTTTTTCTTCAAGAACACTAATTTTAATCAACCTTAGACTAATATAAAAGGATGCATTAACTTGATTAAATCAAGATAGATACTTGCCTGGAAATTTAGTCTCTGATTTGTGGAAGAAAAAGGTGTGGTTGTGATCCCCTTCGCGCGATCTACGGTTTGGCGGTGACGGCGATGCAACCGGAGGAGTTCTTGGCCTAGAACTCCTTAGAAAACTTATCCTCTTCCTCTCCAATGGCCGTCATTAGTTTTTTGGTTATCTTAACCCTAGAAGACAACACTTACCAACTGATATAACCCTAGCAAATTCGTGGGTTTAATTACCCATAATTACGAAATGTCCAAAACGCCCTCCCGAGGTACTAAATAGGCCTAAAAATTCCCCGAGACCCAACCTAAACCCCCGGGTACACTTGTCTGACTATCTCGACCCTTCCGGACACTTTGGCGCACTCAAAACGACCATATGAGCAAATTATAATTTATTCACTTTTTATTAATCAACATTTAGTCCCGACAGGACACGGGCGCGTCCCGACTTAAATTTCCATAATTGCCATTTTATTCACACGTGACGATTTTTATAAAATAAATCTCGTATATTACTATACTCATCCAGTAACATTCAAGAAATTTTCAATAATTACAAACTCTCGTCACGCTAGTAAATATTTAAAACAACATTCAGGATTAAAAATTAAATTAATTTATCTCAATTAAATTTAATAAATCCCTCAATTTAAAAGCCATAAAAATACGGGGTATTACATACTTCCCCCCTAATAACGGAATTTCGTCCCGAAATTCAGAAAATAAGGCCTACCTGGTAGAACAATTCTGGGTATCCTTTTCAGTACGCAAACCATCTACATAGTAAGGCGTTCAATTACTATAACCCCCGCCTCGCAGCAAGCTTGTTTAACACTCTTCTTTAAAGATACTTCACATTGTGCTCCTATCCGACAACATTCGCATAGGTCATGCCTATACATTATAAAATTCCATTATCTCACTATTACTGGGAGGCTGCACCTCACTACATGACAACTACTCGGATTTATTTATATATAAAACTCCCATTCTGAGAAAAACATACGGGTATTCGACCCCTCTTGTTCACCTAAAACAGTCGTGGAATTCCACCATAGTTATCGGATTATTCTCGATCGATCCAAAATTATGAGTATTCACTCACCTCTAAATATACGGAAGGAGAATATTCGAGGTTTTTCCATACCAAAACCTTAATAAGCACTTCGTACGCGACTAACAGGTATGAGTGATTTTACAGAGGACTCCTGAAAACACCGTACTAAGATTCTAAAATTTCCTTCACGTGGCTACACTAATCTTTAATCACCGTGCGCCTATTCCCTGGCTAAGGATGATACATCCTACTCGAAACTAAACCTTACCTTCGCTGGTTCCTGAAATCCCATATCAAAGGTGGGATTCACAAACCTCATCGCGATTTAGAAATTAATACCGTACCGGACCATGTACTGGCGTGATCCTTCCTTTCAAAGGAAGTCTGGGGCACACTAGTTAATATTGTAAACCACCCCAAAGGAATATCAATCACTTCCTTCTTGGGCGACTTCATTCACATGTTCGGATGAACCCTTGATCTTGTTTTGAGGATGGTAACCCATCCAAGGACTTTACCGACCTCTTCCCATTTCAGGAATTGTCAATAAACACAAAAATTCTCTGGTTGATTCTCCTCTTCTAACCGAACCTTACCTATGGGCGGTGCATGTAGAGACTACTCACTACGTCCCACTAAACATCGATTTTTCCTTGAAATGTGTGACACGTAATACTCCCCTTCCTTCCTTAGTGTATGCCGAAAGTTTCGACCCGTGCTCTTTCCTCCACGATGCGCACTTCTGGATCTTTTATACCGTACTAACATCATCACTCTTTGTATGCGCAAGTTCGCTCTCACACTTGACTAATAACAACTCCGCTCCGAGTGTTCTTCATAATAATTAAATTCTACTCTATTCAAGGAATACCCCTTCTTAAATGGCTTCCCACAGCCTTCCAATCAAATTAGGGTGTGCTATTCTAACTGCACACTTATGTATGGGTTATTGCCCCTCATGTGACGTTTAATCCACTCTATCACTTCCCCTTCGTTATGCTAGTCCCACAAACATATATTTCAAACGTCTATTACCACGTCCATTCATCTCGGACGATTTTAACATTAGTTATCTAGGATGTCTACACACCCTATAAACCGTGCATACTAGCGTAAGCATCACATATGCTTCTCACCAAATAACAAAATATTTATTTTCCCTAGTGCTCGCAACGTGATTTCAACACTTGGGGACTCTCAATCACCTTAAAAATTAAAATTTTAAATCCTCCTTATCATCATTCCACCCGTCAACTCATGAGGATAACTTTCAATGCTTTCTTACCACATAACCGACTCCACTGGCTTTAACTCATGATTTAACTTATAACTTATAGATGTAATTACCTACCCCTAGTACGATCGAGGTACCGAACTCACGGACTAGTGGCCAACATCTCCCTAATTCCAACCTTACGCTTAAGTTTCATGCGTGGGATGTCTCGCAAAGCGAAATCCAAACAAGGAACCCCCTAATACACTACTACCTAGCATTGTCGGTTATCGAAATCCGTTAGGTCCTTTGTCCATAGCATGTACCCCTTTATTCCGTCTCTTGACAGAAAAGTTTCATTTCCTCTCGTAATTACACTTAACAAAGAACATTTCACCAATTGCACTATCGTTCAGTATTGGTTGGTGGTAATTGCATTCCATAAACCTCGAATACATACAATCGTAATTCTCGAAATCCCTTTCCCTAATAATAGGGGTATCACTCTTAACTCCCACATCTCTAGAGTATATATATAACAATGCACTCTTCTTATTACCAAGTCCTTAGTTCTCAACATAATACTGAATTAAATCTTTTCGCTCGACGGTAAGCCCGATACATACTAAATCATAATGATAAAGTCCATACGTACATCGGTATCGAATATCTCGAGCCCACTATCCCCTCTGAAGTCTCTAGGATAGATAATATAAGTGCGAGTCCGACCCTCTTGCAGGTGAAGCCTTGCCAGGGCAAAATATGCTGCACTAACGTAACCACTCTGATAGACTTGCAATAAATGCCCACTATCGTACTAACCATTTCTATAACGTTTTAACAAAGATAATATCATACTCGCATATCGCATCACTACAACGAGTAACCTCAATAAAGTACATAACACTGTTTATATACTCATTCATCCTCTGCGGATAGCACTAAAGAAAAATTCCGCTACACTAGGGAAAAATATTGACATAATAATAATGTTTATAATTATATGCATTAAACTCGTCTCACATGCTAATATAGCAATGAACAAAATATAGTGACTCGTTCGTGCCACATAAACATGCCTCATCCTCTGAGGATACAACTTATACTTCCACCTCGGCAATCGTCTTGACTGCACAAATGGTTTCTGGACGTAACACGTCTGCCCAAACCAAAACAGAACTACTTTAATCATTGTCTTTTACTAGGCACCGTATTCTTGTCCCTACTCACTTCGGAAAATATTATCGCGTGCGATCTCACTCCCCACAAAATACCTCAACACATAATCTACTTATCATCTGTCCTACTAACCATGGTAGGATTGTCCTTCTCTCGTACTTTAGTAGACTCGATTCCTGTTGGCTATCCCGGTTATTCCCTTAGCCTTTTAGGCCCTAAAGAACATGTTACTGACTACATTAGTCCTTACTAAATCTACCATCGCTTGGTAAGAATTTAGCTATCTGAATCATTTAAATGGGTCCCCTGATGTGTATCCACACCCTTTTGTGGTGATACACCACCACCGTTGTATTCAGTCTTATTCTTGACTAAATTCTTCGATTCTTTAAGCTTCCCACACAAAGGAGCATTACCATCTTTATTGACAAAATACGACATTGTCAACCTCTGATTCGGCCGTCCATCAGAATTTCCTCTTTGAGTGTTATCAACTATTATTACGAGTCGATCTCCCACTTGGAGTCATTTCCTCCACTTGTATTTACATCTCCCGATACAAAATTCGCTAACGGTTAAGATTCACATTCACCAATGGACCTCTGTCACGTCCTCCTGTGATGAGTTCAGGACAAAGTTCACTTCTAATCCTGAACATCTGATGAAGGAACATATGGTCAACACTGTACCTAAGGTTCTCCTATAGACATAGCCTTCCACTTCTAAATTGGTTGTTGACTCCCATCATTATAACTTCGTTTCGAAAACCAAGAAAATTTTCTCTAAATTTTCACTTTCAGTTAGCCACACTCTGTCCTATATCTAAACTTTTAAACACTTTACCTCCTTTGGTAAACTCATACAATTCTCGCATTTCTAGAATTCTCACTCACAGTTCTCTACACGTTTTGTAACACGTTGGGTGAGTTTACTCTCGCACCTCATTCGACTATAGTAGCATTTGGAAATCATTGTTGCGCCTTAGTCGCCTTTCTAGTCTTGGATTCTCGTGCCATAATGGAGGTGACCTCGACTACGGTCATCATCCTCGGATATATTTTTCAACCTCAACTGGGCCCTGCTTCTTGATGTCCGCTTAACGGTCCTCTTCTGACATCCGTCATCGCTCGGAACACGCACACATCCGAACAAAATTAGAATTCACTAATGTATATACGTCATAGCAGGAGAACGGAATCTCATCAAAGAAATCGATAATCCTAAACATAGGGCTCTATATCAAACAAAGTAACGCTGAAAGCATAATAAGCCGCACAGATCCTAAAGGACACTAGAACCTAATGCTCTGATACCACCTGTGACACCCCGCCTAATTAAATACCAAGCGATCAATCCTTTATTAAATTCAAATCAAGGTGAACAGTTGGTTCATTCTTAGCATCACTGTCGCAAATTAAAATTTCCAAATTTAAACACCCTGATTAATTAAGCTAAGTGTCGAAACCATTTAAAACCTTATTTCCATTTTATTAAATCCAATTATAAAACCTTTAATCATTAACATTTTAAGAGTCACACATTAAGCATAATAATAGAAATGAGCATTCAAGAGTTTAACCATCAATAACAAATCCCAACTTTAAAACACTAAGGGAAAACATCCTGACAGTAATAAATCCCGAAATAAAGATATTGAAAGTAAAAGAATTACAATCTCTGACAAAACTAACTAAATAATGGAAAAGGGAAAAACATTCCCCACTGGATAAAACTGAACTAGAAGTAGAGTCAGCAATGAGGTCGTCTAAGTAATGGCCTGCAACTCCCACAAAAGCTACAGCGCGTTCCATCCAAAGAATCCTAAGCATGACGCCCCTGTTGCTGGGCACCTGTAATACATATATATATACACAAGAGAGCAGAGGTAATAGCAAACGGGTCAGAGCCCGAATGTAAAATAGTTTTAAAAATTGTTTAGCAAGTATTTAAAATGCTTACCGGCTAATGCAACAGTCATATTAGTATGCGATACTCTCTTGAGAATTCTCACCTCTTATCTAGTGTGCACGTCTACCGTACTAATGAATCCCATACATCTCTCTAACTTATTCTCCATAAGTCTTAACACGTGAAATTAAGGTTATGGTATTCACTTTAGAAAAATCTGTCTCTTCAAGATTTTCTTAAGTAATTTAGAATAATTCCGTATCGTTATAATGTTTTCGAATACTTATAGTTAAGCTGAAGAATTTATACCTTACTTAACTACTATTTCACTCAGTAGAAAGTTCTCATATAGATACACGTATATATATTAGTTACACATATAATATATATACAAACGGCACCCCACATAATATCTATGTTGCAAAGTTTCCATAAATAAGTATATATATACAAATCACTCATATAATACATATATACTAACAGCACCCCACATAAAAAATATGGTGCTGGCATACTCTGCTATCAAGTCCCTATATCACACATATTTAGGTAAATGCTAGTTCGGAATCACTCTCGAACTGCATTAATACAAACAGTACAAATGAAGGTGAAGCATAGTTCTCAGTCCTAAGAGGTCAGCACATACCCACATGTCTCTTAGGACCATCTGACTATCAATCAGATAGCCTGTACCAGGGAATTCTATGCTCTAGGGTACAAGTCAATATCCCCCATAAAGGTCCCATCGAGATAAGACTGTCTTAGCACGAAAACCCCCCTGTGATAGCAAGTAGCCCGGGTACGATTTTTACACAGAAATAATATATGCACAATCACACTGTCATATATATAATATATGTATTCACATCCACATTATTAAATCAGGCGCGCTCACAACCCATAATTATAATTATCCGTTATTACACATTTTACTCAATTATCTCGTACAACGGACTCATTCCTTTTATTCTCATAATTAAGTTATTCTAAGCCTACTTCTCGTCTCTCGAAGTATTCTCTTTACCTAAGTACAATTTTAGTAGGCCCTCACTCACCTTCTAATCCAAATTCCTAGATGTTTCGATTATTTAATCAATGCACGTATGATTTCTTAAGTATGAATGTCTCCCCGTTTACCCTTTATTTCCCTTCACATTTAAGTTCCACTTAACAGGGATTATCTTGACCCTACTGGTCCTTCTTATGTCCCATTATGTTCTAGCAAACCTAATCAAGGTTTATTACATATAAAATGAGATTAAGCTAACACGACAAAAAATGCAGTTTTCCATGAGGGGTCGATCGATCGATGAAAGGGGGTCGATCGATGAAAGGGGGTCGATCGATCGATGCTCTGGGCTCGATTGATCGATCATGCAGTTATGGCAAAACTGCAGAAAACCCAGCTACGGAAATCTCACCCCAAACTCATACAAATCATCATATATCAGTCCCAAACTCCTAACAACTTACACTACAAGTGTTGTATACCCATGTAAACAATATCTTACGTAAAACATGCAAGTTTTCATCGATTATAACAACATAAGAGGGAAAAATCTATATAAACCTCAAGAACCCTAATATTTTCTTTAGATTGGTTTCTTTCATTCTTTTTTTTTCCAGATTTTCTATCACTAACACCATGGAAATTTGTGGTTCAACCTCTACATGTGAAATGGATTTCCAGAATATAATCTTTACCTCTACAACATGTAATTTTGTTGTCTCCAATTAATGTTTTTCTTCAAGAACACTAATTTTAATCAACCTTAGACTAATATAAAAGGATGAATTAACTTGATTAAAGAAAGATAGATACTTTCCTGGAAATTTAGTCTCTGATTTGTGGAAGAAAAAGGTGTGGTTGTGATCCCCTTCGCGCGATCTACGATTTGGCGGTGACGGCGATGCAACCGGAGGAGTTCTTGGCCTAGAACTCCTTGGAAAACTTCTCCTCTTCCTCTCCAATGGCCGTCATTAGTTTTTTGGTTATCTTAACCCTAGATGACAACACTTACCAACTGATATAACCCTAGCAAATTCGTGGGTTTAATTACCCATAATTACGAAATGTCCAAAATGCCCTCCCGGGCTACTAAATAGGCCTACAAATGCCCCGAGACCCAACCTAAACCCCCCGGTACACTTTTCTGACTATCTCGACCCTTCCGAACACTTTGGCGCACTCAAAACGACCATACGAGTAACTTATAATTTATTCACTTTTTATTAATCAACATTTAGTCCCGACACGACACGGGCGCGTCCCGACTTAAATTTCCATAATTGCCATTTTATTCACACGTGACAATTTTTATAAAATAAATCTCATATATTACTATACTCATCCAGTAACATTCAACAAATTTGCAATAATTACTAACTCTCGTCACGCTAGTAAATATTTAAAACAACATTCCGGATTAAAAATTAAATTAATTTATCTCAATTAAATTTAATAAATCCCTAAATTTAAAAGCCATAAAAATACGGGGTATTTCACTAACCTAACTAATTCAATCCGCTAACAACTACAAATTGGTTCATATTAACCAAACAATCCCACTCATAACTAAACCAATAACCCTTTTAATTAAGGCAATAGCATTACCCTAAAAACAACTTATAGTAATATCTTGAATTGTCTCACAACTTCTTATTATTCATACTAACTCCAAAGATTTTTTTTAAGTAAAACTCAAACTCCAGCCACTATGCTACAAGGCTCTGCACTTTTCTAATACTCCCTAGTATTATCCATTTAAGTTTTTCTCAGTTAATCCCGGCCTTTCACACAGTTTTCAGTTCTTATAGTTTCTTTGAATTTTCTCCCAATTTTAAGTTGTTTCCTGCATCATTTTTGTCTATAAGTAACACTATTGCTTCTGGTCTAGTCTATATTCATTGAATTTTTATTTGATATCTTTCCTTCAAGAGTATGTACACTGATATGGATACTGCAATCTTTGTAATTATTTACTGAGATGCATTTCCTCTACATGTTTGAAAAAATTCTACAATCTCAAGCAAAGCTTTCTTGAAAATAAATCTTGGAACAAAGAGTACATCCGCTAAAAGTGTATCTCTTCCTAGGATGTGTGAGGGTCCTATAAGTCTTGGAAGGTTTAAGATGGGCTGACACTCAAATGAAGTCTCAAAAATTAAAAACTCTTTCTAGATGAAATTCTAGGAGAAAAGAAATCAAAAAACAAAAGATAAAATAAATATGTACTACTTGAGATTTAGACAATGAAGTCTTAAAATTTTTCTCAAATGAAATCAAGAAGTTCACACAAGCAAGGAAGGAAATGGACAAGAAAAATATCAGATTTCTCAAGGGGATCTCTCTCTACATTTTTCCTTAAGGTTATAAATGATCCACCATACACATATATACAATGCAGAGGAGGTAGTGTGCAGTCCTAACTAAAGGTACACATGGGTGTGGGGATCAAGGCAAGGTAGAGTGCACAAAATTTGGATTTGGAGGATTTGGAGTGAGTGGCACGGTGTACAATGCAAAAAGTAGCCAAAAATAATTTTCCAAACTCGTCAGAGTTGTTCACAGCTCAGTCACGAGCATCTCACAGGTGCAAGAGATGACTTTGTCGACAGAGAGAAAGGGGTGAATCAGGTTGCGAGCTAATAGGGTTACAGAGTCAAATCCAGAAGAACCTTTGTCTCGTAAGAACCATCACAAGTGCGAAGAGTTTTACTGACAACGACCAAAAGGTGTGCAAGTTGTGTAGATCTTATGTTTGGATGCCAAATTACGTTAACCAGTGTGTCAACCATTCAATTAATATAGTTAACTTATACCTAGTCAATTCAACAAATAAGTATAATGCAACATATGAATTATAGAGAATATTGAGAATAGAAGAATTACAAAATGAGAAATTAGAAGAAAGACACAGAGAAAAGAGAGAAGAAGAAAATGAAATCATATTATTTTCTATATGCTTTATGTACATCAATGAACTCTTTTATAGACCCTCTATACAAAAGGTATTAACTTCTCTAACTAACTCCCCTGAACTAAAAACTAATAACTGGTCTAACTAACTAAAATGAGTTGTAACCAACTTGTACGAGCTGGCTAACTGACTGCTCTTTTGGGAGAAAACCTTTAGTTTCACTAAACACAACCTCATATGCATCGAGTAAAGATAAAAGTTCAGTAGGAGTCACCTCTTTTTGCTTTGTTTTTGTAGAGTATAACAGAGACAACATAACATACTCCTTATTGTTACAAATCTTTTGAAATCTTTTGCAAATCATTATTTGCAGTTGTGCTTCTCCAGTCTCATCCATGCCTTGCAAATTGACTGTTCTTCCATCTTTTGTAAAACTGAGAATTAGCAATTTCAAATCCATCCACATAGGCCCAATGCCCCTTAACCATTGAACTCCTACAACCATATCAACCCCCTAAGGACAACATTATGACTTTAGTTGTGAACTTCTTCCCTTGCATTTCCCAAGAAAAATGATAAGATTTTACTTCACCAATGATTCTGTTACCATTTTCTACAGTCACTTATAATCTTGTAGTAGGTTCCAACTTACAACCTAGTTGCTTGGCTAAGTGTGGGTGTAGGAAGTTGTGAGAACTACCTCAGTCAATGAGAATTATGAACTATTTGTTCTTGATTAGGCCTTTCACTCTCAAGGTAGGGTAGAAGATGACCTTACCATGGCTTGTAGTGAAATGGACAAGCACATGCCTTGTTCACAGATGGCTTTTATAGGTGAATTTATTAGCTCTAAATGTTTTTCACCTTCAACCAATTCTTTCTCCTCCTCCTCTACAGCTATCATGTAAATGCTCATAATTTCACACTTGTGGCTAAATGAATAAGGTTCATCACAATAATAGCATAATCCCTTTTCCCTTCGTGTATGCATATCTTCCTTAGAAATCTTCTTCACCGGTAAAAAATGGCTAATAAGGCTGGTGGTTATTGACAAGTGTGTAATGATAGGTTTTCGCTGCATCCGATCACTCAGATAATTTGGGTTGATAGTGTAGGATTATGTGGTAATGGTTTTTGAGTATGTGTTGGACGTAGAAATATGTAGAGTTTTTTATGGAAATATCTTAGTTTGAGCTTCGAGATAAGATTCTCGCATGCGGGCTAGCATGATAGCATGGTTCATGTTCGTGGGTTCAAACAACTTGAATGCAATTCTATTTTTAGTTTTGAGCCCACTCAAGCAACTAGATGTAAAATAGGCTTCTGAAAGCTTTGGATTCTACACAAGAACCAAGTTTTCAACTCCTTAAACTTTTTTGGTACTCCACTACAGTTCCTTCTTGAGTTAGCTTAGTAAACTCTGCTACTATGTCCTCAAATTGATCATTAGAGAATCTAGCAAACAATTTTGTTCTAGGAACTGATCGTAATGGACTCCCTCCAATGTCAAACATACAGATCTAAACCATAATTCAGCCTTTCCATCAAGGTACAGGGATGCAACGAGTACCTTTAGTTCTTCGGGTTACGAGTTCAACATGAAATACCTTCTACATTTTTTACACCACCACAAGGATCCTCTCCATTAAATCGAGGAAAATCCATTTTAGGCCACTTTTGACCTCCATATTTATTAATCCATGAACCATCTTGTTTCTTATCTGAACTAATTAACATAGGGGTTGTAAAACCCATTGGTATTACTCCCACGATTCCCTTCGGTTCGTGCCACCTGTTGTCCGTTCTTTCTAACCCATCAAAAATCTCATCCATTCTTTGGAATTGAGAAGCCATGTTACCCATCATTATTTCCATCATGCTCTGCATTTTTTGCAGCTGTCCATTAAAGCCATCTCACCTTTGATGCATTCCCCCCAATTTCGACTCCATTCCCTTTTCGATTGTTTCCACCTGGTTTCTGTCATGATGAATCACTTATTAAAATGGAGGATCGAAATGCTCTGATACCGATTTGTCAAGCCATCAATTATTATGGTTGATTTACACCTTTTCAATTCAATAAACAAATCAAATGCAGCATATTAATTATAGAGAAGATAAAGAATAGAAGAATTACAAAATGAGAAATTAGAAGAAAGACATATAGAAAAAGAGACAAGAAGGAAATCAAATCATAATATTCTCGATATTATCTCTGTACGTCAATGAACTCTTTCATAGACCCTCTATACAACAAGTACTAACTGATTTAAGTAACTCCGATGAGCTAACAACTAATAACTACTCTAACTAATTAAAATGAGTTGTAACCAACTTGTACAAGTTGGCCAACTAACCACTGTTTTGAGTTCCAACTGGCTAAGGTCTGAGACAGTCGCGAGCAGAGAGAGGATCTAGTAAAAACTTTGCAAGGGGGAAACTATTTGGAACTTTTGGTTAACCTTAGTCCAAACTTTCCAAAATACACATGCAATCCTTAAATATATTTTGATTACTTAGAAGTATATTTTTATACGTATACGTGTCTCAATTCCTTAGAAATAGATTTCCAAAATACACATGCAAACAAAGATTATGTCTCTGTTTTGGACTACAACATTTTCCCATATTCTTGTAACCTCCTTCTCAATTCCTTCTATATGAATCTCAATCTCCCCCATTAATTCTTTATTAGTTTTTACATTATCCTCTTTTGAAATAATTTCAAGTGCATAATTTGCCTCTCCTTTGTCCAACCTTAAGTGTGGAAATTGATTCAATGGTATAGGAGCAGGGTGCGGATCAGTTAGAGTAGGACAACCATTCATTCTATAAAGAGCAGGGCGCTGATCCACAACTCTATGGCCACCATGCATTTCATTGAGAATAGGGCACTGGTTCCCTACAATCTGATATTTAATTCCCCGATCTTTTACCCCATTCTGTCCCATATCACTGCCTTCAATCTTAGGAGGGAATATACCTAAAGGTGTAGGACCACAATGCACTTCCCTTTGAGAAGGGCGCTGATAAACTAGAGTAGGACCACCATACACTCTCTCAGGAGTAGGGCACTGATCCACTACTCTATGGCCACCATGCACTCTACAGGAAGCAGGGCGTTAATCCACTACAGTTATATCTTACCTCCAACTCGAGCCATTAAATTCAAATGTTTTCTCATTATCACTTTTTTTAATTATTAATCCATCTTTAATACTCCCATTCCATTCTAACATTTTATTAATGGTATAGGTAGAAGATCACTCACATTTATAGTTCTACCATTGATTAAGGCTAATTATATTGTAAATGATGGAATTTGTGTTACTGATAAAGTTGTGTTATTAACAGACTTCTTTCCAATATGTTATTGATAAATTTGTGTTATTGTCCATTAAGTAGGCTTTACTTTGTCTGCTCTGTCAAATTGAGAATACTTTCATGTGATGTTTACAGTCATGCCTTAATGTCCAATATGTAGGCTTCGCTCTAGGGTATGGGACTTCTTTAATTGAATCACTATTTGTGGCAAATATCTTGATGCCTGGCCTTCTTGCTGTCCAATATCATAATTGCCAATACTGGTAATCATATGACAATAGACTTCCAACTGTTATAGTACATTAATTAAAAACAAGTTATTGTTATTTTGGCAATAGAATCAACAATAAAAAAATAATTTCATATAATCACCTATGTCAATCAGAATGTGTAATTGTTTATCTGAAACTAGTGTTAACCTAGTTAGTCTTTTGTGAGAAACATTATGCGCGTAATTTTATTCTACCGTGTTTAAATTTTATTGGATTTTTTTATACTCTGATGAAATTATATGTCTTTGGATTTTGAAACATTGTGCTAAAGCTTTTGTTTCATTTGGGGTTTGACAAAATGTTACATAATTAAAAATTGATTCGTTGTATTTGACCTTATATCCTTAATTTTAGTTACTTTCGTAAGGTAAGTCTTCAGTATATTTATTGATGTCAAAATAGTTTCACTTATATTTCTGTATCAGTTCTTTATTTTTTTAAACTTAATGTTTTGTTTCATAATTTGTGATGTTTTTCATAATTGATGTCAATGGTAGTCGTTGGAGTGGTGGCTTACGTGAAGACACTATTTGTGCTCATCATAAGAGTGAGGATGTGAAGAGAAGGTTTTGTAAGAACTAGTGAAAGTTCAAGAAGGCTTTTACTAAGTACTCGAATGATGGGAAGAAAGATATCCAGACCATCTATAGCAAATGAAAAAGTACGGGGACTGTTATCTATGCTCTGACTCATACTCAGGTAGTAATGATGCTCTGTTGTTCAGATTTCTCCCAAACTTGATCTATGTTCTGGCTCATAATCAGGAAGTAATGATGCAAGTTCTTTAGTACTACTTATTTACATTCTGCAATTGTGAGTTCAATTGTTCTTTTGGCTATATAGTACAATGGACTTCCAGGCACTGTGTATGTGTGTATCATAAATACTATATTCAAAGTTCCCTTTGGATTTGCACAAGCATGGTAATATATCCTGATTGAAATCAGTTAATTGTATATATAATCATATTTTTAGCGTATTCAATATGGAGGCAAAGTTGTACATGCGTTTTATTTGATGTTGTCATCTGAGAACTAATATTATGTTTCAACCATCTAGATTTAAGCAAGATGTTTCAAGAAGTTAAATGTAATACGTAAAAGGAAGAATTTTGAGTAAATGAGATCTACAGATTTGTCAAATGTCTTGATCTAGAGCTTCTAGTTGAAATTGATCCATATTTGAAGAGTGAGCTTGCGTTCAAATTAAGAAATTATTTAATTAAATCTCAATTTTTCAATTAAATCCTAAAACATGCATCTAGGTGTGATTGAAATCAATATGATCATGCAAGAATAATTAATCACACAAAACACACAAATGAGGAAAAATCCCCCAACGGGGAAAAACCTTTTTATTTTCACTATAATTTGTAAAAACGGTTACACGGAATACAATGAAATTAAGAGCGACATACGAAATACCCTCAGACGTCTGTTTCGATGTCTCGACTGAAATCTCCCGCAGGAACTCCAGGTGGGCAGCAATGAAGAAGAGAGAAACTTCTTCACAAAGTACTCCAGGTGAGTAAGAATGATCCTCATGAAGGTTTACCAATTCACATATATAGATGGTAATGTTTATGTGAATAAAGAAGGTTTAAAAACCTTAAAGGTGAAGTCTAATTCTGGGCTGTTTTTGCATAATTCGTGATATCAAAAAGACTTAGGAAAATGTGTAGAAGGTACACTGGTATTTATATGAAAATCGAGGCGGCGGTGGCACTCGAACGAGATAGGCATCTCGCTCGAACGAAGGATGCGTGTCGTTCGAATGACTTCGCGCGATATGCTTATCTCGCTCGAACGACAGTGCAGTGTCGTTTGAACAAGCTCGTCGACCGAGGCACTCCGCTTCTACACTTAGAAAAAATTCTTCTTTTGATAAAAATAAATCAGACTTCAAAAATTATTTTCTGAAAAATTTCCCAAATATTTATGCTAATATAAACAACTCCAATAAATCATTCTACCAATAATGCGTAGTGGAGTACTGGGAAATAGCTGATCAGCACGTTGCATGTAGCATAATGCACGTGTGAAGATGATGGATACATGGATTCGGATCTAGGCCGTCGTGGATGATCGTGTTGATGTGTCAAATGTAGCAGTATCAGACATATAAACTATGATCTAGGGAAAATAGAAATTTCCTAGATTCTATCCCTGAGATTTATAAAAAAATGTCCTTACAATATGTTTCTTGCTATAACATTCATTTACCCTAAGGGGGTAGCCTATTGGCATATGAACTATAACCTCATAAGCTCAAGAGTTTGAATCCTCTTGGGCGACCTCCCAAAGTTTGTTCTGGTCCGTGTGAATTGGAGGGGTGTAAACGTACCCTTGGGGATTATTTAGGTGATCGGCCTGGGTACATAGTCATAAAAAATGGAAAATAAATGAACAATCATTTATCATTGATTACTTGGATAGTTGTTTATTAACGAGTTGTCATTTTCGGGCATAGAGATTTGTTATTAATCTAATAGTATTTTGAATGTTGCATTTATTTTAGCTCATTTTTGTCTCTACGGATTAGGAAAATGAAGGGATTGAAGCATAAGAAAGCACATTTGATGGAGATCCAGGTCAAACGTGGGACCATTGCTCAGAAAGTGGATATTACTTATGGCTTTTTTGAGAAACAGGTTCTTGTGGATGCCATTTTCCATAAGGATGAGATGATTGACATCATTGATGTGATAAAGGCTAAAATTTATGAGGGTGTCATCACTCGTTGGGTTGTCACCAACCTTCCCAATAAGACATGCACAAAGGGGATGGTATTGGTCCTTGATATCCTGCCCGATTGTCATACACAATTTCGAGGGCCGATCAGAATGAAAAATTGTAAGTTTGGCATGGTCGGACAGGAATCCCACACTACTCTCACTGAGTTTGACAGATTAGTAACTTTATCTGGTTGAATTTGACAAGTTACTTCTCCATATTGAAGATAAATATTCTAATTTATGACAGTCAAGAGGGGAGGTACATATAACTTACACTCAATACATCTATGTATTTAAAATTATATATTTAGATTGATATTTGAGGGGAAGGGTGAATACCCAATATGAAACTCAAATCTTGAGAACACCTGGAAATCAATGAATCGTCTAATGCCTGAAATCATATCTCAAATTCTCATAGCTAATGCCTCACAAAAATCAAAATCAAGATAAAATAAGTAGAATATGAAGATATTTATTTACAATTAATGATAAGTGAATAGTGATGCCAGGAGTGGTAGCATGAGGATAGGTGAGAGAACTTAGTTCCTCACACTCTCCGTAAGTGAATAGTGATATCAGGTGTGACAACATGAGGAGAGGTAATAAAATTTGGCTCCTCACACTCTCCTCACCCTATGCTGCCACGATGAATGATAAATCGCTATTAACTTGTCACTGGTTGTAAATGTAGCATGGTAGAATCAACAAATGCTTGAAATGCAGTACGTAGCTATCATGTTGTATTCATTTTATTTTGGGATCATACATCTGTCCAGTCTTTCTCTTAATACACAAACACACATATATACGTATGTATGGATATGGATACGTATATGTTATACATTTTTTCTGTCATGGGTAGTAAAACGGGACCAAGAAATATATTACTCCAATAGGTGATTTCCCCCATTATGGTATGTTGGATAAATTTCAAGATGAATATAATATTATATAATATTTAGTTGTTAATTTTATTATGTTAATTGGTGATTTATTTTAAACTTAGTTTGGGTTTTAATTTTAGAAGGAAGAAACATGAGCAAATAGGTGTGAAAGATATGGGAGTGCTCAAAGTCCCACATTGTCCAACATTGGAAGATTACCACAAAAATTAGTGGTATATCAATAAAAGGACAACTAAGATTCTTTACTTGAAAAGTCAAACAAGAGGCTATGATCCTACGCATTGCGGTGGTGCTTAAGCACCACCAATCGCGACACGCGACACGCGACATGCGACGCGTGAAAGGGCGATTGGGTGACTTAGGGTGCATTGCGTGCTTTGATGCGCACTTGGCACTTCTTAAAATATGAAACGACTTTATCTGAGACGTTAGATGAACTCGTAGCGTTTCGTGTAGGGGTGTCCTAAACTAAACCATTAGATCGAAGCTATACCAAATAGGAACGATCCGAGGACTGATGAGTCGCTACATGAAGAGCGGTAACTGTTGAAGAACAGTCATAGAAATGGCTATAAAAGGAGTTACAAGCCTCTGTTTTGGTCACCGAAATTGTTGATTTCTCCTCTCTGACCTCTATATTTTGGCATTATCAGATTACAAATTCGGAGTGTTTTCCGTTTGATCAAACGGTACCTAGTTTGAATCAAACAATTATGCATACACTATATTCTATCCTGAAGTCAGATTGAATAAACCCATAGTGTACTCACGGTTCTTTCTCAATCGGATTAGGAGAAATTTTCCCTAAAAGATAGCGTTCCCAAAACCTGCCTTGCAAAAAATAATTAAATTATTCGTTCTTTAAAGAGTGATTTCCAACATGATATGGTGAAGAATGACTATTTGTTGATCAAAGGATGATGTCTTGGGCTAAAGAAACAGGTTGTTACACTCCACCAGTCTCTACTAACGCAGACACCTCGTTTGGCCCATGAGGACATCAAACTCAAGTTTATTAACACACCCTCAAAATTCGGATATGTTCGCTTCTAGAATGTTGAAGAGAAGAAGTTTTATGGACTGCTCAAGCCATGATAACTCAAGCCATTGAAATTTTGTGCTATGAATAAGAGTTGAGGTAATTATGGTCTATGCCTGTGAAATATTTGTTCTGATTTCGTCAGTATTGATTCGAGTTTTGTATAATTACAGACTTTTAAGTATTCAATGATTGAATTTTGTTATCTAGTTTTTTTTAGACTCTATTGAGATGGTTTCATTGGCAATTCTTCATAACCTAAAGTGTAATATAATTGTAGGCCTTATTTTTTTAACTTTGTCATTTCTTTGGGATGGGGTTTTTTTGGCCAACCCCCCAATCCCCCGACAACAGAATGCCTAAGATTTCTCTTCTAACTTGTTTAATTTATAATATTTTGATAAAACTAATTAATATTTTTGTGTAAAGTTATAGTTTTAACCGGTCTCTTTTAATCTTATGGTGAAACTTTTCTTTCATTTATGAGCCTTCCAATATTCAAATTTTATGATTTGTGCACAATAGCATACAAACTTGGAGACCGGTTGTGCTCGCTGAAGCATTCAAGTTCAACCATCATTGGAACAAATATTTGTTTTCTTCATTATCACTTTTGTTGTATATGTAATTTATACTTGAAATCACACAGTATAATTTTCATAGCTATTACTAGCTCCATATATTAGTATACGCTCAGAAAATCACATGTAAGTTACTTGACTTGAAGGAATTAGGAATGGTGTAGGGTGAGGAGTTGCTTATTGGCTCCCTTCAAATTTGCAAGTTAAGTGATCACTTTAAGAAATACTCCCATTGCCCCAAATTAAGAGTTCTACTTTCCTTTTCAGGATGTTTCAAATTAAGAGTCCATTTTTCTTTCAAAAACGTAATCGATGAACGAAATTACATCATAGAAAATAATTTTTTATCCTAATCGTTTATTTTTCGTATCCTTGGTCTCTATAAATTCTGTAAGGACTCTTATTTGAGAGGGGGAGTATATGTTTTATCTTAGTTTTAGCATGTACATTTTTCTTCAATTAACCTTCTGTTGTTGATATAGAGAGAGAATAATTTACATGTTCAAATTGGATTATTACTCATGTTTTATTTCCTTCACGCATTGTAAGTTGCTTTATGGGACCCAACTATGATGCCTCTACCCATTTATATAGGTATCTTGTCAATGTCTCAGAAAAATTCTCTGTTGATACTAGGAGTTTCTTAACCACACCCACAATTCATGCCATATATATTCTGAATATTAGAGCATACACTACACCAAATCTGTCAAATTATCACGGTCATTGACCTTGACAAGTTCAACTTTTCAAGGTCAATGATCATGACAATTCTCGGAGAGACAACTTTTTTGTCACGGACTTGTCACGGTCATTGACCGTGACAAGATCGTTAGAATTGTCACGGTTGTGTCACGGGCCTTGACCGCGACAAGTTTTGTCACGATCAAGGACCGTGACAATGCTAAAAAAATTGTCACGGTAAATGACCGTGACAATTCTGGGTAGCATTGAAAAAACATTTGTTGGGAAGTTTGGCCACTGCCACTACCCAACAGTATATTTGTACTTGTTATAGCAACGTTGTACCTATTAAAGTATCATATATCCAAATAAAATAGAGATAATGCAAATATACTTTCAAAATACAGACAATATGCATCACGATATAATCCAAATATAATTCAAATGTACCAACTTAAAAATAATTCAATTCAAATAATGTCACTACATGTCTTAGGTAAGGTTAAATCCGAGGAGGTGAGTAGGCCACATGATATACGAATTGACACACCCACTGATATACATCGTGTCGCATTGTTCGCGTAACCACAATAGGGAGTTCTCCTTCCCGGTTATCACATGCATGACGAGCACCTTGAACTCGATGTCTTGAAGCTCAGGTTCATAAACTAGTCCACCCTGGACGATATTTGGGTCCCTCAACCCCCGCCCTATCCGCTGGCCATTAAATATGTCCAGTATAAACATGCTCGGCCAACTAAGTGTCGACATCGATCGGTCTAAGGGAGATAAATAGGGAAGTGGATCATCAAAGTCCGCACATGTCGACGATGAAGCAACGAGGTTCACATCCTCGTCATCCTGCACCTCGTCCTCCCGCACCTCATCCCCCCCCACCTTCTCATTCCCTTTCCCCTTGCATTTTCTGCCGCCCTATGAATGCTTCATGAATGAGAACATATCTTGGACCGTCGCCTCCAAATGAGTCAGCTTCGCATCATGCGAGTCCACTATTTGAGCCAACTCAGTGTCGCTCGTCTCCAATCTGATGATCCTAGATTTGGCCACCCGCGAGCTCACCCCCTTGTCCTCCCCTTGCGATTAGATCCAAGAACTTGGCTGAGTGCGTCTGTGGACAAAGATGCCTTGTCGTCATTAGACTGCAACTCATGCACTTCCTTAAGCTTTGCCTGAAACGACAAAAAGCACATGATTAGTAAATTAAGTAAATTAAAAAATTATAATGTAATTACTAAAAAGTAAACTTTCGGATTACTTACAATCGTATTCGCGATGCTCGGGTACACCTCCTTGTCCTTCCCCTTCTTCGTCCGAAGATCCACATAAGTATCGAGCATATGTGGCCTACCCCCAGGGCCACTCACTGTCCCCTGAAATAAAATAAAGAATATTAGTATCGGCCCCGCAAAGTAAAATAATGCAAAATAATATATTTTTGTAGTTATAGAAAAATTAAATCTTACCATCATCCTATGCTCCACCTCGGCGTAAGACGTCCGGTCGGAGTAGTGCACGTCCATCTTTTTTGCCTGATTTTCCCTCCCCGATTGGCGAGATGCCAATTGTCGCTCCCTAATCTCATTGTCAACGAACTTTTGCCATTGTGCCAATGAGATCAGCTCCTTCGGCGGGACAGATTCATGCCTTTGGATAATGGACTCTCGTGTCTTCCCAAAGTACCGGGTCTGCATATTTTTCTTCCACGTCTTGTGTTGCTCCCCTAACTGCTCCAAGATGGAATCGCATAGCTTTGGATCCAGGCTGAATTGTTCCTATCCAACAAATACAATGTTAGTTGCAAATAAATATAAATATAAATATAAAATGAAATTGAAATCGAAATCGAAATCAAAATTGAAATATATATATGAATATAAATATAAATATAAATGCATTACCTGTAGTGCCACCCAAACAACTAACTTGAGCTCATATGGCACCTCCTTCGAACTAATATACCCCAGGCCGATGATCATCTTTATCAGCTCGAGGGATCTCGCTAATAGCCCCGACTTGTTCTCGATGGCCATCCCGAATTTGCCATATTTGGGGAGCCTAGGGGTCGAGGAGACCTCGTCGCCTCCGCTACCACCGAGCCTAGACGACATCATCATCCTCGCCTTAATACCTGGAGGAGACATTTGCTATAAAAAATGTTATTAGTACATATTAAAATGAATTAAAAGAAGACATGCAAATATGTATAATTACTACAAATAAAAATGAATGTTGCGTTGTTCTCGAGCAAAATCGGGATACTCATAATTCATCCTCCTCCAGGCATTAGAATCAATAGGATTATGCATGATATTACCCCCTACTTCTGCCCTAGCATGCCAAGTCATTTCCTCCACTATCCATGGTACTGTGAAAAATCGATTTAATCAAGGCCCAACGGGAAAATATTTCAATCTAGTATGTACCCAAAGAACATTAGGATACGACTGCAGAACTTCCTCCAAAAGTAACAACTTTAAGCCAGTAAGAATATTATACATAAATTATGCAGTGCCAAACTGTCCAAACGGGACAATTCGAGAGATCTCATTACAGGGGTAATGACTCTCGAACGGGTCTAAGGGCTATTGAATGCGTACGCATAAGAACTAGAAGGCTAGTATATATTCTCACTATATGTAATTTCAAGTATGTTTCATTTAATTATCATACTATATATATATTGTTCGATATACAAAGTAATTTTCAAAAAAATTTGAAAAATCTCACCCCCATATGGACAATAATCCAGTGGTCATGCCACTTTTAAAATTAACCAACCTAACATCGATCCACAATAATCCAACAGCAATGTCAACAATAAATGTGTATCCCGTACTCCTTCTAATTCATCTACTCAATTAATTATTTTCATCAATTAAAGTATACAATTATTAATTTACTAATTTACAATGAGGGGCAATCCTACTTTCATAATTAATCATATATTAATTTACTAATTTACAATGAGGGGCAATCATATATTAATTTACTAAAAAAATTAATAACCAATCAATTCGTTTACAAGGGACATTACGCACATACACGCACACTACACACACATATACACTAGCGCGCACATACACACACACACACACACGCGCGCTGCCCCCTACCCCACCACCACCCACCCATCCCTGCCCCCTCCCCCCACCCTTCCCCACCCCCTTCCCCTTTCCCCCACCCTACCCACCCCCTTCCCCCACCACACACACACACCACTACACGCACATGCACACGCACACGTACACGCACACGCACACACACATGCACACGCACACACACACAAACAGCCCCCCATCCCTTCCCCCTCCTCCCACCACCCTGCCCCACCCCCACGCACCACACACATGCACACACACACACGCACATATATATACACACACAAACACATATATATACACACACACATGTATATAAATAAAAGAGAGAGAGAGAGAGCAGCGTAGAGAGAGAGAGAGAGAAAAAGGAGGGGAAAGGGTTTTTTGCTGTAACATTTGTCACGGACGTGTCACGGTCCTTGACCATGACAATATTATAAGGATTGTCATGGTCATTGATCGTGACAAGTGCGTGACAACTGTACTTGTTACGGTCGTGTCACGGTCATTGATCGTGACAAGTCTTTGTCACAGACTTGTCACGATCAATGACCATGATAAAAAATCCGTGTTTTTTGTCACGATCATTGACCATGAAAAGGCTAGCCACTGGAAGGGTGCCAATTTACCCATCTTGGTGTAGTGATAAAACACAAATATTCAAATAGCGATTTATAATTGTATAATACATTCATGTGATTAAAGAAAGCAATCTCAACTATTGTAAAAATAAAAAATAAAAAGACACCCAAAATAGTGTTCAAGTCTTGTGTAAACAGCTAACAAAGTATAATGTCAACTGTACGAAAGAAGAAAAAGGAGAGCATGGATAAATGGGTTGTAAGCATAGTGTAGTAAGCATGCGTTCACACATTATATGCCATTTAAGAAAAATTTCCAGTGTCATAAAAACATTCTTTATTGGGACAGGCTTTCATTTATCAAAATGAACATTAAATGCATACTCATGTACATATCAATCTATGTTCTTAGAATACATTTACCCAATTTCAGTATATTGTCAATTTATTGTTATTAGTTCCAATTTTTGAATACATTCATGGTGTCTGTGAATCAATAAGTTGTCTGATGATTGAATCGGTAATCCATTAGCTAGTTTTTTCACGGCATTTGTTTATAGGCATATCACACCATAGATAGTTATTATTCTTTTGGTATGAAGTTGGAGGTTCTGACCCAAAGTTGCAGTTTTGATTCTCATTGCTCTGTTTAGCATAATTTCTATAGTTTTTTTTGGTTTTAGTCCCATTTCTAAAGTTTTGTTAGCCTCCCATCCCATGTGTTTTTAAAATTGTTTTAAGTCCCATAACCGTCCAAAACTTCCCTCAACTTCCACGTAACCTCTCATAACCGCTCATATCTCTTTTTGTAGAGAATGACAAGTGTAAAAATATGGGACCAACAACAAAAAAATAAGGACATGAGATTAAACACACATATATTCAAAAAAGTAGTACTAAACACTTGTAATCCCTAATTTCTACTTATCAAAAACTATTTAAGTTATAACTATAAAAGAGATTGCAATGCAGGTATTGTTTGACCCAATTATCTAGAATTGCCTTAAAAAATAAATGTTAAAGAAGGCAGTATTTGACAAAAAAAAAGTTATATAATATTGTGCAGGGTGGCGGAAATTGTCCTTTTTGTTTCAATAACTTGGTCAACTTCTTTTTTGGCAAAGGTATCCATTTGTCCATGTCCATACACAGGAAACACATGTCAATTTACAATCAATATGAAAAGGATCCCAATGTTTATAATGAACTAAAATCAAGCACAACAACCTCCAAATCTTCTAATCAGGGGAATACATAAAACAGAGAATCTGTAAGTATCCTATAAAGTCCCCATAACAAAAAAAGAAGGTAGAAAAGAGAAAAAAAATCTATATAGAGAAAAGTATTAAGAACAAAGTAAAAGAAATGTAGAAAACAAGCAACTAGTGGAGCAAAATAAAGAAATTGTATAAAACAAACTGGTGGAGAATATTTTTTTTTTTAAGAAAACAAGCTAACAATTACAACTTTTTTCTTAAGTGCATTGGAACATGTCACACAAACATACTAATGTCGAACAGGGCATAATAACATATATATTACAAAGATAACCAAATCAAACCATTAATGTTGGAACAGAAAGCACGAAAAGTACATTATAGTTGAAGGGAGACAAATGTTTAAGAAGTCGAACATTCAATATCGAAGACAAATGCTCAAGAAGTCGAACATTCAAAATCGAACAGTTTACCTAATGTAATCCTGTGAAATGGATATTGCAAAACTATCTTTGGTTTTGAGAGTTGCATAGAACCTTGTTTCATGCTTGGGCAAGATAGCGGATTTAGGTGCAAACACGCATATGCTAGTTTCACAACAAAGACCACTTCTTCTACTAGAGTCGTAGGAGGTGCAAGGCGTTGGTCCAATATTTTATTCAACAGAGTACAGTGATTAGAAGAACTTGACGATGACGAAGACCACAAAGATGAGCAGAGATATCATGGATGCATTCCCATAATTACTTCTAATGCGAGTACTCCAAATCTATATACATCACACTTCTCGTTTACTTCCATGGTGTATGCAAGTTCTGTCAATAATGGTGAGGGACAAAACACAAATAGTTGTCTCAGATTAGTCAGTCATTAGTTAAACTTACAATTAGCCTCAAAGAGGGTTACTCATTCATCAGTTAAAGCCATAGTCAGCCTCAAAGAAGACATTAAAAAGGATACTCATAATTATTGTTAACTTAAAAATATGCACTCTTCAATAAGCTCATAAAATGAGTTTTGAAAAGGAAGGCATAAAAATATGCACTCTTCAATAATGATTGTCATGCAAAGACTAAAGTAGGCATATATATATATATATATATATATATATATATATATATATATATATATATATATATATATATATATAATGAGACAATAAGTTTGATAATTTACACAAAATTCAAAAAACAGTGACAGAGTTTGAAGCCAATGGGAGGTTAATTGTCTTTCTAATGTACAGGTATCAAGGATGAACTATGAACTCGCAAAAATAAAAAAATAAACTCCATCAGTGTCAAGTTCAATCGGGAGTGGGGGTGGGGTGGATCTTATGACCAATCTCGTGGGTTCAAGGCGGTGATCCCCGAGCAATTTATTTGGGGGTTTGAGCAAATAATTAATCAAATATTTAATATATAACCAAATTATTATTCAAAATCCCTCACAATTATGCCCTAATAAATACAATTCGAAAGCCCTATAAAATTAATTCAAAATCCAAAAAAATACAATTCAAAAGCCCTTAACTGATAGCGCACAATAATAATTATCAATCATTCAATTTTTTCTTTAAGAAAAAACAATTCAAAACCCTTAAGAATCCAACCCAAATGCACAAGAAAAATAATGTATTAACAATTTAGACAACTTACCTCAAATTGAAGAGAAGACATGAGGTGACTTCCCTAACAAATACAATTTTTTCCTTGTAACTTTAACTTAATTTCATTTTCACCTTGAACTTTCTTTGTTTAAACCTAGCACCCCTTTTATTTTTTAAACTACATGTACTTGAGGGAAATATTGTAATAATTCAAAGGGGCGGCCCTTGCCTTACACTAGATCCGCCTTTGTTTAATAGTGTTCTAATGTAGGATTGAAACAATCACACATGTTAAAGTCCTTTCTCTATATATACGTTTGTCTCGAAAAAAGAACGGAAGAAACAATAAACATGGCATTACCTGGTGCATGAGCAGTTACCATTCTTAAATATGAAGTGCAAAATTTTAATAGAATAAAGACTAATTTGGAGGTGAGTTTCATGATACCTGTAGCTGAATACCCAAGTGTTCCAGCAAAAGAAGACCAGTTTGATGAGCCTGGATTTAAAAGTCTAGCTATACCAAAATAAAAAAACATGAGCCTCAAATTCTGAACTCAGTAAAACATTGTTACTTGATATGTATCGATGAATGATTTAAGGTGAACAATCGTGGTGCATATAAGTCAGCGCATTTGATACACCTCTAATAACATTTACCTTTTCGACCAATTAAACATGACTGCTGCATTGATTAATATCTTTCTCAAGATCCCCCCTTCCAAGAACTCATAAACTAAAAATGAGTGTCGTGGATGTGAACAAAAACCATAAATCTTCACAACATTGCGATGTCGTATATCTGTTAATGCACGGATCTCACTTTCAAAACTTTTTAAATTACCCAGCTCACCGTCTTGTGATTCGTGAAGTTTTTTCACAGCAACAACGTGACCACTTGGCAACTCAGCGTTATAAACAGTTCCATATCCTCCCACCTCAATGATATGTTCAGAGCTGAAATCCTTCGTGGCTTAAATAATATGTTCATACACCATCTTCCCATCATAGCTCCATATTGAAAATAACTTTTCCCTTTTAAATTCCACTTCTCTTGGGTCCTTAGCCTTTTTCTTCATCTTTACTCTTAGATAAAGATAGAGAACAATTCCGACAATCATAAACAAAAGAAATAGAACGCTTGCAAGAGGAAGTGAAATTCAAATCAAAGGCTTTTTACCCCTTTTCTCATTTGCACCATGACTTAGATTAGTGACATTACCACATAACCCTTTATTATTTCTAAGTTCCACTAAAGGAGCCTCCTGAAGTGCTTTTATGTTTGGTAGAGGACCTTATAGTTGATTGTAGGATATATCAACAGATATCAAACTCAACATTCCCTTAAATGTTGATTGGATGGAACCAGAGAGTGCTTTGTGGGAAAAATTCAACATTTCTAAGGTTTTTATATCTCCAAGTTTTGGTGGTATCATCCCAATCAGAAAATTTTAACTAAAATCAAGATTTTGGAGATTACGCAAATTGTTTATTTGAGTTTGCTTAAATTCAAGACCCTTAGCTTCGTACATTCCATTAGTTGCTTCGGAATTGAACAACTGAGAATATTTTCTGCCAAATTAAGTTGTTCTAAATTGGACAACTTGCTAATTTCTATTGGAATGTTAGCAGAAAGTCTATTATTGTTTAAAGTGTGTTCAAGCAATGGCACCAACTTTGGTAAACTTCCCGGAATCTCCCCTACTAAATGAAATTATGCGACATTAAGTACATGTAGCTAAGTTGCCTCTCTAAGCTCAAGTGGTATCCTTCCAGAAAGATTATTGTTAGAGATTTTTAAGCTTGTTAGATTACCGCATTGGCCCCATCTTTGAGATATCTCACCTATTATTGTAACTCGGATCAATATAATCTAAGTTTGGGTAAATGCCAAAATCTTCTGATATATTACCTACAATTTGGTTTCCATTGATTCTGAATCTGTATAAGTTGGTACAATTTTTCAAGCTTTTGGGAACTGGACCAGTGAAATAATTGTTGGTGGCAGAAAAAATTTGCAAGTAATTTACCCATACATATATCATGAGGTAAATGCCTAGTGAGCTTGTTATGACTTAACTGCAGGTTTCCCAATCGTGTAAGATTATTCATTTATGAAGGAATGGAGCCAAAAAATTGATTTTGAGATAAGGTCAACTTATTGAGCTTTGTCAAGTTACCAATAGTGGAAGGAATACGACCTGAGAGATTATTTTGAAATAGAGAAAGGGAAGTAAGGTTACTCATATTTCCAATAGAAGCTGGAATTGAACCCGTGAGATTGTTCTCTCCCAAATCAAGGACGGTGAGCGACCTCAACATTCTGATTTCTTGAGGTATGGATCTAAAAAGTTTATTTTCATAACGGTATAAGAGGGTCAAGTGACTCAAATTTCCAATTGAAGTAGGAATTGAGACAAACAATTGATTTTGATACAAGCTCAACTTGTTGAGCTTTGTCAAGTTCCCAATAGTGGAAAAAATACAACCTGAGAGATTATTTTCATATAGATGAAGAATAGTTAGGTTACTCATATTTCCAATAGAAGCGAGAATTGAGCCCGTGCGATTGTTCCATGACAGGTCAAAGCTGGTGAGAGACCTCAACATTTCGACCTCTTGAGGTATGGATCCCGAAAGTTAATTGAACCAAACAATTGATTTCTAGACATGCTCAAATTTGGGAGCTTTGTCAAGTTCCCAATAATGGGAGGGATACATCCCGAGAGATTGTTACTCTGAAAAGAAAGATCAATGAGAGAGATCAACATTCCTATTTCTTGTGGAATGGTTCCTTAGAAATAATTGGCAGCAAAGTCAAAGGAGGTGAGTCTGGAAAGGGTTCCAATTGTGGGTGGGACGGGCCCATGGAGTGAGTTGTTATAAAGATCAATGAAGAGGAGATAAGAGAAGGATGAGAATTTAAGATGGTGAAGCATACCTCTTAAACCGAAACTTTCTATAGTTATATTGGTGACGATTCCATCAAGTTTGTTTCAACCTATCCCAACCCAATTCATTTATTCCAACCCATGACCACAACATCCATTGGCTTAGATTTGTCGAGGCTCTCTTTCCATGTCAGAAGAGCAGCTGCAACTTCATTAACTAGTGATGCTACTTTTTTTCAGTTAATGTTGAAATCAAATCATCAACGTGAGAAAACACACCAATAAAAGGAGTGTGAGGAATATGAATGACACTTGTAAAGATAATATATGTTGGGAGGGTGACATACTGACTAAAGAATTCATTGTTGCAAGTTCTGTTACAGTACAATAATTAATTGGCGAAATGGTTGTATGAAGGGATAAATGGATGTAGAGGTATATATAGATACATTTGAAGCAGATGTCGGGCTCCCAGTTTAGTGTTATTGTCATATAAAAAGATGTTTGCTGTCGTATCAAATTACTGACCTGTCGTATCTAGAACCTTGAGTCAAAAGGTGTGTACCAATTTCCACACTTAAATAACTAATTTAAGATACCTAGAGAATTGGGTAGACAAGAATTGAATGGGGAGAATTTTGGTAATCTTTATTAAATTGATAAATTGTTCTATTAGGGTAATTTCCAAATTACTGAATTATCGTATCTATAGACTCGAGTCAAAAGGTGAATACCAATTTCCACCCTGAAATGACTAATGATTAATTAAAGAGACGTAGAGGCTTGGGTAGATAGGAATTCAAATTGGACAACTTTTGTATTATTTTTTAAATTCATAAATTTGAAAACCCTCGTTTGTGGTGGGTTCGATGGTCCTGCAATTTTTCCTTGTGTGGTAGCTTAGTATAATAGGTTGGGGGTTTTCAAAATGGAGGATAGGTTGTTTGGACATGGATATAAGGTTTTTAGAAATTATTTTATTCACATTATGATAAGAAAAGGTAGCGTGGGCATTAGAATTAAAAATTGTATTAAATCTTTACCCATAAGACACAATAGTTAACGAGTTAGGTTACTATCAACCCTTCACCCGTTAATATTCGATAAATTTATTAAGACCCTTGATTTAAGTAAATAAGATATATTGGTGAGACTTATAAAGAGTTTAACTTAATCATAATAAATTCTACAAAATGAGAGTTTTATTAATGATAATGAATTAGTGAATCTAATTGTGTTTTAAAATTAGCCAATATAATACCTTGTATACGATTCAAAATAATCAATTACTTTAATGAGTAATAATTGGTGAACACGATGCGACATATTAAGATAATGGGTCGGGTTTGAACATAATTTTTTCACACGATAAAAAAGTCACTCGTTTAGACACGAACCCGATAAAATCCGAATACGTTAAACACTGACACGAGCACGACGCGACAAGATTCGTTGACAAGCTCACTATCATCACATAAATTTAATACAAATATCATCATATATAAAAAAAAATATAAAAACCTACCTACCTACCTCCACCATGCCTTCAAACCCAGATTTGTTTTCCAAACCCTTCTATTGCAGGTAATAACATCGAATCTCGAGGCTAAAAAATTAAGAAGTTTTCAGATTTATTTTTCAAATCCATCCAAAAATCAGGAAATATCATGACTGGTTTTATAATTTATATATATTTGCAATACAATAGGATAAATTTCATATATAAAACAATTCAAATAATACTTTTGAATATACGATCTTTAAAGGAAGCTCCAATTAATTTGCGATTCAGTTCTTGATTGTTCATTTAATCATGAAAAAATTGCACTATATATTAGAAAATTTTATGTGATTTAAAAATAATATTGATACAAATAATTAAATATTGGAAAATGTTTTTAATGGATAGAATGTGAACAGATCACAAATCAAATTAATAATTTAATAAAAGGAAAAAAAAATCACCTGCTATGACACCTCACTTTGGGTACGAAAGCTTTTCGTATTTTCACTTTTTGCCCACATTTTTACACTGTTTTTCCACAAACGCAAAAATGGTATCGAAAATATATTATGTTAGACTTTACTACTAAGAGTGGTATACCACGTAAATAAATGGGGACAAAAGTCCAATTTATCAAAAAAAAAACATTACAATATTTTGTTTTGTTCAAGAAACAGTTCCCACAAACTTAATACATACTCCTCGCGTCTTACCACCTGTGGAATACATCTAATGCTATTGAAATTAAATGAATACACTCAACATATAAAAGGAGACACGTGATACACGAAGAGATAAGGGTCAGTTAAGATAGCATATGAGTAATTATGTCTAAATATGTATAAGAAGTTAATAAAATCTCTTTAAACTAATAATAAATTTATTTTAAGGGGGTGGAAATAATTCCTTCAAAAAATATAATAACAGGAGGTGAAAATAACAAAATGGAATTTGTTCTAATAAAACCAATTTATGTCTAAGAAGTTAATTCAATCTCTCCATACTAATAATAATTTTTTTTGAGGAGGTAACACACCATGATGCCCTAGGATTTCAGAGTGGGTGATGACATAGATGAGTAAACCATGAATAAAATTATTTCTTAAATTTCCTTCCATTATATAATTTTCTTTCATTTTTTAGCTCTGCCATGTGCCAACACGTGTCATTGTCGTGTCCCTCGAGTCCCCATCGTGTCTCCCACCGAAAATTGTATGCCGATACTACAAATAGAAGATTCAGACAGTTTTGTTGTCCTTAAAATTGTAGGTTAATTACTTAATATTGTATTTTTTATAGTATTTTATTTCCTGGGTTCAAAATGAACTATTTATAAGTATAAAATGTAACTCAGAATATTAGTACAACTTGGATTCAAAATTACCTGTCTTCCGAGGAGGAGGAGGAGGAGAACTCTAAAAAAAAGCAGAAATGAGGAGCATAGCTTGAGTTCAAAATTAACATAGAATGAAATATGA
Organism: Sambucus nigra; assembly: GCA_949130495.1. NCBI lineage: Eukaryota > Viridiplantae > Streptophyta > Magnoliopsida > Dipsacales > Adoxaceae > Sambucus > Sambucus nigra. The sequence continues at coordinate 9,771,911 of OX422214.1, forward strand.
AAAGAAAGTCTAACTCTAAATCTAAAGAAAAAAAAATCAGAAAATAGAAAAAAAATAATAAAAAAATATCCCAATGTATCCCAACTTATCCAAGCATATTCAATATATTTGAAAAAAAATAGGGTACGCTCATATTCGCGTATCCCAATGTATCCCACTATATCCTAGCGTATCTCGTATCTCATACGTGTCCAAAACAAATACGTGATCTGCCGATAGTATATGTGCTTCATAGAGCTTTACTCTCCATTATCTCTTTGTGTATCATGAGTCTCTTTTATATGTTGAATCTATTCGTTTATTTTTAATAGCATTAGATGTATTTTATATGTGGTAAGATTCAAGGAATATGGTTAAAATTTGTGGGAATTGCTTCTTAAATAAAATAAAATATTGTAATGTTATTTTTTTATAAATTGGACTTTTGTCTCCATTTATTAATGTGATATGCCAATCTCGGTAGTTCAATCTAACAAACTATATTTTCGACACCATTTTTGCGTTTGTGGAAAAGCAGTGTAAAAATGTGGGCAAAGTGATAATACGAAAAGCTTTGGTATCCAAAGTGATATGTCATAATAGATGGGAAATTTCTTTTCCTTTAATTGAAATATTAATTTCATTTGTGACTTGCAAAAATTATATCCATTAATTTTTTTTTCAAGATTTAATTATTTGTCACAATATTATTTTTTAAATCACATACAGTTGACTAGTATATAGGGCAATTTCTCCACGCGTAATGAGCAATCAATAATTGAACTAAAAATTAATTGAAGCTTCCTTTAAAGATCGGATATTCAAAAGTATTATTTATCTGTAATTAATGACCCCTATTTTTTTTAAAGGTAGACCCTAAATTCAATGTTGTATATTGCAAAATCACTACTTAAATTGCTTTCTATATGAAATTTGTCCACATATCGTATTGAAAATATATAAAAAAAAAACTCTAAAACCATTGATACTATTACCTGGCGGTGAGCTCAGAAATTATCGGTACTCTCTCTTTATTCTGGGCTCGCCGTCCGGTGACGTATGTCCAGTCCGCATTGTTAATATGCAAGACAGTCCGCACAAGAGCAGTAATATATATATATATATATATATATATATTGCATACAGACGCGGACCATTTTTGATAAAATAGTAAAAAAAAATTGGGCTAATTTTTTTTTATGGTTTTGAACATTTCAGTAGGACCATAAAAAAATCAACTCAAACTCAATTGTTTTGCTATTTATGGTCCTACTGAAATATTTATGGTCCTACTCAAATCAAAAATTGGGCTAATTTTTTTATGGTCCTACTGAAATATTTAAAAATCATTGAAAAAATCACGTCAATTTTTTTTACTATTTAAAAAAAATGATTTGTACTATATATATACATACCATACATTTGCGTACACTCTGTAAAGATCAGTTTTTTAAAATACTATTTTATTCTCCTCACGGGATGTGGCGGGATGGCGTTGCGCCCAGTAGTGGAAGAAATTTTTGGGAATTACCGTAATTTACTCCAAATTTTAAGAGAAGAATTTATGAATTTAAAAAATAATACAAAAATTGTCCAATTTGAATTCCTATCTACCCAAGTCTCTACGTCTGTTTAATTAGTCATTATTTAGTCATTATTCCACACTTGTAAAGAGGGATAGAAATTACCCTACTAGAAGAATTTATTAATTTAAAAAAGACAAAAAAAAATTCTCCCCGTTGAATTCTTTTCTACCCAAGTCTCACGTCCTCTTTAATTAGTCATTTAAGTGTGGAAATTGGTACACACCTTTTTACTCGAATCAAATCAGTAATTTGATACAACAGCAAACATCTTTTCCCTAAAGATTCTTTACGACAATATTACCTCACACACATTTCATATTTCCTCACAGACATCTGCTTCAAATGTATCTATATATACCTCTACATATAGTTAAACCCATTTATCCTGAACATGCACCAATGAATTCATTAGTCAGTAAGTCACCCTCCCAACATATTTTATCTTTGCAAGTGTCATTTGTATTCGTCACACTCCTTTTATTGGTGTCTTCTTCTTCTCATGTTTATGATTTGTTTTCATCACCAACTCAACAAAAAGTAGCACCACGACGAAATGAAGCTGCAGTTGCTCTTCTAAGATGGAAAGAGAGGCTAAACAATCCAAGCCAATGGATGTTGCGATCATGGGTTGGAACTAGCCCGTGCAGTAATTGGGTTGGGATGGGCTGCAACAAACCTGGTGGAATTGTCACTTGTATAAATTTAACAAATTCAGGTTTACGAGGTACGTGTCACCATCTTAATTTCTCATCCTTCCCTCATCTCCTCGTTATTGATCTTTATAACGACTCACTCCATGGCCCCACCCTACCCATAATTGGAAGTCTTTCCAGACTCACCTCCCTTTCTTTCTGTGCCAATAATTTCTCCGGAACCATTCCACAAGAGATAGGAATGTTGACGTCTATCATTGAGCTTGATTTTTGGAGGAACAATCTCTCGGGTCATATTCCTTCCACTATTGGGCACTTGACAAGGCTCGCCAGGTTGGACTTGTCTAAAAATCAATTATTTGGCCTAATCCCTAATGTTATTGAAAATATTAGTAGCCTAACTGATATAAATATCTATCAAAATAATCTCTTAGGTTGTATTCCTTCCCCTATTGGGAACCTAGAAAAGCTCACGGCGTTGAGCATGTCTACCAATCAATTGTTTGGATCAATTCCTACTTCTATTGGAAATTTGAGTCACTTTACCCTCTTATACCTTTATTAAAATAAACTTTTTGGAGCCATACCTCAGGAAGTCGGAATGTTGAGATCTCTCACCGACCTTAACCTGGCATTGAACAATCTCACGGATTCAATTCCCGCTTCTATTGGAAATATGAGTAACCTAACTGTTCTTTATCTCTTTCAAAATAATCTCTCAGGTTGTATTCCTTCCACTGTTGGGAACTTGACAAAGCTCAACAAGTTGGGATTAAATCAAAATCAATTGTTTGGCCCAATTCCTACTTCAATTGGAAATTTGAGTCACTTGACCATCTTATGCCTTTATACAAATAAACTTTCTGGATCCATCCCTCTCGAAATAGGAAAGCTTAAATCCCTTTATGACTTGGAGATAGATGATAATAACCTCGCTAGATCCATTCCTTCATAAATGAATAATCTTACACGATTGGTAAACCTCCAGTTAAGTGATAACAAGCTCACTGGGTATTTACCCCATGATATATGTATGGGTAAATTGCTTGCATATTTTTCTGTCAACAATAATTATTTCACTTGTCCAGTTCCCAAAAGCTTGAAAAATTACACCAGCTTATACAGAGTCAGAATCGATAGAAACCAAATTTCATGTAATATATCAGAAGATTTTGGGATTTACCCAAACTTAGATTATATTGATATGAGTTATAATGATTTATATGGTGAGGTATCTCAAAGATGGGGCCGATACGGTAATCTGACAAGCTTAAAGATCTCTAACAATAATCTTTCTGGAAGGATACCACTTAAGCTTGGAGAGGCAACTCAGCTACATGTACTTGATCTTGTATCAAATCATTTAGTAAGGGATGTTCCAAGAAGTATACGAAAGGTGGGCTCATTGCTTGAACTCACTTTAAATAACAATAGACTTTCTGGCCACATTCCAATAGAAATGAGCAAGTTGCCCAATTTAGAAAAACTTAACTTGGCAGAAAATATTCTCAGTGGATCAATTTCGAAACAACTAATGGAATGCACGAAGCTAAGGGTCTTGAATTTAAGCAAAAATAAATTCAGAAAAAGTATTCCTCCTCAAATAAATAATTTGTATAATCTCTAAAATCTTGACTTCAGTTAAAATTTGCTAATTGGGATAGTACCACCAGAATTAGTAGACTTAAAAACCTTGGAAACATTGAATCTCTCCCACAATGAACTCTCTGGTTCCATTCAATCAACATTTACGGGAATGTCGAGTCTGATATCCGTTGATATATCCTAAAATCAACTATAAGGTCCTTTACCAAACATTAAAGCATTTCAGGAGGCTCCTTTAGAGGCACTTAGAAATAATAAAGGGTTATGTGGCAATGTCACTGGTTTGAAGGCTTGCCTAAGTTATGGTGCAAATGAGAAAAGGGGTAAAAGGCCTTTGATTTTAATTGCTCTTCCTATTTTAGGTGTTCTATTTCTTTTGTTTATGATTGTCGGGATTGTTTTTTATCTCCGTCTAAGAGTAAAGATGAAGAAAAAGGCTAAGGATGCTAGAGAAGTTGAAGCTAAAAAGAAAAACTTGTTTTTAATATGGAGCTAAGATGGGAAGATGGTGTATGCAAATATAATTGAAGCCACAGAGCATTTCAGCTCCAAACATATCATTGGGGTGGGAAGATATGGAACTGTTTACAGAGCTGAGTTGCCAAGTGGTGACGTTGTTGCTGTGAGGAAACTTCATGAATCACAAGATGGTGAGTTGGGAAATTAAAAAAGTTTTATGAATGAGATCCGTGCATTAACAGGTATACGACATCGTAATGTTGTGAAGCTTTATGGTTTTTGTTCACATCCACGACACTCATTTTTGGTTTATGAGTTCTTGGAAAGGGGGAGATTGAGAAAGATATTGAGCAATGAGGAACAAGTTGGCTTATTTGATTCGTAAAAAAGGGTAAGTGTTATTAGAGTTGTATCAAATGCATTGACTTATATGCACCATGATTGTTCACCTTCAATCATTCATCGAGACATATCAAGCAGCAATGTTTTGCTGAATTCGGAATTTGAGGCTCATGTCTCTGATTTTCGTACTGCTAGACTTTTAAATCCAGGCTCATCAAACTGGACTTCTTTTGCTGGAACACTTGGGTATTCAGCTCCAGGTATCATTCAACTCACCTCCAAATTAGTCACCATTCTATCAAAATTTCGCACTTCATATTTAAGAATAGGTACTGCTCATGCACCAGGTAATGCCATTTTTATTCTTTATTCCGTTCTTTTTTATAGAGAAACATATATAGAGAGAGAGATGACTTTTTCATTTTTTTCAAGCCTACTTTAGAACATTATTAAACAGGGGCGGATCTAGTGCAGGGCAAGGGACGCCCCGTTGAATTGTTTCAATATATCCCTCAAGCACATGTAGTTCACAAATGATAGGGGTGCTAGTTGTAAATAAAGAAAGTTCAAGGTGAAAGTAAAATCAAATTAAAGTTACAAGGCAAAAATTGTATTTGTTAGGGAAGTCACCTCATTTCTTCTCTTCAATTTGAGGTTAGTTGTCTAATTGTTAATATATTATTTTTCTTCTGCATTTAGGTTGGATTCTTAAGTCCTTTGAATTGATTTTTTTTTAACCAAAATTGAATGATTGTTATTGTATCCTAATACTTTAGGACTTTTGGATTGTATTTTTTTATGGCTTTTGAATTAATTTTGTAGGGCTTTCGAATTGTATTTGTTAGGGTGTAATCGTTATGGGTTTTGAATAGTAATTTGATTATATATTGAATATTTAATTAATTATTTGCTCAAACCCCCAAATAAATTCCTTAAAGGTTATCTCCTTGAACCCCCGATATTGGTCATAATCCCACCCCCACCCCCGATTGAACTTGATATTGATAGAGTTTAAATTTATTTTATTTTACGAGTTCATAGCTCGTCTTTTCTACCTATACATTGGAAAAAAGTTAACATCACATTCGCTTTAAACTCTTCGTCATTATTGTTTGAATTTTGTGTATATTATAAAACTTATTGTCTCGTTATATATATATATTTGGTAATCTGTCTTTAGTTTTAGAAAGGGTAAAAAACATGTTTGATGCCTACTTTAGTCTTTGCATGACAATCATTATTGAAGAGTGCATATTTTTATACCTTCCTTTTCAAAGATCATTTTATGAGCTTATTTACCTTTTTACTTAAGTTAACAATAATTTTGAGTTTCCTTTTTAATGTCTTCTTTGAGTCTAATTATGGCTTTAACTGATGAATGAGTAACCCTCTTTGAGGCTAATTGTAAGTTCAACTAATGACTGACTAATCTGAGACAACTATTTGTGTTTTGGCCCTCACCATTATTGACAAAACTTGCATACACCATGGAAGTAAATGAGAATTGTGATGTATATAGCTTTGGAGTACTAGTATTAGAAGTAATTATGGGAACGCATCCACGAGATCTCTTCTCATCTTTGTGGTCATCGTCATCGTCAAGTTTTTCTAAGCACTGTACTTTGTTGAATGAAATATTTGACCAACGCCTTGCACCTCCTACGACTCTAGTAGCAGAAGAAGTGGTCTTTGTTGTCAAACTAGCATTTTCATGTTTGCACCCAAATCCTCTATCTCGCCCAAGCATGTAACAAGTTTATGCGCACCTCTTAAAACCAAAGCCAGCTTTGCAACATCCATTTCACAGGATTACACTAGGTCAACTGTTAGATATTGAATGTTCGACTTCTTGAGAATTTGTCTTCCTTCCACTATATTTTACCTTTTGTGCTTTCTATTCCAATATTAATGGTTTGATTTGGTCATCTTTGTAATATATATATATATATGTAAGAAGGCCATCAAGAAAGGAAATCAATCCTCTTCGTCCACCAACGGAACTAAGATTGAAGCCTCAAAGAGTTGCCCTAGATCTCAGGATAGAGAGAACAATTACAAGGCACTGTGGACAATCTTCATATAACCCCATCTAGAAGCTTATTCCATAGATCAAATCCAAGCCCTTTTTTAAGAGGCCAATATGACCAGCGATCCAGATGATAGGGACGTCAGTGACAGGTGCACCTATTATTAGGACCATGGACACCTTACGGAGAATTGTAAGATGTTCAAGAAACATTTGGAGGAGCTCCTCCAAGCGGGACACCTCAAGGAGTATATTAGTTTAACGAACCCAAAAGTTTTGACGAAGATTAACATAGTTCAGAACGTAGATGAGGATCTTCCACCAGTTGGATTGGTCGTCTCCATTCACGGTTACATCGATCCAGCTCAACACACTGGTAAGAAGTGTAATGTAAGGGTAAGAATTGTAGCTAACATCCAACAGGCTTTTTAGGTAGATTTATCCAATCCCGTTCTTTCCAAAAGGGAGAGAAAAGATTTGGACACTGATCGGGCTACTGTGTTCATCGATGACGATTTGGTCAACGTCAATCTGCCCCCAAAAGATGCCTTGGTTCTTACTCTGCGAACCGCAAACTTTGATGTGAGAAGAGTTTTGATGGACCAAGGAAGCTATTTAGAGATCATGTACCTGACATGGCTCTACAAGACCAGCTTAGCCATCAAGGACTTTGACACCAACGTAGGCCTACTAATCGGCTTCAATGGATATATGGAGACCCCTTTGGGAAAAAATACGCTATCGGTCAAGTTCGGCTCAACCAATAATGAAAGTGGAATTCCACGTCATCCAGCCAGAGTCACCCTACAAATCGATTATAGGGTGGGGATGGCATCATAAGATGAAGGATGTCCTATCTTCCCTCCACCATAAGCTCAAGTTCTTGACTGATTAGGGAGTGGTAGAGATTAGGGGAGATCAAGTAGCAACACGAAGTTGTTTTGTCTGGGCCATCAGGACAAAACAAAATCAGTCCAAGAAGATTTAATATGATGACAATTCGGAGGACGACCAGCCCAAGTAGTAACTAAAGGGCATTCAACCAAGAGTTGAAGAAACTTAGTTAGCTCCTTTCGAAAGTGTGTTCAAGGAACTCATCTCTGTTCCCTGGATTCGTCACAACTAGAGAAGACTTTTCGAATTTAATCATAATCGCCCAAGGATGAAGTAAATTATCTAGATCACTTCCATTAGAACCAATGTTGATGTCTTCACATGAAAATTTTATAATTTTCTAGTAACAGATCCAAATATTACTTGCCACCGATTGAACGTAGATCCAAGCATCAAACAGATCAAGTAGAAGCCCCAAAAGTCAACCCCAGAGAAGGTGAAAGTTATAGAGACAGAAGTAGACAACCTGGTTTAGACCATCTCCATCAAAGAAGTCCAATTCTTAGATTAGATCTCCAACATAATTGTTGTCAAGGAAAAGAGAAGTAGCTGGAGAGTTTGTTTGGACTTCACTAACCTCAACAGGCACTGCTCCAAAGATAGCGTCCCAGTATCGCAAATAGATCAACTCGTAGATTCCATGGAAGGACACCAACGCATGAGCTTCATGACTGTATACTTCGGTTACCATCAAATTCTTATGTTCAGTCCAGATTAGAAGAAGACATCGTTCAACACAACCTTAGGACTTTACTAATATAAAGTAATGTCCTTTGATTTTATGAATATAGGGGCAGCCTAGTAGAGGCTCAAGACCAGTATGTTAAAAAAGCTAATCAGTTCTACTATGGACGTATATATTGATGATATGCTCGTTAAAAGTAAGCATGTAATCGACCACATCAGAGATCTCGAAAAGACTTTCAATATTCTCAAGGAATATAGGATAAAGCTCAACATTTCTAAATGTGTTTTAGTTAGCTCTGATAAATTCCTCAGGTATTTGGTGACCTAGGGAGGTATAGAGGCGAACCCAGATTAGATGAAGGCTCTGTAGGGCATCAGAAGGATGACCACTATCAGGGACATTCAGGTCGTCACTGGAATGTTGGATGCCCTAAATCACTTTATTTCAATATCTTTGAATAAGTGTCGTTCATTCTTCCAGTTTGAAATCAATTCCTACCACCTGGACAGAGGAGTGTGATCAAGCATTCAAAGCAATTCATTAGTATTTGGGATCCCCTCCCTTGCTGTCAACTCCCAAAGATGGGGAAGGTTTATACTTATACTTGGACGTCTCAGGGCATGTGAACAACACTACACTAGTTTGTCTACACGATAGAGAGCAGAGGTTGGTCTATTACATAAGCCATACCCTCCTTGAGGTGGAGACCAGCTATATGGCTATTAAGAAGTTGATTCTGTAACTGCCTCTAAGAATCTGAGACACTACTTCGATGCTCATACAATGAATTTAAGAAGTTCGTTTTGGCATTAGTAACCTCCACAAGGAAGTTGAGAAGTTAATTCTGGCATTGGTAACCATCGCAAGGCTAAAGGTCTTATTTAACTGTTCAGGTCTTATTTAACTGTTCAAGTCTTCTTTAGCGGAGTAGCCTCCAAGGAACAACAGTAGCCACATGGATGCACTTGCCACTTTGGCTTATGCCATAGATACCTACCTGAAGAGAATGATCAAACTATAATACATAGACCGACCAAGAATCGAAGAGTCAGAAAAGGATCTCGATGTCCTTCAAATGGATGTGGCTCTGCTAATAATGGATCTTATTATTTCCTACTTAAAAACTAGCACGTTACCCAGATGGTAAAGAAACACAAAAGTTAAGGATCAGATCGAGAAGGTTCTGCCTCAACTCCGGTGGGAAACTGTACCAACGATCATTCATCGTCCCTCTACTGAAGTCTGTTCACCTAGATCAAGTAGAAGTACATTTAAGCAAAACATATGAAGGTAGTTACAGAGAACACATGGGTGAAGATCACTCTCGTGCAGGACGATATCTCAAGATTTAATGTCCATTCATGCAAAAAATGTCATGAAGTTCACCAAAAAATTCCCCAAGTGTCAGTTGTTTTCACCATTGATCAAGCAGCCTACAAGAGATTTGAACCCCGTCAAGAGTCCATGGTCTTTTGCCCAATGGGACATGGACATAGTGCACCCATTGTCTGTTGCACTAGGGAATCTCAGGCACCTGATAACGATGATCGATTACTTCTAAAGTCAAACTGCTCACCCACATCAGAGAATCGAATGCCATAAGGTTTGTTTGGAGTAGTTTATCACAATGTTTGATATCCCAAAAGCATTAATCATCGAAAATAGAAGGCAGTTCGATAATAATTCCTTTTGCGAATTTTGTGTCGAACAAGGATCCAGGATTCACTATGCATCAGTAGTCTGCCAATAATGCAATAGATAAGCATACATAACCAACAAAATAAGCACCGATTGGAAAATTCCAAAGGGTGATGGGTGGATGAGATTCCATCAGTTTTCTGGGCATACAAGACGACCCCCAGAAAACCAATGAGGGAGACTCCATACTCCCTTGCTTGTGGTATATAGGCAGTCATGCCTTTAGAGGTCGGACTTCCAACACTCAAATCAAAGGTATTTGAAGATGGCCATAATGACGATTGAATAACTCATGAGTTGAATCTGGCTAAAGAAAGAAGGGAGCAATATCTAATAGATTTAGTAACCTACCAAAAAGAACTGGCAAAATAACATGATAAGAAGGTTAAGATTAAATAATTCCAGGTCGGTGCCCTGGACCTCAAAAAGCTCCCGAATATTGCAAAGAAGCCATCAAATGGGAAACTGACACCAAACTGGAAAGGACCTTACCGAATAGCCTTAAAAGGAAGCGGGGGATCATAACATTTAAAAGATAACGAAAGTTAGATGGGAAAGAAGTTCTTAGTTCATGGAATGCCATGATCCTAAGAAAGTTTTATCACTAGATAGGAAGCCATATATTTTTTAATGCACAATAAAATAATCTGCGATTAACTATCAAAATTATTCAAAACCTCATTTTGATTTACTAAAAATATTTCAACCCACTAAAGCAGTGGTACGACCAATAAGGAAGGTCGACTGCCTAATAAAGGTAAAAATCCATGAAAGAACTGCGTGGTACAACTCAGATCTGAATTGGTGCCTAATCAGTCAAAACCTACTTGAAGAGTGGTATGATCAAAGTAGATCATCATAGAAGATGTGAAAAATCACATAATATTTGCATGGTACAACTTAAGCGTGAGTTGATAGCTTACATTTGACATAAAAGCCTTAAAAGTGATACAATATGAGGCGGATTGGTAAAAACCCACTTGAAGAGTGATATGATCTAAGTAGATCTCCTTAGCAAAGGCAAAAATCCACATAATAATTGCATGTCACGACACAGACAATAATTGGTTGCCTATGTTCAACACTAAAAACCTACTTGAAAAAATGGAACGATCTGAAGCAGATCGATCTAGAAAATGTAAAAATCCACTCAAAAGGTGGTATGATCCAGGGTAAATCGATCTATAAGGGGAAAGAGTCTACTTAATAAAAATTGGCTTGAGTCAAATATTACATTCACTGAAGGACGATCAACCATAAATAAACAAATTGCACATCACCTAGGATCAAATACAAGTGACAAAGGCCAATCCGGTTCAAACGCAGATGAACTATTTGTGTTTCTTTTAAGAAAAAAGGAATCTTGGGAAAACAAATAGCACAAGAAGATGACAAAGCGTAGTCTTAGAATCCCAAATCATAAAGCAACAAGTCTATATTAAACAAATTCATAACAAAAGTGCAATAAGCATAGTTTTTCATCAATATTTCCAAAATGGTCAGCTGCCTACATAAACAACCACTAGGGTTCAAAAAGAAAGATTACAATAAAAACATAACTAAGGGTTAGGGAGAACCTAGTCGGAAACAGCGAGCAGGGCAGATGAATCAGTGCCTTGAACTTAGGGATCGAGATAGTCCCCACCCGAAACAGAAGTGGGAGCAAGAGGATTAGAGGAATCAAGTCAAGAATGTCAGGCGGTAAAATTATCGACTAAGTGACTGAGAAGGCCACCTCTAGGTCTTTATGGGCTGAATCGGCCTCAGTCACTGACTATCTCCCTTTGTGGAATGTGATCTCCCAAGGGAGAGAACGAATCCTCTAGGTAGGAGGCGTCTTTGAACGTTCCCATTATCGCTGTTGGGGTTCGTTGATGATGACGGTTAAGTTGGAGACGATAGGTGGAGGGGGAGCACCATCGACCTGTGTTTTAGCGATCTTCCTCTTTTTGGCATGTTCGGACTCCACAAACTGGCGTTCCTGCTCCAGGGATCCTTTTTCTTGAAATCAATTTCTTCTTCTGCTCATCGATGATATTGGTCTCTTCGACCCGACTATTTCCAGTCGAACAATAACTTGTTACCATTCTAAAAATTTATGCCTAGGCGTTAGCCATTGATTTGTTACCTCATAACCGAAATTGGGCAGAAAGCTTTTTAAGTTGGGTTGGGGAGTGTATTTTTTTTCTTTTCAGAGTGACAAACAGACATACGAAAGTTTTAGTTATCCAAAATGTCAATAATATCTATTGTATAAATGACATTTGCTTTTATGAAATACGGCTCACTATTTGTATTTAAAAAATATATATTTTTGTTCACTTGTGGGATGATGTGCATGCCAAAGCTTGCTTTGTATTCTAAAGTTTAATTCCAGCTATTATAGAGTTCAAAGTCAACGAAAGAATAAAAGAATCTATTATAGAGATTACATTTGTTTTAATAAACATCTGTGTCTTGAGTTGTGGAATGGTAGGCTTAGTTTGTAAATTTACCTTACTATAGATGTCATTATTTATTTCAAAATGTTCATAATTTTTCAGGTTTATTTATTTTTATTCGGGGAGTATATATATACTCCGTTTGTCCCAAATTAGGAGCCCTACTTTCCTTTTTGGAAGAAGGAGCAATGGTAAGGTTGTCCTATTGTGACGTGGAGGTCGTTCGAGTCGTGAAAACATCCCTTCTGTATATGATTTGTATATGGAGGGGGTAAAGCTGCATACATCTAACCCCCATTACCGCACAGTGGCAGGAGCCTCGTGTAACGGGTTTCCCATTTTTACTTTCATTTTTGGGATGTCTGAAATTAAATGGTCCATTTTTAGTTTTAGGACAATATCAATGAACTTAATTACACAATAAACAAGTTTAATCTTAGCCATTGATTTAAGTATATCCATAAAAACTGTCATTTTATATTATGAACTCTTAATTTGGGATGGAAGCATAAAGTATAAAGAGAGTATATTTTGATCATGAAAGTTCTGCATCTATAAGAACAATGAACCTCTTTCTAATAATTGATTTTGTTGACAAAAAAATTATTATGGGCGAAAACAGATGCACCTGCATCTCATCACTTAAATATCACCATATTTATTTTGTTATAACTACTTAATTTACTGCAATGTACACCCTTCTCAGTTATTTGTCAAGAATTAGTAATTGTACATTGGTTTTGTTCCCTCGTAGTCCTATCTATCGAGAGTGGCTTGAGCTTCTAGAATTTTTTTTACAACCATCGTCTTTTGCTATTGTCTTTGGCAGAATTACTGTACTGTAAGAATGATAGCTGATATATTTTGGTGGTACTTAGATTGATTTTTACCATTGTACAGGGTGCTGAATTGGGATTACTCAACGTGCCATCAAGTAAAATGTCTGAGACCTCTTTAAACCATATTCGTTCCCATCCTACCAAGTTATATTCCATTTCTACGACTAATGAAAATAATAAGAGAATTAGTATTAATGGATCTCCTGATGAGTTTACTGGGGATTCCAGTACCCAGAGGACGATTATAGATGCTAGGAAGAGTGAAGGCCTCTCTTTCGAAGCTTTTGCAAAAGTAGACATAGCTTCCCTGGGGGAGAAAGAACAAGTAGAAAAGACGAAAGAGCTGAATCCTTTGGTAAGTTCTTAATTTAACCATTTTACCTTTTTCTTTATTTATTATCAATTAAATATAGCTCCACATCATTATGTTTTTTCGTTTGATCATGTTGTTAAAAAATAATGTCGTCTTGAATTCATATGGTAGTCACAAGTCGGGTCAAAGCAAGACTGTAAAACCACATCCTCTAGTTCAGGGATCCTTCCCGTGCATGTACCATCGGTAGTTCCTACTGCTAGGGTAACAAATGCATCGACTTTGTCTTTTTTTACTGAACAAGGAGATTAATGGAATATGGAGAAGTTCACTATCTATTTGGAACACTTTCCCTCATCTCAGTTGTTGATAAGAAACTGCGAGGTTCGACATCTCCCAAGGGAAAGTGAATTGTAGAATATGAACACGAGAAAATACTCGATGAAACCCCTACCCCTACGACCAAGTGTAAGCAAAGATCTCGGTTATCCCCCTAATACACTACTCGAGAATGCCAAAGTTGCAGTGTATAAAATCAATGACCTTTCAGAACCACGGAACATTGATATATTTTTTGTTAATGTAACGAATTCCCGATGAGAATAAGGGTCTTATAGTTATTTTTCTAGTATTGTATTTTCTTTTGTTTAGTATTTATAGGATGGAAGGACATGTGACATTAAGGGTATATTTATTATTAGAGCATTTCTTAGAGCTCAAGCTACTTCCCACCTGTAAATACTCTTTTGTAGCTTCTTTTGAGGCATTCTTCCCTTTTGACATATATTAATTTGAGAGAGTTTAGACGAGATTTATTTTCTTCTTCCTTCATTTGACGTCATTTACGTCAATTGGTATCAGAGCCTCGTTGATTCTACCCATTGTTGTTGTTGTTGTAAAAAAACAAAAACTCATAAACAATGTCAAGATGGGTCCAAAAAATAAGTACGCCCCCATGGAGACTCTTAATGAGCATATTGAGGAGGTTCTCAACCGGTTAATAGCTTAAATGGATGAATTTAATGCTCGTCTTTCACCACCGAGAGCCACCACCAACCGCCCTCATACCGCTCCGACACCATCTCAAAACCCTAATTCCCCAAATTCGACTCATTGCACACCACTTCCCCAAAAGAATCCTAATTCCACAAACCCTAGCCCCATTTATCTCCAAGTCGGCACCACCATGGGTAGCAAGACTCTTCCACCACTAACCATCACCCAATCTTATTTAAACATTATCGAAGGATTTACATCTGGTCGGACTACTCCAAACCTCTGGCCGAAGCAGCGAACCTACCTAGAGGAGTATTGTCCAATGCCAATAACCTTTTTTGACCCATCTTTGATACAAAACATCACTGAATAGAGGCATCGTACCCCTCTGATGACCGATTATCATCCTTCGATCGTTGTTCACCACCTGCAAGGCCACCGATAACAAGAAATGGGTCGGATTCATCCTACACCAGGTCAAGCGCTCTGATCGGCCAAATCTAAGGTCCGAAGTATGGAATTTGTACAAACGATGGTCGTCCGACACCGACAACAACATCCGGACCCGTTCCGGTGCCTCCCTCCCTGAAATATAGCCATACCACCACACCTATGATCGGGACTTACTCCCCGACAAATGCCGAGATGATCCGAGATCTTCGGCACCTAAATGGGACAAATATGACTCGCAGCTACATTTCGACGGTATTCAAGGGTTTTTCGACCAAATTTCGGTAATCCACAAGTCTGTACAACCATTTTTTGGGCCGGATTCCCTCAACCAGTCAACAACCACTTAAAAATCTATCGATTCCGATGCTAGATGACCCCATGATGGACATTGATAAAAAATTTAACCAGGAAATTCTAATGTTCCAACTACCTTACACCCAACATACCCTCATCCTCCAAAATTACCAAGAATCACTCAAAAAACCTCCACCACCACCCGAACTGCCATTACACCACCATCATATCCCATCCCCTCATCTTCCCCCACCTTGCGTTCTAATATCATCTCATTTACCCCTAAAAACTCACTATGTTTATCCCACAACCCCTCATCATGCCCCCATACTACACTACATTTCAACCTGCCCTCGCCATCACCCACAGAGGCATCTTAAGCCCCATCATCTTCCTTCCATACCACCGACCCCATCCACCACTATTGAACCTCATCCATCCTATATTTCCTTCTCCATGCTTCCATCCCCAGCTATGCTACACACTTCCCCACCCACGGGACACCCGAGACAAGTTATCCGCCCCCATTTTGTGTGGGATGCACTCTCCTCCCATTTTCCCCTATTGATTCACTTGAGTGGGTATTGGAGTGGATTGGCCTCCCTTCACCTGATGATCCACCCTCACCCAGAACCCACTCTATCCCAGACATTGAGTCTCCACCATCCATTGAGTGGCGCACCGATACGTCGCCTTTTAACTTGCTGAGTCTGAAGATCAATCCATGTGTACCTATTACTGGCAGACATTAATTTTTTTGCTACCAGAGAGGGCATCAGATGGACCATTGCCCATACCGATAGCCTTTGATCCCTGTCCACCACTTCCTCCCTCGGTTCAGGCCATCCCTCCACCTACACCAATACCTCTAGAGTAACCACCACCCGCTCCTTATCCTCCTCATCCACCGCCTCGTAGACAACGGCAGAGAGCCTAAATTGATGAGCCTCGCTAGGCGATAATGACCTAAATGAGGGTGATTTGACTCTACAGGGTGGCGATACCATCACACATTTGTCCCTCCAGATATTATCCAGGAGTATACAGGGCGATATTCGGGTAGATGTCCTGATGTTCGATGTCCACCTATAGCCTGATGCCGTTATTGATTGGCTTGCCACCATGGAGAGGATTTTTTAGTACAAGCAACAAAAAGGTCCCTGATGTGTTCTATTAGCATCAACCAAGTCCCAGGGTTACTCTAGTGTTTGGTTAAATGACTTGGAGAAGAGCGTTGTGTTCTTGAGGGTCAGCCTCCTATCCTGTTTTGGGTCGAGCTCCGTGCACAACTGATGACCATATTTGTGCCCGCTACTTATGAATGAGACCTCTTTCTTCGCGTCCAACCCCTCAAAAAGGACACGACATTATTGGACTATACGGAGAGTTTCTAGCTTTTTTTTACTCGTGCTTGCCTTGGAGAAAGCGAGGAGCAGTGGATTAGCTGGTACATACATGGGTTGCACAGTTACTTCCAGTGAGATCTTGCTTTGCGTGGCATCACTTCCTTTGCAAAGGCGGTTGAATATGTCACCAAAGTTGAGACTTTCCACCAGACTACTCCCTCCTGTGATCTCTCTACTATAGTTCCTCCTGCTCTAGTTGTCACTAGTGCTCCGATTCCCACACCTTCTTCAGCCATTCCCACGACTACTTCTCCCCCTCCCGCACCAGCTCATCCTCTGACTTCTAAGTACTATAATTGCCGCGTGATTGGCCATCGTGCTTTCGATTGTTTCCTTTCTTAGAAACGAGCTCTACTTGAATCCAGCAGCCCTGAGTACATTGAGGAGATCGAGGACGATCCACCCCAGCATGTCCTCATTACTATTCTCGATGGTGACACTGAAGGCCTTCCACTTTTATTTCAAGGAAGAACTCTTTCAGGGGGGAGAGTGATGTGAATAAGGGCTTTATCATCATTTTTCTAGTATTGTATTTTTATTTTGTTTAGTATTTAGAGGTAAGAAGCACATATGGCATTAAGGGTATATTTATAATTAGAGCACTCCTTAGATCCCAAGCTACTTTCCACCAATAAATACTCTTTTGTATCTTCATTTGAGGCATTCTTCCTTTTTTGAGATATATTGATTTGAGAAAATGTAGACGAGAGCTATCTTCTTCTTGCTCCCATTTAACATCATTTACGTCAATTATAGGTTGGCAGGATGCGCGGTAATAACAAATGGTATTAGTGTTATGGTAAAAGAAAATCGATTAATATATATAATCAGATTATAATCGGTCATATAAAATGGGGCGAGGGAAAATCAAAGCTGAAGAAGATGATAGCGAGGATAAATTCATGAATGAGTGTGTATTGTTGTAGAAGGGATGCGTTACTAAACCAAGCTTCAATAAGTTTTCAGTTCATGAGTGTGGGATCAAAGTTGTTGCACACAAGGAGTTTCTAGATGATGGTGTTACTCAGTATTATGATCTTGCTATTCAAGACCAAATATAATAGCTAATTGGTATATCATTAATACTTGATCTAAGGGTTAAAACTGAATAAGATGAAAACAAATTCCTTTTCCTTCTTTTTTGGGGCAACGTGTGTCGTAATGGTATCCTTTTGACAAAAAACGATGATCGCTGATATGGTTATATACATCCATTGTGTTCAATTAGAGCTGGTGTTTGGACCATTTAAGTGGTACTGCATACAGTGTTTTTTTTGTTCGACTTTTCATTACTCTATTTGAGTAACACTATGGCTTTTCATTAATTCCATTATTATCAAGATATAATCATGGAGATTTATCATTTGCATTGTTTTGTTTTGTTCTTCATTTTTCTTTTACCTTTTACTATAGATGATATCTAGAACACCGAGAATATATATAGTGCTTCCGGTACACCCCGTGGCATGTTTACGTGGTCACTCGCCCTAATCAATTAGAGACACCTTTGATGGAAAAACTCCACATACCCCGTGGAAGGAGTACAAGGATTTTTTCTAAAATTCACATCATATCCGAAATTATTTTCCCAATTTTTGACAAAAATGAGAAATTTCTTCCCCAAACTTTGTGTAGACGATGAAGAACTAAGGTTGGCCTTGCCTAGTAAAGCCCGTGTGATTTAACGGACATCATGGCATCCATATCCTGGACGTCGTTTTCTTTTATTTGATGATCTATGGATTGTATGTTAACAGATCATCACATACAAATGTGAGTCTTTAGCAGATTTATAAGTTGGGACAACATTTAAGAGGCCCTTTGTGCATTTCAATATACCAGCCATATTCACTATTAGTAAACAAAAATCAAATTGTTCCTAACTTAACTTGTGCAGTAATTATTTATGTATACTCTGTATGAGCACTTGTTATTATGATCTCAATATTATTTGTACGGCTTTGAACATCTCCATCATAATATTCATATTACAGATTACTGGCTCTGCATCATGAATATACGTTCTAAATATTAATATTTAGGCGAATTGTTATCTATGAAGTTATTTATGATATGTAATAGTAAAGATTGCACAACATAATTGCATCAACACTATAATGCTATATATATATAACCAAATTTTCAAAATGATAATTACACCTATTTTCACATTGTTGCATTAGATGTTTACTAATCAACACTTTCAATCTTTAAAATTTCAGAGTTTTAATCCAACTTAATTTTTTTTTAATAAATTGTATTTTCAAAAATCATTTGGCGGGATCTACATAAAAACAGAAACAAAAAAATCATACGAAAATTCCCCTTAAAGAACTTTAGTGAACAAAACCTATATTGTTTTGTCTCATATGCCTTTATTTGAAATTTAATTATAAGAAAAAACCTAGAAAACCAAAACACAAAATTGTATATAGTTTATGTTATGTAAGACTAAGCAAACGTTATTAACAGCGTGGATATGTACTCTAAGAGTGTTGTATAATATTATTAAAATTTCTCCTTATTTTCTTTAAGATATTACAGTTACACTTCATACTACTAAAGTTTATCAAATTGCAAAAGTCAAGGAGAGAAATATAGATACACTCCTACACATATCTGGGGCAAAGGAAATGTTTAATTTGGAATATTATTTGGTATTGAATAAGCCTTTATGCATTTGGTCTATGTTACATGTCATGTTATCAATTTATATGTGACAACCCAGATATAATTATATTTAATCATGTTTAAATCATGCTTACCTTATGGGATGGGGATAATGTGTTATTGGTGTATATAATATTAGGTTGTTATGTTTAGTCTAATCCTACCTTCATAACTCATGAGATATCGAATTAGTTTCAAACACAAATTCTTGAAGTTTTCGGTAAGAATGTTCAAGTTGGAGACTAGTTTTGACCATTATAATATACCAATTGACTTAAGGTGAAAACTGAATAGTTGTAGATATGTAAGTTAGGTTTGTAACACAATAAACGTTGCATCAAACGAACATTCGAATGAAAATAAATCATCTTTTTACGAACATGGGGTAAAGTAGTCATTTAGCTTTAAATGATATTTTGTCTTATATGGTGCCACGTGTCATATTTTGATTGGACCAAGGGGAGTTGACCTTATGCCGACTTAAAGACCTTAAATCTCCATTATTCTTCATTTACATCAGAATTTCAAGTGGGTTGAGGTTCCCATGAAAGAAAGAGAGGTTAGGGTGAATTAATGAAGGATTAAGGAAGATAATCGAGAAATAAACAAGCTTATATATATCCAAGGGTGCTTAGGTAAGATTTAACTTGTAAATTTCATTATTTACATGATATATGTTGTTTTATTTGATATTAAAGATCATATTTGGGGATAAGGGGATATGTTTTGTTTTATGTATATGGGTATGTGTAGGCTGTATGTGTGAAGCATGTTGAATTCATACAACTAAGGGTGAAATCATTACGTTAATCAAATTGGTCTATCTTCGTGAATACACATTGGAATCGATTCATTCAAGTTGGATATGAAGCTATACTTATATATACCCGTTATATCCAAAAATTATGTAAAAATACCAAGAATTGAATCTTGGAAGTGTAGGTATAGAATCTGCCTCGAAAGTGTAAGTACGCATACCAAGTGCTTAAATATTTGCTTGACATAGCAAATGAACTCTAAAAATTATGAAACTTTCATTTTATATTATTCAATATGTTTATTGAAATTAGGTGGAAGATCATGGAAAGTTATGATATAGAAAAATTATGAAAATTCTTGGAAGTTGACTAAACAATGGAGGAGCCTATAGGGCCGATTTTCTTTGTAATAAAGAAATGGGCATATCTTGATCTAGGAAACCTGAAATGATGTGTCTTATTTTGTATTGGGAACCCAATATGATAAGAATTGGATTTCCAAGAATGAATTAAACTATGTTTGGACTATGAATTGGATATGTTAAATTTCTTAACATGAAATTGGATGAGACTTCATTTATGATATATGATTTGAATGGGATTATATGATACTCATGAATTGAATTACATTTAATTAATTTTGTGGATTGGTAATATTATTATGATGACACTACTATTGTAAAAAGAGGAAGGGAAAGATAACTAGTTGAACAACCGCCAGACAAATGCAAGGGGGAAAACCCATTAAGTGGCCAAGGTGAGTGTACTCACTAGTAAGATGTATTTATACATGTTTATGAATTGGATATATTGTGTTTATCGAGTTAATTATAAATATGACATGTTGTAGTTATCGAGTTGATTATAGGTATGATATGTTGTACTTACCGAGTTGATTATCAATATGATATGTTGTACTTACTGAGTTGATTATGGATATGATATGTTGTTCTTATGAGTTGATTAAAAATATGATATGTTTTACTTACCGAGTTGATTATCGATGTGATATATTGTACTTATTGAGTTGATTAGTGATATGATATGTTGTACCTATCGAGTTGATTATAGAAATGATAGGTTGCACTTACCGAGTTGATTATCAATATAATATGTTGTACTTACTGAGTTGATTATGTATATGATATGTTGTACTTACGAGTTGATTATAAATATGATAGGTTATACTTATCGAGTTGATTCTCGATATGAGATGTTGTGCTTACCAATTTGATTATAGATATGTTATGTTGTACTTACCGAGTTGATTATAGATATGTTATGTTGTACTTACCGAGTTGATTATAGATATGATATGTTGTATTTATCGAGTTGATTATAAATATGAGAGATTGTACTCACGGAGTTGATTATGGATATGACATGTGTAGTTATTGAGTTGATTATGAATATGATATATTGTACTTATCGAGATGGTTATTCATATGATATGTTGTACTTATTTAGTTGATTATGGATATTATATGTATATGTTATGAAGATATGTTATGGCTTATAAACAGCCAAGAGATTTTATGGCTTGTTAACAACCAAGAGATGTTATGGATTATTAATAGCCAAGAGATGTTATGTCTTATAAATAGCCAAGAGATGTTACGGCTTATTAACAGCCAAGAGATGTTGAGATGTTATGGCTTATAAAAACTCATGAGATGTTGAGATGTTTTGGCTTATAAAAAGTCATGAGATGTTGAGATGTTATGGATCATTAAAAGATAAAAGATGTTGAGATGTTATATATTGTTACGTAGATATGATTTGTTACATTTAATTTTATGCACCAGTGTAGTAGTGATGCATTCACTGAGCTATTTTGCCCATGATTCCTATGTTTATGTTTTTCAGGTATTGTGATATCACTGCCAAATCTAGAAGGTCGGTGGGGATAACAAGGGATGTATAAAACCATGATTTTGGTCAAACTTAAAAGGGGTAATTTAAGCCGACTTATCTTTTCAGTAAGTTTGAATAAGCATAATTACCTCAAGATTTGTGAAAACTTTTAGTTCTATTGATTCATGTTAATAATTGAAAAGATACTCGTGTTTATGGTTTGGTTAAGGTAATTATGATTTGACTCACTTTGACTTTCAAACTTAATTATAAGTAACTGAGTTGGGGTGTGACATTATGAACTTAATCTCAGACAATTCTCCCTGAAAAATGTCGGAAGTTGTGTGGGAAAAAGTGAACATGATTGAAGTTGAGCGGCGCCTTCTAGCCAATGCTCTTCTTGACATCTCAAACCAATGCATTTTCTCCTCTTCGAATCATGAATCCCCCTCTTTAACTTTTCCTCCGTATACTCTTACCCAATCAATTCAAGAAAATCTTCTATGGAGGTTTATGATTTACCGGGGCCTTGTTGGCCAAGATCGGTATAATCCCCACATTTATCGAGCGATAACACTTCAACAATGGAGAAAAGGGTCATAATGTTTCAAGATGGATCGCTATCTAGCCATGGAAGTGATCTCGAATAAGAAATATTTACCCGTATTTTAAAAGTACTGCAGGGGCTCATTTTAAGATGATGAGCACTACTTGCTAACCTTTGTGAAAATAAGATTTTGGGAGAAGAATGCCAATAGGAGATTGACTTGCATTGAATATTCAAGGGGTTGGCCACACCTGAGCAAGTTTAAGAGAATGGATGTGATAGAGAATCTTTTGGAGAAGTTGAAGAGTGAGAGTATGTGTGAGTACAATGGGAGGAGTAGCAATGTGTGTTTCCCGTTTGCATGGAATTTCTTGCCTCATACCGAGATAACTACGGTCACTACTCCATATGGATGGATATGATGTTTGGTACTCCGTGTGACAAGAAAGGAAATTTGATTTGTTTTATTATGCCACCAACTTCTCTGTCGGTGAACTGCTATTTCCTTAATTTTTTCGTTTCTTGCTAAGCTTATATTGTGCACGTATCATGTTTAACATTTTCTATGTAATTCTTAAATAATTTATGCCATGCCTTTTAAGAACTTTATTATTGAGATATGTAATGTGGCCTTATGAGTTTAGTCAGATGACTCTTACCAAGCCAAGAATTTATTGAACTATAAAATTTACTGTTCAAGAGATATTACTAACATAATTAGATAATAAGTTTGATAAATTACATTAAATGCTATTGCAAGAGCTCATCATCAGAAGATACTTCAACTACAGAAATAATAATATATTGTGGTTGTATATTATATCTGAATGCATTTGCGAAGGGAGCTTAGAGTTTTCTCCCTATATCATCATCAGTAGTAGGTACTTCCACTACAGAAATAACGATAATATTGTGTTGCAATATATTTTAATGCACTTTTCATTGGAAGGGCCCCTCCTCGGATCCCTATGTTGTTCGCCCATTCTTCAACGATTTAAGATCAGTAATAAATAAATTCCAAGTCAAGCATAAGAAAAAAAAAGTCATCTGCTAACTTTTTGGAGCATGAATAATGTAGCTTTCACTTCTTTTTGGTCATACGGTCTTTGAACTATGATTTTGAA
This sequence comes from Sambucus nigra, assembly GCA_949130495.1. NCBI lineage: Eukaryota > Viridiplantae > Streptophyta > Magnoliopsida > Dipsacales > Adoxaceae > Sambucus > Sambucus nigra. The sequence continues at coordinate 9,795,536 of OX422214.1, forward strand.
TGTTAATGTTATAGGAAAGTATATCCATACTCACACAACACTATGCAGAGTCATATTTCTTGTACCAAATGAAAAAGAGTTGAGCTAACAATCCCATATATGACATATCTCTTGGATAACAACGTTTAGTTTGAATTTCTTGTTAGATAGTCCATAGTTATGTGAGTATGTTTATTTGTACACCCCTTCTCAAGATTCGCATATACATGAGATAACATGTATGCATAAAGAGAAGAATGTATTTAAGCGTATTGCACTACTAGATTTGGAAGTGCAACCCCTCAACAAATCTTAATTATATCAAGCAAGGATCACACAAAGTAAATGTTGTGCTCTAGAAGTGGATAGACTAATATCTTTTCAGTGAACTTAGAATTAACAACAAAATTTAGACCCGGAACGTTTTTCACTAAAAACCCTGAATAATGTAAGACATCACAAATCTATTTAAAGTTTCACAGCAGAAAGGGGATAATTAGAATTAGCCAATTTGATAATGAATGCCCTTGAGATACATATATAATAGAGGCACAATGTTACATCACTTAGATGCTCTCAGCGGCTCAAGAATCTGGCAAAGGTTTGGCCTAGGGAGAGAAACCAAAAAAGGCCTAGGTGGAGTTTGCAAGGACTCCATGCTCCCCTCAAACATGTCCAACACCCTCCACTTTGATAGTCTATTTGAGGGGTCAGTTTGAATTCACCACAAGCTAACTATTATCATCTTTATTTTATTTTCATTTTCATCTTCATTTTTAACACCATTCACTCCAATTTTCTCATTTAATTCAAGGCATTTGTATGTCAACTTTTTCGAAGAAGAAAAAGGAGAGCATGTCACCCATAAAAGTGTTGTAATCATAGTATAGTAAGCATGCATGCACACACTATATGCCTTTTAATAAAATAATCCAGTGTCATAAAAATAATCTTTATTTGGACAGGCATTCATTCATCAAGATGAACATTAAATGCATACTCATGTACATGTCACTCTATGTTCTTAGGATAAATTTACCCAATTTCAGTATATTGTCAATTTATTGTTATTACTTTTAATTTTTGAATACATTCATGGTGTCCGTGAATTAATAAGTTGCCTGATGATTGAACCAGTAACCCATTTCGTGCCATTAGTTTATAGGCACGACACACCATAGATAGTTGTTAATCTTTATGTATGAAGTTGGAGGTTCTCACCCAAAATTGTAGTTTTGATTCTCATAGCTCTGCATAATTAATACGTATAAAAATAAATAAATTCATAACTATAAAAAGAGATTGAAGTGCAGGTACTATTTGACCCAATTATCCAGAATTGCCTTTAAAATGAATGTTAAAGAAGGCAGTATTTTACGATTGTTTAATATAATATTGTGTAGGGTCATGGAAGTTGTTCTTTTTATTTGAACAACTTAGTTAGTTTTTTCCTTTTTGAAAATGAATCCATTTGTCTATCTCCATACACAAGAAACACATGCCCATTTACAAGCAGTGTGAAAAGGGTCATAACATTTATAATGAACTAAAATCAAACTTAATAGTTACGTAAAACTGAGAATCTGAAAGTATACTCTAAATTCCCCAACTAGTGGAGCAAAATAAAAAAATTGTACAAAACCATCAACTGGTGAAGAATAATTTATTTCTTTGTAGAAAACAAGTTAACAATTACAACTTATTTCTTAAGTGCATTGGAACATGTCAGACAAACATACTAAAGTAGAACAGGGCAGAATAACATATATATTACAAAGATCATCATCATATTAATGTTGGAACATAAAGCATAAAAAGTACAATGTAGTCGAAGGAAGACAAATTCTCAAGAAGTCGAACATTTGATATTGAATAGTTGACCTAACGTAATCATGAGAAATGGATATTGGAAAGCTGGCTTTGGTTTGGAGAGCTGCACGGAAACTTGTTCCATGCTTGGGCGAGACAGTGAATTTGGGTCCAAACATGCAAATGCGAGCTTCACGACAAATGCCACATCTTCTGCTACTAGAGTCCTAGGAGGTGAAAGACGTTGGTCCAATATTTCCTTCAACAGAGTATTATGATTATTTGAACTTGATGATGACGATGACCAGAGAGATGAGAAGAGATCCCGTGGATGCATTCCCATAATTACTTCCAATGCGAGTACTCCAAAACTATATGCATCACACTTCTCGTTTACTTCCATGGTGTATGCAAGTTCTGTCAATAATGGTGAGGGCCAAAATGCAAATAGTTATCTTAGATTAGTCAATGATTAGTTTAACTTACAACTAACCTCAAATAGGGTTACCCATTCATCAATTAAAGTCAGGGTTTGACTCAAAGAAGACATTAAATAAGAAACTCATAATTATTATTAACTTAAGTAAATGAGCTTTGAAAAGGAAGGCATAAAAATATCCACTCTTCAATAATGATTATCATGCAATGACTAAAATAGGCATCAAACATGTTTTTTACTCTTTCAGAAATTGAAGACACACACACACACACATATATAAACAAGACAATAAGTTTTATAATTTACACAAAATTAAAAAAATAATGATAAAGAGTTTAAAGTGAATGTGAGGTTAACTTTTTTCCAATGTATAAGTAGCGAATGTGCTTGAGGGATATATTGCAACAATTCAAGGGGGTGGTCATTGCCTTACACTAGATCCGCCCCTATTTAATAGTGTTCTAAAGTAGGCTTGAAATAATCACAAATGAAAAAGTCATCTCTCTCTATATATGTATCTCTAAAAAAGAACGGAATAAATAATAAAAATGGCATTACCTGGTTACTATTCTTAAATATGAAGTGCAAATTTTTGATAGAATAGTGACTATTTTGGAGGTGAGTTGAATGATACCTGGAGCTGAATATCCAAGTGTTCCGGCAAAAGAAGTCCAGTTTGATGAGCCTGGATTTAAAAGTCTAGATGTACCAAAATCAGAGACATGAGCCTCAAATTCTAAATTCAGCAAAACATTATTGCTTGATATGTCTCGGTGAATGATTGTCGGTGAACAATCATGGTGCATATAAGTCAGCTCATTTGATACACCTCTAATAACATTTATCCTTTTCGACCAATCAAACACACTTGCTGCTTGTTCCTCATTGCTCAATATCTTTCTCAAGCTCCCCCCTTCCAAGAACTCATAAACTAAAAATGAGTGTCGTGGATGTGAACAAAAACCATAAAGCTTAACAACATTACGATGTCGTATATTTGTTAATGCACGGATCTCACTCCCAAAGCTTTTTAAATTACCCAGCTCACCCTCTTGTGATTCATGAAGTTTCTTCACAGCAAAAACGTGACCACTTGGCAAATCCGCTTTATAAACAGTTCCATATCCTCCCTCCCCAATGATATGTTCGGAGTTGAACTGCCTTGTGGCTTCAATGATATTTTCATAAACCATCTTCCCATCATAGCTCCATATTGAAAATAAGTTTTGATTTTTAACTTCAACTTCTCTTGGGTCCTTAGCCTTTTTCTTCATCTTTATTCTTTGAAGGAGATAAAAAATAATCCCGGCAATCATAAACAAAAGAAATAGAATGCCTACAAGAGGAAGGGAAATTATAATCGAAGGATTTTTATCCTTTTTCTCATTTGCACCATAACTTAGATTGTTAGGGCAAGCCTTCAATCCAGTAACATTTCCACATAACCCTTTATTATTACTAAGGGCCTCTAAAGGAGCCTCCTGAAATGCTTTTATGTTTGGTAGAGGACCCTGTAGTTGATTGTAGGATATATCAACGGATATCAAACTCGACATTCCATTAAATGATAATTGGATGGAACCAGAGAGTTCATTGTGGGAGAGATTCAACATTTCCAAAGTTTTTAAGTCTCCAAGTTCTGGTGGCATCCCAATTAGCAAATTTTGACTAAAATCAAGATTTTGGAGATTATGCAAATTGTTTATTTGAGGAGGAATACTGTTGCTGAATTTATTTTTGCTTAAATTCAAGAGCCTTAGCTTCGTGCATTCCATTAGTTGATCCGAAATTGATCCACTGAGAATATTTTCTGCCAAGTTAAGTTGTTCTAAATTGGACAACTTGTTAATTTCTATTGGAATGTTGCCAGAAAGTCTATTGTTATTCAATATGAGTTCAACCAATGAGCCCAACTTTTGTAGACTTCTTGGAATCTTCCCTACTAAATGATTATATGCGAGATTAAGTACATGTAACTCAGTTGCGTCTCCAAGATCAAGGGGTATGCTTCCAGAAATATTATTGTTAGAAATCTTTAAGCTTGTAAATTTATCGCATCGTCCCCATGTTTGAGATATCTCACCATATAAATCATTATAACTCAGATCAATATAATCTAAGTTTGGATAAATGCCAAAATCTTCTGATATATTACCTGAAATTTGGTTTCCATCGATTCTGAATCTGTATAAGCTAGTGCAATTTTTTATGCTTTTGGGAACCGGACCAGTGAAATAATTATTGGTGGCTGAAAATTTTGCAAGTAATTTACCCATACATATATTATGAGGTAAATGCCCAGTGAGCTTGTTATCACCTAACTCAAGTTGCACCAATTGTGTAAGATTATTTATTTCTGAAGGAATGGATCCGGTGAGTTTATTATAAAGTAGTCCCATTTTAGTAAGGGATTTAATCTTTCCTATTTCAAGAGGGATGGGTCCAGAAAGTTTATTTTCCAAAAGCCCTAGAATGCTTAGGTTAACCAAGTTCCCAATAGAAGTAGGGATGGAGCCACATAATTGATTTTGATATAAGCTCAAGTCATTGAGCTTTGTCAAGTTCCCAATAGTGAAAGGAATACGACCTGAGAGATTATTTTGAAAGAGAGAAAGAACGATTAAGTTACTCATATCTCCAATAGAACTGGGGATTGAGCCAAATAATTGGTTTTTATACAAGCTCAACCAGGTGAGTTTTGTCAAGTTCCCAATAGTGGAAGGAATACGACCCGAGAGATTATTTTCATGGAGATAAAGAGTGGTTAGGTTACATATATTTCCAATTGAAACGGGAATTGGACCCGTGAGATTGTTCGTTAATAGGGCAAGTTCTATGAGAGACCTCAACATTCCGACTTCCTGAGGTATGGATCCAGAAAGTTTATTTTGATAAAGGTATAAGAGGGTCAAGTGACTCAAATTTCCAATAGAAGTTGGAATTGAGCCAAATAATTGATTGGTAGACATGCTCAACGACGTGAGCTTTGTCAAGTTCCCAATAGTGGAAGGAATATGACCCGAGAGATTGTTACTCCAAAAAGCAAGCTCAATTAGAGACTTCAACATTCCTATCTCTTGTGGAATGGTTCCGGAGTAATAATTGGCAGATAAGGAAAGGATGGAGAGTTTGGAAAGACTTCCAATTGTGGGTGGGATGGCCCTATGGAGTGAGTTGTTATGAAAATCAATAACGAGGGCATGAGGGAAGGATGAGAAATTAAGATGATGAAGCGTACCTCTTAAACCAGAATTTGTTATAGTTATATTGGTGACAATTCCCCCAGGTTTGTCGCAACCTATCCCAACCAATTCCTGCAGGGGTTGGTTCCAACCCATGACCGCAACATCCATTGGCTTTGATTATCGAGGCTCTCTTTCCATGTTAGAAGAGCAGCTGCAGCTTCATTTCCTCGTGATGCTACTTTTTGTTCAGTTGATGATGAAAACAAATCATCTATGTGAGAAGACGAACACACCAATAAAAGGAGTGTGATGAATATGAATGATACTTGTAAAGATGAGATATGTTGGGAGGGTGACTTACTGATTAACGAATTCATTGTTGCAAATTCTGCTATTGGTGAATCGGTTGGAAGGAGGGATAAATGGCTTAACATTATGTAGAGCTATATATAGATACATTTGCTTGGTAAAGTCAGTGTTGATTTTTGGTGAGAGTGAAATCTCAACTGCATTGTGGAATTATGAGATGTTAATTTAGTGTTATTGTCGTATTGGTAGACCTTGACTTAAAAAGGTGCAGGGTTAGTACTTAGAGACTTGGGCAGATAGGAATTAAAGTTGGAGAATTTTTGCATTATTTTTTAAATTCTTCTATTGTGGTAATTTCCAAATTCTTCTACTTCACTACTGACTACCCCACTAGAGAGTCGAAATGCATCCAAAGCACTTTTTTTTTATATAAGCATGATATAAATACATACGTATATATATCAAAACCAAAATATCTGTCAGATCAATTCCGGCTTTCTTTGTATATATATGTACCTATATCTTTACATAAATTGATTTTAAAACCCTTGTTTGTCGTGGCTTCTGCCGTGGTGGTGGGCTTCGAGATCAAATAGCTTCGTAGGAGGGCCTTGCGATTATGGTAGCTTTGTCTAATAAATAGATTGTGGGGGTTTCAAAATGGGTGATAGATTGTTCGTAAATGAATGTAAGTTTTTTTTTAATTAGTTTATTCAAATAGAGAATTAAGGTAAAGGTCATGTTCCTTCCTATATTTAGATTTTTAGGACAATACTTTTCAAGTTTATAAATCTAGTCATGTGGTACAATAGCATTTATAAATCTAGTCCCTGTGGTACAGTTGCCTTTATTTTTTTGGTCCGCGCTAGCGGTACCATTTTTCACCATTTTTCCTGGTGCTTTTAGTACAGGAACTAAATTTATAAAATTATATAGAGTGTCCTATTTTTATAGAATTTAAGCATTATGAGGACCTTTTCCCAAAACCCCCTTATTCAAATTATGGATAAGAAAAGGTAGCCTGGGCATTCGAATTGAAAACCGAAGGGAGTGAAAGAAGAATTAATAGAAGAAGCAAGGGCTTGCGCAAATGAATTGGATGTAAATTTTTCATGACAAAATTTGTTGTGTGAAATTTTATATTTTTCTAGACAAGGCTATTTGATTATATATAAAAAAGGATTTAACAAAAAAAAGTTTTTAACACAAAGAAAAACAGTGGATAACAAAAAAACAAATTAAAAAACAGTTTTTATCAAAATACGAAAAAATCATTTTTTAAACAAAAAGAAAATAATTTTTACAAAAAAAAAGGTTTTTTAAGAAAAAATAATTTCTAACAAAAAACAGTTTTAATGAAAAAACTGTTAAAAAAAGTCTTTAAAGAAATAAAAAGTTTTATAAAAATGTTTTTTTTTAATGAAAAACATTTTTTAACAAAAAGAAAACACAATTTTAACGAAAAACAGTTTTAACAAAAAAAAACAGTTTTAACAAAAAAAAAACAATTAAAAAGGATGAGAATTTTTGGAAAAAAAATTCTTTGCTATGCAAAATTTGTTGACAAAAAAAAGGATGATAAATATGCAAATGGATACGAGTATTCATGAAAAAATATTCATAACAAATAAGGTTAATCAAACATATAAAATAATTGATAAATTAGTTATTTGTCACTATTAAACACATTTGTAACGACAAATATGGTATATTATGGAGGAAAGCATTTTTTTTGTTTGAGTTGTGCTAGACACGCTGGGAGATAGTAGCGGAGTTAGTAACAGTTGGTGAGTTGGCATGTATTTTCCCTCGGTCCAAATTCAAAGCCAACAAAGCTGCTGACTATTCCTTTCACCAAAGACAAACACTAAGGCCATCTCCAATGGGAGATGCACAAACAATGCAAATTTAGATTTTTTGGGTTGGTTGTGGAGTGCGGTTGCCACAGTGGGGAAAGTGTCAAATCAAGCTGGGCGTGTGACTTTTGTCCGCCCAAGAGCTGGGCGTGTGACTTTTGTCCGCCCAAGGTTTGGCCCACCACCACTTCTGCCCGTTAAAAATCCAGCCGTTATAAAATTCAACCGTTATAAAACTATCCGTTATTATAAAAAAAACCCTATATAAATCACACATCTACCTTCATTTTTTATCATACCCACAATATATCTTTCATTCAAAAAAAAAATACCTTTGTACCAAATTATTTAGTCATCAAAATGTTTCACATTCAAAGAAAATGGTGTGGCAAAAAGGCCAAACCAAATGAAAACCCACCTCCACCACCCAATTTACCAATCGTTTATCGAAATTTATTTCTATTATCTGACGAAACACCTCGTGCGATGGACACAATTATTGATCCTAACGCACAAGTAAATGATAGTCAATTTCATATGCGTGGTAGTGTACAAGGTCCGATTGAAGTGTACGCAAGTTTATCCAACGTTCCTGCAGTCCGAGACGCCATAAATAATTTCGGGTTCAGTCATTTGTTCAATGAAATTTATCCCAAATCAGATAACCAAATGACCGGTGCCTTAATTAGTAGGTGGTCGGAGAGAACACACACATTTCATCTACCATCAGTGAAATTGGGGATAACCCCGTTTGATTTTTTTCATTTAACCGGTAATTTATCAATATATTGCTAAGCACTTTTTTTATGTTAATTATTTATATATCATATTTGCAACTTTTAATCATTGTAAAATTTAACCGTTTCAGGAATTGAAATTGGTACCAATCCAATTTTGCCACAATTTCCTCATTCAAGTCCTTTTACGGTGGAGGAAATATTTGAATTATATTATCCTGGAATAGGTCACCCACAGTACAAAGGACGAAATATTTTGTGTGCAGCGCTAAAACAATACATGTTGCATTGGCGCCAACAAGATCCGCAGCATAGATTAGCGAACGCGAATCAAATCGCTCGAGCTTTTATTGTTTATGTCATGAGCTCCATATTTTTTTCAACGGGACACAATACAGTGTTTGTGGATTGGGCAACTTATTTAGACGACATAAATGACATGGCTGCGAAAGATTGGGGTTCTGCCATTCTTGCCCGAGTTTACTACGCACTAGACGCATGTGCTGCAAATGTTCAGAAAACGGCTAATTGTTTTTGGCTATTAATAGAGGTAAAGTATTTACGAAGTTAATATTTCATTTTTTTCAAATAATATAAATATAGTTATTATATGAAAATACAAATTTATTAATTGCTTATTCTTATAAATCGCAGTATTACGGTTACGAGTACCTCCACACCATGGCTTCCCTATTGCACAATGATGCAGTGGAAAGATGGCCGCGTATTTTACGATGGGGGATAAATAATCGTGATAATGTTCAGGGACAAATGCGTTTTAAAAGTTCAGTCATGCAGGAGCAGCTTGAAATGCGATCACCCGAGTCAATTATATGGCAACCGTTTATGGAATTGCCGCAAAACGAGTTTCCTGCTGCTGCAATTGCTCATGATTTTGCTCAGAGACGGTACATGCTCTTTGATCCGGAATTAGGTGGGAGTTGGTATCTCGGAGACCGTTGTTACCGTCAAATGACAAGCCACATTGCTATCCCAAATAACCCACTATATCCAATGGCATTCATTCCTCTTAATATATATATGCAACATATTGGCAATTGGCAACCTGCAATTGCTAATGTAACAATCACAGGGCATGATGAATGGCTTACATACTGGAGAGCTGTAACTAAGGGTCCAATATTACCTTCGTTAATTCGGTGGCAGAACCATGACGGGGTTGGGTTTGCCTCGATGGTACCACATGATTTACGAGTACCCATCGCACCGACAGATAGATGGCAAGCTCCACATTCGTACAATACACAGGGTCAACCTTCTTCCTCGAGTTTGATACCGTTATCACGGGAACTTGAGGTGACACATATGAGTGGAATTGGCACAACATTTATTCAGGTAGATCCACCAAGTGCGCCGAATGACTTGGCTCCGGCTGAATTTTACTCACGCGAACAATGGCGTGATATGGTTTATTATAGAGATGACTTCATCCGAAAAATAAGGTCCTTAACGTTAGAACGAGAGACTATGTTGCAGAGGCAAATTCGTGAGAAAGATCAAGAAAATGCAATTCTACGCGGTGCGGGACCGAGTTCGGCCTCGGAACACTACCCCATTCCGCAACGTACACCGCCATATATATATGGAGATGAATATCGTAGTGCTCCTCCCAATATTTCACAACCACCCTCCCAAGATCCTTTAGGATCGCCTTCTCAACCATCTCTTGCCGATGACGTTTTTGGGATTTTCAACACATTTCCTTATGACCAATATGAGGGAGGACGTCCAATGTAAATTGCATTTTTAAGTGTATTTTCCATATGTAATTTTCCAGTGTATTTTCCATACGATGGAATTTTCTAGTGTATTTTCCATTTACTATTTTATGTTACAATCATGGACATTAATACTAACATGTGACATTAATACCAACTATAATTTATTAATAGTAACATGTGACATTAATACCAACTATAATTTATTAATACTAACATGTGACATTCATAAAAAAATTACATAATCTTATCTTTTTTATTTCCTATGCAACCACGGAACACAACATAAGGCATTCCCATCCCCCATCAACATGTTAGGTAGATGATGTACAAAATCCAAGTCCGAATCTAGACCTTTGTAATCAGGGAGTTCCGAATCCGATTCATAAATTGGATCGTCGAGTTCAGTATTTATCAAATGTTTAGAATGCCACCGCTCTAGCCTTTTCTCCATCTGTGCAATTTCGCGTTCCAATAAACGAATGTATTTTTCATTATCTTTCTTTACATCTTTGCAATATGTTGCCGATTTTGCCTGTGGCACAGGTAAACCATGCCACTGACAATAACACTCCAAATCACAACGTCTATCAAATAACCTAGGCCATTTCAAAGGATCATCCCATGGAATATTTCCTTTCGTCGGAGTTAACCATTTCATGACATGATTAACATCGCCTAAGGAATGGAGTGTACATATAGGGATGTTTTCAAACACCCTTTTCTCACCAAACCAACCCCCTCCATGGGGATCTTGGTAGATCCCTGGGTTAGTCAACACTTGTGCAACATTGTTACGGGCCACATCATCATGGTCATCTCCAAATGATGTTGACGCTTTAGACTTACAATTTCTCTTCTTGACCTGTTGCGTCCTTCTTACCGCCCCCCCCCCCCCCCCCACTTGAGAGGAATTCATTTCGCATAACTTGTTTTGGCGGTGACCATTTATAGTACGGAAGTTTTTGCCCTGACATAGTTTTCAGGGGAACATGGGTTAAGGAGGGTGAATCTTCATCAGGCATGTACAATTGGTTATGCATTTTGTAGTTTATGATCTGAAGTTAGTATAGTTATTTAAACAGAAGAAAATGGATGAATAAATGTTCAGCTTTGGGCGTTCAATTTTGGGCGGTTCTTTTCAAGTACCGTTCAATACTATAAATAATTGATTTAGATAGATATTGAGCATAACGATATTTCCTACTCATATAATATTTTTTCCCAAGTCCATAAAGAAAATGTCTAACAACGATCTAGAGGAGATGATATTAGCGCAGATCGCCCAATCTTATGATCTTGACTCAGATGATGAAGCCGCCACGATCCACAACAGATTGCAGAGTGCAATATATCAATCGTCCTTACTACACAGTGGTAGGGAAATACATGAGAGAAGAACGGTGTATAGGGATAGAGAGATGGGTCATCGTAATTTATGGAAAGATTATTTCCAAGAGAACCCCACTTGTCCTGAAGAAATGTTCAGACGTAGGTTCAGGATGAACAAGGCGAGCTTCAATCGTATTCTAGAAGCATGCTGTGAAAAAGATTCATATTTCATACAGAGAGCCGATTGTGTTGGACGAATGGGATTAAGCTCCCACCAGAAGATTATTTGTGCACTTCGTATGTTGGCGTACGGTGGATGCGGGGATTTGCAGGACGAATATTTAAAAATAACCGAGACGACAGCGATTTAGACTTTAAAACGGTTCTGCAGGGCTATAGTGAAGGTGTTTAGCCCGGAGTATTGTCGCACACCTACAGTCGAAGATATTGCCCGCATGCAGCCCGAAAATGAACGACGCGGTTTCCCCGGGATGATTGGGAGCATTGACTGCATGCATTGGGAATGGAATAACTGTCCACATGCATGGAAAGGACAATATCAAGGACATTGTCATGCTGCCACTATTATTTTAGAGGCAGTGGCATCTTATGATACTTGGATTTGGCATTCGTTTATTGGGATGCCTGGTGCATGTAATGATCTGAATGTTCTTGCCAAATCTCACGTGTTTGAAGAACTTCTAGAAGGAAATCGCACCCCTATGCACTTCAAAATAAACGGAAACACATATGACACAGGTTACTACCTTGCAGATGGCATCTATCCGCCTATCGCAACTATCGTCAAGAGTTTCAAGAGACCAGTCACTCAAAAACAAAAGGTGTTTACACGAGCTCAGGAAGGAGCCCGAAAGGATGTGGAAAGGGCATTTGGGATCTTACAACAACAGTTCCACTTTATCCGGAACCCGGCTAATTTTGGGGAATATAAAGACTTACGTGTAATTATGAAGGCTTGTGTCATATTACACAATATGATTGTCGAGGAGGAGTTGCGTGACGGGACATGGCGAGCTGACCTGCCCTTACGTGACCCACCCCCATGCTTAAGCAGGCAGAGTCTCGCTGGCCATTATCAGTACCAGGTGCATCAGGCAAAGATGTGGAACTAACCAGTTACGTGACGATCTTAAGGAACACATTTGGATTCGTCATGCAGAATCATCAACTTGATTGTAATTTCATTTTTATCCATTATGGGCAATTATAACAATTATCTTCGTGATAAATAAAATTTGGTTTGATAATAATAGTCATTCATAAACATTGGTACAAAATTTAATAACTACTAAATTTGGATTACATAAAGAACCCGGCTTAATCTAATTATCTAATCTAAGAAGTTACGATATGCTTGAGACCGACGATGCATTATCTGATTCATTCGCATCTCGTGAAAGGCATTTTGTTGGGGAGTGAATTTAGTTGTATCCATGTAAATAATCTGATCTTCGTCACGTTGGAGTTGAGCTTCAAACTCTTTGGTGCGGATTGAAATTAAACCATCAATCTTTTCATTTAGAGTTCTCCTGATTGCTTGTGATTCCGCAGAATTTTTGTCATAAAGTGTGTTGAATTCTTCAGAGTTCTCTAAAAGGGATGTGTTTGTAGCTGCACTGTTGGCGGCCGCTCGTTTCCTTCCTTTATGTTTTGCCATTTTACGTCCTTCCGGTCTTTTAAGAGCATTATTGAATTCCCTTGTTTCGTTGCCGTTCGAATGAAGCGGGCTCTCATTATTTTCTTCATCCGTATATTGTGAACCGGTGGTTGACATGGAATACTTTGGCAAGTCCTTGAGCACCTCGTAGCAGTGGTCGTAATTGAATTTATGACCTGCTTTGCTTAAAAAGTTATCTCAAGCTCGTTCAATCTATATGAAAAATACCCGCATTAGTGATGACAATTTAAGAATTTACTAATAAATAAATAAAAAACTTGAATTTAATTGTAATTACCCACGTAACCTCCGTCGTGCCGCTATCTTTCCCGGTTTCGTAAGCTTTGGACAAAGTCGACGTATACAACAAACATTCAGCATTAATTTTTCGGTATTTTCCCTGCAACGCATTCTTGGTTCGTTTGTAAATAACACCCTCGCTTGTGTTATATTCGTGGATAATTTTTTCCCACAAGGTTGCTCGTGATTGGTTAGTCCCCATACGACTATCTATAGAATATTTAACGTATGCCAAACAAAGTAACACCTCGTCGTGTGGGGTGAAATTTGGTAGTCGACTAGAACTTGGCGGAGTACTTTGTGAAGGAGTATCCATAGAAATATTTTTTGAATTGGTGATAATGAAAATAAAATATCAAAGTTTTGATGTTAAAGATTCTAGGGGTGCATAATGTATATATACAGAAATAAATGTTACCGTTTTATTTTTTGTTACCGTTATAATTTTATTACCGTTATCCTCAAACCGTTTGCCTAATTAATTTTTTTTTTTTTATACCTGGTTAAATTCTGGGCGGATGAAAGGTTACCACGCGAGGGTATAAAGATTCTGGGCGGATGTCTTTTGGCCGCCCACATTCTGGGCGGATGTCTTTTAGCCGCCCAGATGTGGGTCCCCCCACACAATGTCTTCCGGCAGTGTAAGTTTGCACACCCGTTACACTTTCTCTGTCCTAAATGTGCACAATCCGGAACCCAGTGTGAGACAATACAATGCAAATGTATACATTTGCATTGGAGATGGCCTAAGCCCTCACTTAAATTTATACAAAGGAAAGCCATGAAGACTTATTCTTCATTTTTTACAATGCCATATAAATTTATACACAGCGGACTACTATTAAAAAAAATGATTCCCATATAAGAACACAAAAAAGTGCTTCCCATACAATGCCATAAAATTTATACATATTATCAGATACTAACTAATATCACTACTTTCTTAAAAAAAAAAAAACATACTAAAAAACACTCGTCTCATAAGACCCCATCTCCCAGGCATGTGTGCATTTTTGAACACTCAAAATGCTCAAATGCGTTTTTGCTCGCTGAAAATTTTGATTTGGTTCAAGGCAATAACCAAAACAGTGCTCCCGGACAAATGAACTTATCTGTTGCTGAGTCTTTTCTTGTTGATGATATGTTGAAGAGTCCTTCTTTGCATGCGTTGATTTGGAATGGAAATGAATGATTCTTCTTGAATGACTGTTCCTCCTTGTCAGCCTACTTCGATCTGAGTTCATATACAGTCTGCTTGATGGGGGTTGAAGTATGGGAAGCTTGGTGATCTTCTTGAAAGGTGTAGCTGATGTTTAGGTCTTGCTTTTTTTATCTAAGATTTGAGGATTGCTCCTCTGCATGTGTTTGCTCTGAGATGGATGATGATGATAGGACTCCCTCCTCTGCATGTGTTGGTTCTGGGATGGATGTTGAAGATTTCCTCGTATGGCTTTTTTCCTTACCTTGTTCCTGGATCTAGCTCTAAAGATTTGTGATCGGAGTTGGCTGATAGTTTTCTTGATTACTCTTTGCTTCCTTCTTTAGCTTACAACATCAAATCAAACTTTGATTGATGTTGGTAAATGGTAGTTCGTTTTGGATGTGCTATGATGGTCTGTATGGGGTGATGAGGAATGGAGCTGCAGTTTTGGTTGGATTGAGTTGGAGATGTTTGGGTATCCTCGTGGGAGTGTTGAGTTGATCTGGAGACAATAGCTTTCTCTCTCTTCTGTCTGAGATTCTTGATTCAAACAATAGTTAATTGAGTGGTCTGTCTGAGATGGGTTTTGATTGGCTGGTTTTGCGGTGGAGCTACATGTGTTAGGGTTTTCTGTTATATTCGAGAACGTTCGAGTTAGATCATGTTGTTTGTAGGCTTTGTCTTTTGGATTGGGTTGTAATATTTTGGGCTTTTGTTTGCTCTGGCAGCCTGTTGCCTTGTATGGATCAGTTTGTAGAGTCTGGCCTTGGGCCTGTAGTTTGGGACTGTTACCTATTTTAATTAAAGGAGTACATTTCATCCAAAATAAGAAATATAAGTGTCGCAAAAAGAGTAGAAAAAAGTAGAAAAATAAAAAGTACCCTTACATTATGAAAACTTTTAGTTTTGGTATTTTAAGATAAATGGTTTGATACTTATATCGAAAAAAAATATAAGTGTCTTTTTTTGTTTTTTCCTCTATATTCTAAATTGATGATTTGACAAATAATATTGATATTTATATTTTTTAAACGTTGTATAAATCAAATTGTCGATATGAATTATGAATTTGAATAGATAAACTTACCAATTTAAAAAGGACTAGAAAAATTCTCTTAGTTGAAGTCATATACACCCAAGTTTACATGTATCTTTATTCTAGATACATGAGTATGGAAAATGGTATACATTATTGGAAAAAAATGTGTTTCAACAAAAATAATATTTTCATCAAATTAATGTTTGGTCAACTTTGAACCATTATAAAAGCAGGACCCACACATTAAGCGTAGTGGGAACAAATACGTACGCATTTCTTGTAGCAAGACGAGTCACGTGGTATATTCATTTGTTAAAAATGGACAAATGACGAATGAGAAATTTGGTTTCAAAGTGATCCATTTATTTATGAAATTGCTGGGAATTTTATTTAATTTCAGGGGACGATTTTTCTTAACTGTCACTAAAGGTTGTGACTGTTTGCTATATATAATGACTATTTTTCGAAACGGTCCTTAAAGGTCATGATCATTCACCACTAGTTGCGACTGTTCATGAAAAACATCATTTAAATGGCTGGTAACAAAAAAAACATTTTGTATGAAAGAACTGTTAAAGAAAGAATCCAAGCTATTCCCACTTCTTAGGAACGTCCAACCTATCTAAGTTGTTAGTAGGTGATAAGATCCAATTAGACAGTTAGCATAAAACCAGGATAAGGCATATTCAATCTCTTTTTAGTTGGCTATTATCCATTCCTCACTTGTCATCCTACGCGGTGTACTATTTATGAGAAATAATAATAAAATTCAAGTCTTCTCCTCATAAATATTTTTAACTCTATATTTCTTCATGGTATCAGAGAGGTAAAGCTCTCGCGAGTATTCTTGATCTTGGTAGTCCACATTGGTATATCGTTCTTCGACAGTGGTTTCCACCATTCACTATTACCATACAATAGGTACAAAATTAAAGTCTATTCGAGGCATAAACACTTCTTATTTAGGATGCTAAAAATTATGGGCACAAGGTGTAGTAAGAATGAGGGTCATCAACTTTTTACAAAGAAGGAAACTGAATTCTTTTTGAAGTTTCACTTTTACAGACGTATATTATGCATTACTCATTGCTATTATAGATTTCTTTCAGTCCTTGGGGCTTCTTGTAATTACTTTTTTTTCCTGTGGGTGGTGGTTTTTTCATTTCCAACAAGATTTTTTCTCATCATAATTTAGAGAATTAAATGATAACTCCACTTCAATAACGATCTACATGAACTTGTAGGCAAAGTAATTTATCGCAGTTGATGGTAAAACCTGTAATAAACTGGGAGTCAATCCATCGTAGAGAGCGGGAACACCGCATTTCTCAAATATCTTGAGAAAAGTTGTCATTTCACTTATCTTGACTTACATCTGAAGATGTATTCTCACAACTTCAAACGGGTATGTATTCTCATAAGGTGACGAATTTGATTATAATCATTGGAATTTAGTCTTAGAAAATATTCCAAGAGACACATGACTCTAGGAATTCATGTGAGTCCCTTCGGCTACTTTTGTGAAGAGTAGATGATAAGTTACCAATGGAATTTCGGGTCCCCTTACACCCTATATATAGTGAACTATTCTCCCCCAAATGGTACACACAAAAACACACAAATATATATAGGCTAGTAATGAAAAATTCTGAATTTCCAAATTACCCTATTTTTTAGAATTATGGTTATTTTCTAAGTGTTATTCAGGAGCTTTAAGAAGGAAGAACTAAGGAGCTTTTATGAGCCATTCATAAGACACATCAACAACAACGAACACATGAAATTGCAATGGAAAAAGGTATTTTTCCATAATTATTTGTAGTTAATTTTATATGGTGAGTGCATGAAAATATTAAAGATACTATAAGAATGAAGAATGAAGATATATAATTCTTACTCATGTCATGTTATATATTACACAACAACCAATAATTGCCCCATATATTAATGTTAAAAGGGGACCCAACTCCAGCTGTTCGAAATCATTCAGCTCCTTAACTTGTCGTTTCATATTTCCAATCCTTTTTATCCTATCTGGTGAATGCAGATAAGCATATTTCAATATGTCATAAACTCCATAGAAAACTGCACCTGAAGGCACTATGCTTATTATAGAGTGAACTAAACCCTTGTATAAAGAATAAAATCCCTCTGTTTGTATCATGTAGCAGAAAACACCAATTATACCACATTAGGCTTCTCTCCCAGGTGCCACCATATTTGTCAATCAACTCAAGGGGGGCCTAAATCCATCGTGATCAAGCCAAAGAAATAAAGATCCTCTAAATCCACAGTGACGTAATATAAATAAATAAATTGAATTCAAGGATTGAGTTGGAGATGTTTGGGTATCCTCGTGGGAGTGTTGAGTTGATCTGGAGACAATAGCTTTCTCTCTCTTATGTCTGAGATTCTTGATTCAAACAATAGTTAATTGAGTGGTCTGTCTGAGATGGGTTTTGATTGGCTGGTTTTACGGTGGAGCTACATGTGTTAGGGTTTTCTGTTATATTCGAGAACGTTCGAGTTAGATCATGTTGTTTGTAGGCTTTGTCTTTTGGATTGGGTTGTAATATTTTGGGCTTTTGTTTGCTCTGGCAGCCTGTTGCCTTGTATGGATCAGTTTGTAGAGTCTGGCCTTGGGCCTATAGTTTGGGACTGTTACCTATTTTAATTAAAGGAGTACATTTCATCCAAAATAAGAAATATAAGTGTCGCAAAAAGAGTAGAAAAAAGTAGAAAAATAAAAAGTACCCTTACATTATGAAAACTTTTAGTTTTGGTATTTTAAGATAAATGGTTTGATACTTATATCGAAAAAAAAAGTAATAATGTTGACTTTGGATTATTTGGGGTTTGATCCTATTAATTCTTTGATATTAACTTTGGCCGCTAACATATGCACTTCTTGGGGTTTGACATCTAAAATGAGTTTTAGCGACGGAAAAAGTATTGTAAAAATATTGTTAAACTTTTTGTGACATTTTTCCATCGCTAAAAGTCATTTGGGGGGGCAAACTCGAAAAAATTAAATTGTGGAGGTTAAGCTCAATTACACAAAAAAATAATAGGGGCCAAAATCCAAATAACCCTAAAAGAATTTTGTTTTAGTTAATAGGAGACTTGAACTGTTATATTAATAATCATAAAAAAATGTCAAAATGTAAAAATATATTCCAATTAAAATATCGTTCAATTCATTAATGTGTTGGTATTTGTATGTTTGCCCTAACAAGATTTTTGTTAGTACTATTTTTTTTTATAAATCGTATAAAAAATTAAAATTTTGAAATCAGATTAGCCTTTTTGGCAAAATATAATTAATTATTTTTGAATGATTACGTCTTCCAAGTTTAAAAAAAAAATGGTTGACAAATCCCATATGACTTAAATAATGTAAAGGCATTTTTCACACTTTTATGTTGAAAGAACATAAAGCACCGGGTGGTTTCATCCAAATTAATATTATGTTGCCAAAGACCAACGTCGATCCTGAACATGTGCCAAGTGGGCAATTGCATAGGATGCCCATTAGATTATTTGTATAATTTCTATGTTTGAAGACTAATTTTTTTTATATCGATTCACACTATACATGCCTAATTTACTATTTTTGCACGGGGCCCTATCATTTTTTTTTATCAATGTCAGGACTGGCCCCCGCCAATGATCGAATAATCTTCTTTTTCTATTGGTGCTTTTATTAAACAATGGAAGAAATTTTATTTATTTTTAATTTTGCTCTTATATGGAAAGCTCCTTTTTAATTATTTTTTTAACTTTGGAAGCATTTTATTCGAACTTATGCTCTTATATGGAAAGAAAATTTATTTATTTATTTATATTACGTCATGTATACATTAGAATGACATTGAATTAAAATAGAGATGATATTTTCTTCTCATGGGCTTTATCTTAACGCTTGTGAGTTCTATTTTTTCCCATGAACAGTGACACAAATGCTTGTTTATGGTTTTGGGTTGCTTTACAAGTCACCAGCCAACACTACCTTGATGTTTGATCCCATGTAGTCTAGCATTATTCTTTTTGGTTTATTAAAAAATTACACGTGAAACTCCTCGCATGAAGTTTGCAACTCGCAACATTTTACTTGTGACAGGGATGCACTAATTATTGAGCTATGAGCTATGTGCAATTAACCTCACCCTCTAAATTTAACATTGTAAACTTTCACACACTGGAGCCTCGTCAGAGGTTGTCGAAGTGTCGTTATAATCCCACCGGAGGTCATTAGTGGCCGAAGTATTGTTGGATGTCGTCAGAGATTGTCCAAATGAAGTGGTGGTATTGGTGGGGTCAGTGGTTAGAGAGAGAGAGAAATGGAAGGGTATGAATTGTATTTTTGTCTTAGAATATTAGTGCTCTTAGAGGATTGAGTTTTTTTTACCAAACACTTTTAGTTATTGGTTATATTAACCTAAAGATTCCATTTGTGAATGTTTTCAACAAATTTTCGTAGTAAGTAAGAGGTATAATGTTACATTATTCTTAAAGAATGCTTTCAAAAACCTCGAATCAAAATTATGCATATGATAATAAATCTATTAAGTGTTCCTTTTGTTTGTCTTTTTTTGTTTTTTCTTCTATATTCTAAATTGATGATTTGACAAATAATATTGATATTTATATTTTTTAAACGTTGTATAAATCAAATTGTCGATATGAATTATGAATTTCAATAGATAAACTTACCAATTTAAAAAGGACTATAAAAATTCTCTTAGTTGAAGTCATATACACCCAAGTTTACATGTCTCTTTATTCTAGATACATGAGTATGGAAAATGGTATACATTATTGGAAAAAAATGTGTTTCAACAAAAATAATATTTTCATCAAATTAATGTTTGGTCAACTTTGAACCATTATAAAAGCAGGACCCACACATTAAGCGTAGTGGGAACAAATACGTACGCATTTCTTGTAGCAAGACGAGTCACGTGGTATATTCATTTGTTAAAATGGACAAATGACGAATGAGAAATTTGGTTTCAAAGTGATCCATTTATTTATGAAATTGCTGGGAATTTTATTTAATTTCAGGGGACGATTTTTCTTAACTGTCACTAAAGGTTGTGACTGTTTGCTATATATAATGACTATTTTTCGAAACGGTCCTTAAAGGTCATGATCATTCACCACTAGTTGCGACTGTTCATGAAAAACATCATTTAAATGGCTGGTAACAAAAAAAACATTTTGTATGAAAGAACTGTTAAAGAAAGAATCCAAGCTATTCCCACTTCTTAGGAACGTCC
The DNA here is from genome assembly GCA_949130495.1 of Sambucus nigra. Classification (NCBI taxonomy): domain Eukaryota; kingdom Viridiplantae; phylum Streptophyta; class Magnoliopsida; order Dipsacales; family Adoxaceae; genus Sambucus; species Sambucus nigra. The sequence continues at coordinate 9,816,418 of OX422214.1, forward strand.
AACCTATCTAAGTTGTTAGTAGGTGATAAGATCCAATTAGACAGTTAGCATAAAACCAGGATAAGGCATATTCAATCTCTTTTTAGTTGGCTATTATCCATTCCTCACTTGTCATCCTACGCGGTGTACTATTTATGAGAAATAATAATAAAATTCAAGTCTTCTCCTCATAAATATTTTTAACTCTATATTTCTTCATGGTATCAGAGAGGTAAAGCTCTCGCGAGTATTCTTGATCTTGGTAGTCCACATTGGTATATCGTTCTTCGACAGTGGTTTCCACCATTCACTATTACCATACAATAGGTACAAAATTAAAGTCTATTCGAGGCATAAACACTTCTTATTTAGGATGCTAGAAATTATGGGCACAAGGTGTAGTAAGAATGAGGGTCATCAACTTTTTACAAAGAAGGAAACTGAATTCTTTTTGAAGTTTCACTTTTACAGACGTATATTATGCATTACTCATTGCTATTATAGATTTCTTTCAGTCCTTGGGGCTTCTTGTAATTACTTTTTTTTCCTGTGGGTGGTGGTTTTTTCATTTCCAACAAGATTTTTTCTCATCATAATTTAGAGAATTAAATGATAACTCCACTTCAATAACGATCTACATGAACTTGTAGGCAAAGTAATTTATCGCAGTTGATGGTAAAACCTGTAATAAACTGGGAGTCAATCCATCGTAGAGAGCGGGAACACCGCATTTCTCAAATATCTTGAGAAAAGTTGTCATTTCACTTATCTTGACTTACATCTGAAGATGTATTCTCACAACTTCAAACGGGTATGTATTCTCATAAGGTGACGAATTTGATTATAATCATTGGAATTTAGTCTTAGAAAATATTCCAAGAGACACATGACTCTAGGAATTCATGTGAGTCCCTTCGGCTACTTTTGTGAAGAGTAGATGATAAGTTACCAATGGAATTTCGGGTCCCCTTACACCCTATATATAGTGAACTATTCTCCCCCAAATGGTACACACAAAAACACACAAATATATATAGGCTAGTAATGAAAAATTCTGAATTTCCAAATTACCCTATTTTTTAGAATTATGGTTATTTTCTAAGGGCTATTCAGGAGCTTTAAGAAGGAAGAACTAAGGAGCTTTTATGAGCCATTCATAAGACACATCAACAACAACGAACACATGAAATTGCAATGGAAAAAGGTATTTTTCCATAATTATTTGTAGTTAATTTTATATGGTGAGTGCATGAAAATATTAAAGATACTATAAGAATGAAGAATGAAGATATATAATTCTTACTCATGTCATGTTATATATTACACAACAACCAATAATTGCCCCATATATTAATGTTAAAAGGGGACCCAACTCCAGCTGTTCGAAATCATTCAGCTCCTTGACTTTTCGTTTCATATTTCCAATCCTTTTTATCCTATCTGGTGAATGCAGATAAGCATATTTCAATATGTCATAAACTCCATAGAAAACTGCACCTGAAGGCGCTATGCTTATTATAGAGGGTACTAAACCCTTGTATAAAGAATAAAATCCCTCTGTTTGTATCATGTAGCAGAAAACACCAATTATACCACATTAGGCTTCTCTCCCAGGTGCCACCATATTTGTCAATCAACTCAAGGGGGGCCTAAATCCATCGTGATCAAGCCAAATAAATAAAGATCCTCTAAATCCACAGTGATTAATCTCAAAAGTAAATAGCCTCTGAATCTATTATGGCCAATCTCATTTTGGCCCAAGAGGCCCATTACAGGTATCGATCCAGCCAAAACTTATAATTGAGCCTCTAAATCAATTTTGATCAAGCTCACTATAGTCAAAGAGACCTTATCATATGAGGCACAAGGACTGTCATTTTAAACTCGGTGTCTTCTATCCACCCACCCCTTGAACTAATTTTGATCAAGCTTGGTGTGTCTCATTCGCCCACATGTCGTTTGAGAGGGAGTGATAAATAAAGAGTCCAAGTTATACATACTTCTTAGGTATTGTCAACCTATCTAAGTTGTTAGCATGTGATAATACCAAACTAGGAAATGAGAAGACCTATTCAATCTATTTTTAGTTAGATTCTAGAAATTCCTCATTATGCACGATGAGACTCTCTTCCTATATAAATATTCATCTTATGCAGTGTGTACTATTTATGAGAAATAATAATAAAATTCAAGTATTCTCCTCATAAATATTTTTTACTCTAAATTTCTTCAATAATACTTTTTTGCCTATAAATACCAGACTTATCTAAATTTTATTAGATAGAGAAAAAATAGAGAAATATTTTTTCTACACTTTCCATTCCTAATCGAGTCGAATAGAGTATTAAACAGAATTGATTCGTGGGAGATGCACATTGAAGTGCTTCTTGCATATGTCATGATCATTTTATCCTGGGAAGCAAACACCCATTTCTTTGATTCGCAAGCACCATTATTGTGGTAGAATTATGTCTTAAGGAGAGAGTGTTCATCATTCGACTTGATCTATTTCATCTTCTTCATTTGTAAGTTTTCAATTGTTCCAATTTTTCATTGAACAAATATTATTTGTTTCCTCTTTTAATTTAATAAAATAAAAAATCACATAATTATAAATAACATACACACTATGCACCTCTTTAGGAAGTGTGGAAATAGGACATTAAGGCATACTTGAAAACATATTTAAGAAATGACAAACAGCTTCTTCCATAGATCTTTACATTGTGTAAATGTATTTTTTTCCACTCTGTATTTCTTATTCGACAACCCACACTCATTAAAGTTGAATATAAAAATAATAAAAGTTCAACGTTTTATACTTTTAATACAGTATTTTAAACTCAAGAGTTTAGCCAATTTTCTTTGCCACTCAGAATCACATTAAATTGACTTATACACTTTGGATCGAAAAAGTTTTATCAATTCCAACAAATTTTCGTTTTGAATTGAAAGCTTGCTCGAATCGGATCCTTTCAATTTCTGTATCGAAAATCTACTTACGAAGTTGTTCATTAAAGTGTCTCAAATTTACGCTAATATAAACTACATTATAATGTAACTAAAAAACAAATTTACATTAATTTGAGTTTTATTGTGAAGTAACTGTAACTATCAGAATAATCTTATGTAATATCTATTTAATTTGTATTATACAGTTAGTTACATACATTGTGCTAAATTTACATTAGTGTAATTGTACATAGTAAGGGAAGTTTTAGCATTTTCATTTTCATAATTTAGATCTCAATATTCATTTGATTTTATAAACCTCAATAATTATTATTAATTTAAATAATTGATAGGCGCATACATACAAATATATTGTGAATAGTGTTGAGTTTTTAAAATAATATTTGAATTGAGTGTCTTGTTTGGTCCATTAGATCTCATCATATGTATGATGATCACAAACTTATACAATTATATGTCTTAGATGACTAAAATCTATTAAAGTTCTAGTTAAACTTTACACAAAACAATAAACCTCATATTTTCATTTGAATATCATTGGCACTAGTATAAAATATTAGCAAGCTAATCTTCTTACTGTAATTAATCTCAACCATTTATTATTACATTAATAACTAGAAAGATCACTTTACTATTAAAATTGTGTGTTTACTTGAAGATATTAGCTTGATCTTTGTAGGAAACATTGATTAATTATTTAAAGTTAATAATGTAGGATTTTCTTTGGAAATGAAATGAGGAGAGTTTCTAATATAGCTTCGTAAGGTGGGAGGATGTTTGCAAGACGACGCTGGAAAGAGTGGCTGGAGTGAGAAGTTTGGCCATTTTTAACAAAGCCTTATTGGGTAAGTGGTTGGGGAGGTATCAGGTTGAGGAGAGTTAGCTATGGAGAATGGTGATGGTGGCTCATTTTGATAAGGGACAAAATGGGTGGAGGTCAGGGAGAGGGCACTTTCCATATGGGGTAGGCTTGTGGAAGCATATTTCTAAAGGTGGGACGAGTTCCTTAAACACACGTCAATTAGATTGAGGAGGGGGCCTAGGGTCATATTTTAGAGAGACAAGTTCTCTTTGGAGGAGAGGTTCCCAAGGTTTTACCGCATTGCTATAGAGAGAGAAAGGGGACTGTGGATGGGCATTTTATGAGGGCGGGGAATAGCGGGATCCAAGATTTCTGAGAGAAATGATGGATTGGGAAACTGAGGAATTAGATGAGCTTTTTGAGTGGTTGGGGGTCTTATGGGTACTCTAGATATGGATGAAATATTATGGTGGAGTTCGAGAAGGGATGTTGTGTTCTCAGTGAGGGATTATTATTTGAAGTTGATCCCCAAGAAAGATGAGCCTTTTCCTTGGAAAAGCATATAGAGGACTAAAGTTATGAAGAAATTGGTATTCTTTACGTGGACTTCTCGGGTTATGTGGAAAATGTATCCTCTGTGTATATTTTGAACATTGTGGAGATCAAGAAACAAAGGTGTTTTGAGGGGGTGGAATTATCTTAATCAAGGTTTTGGTATATATTATTGGGTTCCCTACATATGTGGTATAGGGAAAAGCCAGCGATGTCTTTGTCAGTTTTGATGGATTTTTTGGATGAGTTTGATAGGAGGGATTATGATGTTTTGTTGTTAAGGGAGTATCTTTTATTTTTATTTGTCCCCTTTTCTCTAAATATACATCGTGTATATGAGATTCAGCCCCCTTAGGCGGGTGTTTGTTTTGTTATAGATAATTATTTATAAATTAAATGTGTATTGTCGTATCTGTAATATTCTAGTGATTTTATAGTCAGCGTCAAGAGATAGGAGACAGCTATGTAAGGACATATTTTACATAGTCCGCTTTGACATTAAGTATGTCGTATTCCGTTACACACATAAAAGAAAGATCACATTCATTTATCCAAGTCGACAGATCCGAATATCGAAGTTCTTCAACAAAAGGCCTCTACAAGATTGATTTTTGTAAGGTTGAGTTTCTTAATGTTTCATTTAAAAGTGTTGGAATATTTTTCTAAAAAATATTTTTTGAAAAGGCGAAACTTTTTTAACAAACCGAACCGGTTCGCCTATTTACAAAGGTCAAATCGAACCGGTTCGACGAACTGGAAAAATCGAACCGATAAGCCGAACCGGTTCACTGCGTCGCCTCAGATTTTTTAATTTTTCTATAAATACCTATTTTAGTGGAGTATTTGCTTAAGACTTTGGGATAACATTTTTTAGAGACCTACTACAATAAGTCTTCAATTTTTTCAAGCCCAAACACATTTTTTATTCACATAAATCATCCCATATACTTTTATGAATCATTTGGAACCCTAGATTCAACTTTGTTGAAGTTTCTCTTTGTGGAGTGTTATCTCTACTGCTGAATTGGTAGTTCTTATGGGAATTATTGGCTGACTACGACTGCGATCATTGGGAGTGCTTGAGGGTGTTCCTTGCTGAAGACAAAGTTGTGTGTTCTTATGGGTCTGTGGTTGATCCAATGTTGATTCTAAACTACGTGTCTATTTGATTGTTCTACGGAGTAATCATTGCAAATTTCATCATAATACTTGTAAGTTGCGCTTTACTCATTATAGTGAAATAAAAGGTTTTCCCTTTGGGTTTTTTTTTCCTGAAATCTGCATGTCAGTAATTTATTTATGATGGTTTATTTTTACCCACCTAGATGCATGAGTTAGGGCTTAATTAAAATTGGTTTAAAGGATTGATTCCAATTAAATAAATTTGGTGAAATTAGAAATTTGCGAAATTATTTAAATTAAGAATAACACAACATTCTCAAATTGGTATCAGAGTAGGTTACTCTAATTTATTGAGTGTTCCTATTTCCGCAAAATTTGTGTGCTATTGATTTTTCTAAGAATTTGTTGTTTTTGAAAAATCGCAAGATTTTCGATGGAACACTTATATAATCGGATGCCCATCTTTGACGGCACAAATTATGCCTACTAGAAAGCCCGAATGAAATAGAGTTTAAAATCCATTGATGAGTGTGTTTGTATTCTTTGTGAAAGAGTGCGGACTCCTCCCACTGTCACATAAAATAATGTCACCAATCTTAAACCTGCGTCAGACTGGTCTGAGGAAGAGTTTAAATGGAGCACATATAATTCTAAAGGCCTTAGTGCGATTTTGGAATCCGTCACTCCCGACAAGTTCCGACGTATCATGACGTGCACCACGTCAAAGGAAGCATGGGATGTTTTACAACTTACTCATAAAGGCACAAATACAGTCAAAGAGTCTAAATTGCAAAATTTAACTACTCAATTTGAAACAATAACCATGCTTGAATCTGAGTGTTTTGATGACTTTTATGCACGTTTGTCTGATATTGTCAACACTAGTTTCAATTTGGGTGAGCATATTCCTGATGCACGAGTGGTTAAAAAGATTTTAAGATCATTGTCTAAACATTTTATTCCTAAGGTTACTGTTTTAAACTCTTTAGGGAAATTGAATTCACTTAAGCTAGAGGAGCTTGTATGAGATCTTCAAACTTATGAGATTGATATGTTTCCTAACACTGTTAAGCCTAAGAATATAGGGATTGCACTTAGAGCCGAATTTAAGAAAGGAGAGGAAGTGTCCAAGAGAGAGAAGAAAAAAAAGTGAAAGTTTGTGAGTCCGAGTCTGAGGGGGATTTGATTTTGATGATGTGGCCATGCTTGCTAACAATTTTAAAAAGTTCCTCAATTTTTAAAAGAAAATTCTCCCAATAAAAGATTTTATGAGAAAGAGAAAAAGAAATAAGAGGCCAAAGAGAGCGGTGAGAAATAGAAAGAGGAAGAAGAGAAATGTTTTGAATGTGAGGGAAAGGGGCATAGGGAGTTTGAGTGTCCCACTAGGCTAAAGAGAAAGGGCAAGACGATTGTTATGCCAACCACTCTTAGTGATAGTGAGGATGGGGTAGATGATACCGGTGATGAAAAAGCCCATGGTACGTGTGTAGCTTTTTTAGCTAGTCACGTGAGCACACCTAGTTTGTCCCACGATAATGAGGATAGTTGTGCACGTGAAAGTCCCGAGGATGATTTGAGTGTTTTGAGTGAGGGTGAGAGTGAAGTAGGAGATGAGGATGAAAGTGATCTCCAAATATCGTTTAGAGATTTGTACGCCGAGACCTTAAAGACTAAGAATAAGGAGTTAGGTCCTAAGGTGTTAGATTTGGAGAGAGAGAGATAGAAGTTTTGAGTGAGTTTGAGGCAAAAGCGAGTCAACTAAAGGAGGTGAAGGTTTCTTTGAGTGAACAGTTGATAGCTTTAGGCCGAAAAAAGAGTGATTTGACCAACACGGTGTCTAGTCTGACGACACGTGTATCCCAACTCGAGAGTAATCTCGAACGTGCCCGGGAGGTCAAAGTCCATTTAGACAAATCATCTAAGAAGGTTGGAAAGATGATTCTCTATCCCACTTTAGGTAGTATTGAGAGTTTAGGAATAGGTCATGACAGTGCGTCCACTTCTCAATTTGCACCCGAGCCGATTCCCATTTTAGTGATAGATTCATATGGCTCTCAGCCTAACCCACCTAGGCGTCCCATTCCCAATAGGAGAGTGCGCCCTATACATTTTGAGAGAGGTGTATCTAGGCCCGTGTATGTTTGCACCCACTACAAAAAGAGAGGACACCTTAAGGAATTTTGCTTTAAGTTGGGTAATGTGTCTCGTTTTGCTACTACACGTGTTACTACGACACATGCACCCACACATGATACTTTGGATGCTCTGGATGATTACATGAGAGAGTTTGCATATATTAGGAAGCAAGTAAAGTTTTTGGTCAAACTTCACATGAATTGATGGATGTTTTTCATAGGATGTCACCACCTTTGGAAAAGTCCTCCGCACCAAACGAATGAGGTTTAGACTAGCTTGATAGCATATGATGATTTTCATGATGATATTATATTCCTATTGCTAGTGTGTACCACTTTTGTAGTTATTATTTTCCATTTTGATATATTTTTCAAAAAACCCAAAAAGATTTTTTTGAATTTTTTTTGGAAAAATACAAAAAGATTTTCTATTTTTTAAGAAAATTTTGAAAAAGCCAAAAAGATTTTATTTTAATAAAAATTTTGGAAAAAGACAAAAAGATTTTTGTATTTTGTTTTGCACCGTTTATGAATGAGCATTTAGGATGACCGAGTCACAATTTCATTCCATATCCATGTGACGGTTTGATAGTGTTTTGAGAAGATACATCAATTCATTTTGTTCTTTACAATGTTTGGAGTCATTGAGATGTAATTTGTTGTTTCTTCCTATATGTTTGACTCATGATTTTCTTTATTGCACATGTGCACGAATTTTTTTTACTATTGTTCTTGTCTATCACATGTTGGTCGAGTGTTTTCATATCAATTCTGTCTTTAAAACGAACCAAATGCGATAAAACTTGACAATGAAAGTTGTGCATGTAAGAATCGTTGCCCGTGAGGATTTTGTTTAGGTTTAAAAAATGATGAGTGCACGGGAAAGGGCTGCGGGAGTACAAAATTAACTCGTCGTGAAAGGCACCGTTTAAAAGAGCCCGAGAAAAAATTAAGGCAATAAAAAAAAATATGCCAAAAAGGGGCCAATAGGAATTCTCTAAGGAGAGAAATTTAGAATCTCAATAGAAAAATAAAAAGCATTATTATTTATGTGGGAGTTTGGTTGGAAATAATAAACAACGAGTTTGCATGATTCTGACAAAGTCTTGAAAAAGCATTACATAGTTTTAGACGTTATTGGTGTGAAAATCACTTCAGGCTTTGATTTGTCGATTAGATTAAGACGATGTCATCTAAATTCAACAATTTTACACCTAAGGACAATTTTGAGATTCATTCATTAGGGGTACACATATTCATCATGCTCATATGATTGACTGAGTTTATTTACCTATCGAATTTATTCACACCCTTTTACACTTTTTCCACGATTTGGTCATTTTACTGTAAATTAATGGCGTGATTGTTTTGTAAATTATTTTTGAAAATTTTGAAAAATCAAAAATAGTTTGTGGATGATTTTGAGTATATCCTTGCATGAGCACAAGTGATACATCTTTATGCATTCTTTGATTTGCTATGCTTGTCGTGACACTTCATGCTTATTTGTTTTATTCTTTTTCTTGTCTCTTTCGGACAAATAAAAAGGGGAGAATGAATTATGGGGGAGTAGAGTTTGCATTATGGGGGGACATTATTTGATTTATGTTTATCTCATTTCAAAATCGATATGTCAGGAAGGTATTTTGTTTCTTGTCTCATGTGTGTAGGTACAAATTGAGGATCATTATTTGCACACCCTGATGATGACAAAGAAAATTTAAAGATTTGACGATTGTTGAAGATTTTTTGAAGAAGACTTGCATCTTTAGTACCTTTTCACTTTTAGGTTCATGGGAGGGTATTAAATTTGTATAGGCATTTTAATTTGATAATTCATATGGTTTTAGTTTGTACCGACATAGACATAGGGGGAGATTCTTAAGGACATATTTTACATAGTCCGCTTTTACATTAAGTATGTCGTATTCCGTTACACATGTCGAAGAAAGATCACATTCATTATTCCAAGTCGACGGATCCGAATATCGAAGTTCTTTAACAACAAGCCTCTACAAGATTGATTTTTGTAAGGTTGAGTTTAAGTTTCTTAATGTTTCATTTAAAAGTGTTGGGATATTTTTTGAAAATGAGAAGCTTTTATAACAAACCGAACCGGTTCGCCTATTTACAAAGGCCAAACCAAACCGGTTCGACGGACTGGAAAAATCGAACCGATAAGCGAACCGGTTCGCTTCTCCGCCTTAGATTTTTTAATTTTTCTATAAATACCTATTTCGGTGGTGTATTTGTCTAATACTTTGGGCAGACGTTTTTTTGAGACCTACTGCAACAAGTCTTTGATTTTTTCAAGACCAAACACATTTTTGATTCACATAAATCATCCCATATACTTTTGTGAATCGCTTGGAACCCTAGATTCAACTTTGTTGAAGTTTCTCTTAGTGGAGTGCCATCTCTGCTCCAGAATTGGTAGTTCATATGGGAATTGTTGGCTGACTATGACAACGATCATTGGAAGTGCTTGAGGGTGTTCCTTACTGAAGATAGAGTTGGGTGTTCTTGTGGGTTCGCTGTGGTTGATCCATTGTTGATTCTAGACTACGTATCTATGTGATTGTTCTGCGGAGTAATCACTGCAGATTTCATTGTAATACTAGTAAGTTGCGATTTACTCATTTTAGTGAAATAAAAGGTTTTCCCTTTGGGTTTTTTCCTGAAATCTGTGTGTCAGCAATTTATTTGCGATGATTTGTTTTTATCCACCTAGATGCTTGAGTTAGGTCTTAATTAAAAATGGTTTAAAGGATTGACTCCAATTAAAGATGAAATTGGAAATTTGTGAAATTATTTAAATCAAGTATCACACATCATTCTCAAGCTATACAGTTTTAGTACTACCACTTTAGTATTTCATACACATAAATTTGATGAAATTTGCTTCATATGCATTAAATAAAAAAAATCGTCGAGTGTATAAATCAACAATAAGGGGTCGAGTGTATTCATCATATATAAATTGACATCTCGGTATTTGGTTTATAGTTGCTACCTCGATATGGACCCGCCGCTATTTGTTTTTTCATTTTTTAAAGTTTGAAATTTGATTTCATCTTATTTGTTTATTTATTTAATTTCTAGCACAATATAGACAAATTTTATTTACAAAATGTTAAAAAAAATCCGAATCCATTTTTTACTTTTTTTTTATCCAATGTCGATATAATTTATTGAAAAGGTTATTTTTTTATTAATCAGATTTAATTGATTTGTAAAAATCTAATTAAACAAACTTAGTTTTAATCTTGGACAACTATGCTTATCTTATTTTAATCTTGTCATTCAATTAATTCAATTCAATTTATGCATGAGTTCATAGTTTAATGGTAAGTGCATTCCTCTCACAAGTTAGAGGTTGCAGGTTCAAAACTCCACGCGGGGAGTTTCACCATGTAATTTTAGAAATAAAGTTTACTCGTTCCTTGACTTCCTTCGGACAAAGATTCTCTAATGTTAACACACTGAAGGAAAATCATAGCACAAACGTAACTACTTGCCGTACGTAGAGAGAAAGAAGGTCTTCCTAATGCTAGCATAGAGATGATGAAATTCTTAGGTGGTAACAAATAATAAATATGTAAAAAGTGAAAGGACTTAGACCTTCCCTTTGAAAAAAATAATTCAATTTTCATTCATGATTATATCATATAAAAAACAATCATACATGAGATAAAGATATATGTGAAAACTCATATTAGGTAAACCATGGACTACCTAGACCTAGGTTCAACTATATCGTAAAGATTTTACAAAACAAATAATTAACTTACGTGACTAGATTAACCAACCTTTACGGATCTTGATATTCCACCTTACATTATATCAACTGGAACAACTCAACTTCTTGTATCATTATGGTCATCTTCAGCTTGTGAAAATTACTACACCAAATGGATGAAGGTTTTAAAAAAATAGGGTTTTGATTGGCAGATTATTATTGGGTGATTGTGACTTTGTTTCTTGATCTCATAAAGATGACTTAAAGCTTTTGTAGACACTCAAATAAAATAGAAGTAGATTTTTTATTTTGAAAAAAATTAAATTATATCACCTTAAAAAAACTAGTTTTTAATTTTTTTATAAGAGGGACGAAAACCCTATAAGATTTATTGATATAAATATGGAGAAAATGGCTCTCCCTATAGCCTTATTATAGAAGATGAGGATATACCCTTGCCTCTTAAACAAGACAACCACCCAAGCCACTAGGTAAAATAAAGGATCTATACGTATACAAATATAGCCATGGAAGCTTGAAACAACAAAATACCAGACTTTAACCAAAGCTTAATAATGAATTTTTAAAAAAATTTGCAAGGCTTATTGCTTGAAATAGGGGACAAAAGATTATAATTGCCCTTAGCACAAGATTTCTTTTCTTTGGATAGAGACAATAAGTCTACACAATAATTAACACTAAGACCTTGGGTTGAACAAAATGAGAAATTTGAAAATTACGACTCCTAGTTCAAATGAGTTTTAGGTTGTTCCAATGTCCTACTAAAGTCGCTTGTTCAAGAACTTTTAAATCACCTTAGGTCGAGTGTTTTTGCTAAAATCAATTTTATAAATAATAACCTTGTTCCAATAAACTTTGAATAACCTGATGTCATTTGAATGTATATAAAACCATATAAGCTTGAACTCTCCCACTTAGAATAATAAGCAAACAAATTCAAGGTCAGTTGCTCTCAAAAGAATAAAGTAAATTACAAATATTAAAATATTTTCCTCACACTTAAATTTTAGGAAATTTCAAAAATCTTTTGATATATTAGTTATTAGTTGTCAAGAAGATCACAATCCCAACAGAGGTAAATGTAAAAAAAAAATCATTTTGTCTCAAATACAATATTTTGACAAAAATGAAGTGGAAATAAAATTAAATTTCCCAATATCTAAAAATCAAATACATTTCTATCAAAAGCTCTGGTCTAGAAGCCGACTCGAATGGTACAAATCTAAGTCTAATAAAGATTGGAGAAAAGTTCAAAAATATATTTATACGTTATTTAATTTTAATTTTTTTACTTCATCATATTGGGGTGGATGAAGAAGGAAGAGGGAGAGAGTGTGACCATATCAATTCATTATTTGTGATATTTCATTGCTAAAAAAGATGTGGGAGTCACTATAAAGCCCTAGATTTTTAAACTAGGGGCATTAGAAAAAAGTCCTTCACTTTTATTTTTAGATAAAGTTAGTTTACCTTATCTTTTTAAATAATTTTTTGTCGTTTGGTGAGTTTAACATATAATTGTGACTTCACTGTACTACATGTGAAAATGTCACGTTAGCACGGATAATAATATGGTGTAGTCACATCAGCGATATCTGATGACCTTGACATCAAAATTGTCCAAACGTTATTAGAAAATATTGTTATGACATTATCACGTCACTAATGATGTGGCAACTAGTACTAATGTAACATTCTTATGTAATTCCTCATGTGTTTGGTTAAAGTCACTGTTAACATTTAATTTGAGTTTTCACTGTGCTATCTTAAATCCAATATGGTTTGCACTCACTTTCCATAAGTTAGAGTATATTCCTACGCATCTTCCTTAATCTCCCCAACTTCATAAGTTTTGGTTATTTACTACAGAAGGTCTATCTTTATGAGAATTTTTTAGCAGAGATTAAAAGCTATAATAAACAATATTCCTCTATAAAAACTTCAAGTCTCCATAGAGTTAAATAAATCATTTATCCATCATTCAAAAACGATGGTAAGCAGTGTTTTTTATTTCGGATGGCTAAATGTAGTTCTCTTTCTATCTTGGCTTAACCCTCTTCTTCTTCCTCTCCATAACATGTTCCGCTCTTCGCCTCGACTCTCCTCTCTTTCCTTATATCTTAATCCCTTTCTTCTCTCCCTCATGCAGGTTTCCTCATCATTCTGAGTTTTCCTCGCGCCTTCTTCTCATCATTATCCTCCTCCTCCTCCTTCCTCTTTAGCCCAAAACCTATGGTCGTTTTCCACCATAAATCAGTGGTATACTAGAAATATCAAAACGAACCATGAAATCCATAGTCATAAGCCACTATCTAACTAACCTTTTTCTTTACAAGTGTCCTTAATGCTCGTGACAATCTTTTTTGTTCACATCTTGTTGCATTTGAATCTCCTACAAATCAAATATGCAAATTTAGATTTATAATATAAATGTTCACTATACCAATCAATTTTTTATGCTCGATCAAGAACTTGGACAAACTAACCGTATTAAACCTTCATAAAAATAATTTTTTTGGATCCATTCCCCAATAATTGGCAATGCTAAAGCCTTTCATAATTTTTTACATGTCAAATAATGATCTAACTCTTGTAATACCTCCTTCTATAGGGAACTTGGGAAACTTAAGTTCTCTGCCCGTAGAACGGATACGGGACCTTAACATAAGGGGGAGACAATATACATTTATAATAAGTGACAATAAATGTTTAGTATATATGAGCTAAGTACATTTTGCACTTACTACACCTTTTTTTTTTTTTCTAAAAAATCCATCGTCTATTTTTTTTGACAATTTTTTCTTAAGATTTAGGATAAGAGAAGACATAGTGTTTTTAGTGTTTTTATATGGAGAGGGACTTTTTTGAACAAAATAAAAATACTTGGACTAAATTTTAATTAATAAATTATCGTGGGACTTTTCGTCGAATGACCCTTATAATAGTAAAAAAATTATTACATATTATTTTTTATTTAATATAAATGATAAAAATATTGCTAATAAAATTCATAAAAATTAACTATATATAAATAGCAACTTAATATTAACGCTGGTTAATATTTATATAAGTGTGTATAGTAATTCATTATTTTATTAGGTTTTGGTGGGGGATCTTTTAGAAAATTCATAACAACTAAGTACTATAGTAAAACAATATCCAAACAAAACTATTTCATTCAATCACCCCCTAGTGTCTCTTTGAAGGAGGCAATTTTAAAATTTTAAGATATTGACTTTCATTGATTTTAATCTTAGATCCTAACCGAGAGTATACAAATCTTAAACCTTTGTGAATCTTGACTGTGCTCCAAGTAGAGGACATGAAGAGGAAGAGGATGTAGTTTACAACGTCCTTGATCTTCGGATGTGTTGCCTTTGAAACATGTCCGGTGTGTGGGCATCATGCACTTAAAAGCTTGAAAAAATCTTAGTTGGAACCATTTCTTCCCTCTTGATTGGAATAATTCAAGACTTATAGAGAGAGAGAGAGAGAGAGAGAGAGAGAGAGAGAGAGAGAGAGAATAACCCTAAGTCCCCCTTAAATGGGCCTTAGCCCAAACTCGCTTCTTAACCCTAATTCTCTATAGAATTTTTATTTCATTAATTAGGCAACACGAGGACCAAGAAAAATAATTAGTTGGCTTATATAGAAAGAGGAAATTTCAAAAAAGCCCTTCTGCAATGTAATTCCCCCTATTATGTTAATTATATTTAATTCCACTAAATATATATAATTGAAAAGTCCGATTTATTATTTCAAACATAAATCTGAATCTTTTTCTTATAAAGTTATAAATACATAACATGATTATCCGCGTTAAGTTATAAATATCCGTTAATGAAATTTATTTAGCAAATAAATAATTTTATTAACTTCTTATTTATTCCTTGGTTAAAAAACTTAAACCTTTTTTTATCATTCAGCTAATTATAAATTAAAATAATCGACCGATCGAGTTTTATTGGTGGAATCAAAACTATAAGTCTATCAAGAGAATATTACAATCTATGACCGGGGTCCTAGACGCGGATTCCTTCATAATATAATACTATAAATATCCCTATGAATATTACCAAACTTATAAGGATTATTGATTTATACAGAATGATCGCACCCATTAGCAAATCAAAGTAATAATCATATGAGTATTATGATATTAATATTCTGAGGGAATAAGAATCTAGGTATCCTTTACAAGATTTTAAAATGTGAAAGTCTATCGTGTCAACACATATACTATATTTCACATTGGTTATGTTCTGTATATATTCCTGTTATACCATCACAATCTCCGTTTGGCCTAGGATTTGATCACCATAGCCAATACCATGTACTAATGAGGTTGTGAACTCAACCGGGTAGGTTGTATGTCAATCTTTCCACCTAGGTTGTGAGCAATTCAATTACATAAGAGCTGGAATCCTAATTTTTCTATGTGATGAAATCACCAAAACACCAACTATATGTAATTAACTGACATATTTAATTATATTATAAAGATAATAATATAAAGTCATTCACATAGTTGATTCACTATTTCAAATAAGAAGAAAGACACAATCTATTATAACTAAAAATATGTAAATGTCTCAAAATTACACTTGGTTTTATGGAGAAAACCCAACAATCCCTCCCCTCTAAGATCGATCACTGCTTTTTTTAGAATGAAATATCGGGGCCTTCCACTATTGCGAACTTGAATAAGATCAAAGTGTTAGCCCTATATGAAAATTAACTATTTGGCTCCATCCCTCCAAAACTAGGAACTTTAAAGTCCCTTGTTTATATGAGGTTGTTCACCAATGTAAGAACATTATAAGGACAAATTTCCAATCGAGTCAATTTGTATGTAATTGACTCAATTTCGTTTGGACAAAACTTATTTCAGTCATAGGTTAAGATTTTAGTTCTTTGTCCTTCATCCCTATGATTCGCATTGAAGACAGTAGTGTCCAAGAAGAGTGATGTAGACATTATTCGAGTTTCGAGCCGAGTTTCATCTTCAACATCTAAGGGATATCAATGAGGTATGAATGCATACTTATGCTTGATCCCTAAAAATGTTTGGGCATTATTTTTATAAAAAATTTTGAGGCATTTCTTTCAAAAATAGATTTTGAAGAAAAAATATTTTTGGTCGTTCGAACGAGTTTATAAGGTTTGCTCAAACGAGGTTTTAAATGTCATTCGACTGAGGTTCAAACGGTGGTCAAAAGAATTTGTTCTATTTGGCAGAAAAAATTCGTTCCAAGGTCGTTCAAATGAGATCAATTGTTTAGTTTGAACGAGGTTGGTTTTTGTTCGAACGAGATAAGCACTTTGTTCAAATGAGCCCAATGTTTACGTTCAAACAGGTGGTCTAAAAAAATTTGTTGCCTCAAAATTCACGTTTTCTACAAATACTCAGGCCCGACATTGGCTTTTGAGAGAATTTTGTGAAAAAATTATTTTCCAACAAATATCTAAAGCCTTCCAAACAGTTTACACCCAAGTTTGAGATCCAAGAATCCTACATACATGTGTCTATTTGAGATCTCATTTGGATTACACCATAGTTGTTTGAGCATTTTCAGTAATGTATATCGTGTTTTTAATGTGTGACAGTTTGACTGGTCACGAGATAAGTAAGATCGGTGGGATACCTAGATGTGGGAAGTGATAGCGTTGTGTGTATATTGGAAGGCATCTAATAATGGTTGCGAAGAAGGTAACAAGGGACGAGGAAGCGTGTCAAGTATGAAAGGTGTCAAGTCATTGTGTAAGTCTAAGTTGTCCTTGTATATAAACCTATCTCGTAGTAGACTTTTATGGTTGGGCTATCCAAAGTTTTTCCCGTTATGGATTTTCCTTGTACGTGTCGTATTTTGGTTTGCTATTTTATTCTTGCTTATACTCACCTAGACGCATGCTTAGGTCAAGACTAAAATTGGTAAACTGTTTGTTCAACACTTTGGTTTAATTGGTGCAAGTTTTAATTAAATTAATCAATTAGATTAATATAATTTGAAAAATTATAAATTGGTGTGTATTTGATAATCCATATAACCCTAGGGCGCATTAGAACTTTCTAATTGGTATCAGAGCGGGTTACACTTGTTTGATATGTTTGATCCTTATTTTTGTTCACGTTTAGGGTTGTTTAGGTGGGTTTTAACCGAGAAAGGTGTTCTATTACTCGACCTCCGTTGTTTAATTGGACAAATTATCCTTATTGGAAGGGCGGATGCAATTTTTCATAAAATCAATTGATGAGATTATCTGGGTACTTGGTTGAGTTTGGGTGGTCTCCT
Source organism: Sambucus nigra (assembly GCA_949130495.1). Classification (NCBI taxonomy): domain Eukaryota; kingdom Viridiplantae; phylum Streptophyta; class Magnoliopsida; order Dipsacales; family Adoxaceae; genus Sambucus; species Sambucus nigra. Next base: position 9,834,034 of record OX422214.1, read on the forward strand.
CCCGAAGGTGGTTCTCCTAAAGCATACACCTATTGGACAACGGCTGAAAAGAGTGCCTCAAATTTTAATTCCAATGGTGTAAACACTATTTTTTTCACTGTGACCACCGAAGATTTTAGAATAATTATGACTTGCGAGAGCATGAAGGATGCTTGGGATATTTTATACTCCATACATGAGGGTACAAATACTTTTAGGGTTTCCAAGTTACAAAATCTGATGACTAAGTTTGAAGCTATTAAGATATTGAGATATTAAAAAATCGAAGGGTTATTTTGATGAGTTATATGCTAAGTTTTCAGATATTATCAACTTATGAGAGGCTATCCCCGAGCCTAGAGTATTGCAAAAAATCTTAAGGTCATTGCCTGAAATATTTAATGCCAAAGTCACAGTCCTCGATTCCCTAGGAGGTGTTGACACTATGAGAGTACAAGATCTAATAGTTGTTCTTCAAACCTATGAGATGAACACATGTCCTCCTAAGAAAAGGGATGTTAAGATAAGTATGAGTGTTGCTTTGAAAGTTTGAAAGGAGGATGTGTTAGATTCCGATAGTGAATATGAGCTTGATATTGAAGATATATCTAGGTTTACTGGGAATTTCAAGAAGTTTCTTAAGATTAGAAAAGATCAGAGTTTTGAAATTGAATCTCTCATTTCCTGAGGAAAACTGACTAAGTTTGTGAATCGAACAGAAGGTCGGGATTCTAAAAGGATATCAGAATCACCTTGTAAAGGCAAAGACGACATGGAAAGGGATAGAGATCATGACTCTGAAGATGATCCAGACCCGTCGAAGAAACCTTGAGAGCCAGAACTTGATATATAAATGATATCTTTTGGTTGTCATTTTACTCCAGGAGGAGATGCTACATACGAAGACGAAGTGGCCTAGAGAAAGGCCTACTTAAATAAGGCCAAAGTTTATTCTTACATTCTACGGAGCAACCTATCAGACGAGGTAGATGGTCAGCCCAAGAAGGTGAATAAACACAAGATAGTCATTGGCTTTTCAAAAAATGACTTGTTAGGAGTGATTTACCCTCATGATGACCCGTTAGTTGTCACCTTCAGAATACAAGAAGCAATTATTCTGGTGGATATTTCTAGTTTAGCCGATGTCATATTCTACATTTGTTTTCACAGCCTAGGGTTATGAGATAGAAAACTAGAATCGTACCATAGGCCTTTAATAGGTTTCTCTGGAGAAAAGGTATATCCTTTGGGAACAGTCAAGTTTGAAGTCTTGATCGACACCTAGCCAATGAGTAGAACTGAGAAGATCCATTTCTTCATTCTAAACAAGAATATTCAGTCAATCTATAATATTAACCTCGATAGAGTAGGATTGAAAATGTTTGAAGCAGTGTCATCCACAGTTCATCAATGATTGAAATACCCCACTCATTATGGGGTCGACGTAGTGAAGGAAAAGTAGGTGGAGGCCAAAGAATGTTATTATTCTTCAGCTGACCAAGAGGAGTTAAAGAAAAACACCACCACTTTTTAGATTGACACTTTGGATCCCCGAGAAGAAGTTAATTTGGTCATGGGGCAAGTTGTGGAGACTGCAGAAACAATCATATTGGATGATGAGAAACCAAAAAGGACTATTTAAATTGGTTAAAACCAAGCACCATCCCTCAAACGGGAATTAATCACATTCCTTAACAAATCATCCAGGATGCCAAGACAATTAAGTAGAAGGTCAGGGTTTATAGCCCCAAGAAGAATGTGGCTATCAAAGAAGAGGTAATTGCAAAAAGCTCAATTCATTTAAGATGTCAAATACCCTGACTGGTTGGCTAATGTAGTGATGGTCAAGAAGAAAAATAATAAGTGGCGAATGTGTGTGGACTTCACTGACCTCAACAAGGCATGCCCAAAAGATCACTTTCCTTTGCCAAGGATTGATCAATTGGTAGATGCTACAGTAGGTCATGAGATACTAAGTTTCATGGATGCCTACTCTGGTTACAATCAAATCAAATAAAGTCTGAAGATAAGTAGAGTACATCATTTATCACAAGCTGAGGTACTTACTGCTACAACATTATGGCTTTTGGGCTTAAAAACACTGGAGCAACATACCAAAGGATGGTAAATAAGGTTTTCGAGGAGCAGATTGGGAAGAATATGGAGGTCTATGCAGATGACATGCTCACCAAAAGAAAGAAGGTTACCAACCATATCCAATACCTAAGCTAGACGTTTGACAAACTTGAAAATCATCAAATGAAACTTAATCCGACCAAATGTGTGTTCGATGTACATGAAGGAATGTTTTTGGGATTCATCGTGAATTAAAGAGGAATTAAATCTAATCCAGACAAGATCAAGGTGTTGATTGATATGCAATCTCCCACATGCTAGAAGGATATATAAAAATTAACTAAGAGGGTACCTGTTCTCAACCGATTCGTGTCTCGAGCAACGGATAAGTGTTTACCATTCTTCAAGGTGATAAAAAAACAGTTGAATGGAATGCGAAGTGGTAAAATGCTTTTCAATACTTTAAAAAGTATTTGGGATCTCCACCATTTCTCTCCCGAATAATTATGGGAGAATTTTTTTTACCTATATTTGGCTGTATCAGAATTTGTTGTCAACTCGGCACTCATTTGGTTGGAAAATGGAATTTAGAAACCAGTATATTATACTAGCAAAGCTTTCAGAGGAGCAAAAATCAGGTATCCACACTTGGAGAAATTACCCCTTACTCTTATAGAAGCTTTAAGAAAAATGAAACCCTGTTTCTAGGCACATACCATAGTGGTTTATTCTGATTTGACTCTACACCAAGTGATTCATAAACCAAAAAACTTAAGGAGATTGATGGCATGGGCAGTAGAGCTAGGAGAATATGAGATTCTTTATGAACCTAAAACTGCGATGAAGGGGCAAGCTATAGCATACTTCATCACCAAATTCACGTATCAAGAGGTAGTCATTAACCCTAATTTGCCTACCAAGCAGACTTCGTTTGAAGAGAGCTGAGGTAAACAGAATTGACCGTCGACTAACCAGAGACATCAACTGCTCAAGAGTTGACCAGCGATAAAGAGAACAAAGCCAGAATAATTGTTTAAACTAGGAATGCTATGTGAAGGGAACTTTGATGATAACATCCCAATTTGGAATCTGTATGAAGACTTATGCTCATGTGCCACTAGTAGCAGATAAGGCTTTATCATCAATACTTCGGATAATATAGATGTGGAATATGCAATTCATTTTCAATTCCAGGACTCCAACAATGAAACAGAGTACGAAGTACTTAGTACCGGTCTAAAGTTAGCCTTATCATTGGGAATCTAATAGGTTATGGCACATAGTGATTCTCAACTAATTATTAACCAAGTACTTTAAATATATGGGGTTAAGGGAGATCTCATTATCAAGTACCTGTCCAAAACTATAGAAGTCATCTCCAAATTTCTCGCTGTCAAAATAGTTAGGATACTAAGGATAAAGAATGCCCGAGTAGATGCACTTGCTCGATTAGCTTCAGCGATCGGGACAGAACTCAGGAGAACCATCTCGGTGGAGATTCTTGCACATAAAAGTATAGATGTGGAAGCTATGATCAGTTTTAGTATGGTGGATTTAGGACCCTCATGGATGGATCCTATTAAAAGCTACATTGATATAGGTGTATTACCTTCTGACCTAAAAGATGCCAGTTAAGGTATTAGGCAACCAGTTATGTGCTAGAGTAAGGAGTCCTATACAAAAGGGGATACATTTTTTTCACTACTTCGGTGTGTACACCCCCACCATGGTACCAGTTTTGATCAAAGAGGTACATGAAGGTTCCTATGGGGCTCATTCAGCTAGCCGATCAATAGTGCAAATGATAGATATGCAGTGATACCATTGATTGAGTATGAAAGAAAACTATATTTCCTTTGCCAAGAAGTGTGATAAGTGTCAGAAGTTTACTGTAATCCATAAAAGACATAGGGATGCTTTAACTCCGATTAATTCTCCTTGGCCTTTTCCTATCTGGTAAATTAATTTGGTCAGCCCATTGTCAAGGACCAAAAGAAGGTTCAAGTACTTGATGGTGGAAGTGGATTGCTTTACAAAATGGGTGAAGGTTGAGCCATTAGTTGAAATGCCTTATGAAAGAGTTTTCCCATTCATCTGGAAATATATCATATGCAGGTATGGAATGTCATATGCCTTCATCACTGATTATGGCTCTCAATTTGATAATAAGGAGTTTGAGGAATACTGCATTCAGTCTAAGATTTAAAAACTTCACTCTGCACCTGGACACCCACAATGCAATGGCCAAACCGAGGTCACAAATAAAACAAGATTTGATAGGTTAAAAAAGAGGTTAAATGATGATAAGGTAAAGTGGATAAATGAGTTGCACAGTGTTCTTTGGGCATATAAAATTACGCCGAGAACACCCATAGGAGAAACTCCTTACATGCTTGCTTTTGAAATTGAGGCAATGGTACTAATCGAGATAGGTCTACCGACTCACAGGGTGTTGAACTTTGACTCCCCTAAAAGTGATCTCACGATAAGATTGGATCTAGACTTGATTGAAGAAGTTCGGGAAGATGCTTTACTACGAGTAGCTGCCTATCAACAAATAACTGCTAGATTTTACAACAGGAGGGTTAAGCCAACCAACTTGAAAGAAGGAGACTATGCCCTTAAGAAGGTTATCCAGAAAGGAAAAAAGTTAAAAGAAAATTGGCATTGTCCTTATCGCATCTCGACAATCGTTCGATCAGGAACTTATCACTTAAAAACACTTGAAGGGGAAGAATTCAAGAATCCTTATAACGTCGATCATCTCAGGAAATAGTATCAGTAACTCTATTACATATTTGATGTAATCGTTTCATCCATTTTAATAAAGTAGTGATTTCCAACCAATTATGCTTCCTTTTTTGTTTTATTTCAAGGTGTGGCGATGACACATCCCCAACAAACTTTTCCAACTTCAAAAAAAAAATTATACATCATGTATGACTTCGTCTTTGACAAGTCATGAATAAGAAGTCCCTAAAACTTCATGTATGACTTAAATTCAAGAGCAAGAAGTTTTACCCGTCCAAGTTAAATTTAGGAAAACCCTACATTCCTAAGACATTTGGTCGCCAATGATAACTAAAGCAAATACTTAGCTCTAAAAATTATAAAGATTCATTTTACCTAAGTACATTAGTAGAACCTAAGGCTCAATAACTCAAGTCCACAACTTGACCAAACACAGATAAATCAAGGAGGTTAGTCGGGTGCACACCCAATCAACTAATCTAAAAAGTAATGTGACACCCCACTTAATTAAATACCGGTCGATCAATCCTTTATTAAATTAAAACAGGATTTCCATTCGGTTCATTCTTAACATCACTGTATTAATTACTAATCACCTAATTAATTAAATAAATTGGTGCCAACTTTTATCTTTCATTAAACAGATAAATATACATGCAGAATAAAATAATAAATCCATACACACCATCAATGAGTCTAAAATAATACTGAATAAATAATTGAAAGACTTGCCGAATAAACCATCAGTTATGTATCCAAATCCAATTATAATAATCCAACAAATAAATGAATAATCCAAAACTAAATATGAAAGTAAATGGGAAACACGTCCTAAATGGAACAGTAACTGAGATGAGATCCCTAATCTAGGAGTGAAGAAAAGATGCGTCTAATCCAACTCCTGTATGCATCCACATATGCTGCAGCTGCGTATCCCTGGAATAGAATCTCAAGTCTGGCATCCCTGTGGCTGGACACCTAAAAGGTTTTTAAAAATATTTACAGCAATGGTTAAAACCCAAAACATTTTGAAAATATTTAGCAAGTGAATAAGTTTGCAGTAATTAAAATGAATGAATGTTTTTCATATTTAAGCTAGTGTCGCACTCACTTGAGATAATATTCACCCCTTAACTATTGTGCACACCTACCGCTTCTCCTTATAACCCTCCTAGCAATACTAACCCGTCTAACTAGCCTTGTTATAGATGCTGCCTGAAACATTACTCTAGTCTGAGTAACTTTTACTAATGATTTATAAGTTATTTCTCACATTAACTTAATTTATCATCTTTACATAACTTTATAACAATTTCACTAGTTATATAAATAATACCATTTCACTCGAGGTATTTCACCCGTATATAGATATTTGCATTATTATATACGTATAAATATACTATACATTCACACACATATTGTATATAGTATCCATCCTCCCGAGTAATAACGCACCGGATGTTTTCTCTAAAATGCTATCATCCCAGGTATACTCAATCCAACCCGGATACCACGAGATTGTTCGCTCACACCAAATCATGAAATAGATAATAAACGTAGTGGAGTCGGTCATAGTTCCCCAGAGTGAGACCGAATCAAACCCAAAGCGTCTCACCTAAAAAAGAAACGCAACATAAAATACCGGACGCTATGACTTGGGGATTATACTCACCCTGCATTCACTAGCCAGGGGATTTACCCACATCGTGCAACCTCCTATGATATCACTAGAGGGGTATGTAATTATAAAAAAATATCTTACACTGATATTAGATGAGCACACATTAATATATATACTATCGCATTATCCGTATATATATATAATAAATTAAACCCTATTAATCCGTGTCTAACTCCTGTAGCACTAGCCTAAAATATCTGAGTCAAAATCCCCGACTCTTAATTTAATTAATTCCACATTAATTAATTTATTAAAATTGTGTCACTCAACCAAAATGTCCGGACACATCCACTCAACCCGTAATTTACACTTTAGAATTTGTTTCACCAAAATTCTTTAATCTAATTTTATACTTTTAAATTTCCCTTATAGTTATGTGTATTCCTCTTTAAGTTTCCAAGTATTAGAGAATAAACTCCCTTCACAATTATCCCCATTGTCCCCATACAAGTCTCAATACCGAATTAAAAGAAACAAAGTGTGGGGATTCTGGAAGTGTCCTTCGAACGACGTCCCAGGTCAATCGAACGACCTGTTGGGTCTTTCCCCACCTCGTCTTCCTAATACGGGTTGCATCCATGGGTTGATTTCTCAAGCTGCAATTTTTTTCCATTAACACACATCCATGCTTTCATTCTTCAAACCCAAACCTTAACTAATCATCCTCATAAGATATTTATCATTAAAATCAATTCTAACCTCCATCATGGTTTCAAAACATTAACGATTTCAATAACAATCATGAATTCCTAAATTGGGTCTTTACGGTTTCATATAATCGTTCTTTCCCATTTCTGTCCCAGGATCCAAATTCATCAACATCCACTTCTGGGATCATAATATTATTCTGATTCAACACCCTTAAATCATATATCTATATTAGCTGAACCTGTAATTTACTCTACATGTTCGATTACTCCCAAAACCCGTTTTCATATGAGAACCCATCGCAAAATGAGTTTTGATTTACCACTTAATATGATACGAATCGATTATCACAGATTTAAATTAAAAGAAAGCTATCCACTTGCCTGTACTAGTTCGTAGGGTCTGATTTCCTTTGGGGTAAATGGTGATTTGACGAAGAGCGCACTCAATCTCCTTTGATTTGGCTCCCCAAAATCTCCCTACTTTCTCCCGCTTTTCTTCTCTGCAGAACTAGGGTTATCTTTTTGAGTTGTGACTGCCACAAACTCTCTAACTTATGTTTTATTATGCTAATTCCGAAATTATGCTTATGGGCCAAATTAAAATGGACCAAACATCCCCGTGTGGGCCCGATTATGCCTAAAAATGCCCCGAGACCCATTTACTACCCCTGGGTACTCTTTTTTTACTATCTCAGTCTATCTGGAATCAATCGTGCACTCAGAATTGTCATCCAAATTACTTTACTGAAAGTCCCTATCTCGACCTCAATATAATCTATCCCCTACTCCTGATTGAGATAAAATAATACCACGTCACTATCACTCGTTATGACGTAACTAAATTTTTACTATTCACTTAGTAATTATTTTACATAAATATTAATTATTAACCCTCCTGATTAATATTTAAATAAACTCGTAATAATTAATTCAATTAAATTATGATACACTAGTAATTTAAATTAGCCAAATTAATTATATATGTAATGCTTAAAAATACGGGGTGTTGCATAATCCCCCTTACAAGGGAATTTCGTCCCCAAAATTAGGTCATACCTGCGGTGAATAATTCTAGATACTTCTCTCGCATGTCATCCTCCCGCTCCCATGTCGACTCATCAACATTGTGATGTCCCCACTGAACTCTGACTAATGGTACCACCTTATACCACAATTTACGATCACTACGATCTAGAATAGTCACGAGTATCTCCTCATAGGAGATGTCTGGATGTAAATCAATCTCCTCGAGTGGGACGTGCCAAAAATCTCTCTCGCTCCTCCGATATTTCTTCAGCGAAGCCACGTGGAACACGTCATGTATCCGCTGAAGATGCTCCGGTAAACCCAATCCATACGCTACTGGCCCCATTATCTCAATAATAGGGAAGGGTCCCATGTATCTCGACGCTAGCTTCCACTTCTTGTCGAACCTCTTGACCCCCTTCATGGGAGATACCTGAACCAACACCTGGTCACCAACCTCTAATTCACTATGTCTCCAGTCTGCATCAGCATAAGTCTTATGCCTATCCTGAGCTATAGGAATACGTCCCCAAATCAGCTCGATCTTGGCAGTAGTCTCCCATATCATCTCTGGCCCCAACAACTTGTTGTCCCCCACCGCTAACTAACAGGCGGGCGAACGATAAGGCCTCCCATAAAGTGCCTCAAACGGTGTCATGCCGATAGTGAACTGCTAAGAGTTATTATACGCAAGCTCTACCAACGAAAGATATCGCTCCCATCTTCCTCCGAAGTCTAGAATGCACATCCTCAACATATCCTCTAGCATCCGATTTACCCTCTCAGTCTGTCCATCTGTCTGTGGATGATATGCGATACTCAACCGTAAGTCTGTGCCCATGGCCTCTGAAAGCTCTGCTAGAAGTGAGACACAAAGATCTTGTCTTTATCAAACACAATGTTAATCGGTACTCCATGTAGCTTAACTATCTTCGCAATAAATAGTCGCGCATACTGCATTATCTCAAAATCTCTGCGGACTGGTAAAATATGGGCCACCTTGGTCAAATAATCCACTATCCCCTAAATGGAATCGTGACCCCTCTGTGATATCGACAGTCCTATAATAAAGTCCATCAAAATATTCTCCCATTTCCACATGGGAATCTCCAGTGACTGTAGCATCCCCAAAGGTCTATGGTGGTCTATTTTAACCAACTGTCAGGTAACACAATTCGAGACAAACTATGCTATGTGTCGTTTTATCCCTGACCACCAATACTGTCTCGTCATATCTTGGTACATCTTATCCCCATCGGGATGTACCGCAAATCTCGAACCGTGGGACTCAGTCATAACAGCATGCCTCAAATCCTCATCCCTAGGCACAATTAATCTCCCATTAAAAGGTAGGCCTCCCTCCGAACTGATCGAGTAAGACTCTGTACCCTCAGCTAAGAACTGACGTACCCTGTCCTGATAGTACTAATCCTCCACCCGTGCTTTCACTACCCGCATGATAATCTCAGGTGTGATGGCTAACACTAACATGCATGCTCTGGAAATCTCATCATCATGTTTAAATTCACTCCACTTCGCCTTCCAGACCTCGGCAACTCCCCAGTAGGTCTCCAGCTCAACGCGTCATCCACCACGTTAGCCTTACCAGGATGATACTGTATATCAAACTGGTAGTCCTTCACGAATTCTATCCACCACCTCTGACTTATATTTAAATCCTTCTGTGTGAAGAGATACTGAAGTAACTTATGATCTGTGAATAATGTAAACTGCTCCCCCAACAGATAGTGTCTCTATATCCTAGGAGCAAATACAACTATTGCTAACTCAAGGTCATAGGTGGGGTAATTCTTCTTATGGGGATTAGGCTTTCGAGACGCATAAGTTATAGCCCTCTCCTCCTACTGTAATACACCCCCAAGTCCTTGCAAGAATTCATCCATGTAGACCCGATACTCCACCCCACTCCTAGGCAATGCAAGTACTGGTGCTCATGTCAACTTGTCCTTCAGCTCATCAAAGGCTAGCTGACAGTGATCACTCCATACAAACGGTACCCCCTTGCGAGTTAGGTTCATCAACGGGCCCATAATATTTGAAAATGCTTAATAATGCGGAGATAATACCCGACCAACCCTACAAACCTGTGAATCTCTGTCGATGTCGTGGGCTATCCCCACTCCCGCACCATCGATACCTTACTTGGATCAACTGCAATACCCCTGTCAAACACGATGTGGCCAAGAAAATTTACCTCTCGTAACAAAAATCCACACTTCCTGAATTTGGTATATAACTAGTGGTCCCGAAGTGCCTGTAGAACCCTACCCAAATGCTCCGCGTGCTCCTCCTCCATACTGGAGTAAACCAGAATGTCATCTATAAACACTATCGCGAATAGGTCTAAAAACTCCCTGAATACCCTGTTCATGAGACCCACGAACACTACTGGCGCATTGGTGATCCCAAACGGAATCACCCTGAACTCGTATGACCCGTACCGTGACAGGAAAGCGGTCTTGGGAACATCCTCCTCCCAAATATGTAACTGGTGACATCTCGATCTCAAATCAATCTTTGAGAAGTATGCAACCCCTCTCAACTGATCAAACAGGTCCTCGATCCTCGGTAATGGGTAGTTATTCCGTATCGTGACCTTGTTCAGCTCCCTATATTCCACACACAAGAAAAAAAACCGTCCCTCTTCTTCACAAACAACACCGGTGCACCCCACGGCGATGTACTCCGTCAAATGAAACCCTGCCCCAAAAGCTGCTGCATCTGCTCCCTCAACTCTCGCATCTCTGATGAGGCCATGCGATATGTGCCCGGGCAATCGACCTCTTACCCGGTGCTACGTTGATAATAAACTCGATATCTCGGTTGGTTGGTAACCCCGATATCTCCTGAAATACGTCCTCAAAATCTCTCACTACTGGAATCGAGTCTATCGGAATCACTATCTCCTATGAGGTCTCATCCTCAATGTAGTATAAGTGGGTACCCGGCCCTCCTTCGGGAAGAGGAATCGCCACAAAGAACATTTCCTGACCTGGAATGGAAAACATTATGGTCCTCTCGTAGAAGTCTACTGTCGCCCTATATCCCGCCAACCAATTCATACCTAGGATAACATTGTGTCCCTCCATGTCTAACACCTGAAGTTTTGTTGCTCGACACGGACTCCCAATAATAATATCCACACCTCTACATACTTAGTGTATAATGACCCATTACCCAATGGAGACTCTACACACATAAGGCGTGTGTCAGATGTCTCTAAAATACTGTCTACTCATGAAAATCTAGTAGCAATAAAGGAGTGCGATGCACTCATATAAAAAAGAATCCTACCCTCATGCCCATGAATTGGAAATGTACCCTCAACTGCTGGCAGGGCCTGAGGTTCTTGTGGAATAGGCACGTCCCAGACATTATACACACGCCCATAATGCATCTGCCCCTTTGGCTGTGGGGCTGGTGGTGCTGGTGAAACTGGAGGCCTTTGTGCATGTTGCCCCTGTTAAGCCCCCTGCAGCTATCTCATAGCTCTCTGTGGACACTCTTTATTCATATGCCCTGTCTATCCACATATAAAACATCGCCCCTGAACGCCCCCTGGCCCTGGCCCTACCGGACCTGACGAGGTTGTCCCTGATGCTGGCCCTACTAGCCTCGACCCTGTTGTCCTCCCCGTTGTTCCTTTGGCCCTAGGGAACCTGCTACTCCTGATTAGGACCCTACTGGCCCGGCCTAAAACCTTGACCATCCGGTCTATACCCACCAGATCTGAATCTCTTGGAAGAATCCCCATGTCGGGAGTCCTGCCCCTATTGTCTAATAACCGACTACTTTGCTCCGCTAATAGTACCCCTACCTACCTTGCCCTACTGACTGGGATCACCTCCTTTCTTAATTCCCCTCATGTGGAAGCGAAGATCCTGGCAGTGTAGTACGCTGCATCGACGACATCAGTATACATCACCCATGTTGGGTTGCTGATCAAGTGTTGCATGATCCTCCAGGCTAAACTATCTATAAACCTTGCTTTCTTCCGCTCCTCATTGCTCACCTCCTCTGGCACAAAATTTATCAAACGTGTGAAATCCTCCTTATACTCTGCCATGGAGCGATCACCCTGGGATACCTCATAGAACTTCTTCTGCATCTCGATCTCCACTACTGGCGGAAAATACTTGTAGTCAAACCGCACCCAAAACTCAGGAATCGTCATCATATCTCTCTCCTCGACAGTGGTAACTGACTCCCACCACTGTAATGCTGCTCCAGCAAGTCTGAAAGTGGCTAGAATATGCTCCTACGTCTCACTACACTCCACCATGCGCAGGTGGCGATGTATGTTCTTCTTCCACTAACACGCCTCAACCACATCAGAGTTATCCTGAAACTCAGGCGGGTGGCCCTTCTGAAATGTCTCTCTGACTCTCTGCCAAGTAGATGCACCTGGTTGGGCTTGGATCACCAGTGCCACTGGCGGCTACAGCTGGGGCTATGGGAAATGAATGGCCATAACTATCATGGCTGCATTGACCGCCTGGGCCACTATCTCAGCCACCTGTGCAGTCGAGATCATCTTCGGTTGTGCTGTGGAAGCGGGACCTGTGGCTCCTGGTGAGACTCCCTCACCTCACCCCTGGCCTCTGCCCTAGCTTCACGCTCTCAAATTGTATAATTACACAGTTTATAAAAAATTTAATAGCAGAAGCATGATATCTCAACACACAAAGATAAAAGAAACAGTCCTAATAATAGGGCTCAGTATCAAGAGAACGATACACAAAAATCACAATATGTTATACAGATCCTACGGACACTAGAACCTGATGCTATGATACCATCTGTGACACCCCGCTTAGTTAAATACCGATCGATCAGTCCTTTATTAAATTAAAACAGGATTTCCTTTTGGTTCATTCTTAGCATCACTGTCGAAAACCATATTAATTACTAATCACCTAATTAATTACAAAAACTAGTGCCAACTTTTATCTTTCATTAAATAGATAAATATACATGAGGAATAAAATAATAAATCCATAAACACCATCAATGAGTCTAAAATAATACTTAATAAATAACTGAAAGACTTGCTGAATAAACCATCGGCTATAAATCCAAATCCAATCATAATAATCCAACAGATAAATGAATAATCGAAAACTGAATCTGAAAGTAAATGGGCAACGTGCCCTAAATGGAACTGTAACTGAAATGAGATCCCTAATCTATGAATGAAGAAAAGATGCGTTTAATCCAACTCCTGCATGCATCCACATATGCTGCAACTGCATATCCTTAGAATAGAATCTCAAGTTTGGCATCCCTATGGACACCTAAAAGGTTTTTAAAAATATTTGTAGCAAGGGTTAGATTCCAAAACATTGTGAAAATATTTAGCAAGTGAATAAGTTTGCAGTAATTAAAATGCATGAATACTTTTCATATTTAAGCCAATGTCGCACTCACTTGAGATAATACTCACCCCTCAACTATTGTGCACACCTACCTCTTCTCCTTATAACCCTCCTAGCTATACTACCCCATCTAACTAGCCTTGTTATAAACACTGCCTGAGACCTTACTCTAGTATGAGTAACTTTTACTAATGATTTATAAGTTATTTCCACTACACCCAAATGGTCAAATTGACACCCTTTAACCGGCCAGCCTTGTCACGATCATTGACCGTGACAAAAAAACACGCGTTTTTTATCACGATCAATGACCGTGATAAGGCCGCGACAAAGGATTGTCACGGTCAATGACTGTGACAATCCTATAAAGTTGTCACGGTCAAAGATCGTGACATGTCCGTGACAATTCTGTCAATAAAAAAACCCTCCCTTTTCTTTTTTTCCACCGATTTCTATTCCCTCCATTTCTCTCTCTCTATGATTTTGGTACGTTTTCTCTCTCTATTTCTCCTCCATTTATGTATATGTGTGTGTAAATGTATGTGTGTGTGTGTGTGTGTGTGTGGTGTATCTATGCGTGTGGGAGGGGAGGGGGAGGGGGCAGGGCTGGGGGGAGGGGGATCTATATGTGCGTGTGTGTGTGTGTGTGTATATATATATATATATATATATATATATATATATGCGTGTGTGAGTATATGTGCATGTGTGTGTATATGTGTGTGTGTGTGTGCGTGTGTGGTGGGAAGTGGCAGTGGGGGGAGGGGGTGGGCAGGGGGTGTGGGGCTGTGTGTGTGTATCTCAGATTAACTTAATTTATCATCTTTAAATAACTTTATAACAATTTCACTAGTTATATAAACAATACCATTTCACTCCAGGAATTTCACTCATATATAAATATCTGCAATATTATATACGTATAAATATGCTATACATTCACACACATGTTGTATCCATCATCCCGAGTAATAACTCACCCGATGTTTTCTCTAAAATGCTATCATCCCAGGTATACTCAATCAAACCCAGATACCACAAGACGGTTCGCTCATACCGAATCATGAAATAAATAATAAACGTAGTGGAGGCGATCATAGTTCCTTGAGAGGAGGCCGAATCATACCCAAAGCGTCTCACCTCGAAAAGAAACACAACATAAAATACTAGATGCTATGACCTGGGGATTATACTCGCCCTGCATTCACTAGCCAGGGGATTCACCCACATCGCGCAATCTCCTATGATAGCAATAGAGGGGTATCTAATTATAAAAAAATATCTTACACTGATATTAGATAAGCACACAGTAATATATATATATATATATATATATATATATATATATATATATATATATACACTATCACACTATCCGTATATATATATAATAAATTAAACCCGACTAATTTGTGCCTAACTCCCGTAGCACTAGCCAAAATATCCAAGTGAAATCCCTGACTCTTAATTTAATTAATTCCACATTAATTAATTTATTAAAATGATGTCACCCAACCAAAATGTCCGAACACATCACTCAGCCCGTAATTTACACTTTAGAACTTCTTTCACCAAAATTTTATAATTAAATTTTATACTTTTAAATTTCCCTTACAGCTATGAGTATTCCTTTTTAAGTTTCCAAGTATGGGAGAATAAACTCCCTTCAAAATTATCCCCATTGTCCCCATACAAGCATTAAGACCGGATAAAAAGAAACAAAGTGGGTGGATTCTGGCAACGTCGTTCGAACGACCTGCTGGGTCTTTCCCCACCTCGTCTTCCTGCTACGGGTTGCATCCATGTATGGCTTTTTCAATCAGCAAAGTTCCGCCCTTAACACACAACCATGCTTTCATTCTTCAAACTCAAACCTTAAATAATCGTCCTCATTTATTTATCATTAAAACCAATTTTAACTTCATCATGGTTTCAAAACATTAACGATTTCAATAACAGTCATGAATTCCTAAATTGAGTCTTTACGGTTTCATATAATCGTTCTTTCCAATTTCAAATTCATTATCCAAATTCATCATAATATTATTCAGATTCAACACCCTCAAATCACATATATATATATATATATATATATATATATATATATATATATTAATTGAACCTGTAATTTACTCTACATGTTCGATTACTCCCAAAACTCGCTTTCATATGAGAACCCACCCCCAAACAAGTTTTGATTTACCACCCACTATGATACGAATTGATTATCACAGATTTACATTGAAATCAAGTTATCCACTTGCCTGTATTGGTTTGTAGGGTCTGAATTCCTTTGGGGTAGATAGTGATTTGACGAAGAATGCACTCAATTTCCATTGATTTGGCTCCCCAAAATCACCCTACTTTGTCCCTCTTTTCTTCTCTGCAGAACTAGGATTTTCTTTTTGAGTCCTGACTGCCACAAACTCTCTAACTTAGGTTTTATTGTGCTAATCCCGAAATTATGCTTATGGGCCAAATTAAAATGTTCCAAACACCCCCGTGTGGGCCCGGTTATGCCTAAAAATGCCCGAGATCCATTTACTACCGTCGGATACTCTTTTTTGACTATCCCAGCCTATCCTAAATCAACCGTGCACTCAGAATTGTCATCCAAATTACTTTACTAAACGTCCTATCTCGACCTCAATATAGTCTATCCCCAACTCCCGGTTGAGATAAAATAATACCATGTCACTATCACTCGTTATGACGTAACTAAATTATTACATTCACTTAGTAATTATTTTCCATAAATATTAACCATTAGCCCTACTGTTTAATATTTAAATAAAGTCGTAATAATTAACTCAATTAAATTGCAACACACTAGTAAATTAAATGAGCCGAATTAATTAAATATGTAATGCTTAAAAATACGGGGTGTTACAAGTAATTATTAAACAAAGACTAAAATATATAGAGAAACATGTATGCAAAAGACAGTCTTTTTCATTCCAATAAACTTTAAGGGTGTGTTTGATAAACAAGATGGAAAATAAGTGGTTGGAGTCAATTTCCATGGAATTGAAAACTTTGAAATATTTTCCATGAAAAAAATTTGTCGGTGTTGTTTGATTGCAATTATTTTTCAAGTGGAAAATGTTCTATTTTTCATCTTATATATGTTTGATTCCCAATATTTTTCATGGAGAAAAATACATTTTCATTCCATTTTGGAATACTTAATAACAAACATAACAAGTAATTTTGATAGTACCACATATATTTTCAAAATAAAATAAGCCATTAACAAGAAAATGCATAAACACCAAAAATAAAAATAAAAACAGAAAATTCAATAAAAACATAATATAAAAAACAAAAAAATAATAATAATCCCAGAAAATCAATGAAAATCACAGAAAATTAACAAACATAACAAGTAATTCTGGACGTTTTTTTAGTTTTTCGTTATTTGTTTTCTTAATTAAAAATTTTCTGAATTTTAAATAAATTTCTAGGTGTTTTTAAATTAATTTCGGGTTATTATTTTTTTTTGTTTCTTACTCGATTTATGTTACTTTTTCATTTTTTTGGTAATTTTTGGGTTTTTTTTAAATTAATTATATGGTTAATATTTATTTTCGTTTTTATTCTTTTTCAATAATTTTTTCATTATTTTTTGTTTTTCTTAATTCTGTTTATTTATTTTTATTTTTTGGGCATTTTTTTTAATTTTCTATTACTTGTTTTCTTAATTAATAAATTTATGACTTTTTAATAAATTTCTGGGCCTTTTTTAAAATTAATTCTGGGATTAGTATTTACTTTCCTATTTTTTATTCATTTTCTATAAAAAAAAATTATTGTTTTGTTTCTGGATGTTTTTTAAATTAATTATTGGGCTAATATTTGTTTTCTATTTTTTATTCATTTTCTGTATTTTTTTCACAATTTTTTTTTTATTTTTTTCCATTTTTTTTATTTTCTGAATGTTTTTTTCATTTTCTATACATTTTTTCTTAATTAATAAATTTCTGACTTTTTAATAAATTTCTGGGCGTTTTTTTAAATTAAATCTGGGGTTGGTATTTATTTTTCTATTTTTTTATTCATTTTCTGTATTTTTTTTCATTTTTTTGGTTTATGAGTGTTTTTTAAATAAATTCTGGGGTAAATATATTTTTTGTTTTTTTATTCATTCTTTGTATTTTTTTCATAATTTTTGGTTTATATTTCATTCTACTTTTTTATTTTTTGAGCATTTTTTTAAATTTTCTATTATTTGTTTCCCTAATTAATAAATTTCTGACTTTTTAATAAAGTTTTGTGCATTTTTTAAAATTAAATCTGGGGTTAGTACTTATTTTCCTTTTTTATTCATTTTCCGTATTTTTTTTTTGGTTTATAATTATTTTTTATTTTTTATTTTCTGATTTTTTTTTTAATTTTCTGTTATTTGTTTTCTTAATTAATAAATTTATGACTTTTTAATAACATTTTGGGAGATTTTTTACAGTAATTATGGGGTTAGTATTTATTCTCCAGTTTTTTATTCATTTTCTGTACTTTTTTCATTTTTTTTAGTTTCTGATTGTTTTTTTAAATTATTTTGGGGTTAATATTTATTTTATGTTTTGTTAAATTACCATGGAATTAATTTTCTGGGGTTAATATATATTTTTTGTATTTTTTCATTATTTTTTGTGTTTATTTATCTCTATTTTTTTTTATTTTCTGAGCCTTTTTTTAAAATTTTTGTTAATTGTTTTCTTAATTAATAATTTTTTTGACTTTTTAATAAATTTTTGGGCATTTTTTAAAATTAATTCTAGGGTTAATATTTATTTTCCATTTCTAATCACTTTTGGTATTATTTTTCATCCTTTTTGGGTTTTTATTCATTTTTATGATTTTTGTCAATTTTTTTGATGTGGGCATTCCTTCTCCTGGAAAATGAATAACAAGGTGGGAGGAGGTTTTTTAATTCCACCTTTTGTGAAAAAAGTGGTCACGTGACTTGTTTTAAAGAAATCAATTCCAAAGAAAATTTTGTTTATCAAGCATCCAAAAGATGAAAAATGACTCCACATATTGTATTTTTCATGAAAAATTAGGGTCCGTTTGATTCAAAAGTGAGCAAAAGTGGTGATGGCAAAAATTTTCATGCGTAAAATTTGCCTAGTTTTTTCACACGAAGCTATCAAACGAACTTGAAGTTAATCCAATTAGTTTATTTAAATATTTTTCAAAAAAATTTAAACAATTTTTAAAACAGTTTTTTTTTTTAAATTTAGGTAAAACAGTTTTTTTAAATAACATTTACAATATTCGAAACAGTTTTTAAATTATTCAAAACAATTTTTAATCCTTTTAATATAGTTTTTTTTAATAGTTTTAAAACAAGTTTTTAATAAAACAGTTTTATAAAACATTTTTTTAAAACCGTTTTTAAATTGTTTTTAAAACAGTTTTAAAATATTTTTTAAACAGTTTTTAAAACAATTTAAAAACATTTTTGTAACATTTTTTTATAAAACAGTATTTTTTTTATACATTATTAATACAATTTTTAAAATAATTTTTAAAGCAGTTTTTTTACACCATTGTTATAAAATAATTTTTACAACATTCGAAACTGTGGTGGCAATTAAACTCAACACAAAATAACAAGAAAAGCAATCGCCAGAATAAATAAAAAACTTATGGGAACAACAATCACACAACAC
Source organism: Sambucus nigra (assembly GCA_949130495.1). NCBI lineage: Eukaryota > Viridiplantae > Streptophyta > Magnoliopsida > Dipsacales > Adoxaceae > Sambucus > Sambucus nigra. The sequence continues at coordinate 9,853,265 of OX422214.1, forward strand.
AAGATGTACGCGGTTCGGCAAGAAGGCCTACGTCCAAGGTGGTGCTCTCAATATTATTTCTCTATTCTCCGGGGGAGTGTTTACAGAAAATAATTATATGCCCCTTTGCCCCGGGCTGAGGGTTTGGTATATACAAGCTTTTTCTGAGAGTAGAGGTGTGGGACTCATCCACGTTAACCCATGATTCCTAGAATATCTCTCTTTGAGAGATCATAGGAATTTGAATAGGTCATAACTTAAACTGATTGAGGCGTGAGGCCTCTAGACTTTGGGTCGTGCTTTATTGGGCTACTCGTCTGGGCCAAGGTGAAAGATCGAGGTACCCACAATTGCCCCTAAAATTGTTGGGTCACAATTTGGGCTCAATAATTTTAAAAGATTTGCCATAATGGCATTTTTGTAAATCGTGCAGACACTATTGAGTTTGGAGTGCCCTTCCCGAACTGATTTAGGCGGCAGATCGTCTCGTTGCTTGTGTATCATGATTAGAAGGGTTTAAAATGTCTTTGGAGAAGTCTCTTCCCATTGTCATTTCAAATTTCTTCACATTTTCTAACTTTCTTCAAGCTTTTCGCTGTAGCTCTACTAGTTTCAGATCTCGTCTTCCACCTTCAAGCTTTTTTTTCATCTTCTCATTATCCCTGCTTGCTACTTTGGCTTGTCCCAAGCATTAAGTTCTTTTATCTGCTCTTTCTGTTTGAACTTCTTCATTCCTGCTATTTAGGGTTTTTCTTTTCAGATGACGAAAATAGGCAATAGATCGATAACTGAATTTAGGAAATTTTATAACATTCCAAACTGGGTGGATATTGAGTGTGCACTTCTTCCTCATAACGTCAGAGATATTGAGTATGGCCACTGGATACACGTTCTCTTGTTGTCTTAGGGGGGGACTTACTTTTCCCCCAAATCGTTTTTTTTTTTGCACTTTTTTAGTTGCTTTGATATAGTTTCAGCACAGTGCTCGCCGAATGTCTGGAAAATTGTTAATGATGTGCATAGAATTAATCAGCTCTATGGCACCAATCTAGGGCTTGCTGAAATCTGCTTCTGCTACTCTTTTTCTCGAACAAGTTCCGGTCTTCTTTACCTCAAGGCTAGGAGTCTTGATAGGGTATTGGTAGTGAATTTACCTGATTCCCACAAGGACTACTGGCATGAGGGATTTATTGCCAGAAACTGGCAGTTTCCTCCCCATACTGAAGGGTCGAAATCTGGGAGATTCACGATTTCCTTTTATGGGGAGGAGTACATAGGTAAGCATAGTCTTTGCTATACTTGTTGATCCTCAGTTTAGCATATGGTCTTTCTTATGTCTTTCTCTATTTCTCTTTGCAGCGAAGGCGAAAAACTCAGAACCAGGTCTCCACGAGATTAGAGTTGTCAAGCTAGTTAAGGCCTGGAAAATTAGAGAACTCTTGGCTGACGGTGAGCACCCCCGGTCCGCTGCATTTCTGCTGGAATACAAGAACATTGGATCTAGCTTCATCGCACGACCTGTGGATAGCATCCCTCAGCTAGACATCACAGAAGAGGTCGTTGCCGTCCCAATTCAAATGGACGAGGAGGAAAGTAGCTCTGGTGAGGAGAGCGAAGGTGCTGACAGAGGTAATGTTGGGGAGAACTCTGGTAGTGAAGAATCTTCCTGTTCGGAGGAGGGTTCATAGGCTCAGGATTCTTCAGGGGCTTCAAGTAGTTCTAGCGAAGAAGACATGGTTCCTCCCAGGAAGAATTTGATCCAAGATGATGAGGAAGACACCATGCTTCTTGCTCACCGATTGAAGAAGCAGAAGTCTGGTAGTGGGGATGTTGCCACTGGTTCTCAGACGGCCGCCCATGAGAAGGAGAGAAAGAAAATGGTGGAAGCGGCTGAGAGGGAGAGAGAGAGAGGAAGAAAGAGGAAGAGAGGAAGAAGGTGGATGAGAGAAAAGGGATTGAGAGAGAGAAGAAAGAGAGAGAAGAAGAAAATAGAAGAGAGGACGTGAGGTGAGGACAAAGGCGGGGTAATCTCTGGTGCCCGTGTCTGCTTTGCCTGAGGAGGCTTCTATTTCCCTTTCACCTCAGCTGGCTCCGGCTGTGCTTGAGAGAGCAGTTTTACCGGCTGATCGATAGAAGGCCATGGGAACAGACCAGTTAGCCCTGAAAGCGAGTCAGAGGCTAGCCTTGGTGAGTCGGCTTTCACTTTTCTTCTTTTGTAAAGTTTCCATTTAATACTTCTCTTGTTTATATTTCCCCTTTCTCTGCAGTTTGTGACAGATTTTACCATCCTTTACCGCATCCACGACGAGCTGGTGGGGAGGAATGGTGAGCTGGAAAGGAAAAATACTGAGCTGGAGGCCAGCTTGAAGATTGCCTATTCAGCTCAAATAACTTCTGACCTTGCCTTGGCTGAAGCCAACAAAACGAGGGACACGATGACTAAGGAGCTGGAAGAGATGCGGCAGTCATATGATCTGGTCTGCGCGAGCAAGCTAGCTGTGGCAAAGGAGAACGAAGTGCTTGCAGGACAAGTGAAGAAGGCAGAATCTGAGGCGGCGACTATTAAAGAGAGCTCGTACAATGCTGGCTGGGTTGCAGCGTATGAGGATGCTGAGGCCCAGATTGGGTATGTTGGTCGTCTCAACTTCAAGAAAGGTTGGGATAGGGCCTTGCTCGCTGCCGAGGTGAATATTGATTCTTCCCTCTTTGACGAGCACAACCCCGGTCCCAAACCTGTCGTGGACGAGGTGCCTCTCTCTGCTGCCGACGCAGGTGCTTCAGCGGTTCAGACTGCTGCTGCTGATACTCTTATTGGCCAGGGGACTGTGACCGCTCCTTCTGAGGGAGGAGTTCCTGGGGTTACTATGGATAAGGGAAAGCAACCGACGACCTCGGAGGTTGCCAGCTAATCTTTCTGAGGGGACTTTTTTATATTTTTTGTTTTTCAGCTTTTCTTTTTGTTCGATGATGTATATGGACCTTTCTTAATGAAATGAAATTCTTATTCTTTTCGCGTACTAATTTTTTGTTCTCTACTATTTATATGGTTTGTAGTTTGTCGACCTTGAGTATATTCCGGCCACCTCTCGCCTAGGCCGAATCCTTGGTTCTGAGGTGAGTGACCAAGTTCGAAGCATTTTTGTAAGAATTTGCAAGTCACTCAGAAAAAGGAATCAAGATTATCGGGACCATACCGAGCTAGTTACCAAACTGAGAGATAGGCTCGAGGAGATGGAGGAGATTGGTGCTTCTGTTCAGGAAGAAGTAGATGCTCTGAGGGCCAAGCTTCAGGAGGCTTCCGTGATTAACCAAGTTTGAGAGTTGCTTCAACAAGAGAATGATTCTCTAAAGAGAGAAATTTCTCGACTTAGGGAGCACGCGCCGAGCATTGTTCCTCGAGTTTTGTGAGGTTCCTTTTCATCGACTAGGCCACGAGCTGGTACTGATGACAGTGGCTCAGCTAGGGAGGTTGTCGAGCTTCGAGATGATGTTCGCAGGGCGTATGTGATAGCTGCTAGTCTTCAAAGGGATGTTACTTTGATGAGGCATCTGTTCAAGAAAGGTCCTCGGCAAGTGTGGGCTGATGGTTATGATTAGGGCTGGAGCGATGCGCCGACAAAGTTAAACGAGGTCGAAGAGCTGTCTTTCATTAGAGGATGGTTGAGTACTCTTAGGGAGTTGAAGGTCCCTAGGAACTCGGTCCTCTGGTATTGTCATGAGATCTCCCCCTCTACTTTGATGCCGAACCCTTTCAGGAAGGATGATCAGTGGATCCCCATGGATGCTATCCCCAGGAAGTTATTGGAATCAGGCTATAATGAAGTTGAGGAGGAATTAGCTCCTCACCCAGATGATGGTCGGAGAGCGCAAGTGGCAGACTATCTTGCTCAGAGACCTAACCCCCATTAGGATTTATTTAATTCAACCAGTGTAACTCTTTGTAAATGCAGTGAAGTAATAGGCTAATTATGTTTTGGGCGATTTTTCGACTAAACATGTGTTATGTACTGTGCACTTCATTGATTTTTCGTTTTGATTATCTTAGGCTTTTCTTAGAAGCCGACTAGATTTGATATGGTTAGAGTTATTTTATTGAGTGAATATCCTCCCAGTCCAGTATGCTTATAAGATACCATTCTGCCCCACTTTACCTTTTAGGTCGTGTCGTCACACTCCCTTAGGCCTAAGTGTGGCAATGGCGAGGACACACCTGGTGTTCAATGTTCTATCCGAGCAGGCTTTCTTTTGAGCTAAACATTGTTTGGCGACCAACCTGAGTCAGTCGAGCTGCCTAAGAATCCCCTGTAGGGCTTCATATATTGCCCAGGGCAATGCTAAGAGGTTGTTCGTGTTGTATGACAAAAACCTGAGGAAGGTAATACCCTGCTTTTCGTATGTTAAGAGGAGAGGCTCTCACTTGGAAAGGGTGCACAAGTTATAAAGTTTATGAAAAGAAATCAACACTTCATAGAGTGTTACTGCCAAACAATCTTCAATTAATCGAAAATGAATTGCAAGTTTCAATTATAAACAAAAGATCAATCATAAAGAAAAAACTAAAAGTAGAATTTCTTTAGGTTGGCTGCGTTCCAAGCTCGAGGAATCTCCCTGCCTTCCAGCGTTTCCAAGTGATAAGCTCCTTGTAGGTTATCCTTTCTCACCTTGAATGGTCCCTCCCAGTTTGGTCCTAGCTTGCCATCTGATGGTTTTACTGCGCTGCCGAGAACTTTCCTTAGGACGTAGTCCCCAATGTTCTTGGATTGACCTTCTTGTTGTAGTGCTTTGCCAGCTGTTGCTGATAGCTGGCTAACTTCACTAGAGCCAACTCTCTGTGTTCATTATCTAGGTCAAGCTCAGCGAGCAATACTGCATTGTTTTGGCCTTGTTCGATCAAAGTGGTCCTCATGGTGGGGAGGCCAGCTTCCAATGGATTGATTGCCTCCATCATATGTTAGTGCGAATGGGGTTTCCCCGATTGCTCGCCGTGGGGTAGTGCGGTAGGCCCATAGGATGTGTGGCAGCTCGCTCACCCATGCCCCTTTGGCTCGCTCCAATCGCTTCTTCAATCCATCAATTACAATTTTATTGGAAACTTCGGCATGTCCATTGCTCTGGGGGTATGCCACCGAGCTGAAATGGTGTCTGATCCCATGGTCGTTGCAGAAACCCTGGAAGGGGCCACTTTCGAACTAGGTTCCGTTGTTAGTGATGATGATCCTGGGGATCCCGAAGCGGGTGATAATGTTCTTCCATATGAATCTCATCATATCCGCATCTCTGATGTTCGCCAATGGTTCTGTCTCAATCCATTTGGTGAAGTAGTCTGTCCCGACCAACAGATACTTGCGGTTGCCTGCGGCGGTGGGAAGAGGGCATACGATGTCCATTCCCCATTGGGCGAAAGGCCATGGGCTAGTTAATGATTTGAGGTCGCTGGCTGGCTGGTGGACCATAGGAGCGTAAAGTTGACATTTTTCTCACTTGCGAGCGTATGTCACTGAATCTTTCTGCATATATGGCCACCAATAGCCTTCATTCATTGCTTGAAAAGCTAACGACTTGCCCCCAATATGGCTTCCACAGATTCCCTCATGTAGCTCGCGTAGAACTTGCTCGACGTCCTTCGGGTGAACGCATTGGAGGTAAGGACCGGTGAAAGACCTCTTATACAGCTTGTCCTCAGGAGATAAGTGAAAGCAAGAAGCTTTGACTCTTATCTGATGTGTGGCTTTTTTATCGTCGGGTAGTGCACCATTCTTCAAATAATCCCTTAGGGGATCAATCCAATTGGGGGCTACTTCAATCTGGTAAATATGGCCTGCATTTTGCAGTTCATTTTCCTGGTTAATGCTCGACCGGGAGAGGAAGTCGATCGTGATTCTTCTCCTCAAGTCGGAATTGATTGCTGAGCTCAAGGCCGCTAGGGCATCAGCATGGCTGTTTTGCCCTCTGGGAAACTGTTGGACGCTTACCTGTTTGAAGTTGGACATTAATTTCCTTGTTGTGGCGAGGTAGGCTGCCATCCTTTCGTCCTTAGCGTTGAAGTCACCACTTATCTGATTGGAGACCCGCTGGGAGTCACCGAAAACTTGGAGTTGCTTTGCCCCGAGCGCCTGTGCCTTCTGTAGGCCTGCTATCAGTACTTCATATTCCGCTTCGTTGTTGGAGGCTTCAAATCCAAGCCTGATTCCTTGATCGAGGATTGCACCTTCGGGAGTAACCAGTACTATGCCTACTCCTGCTCCTTTGGAGTAGGAGGCTCCGTCAACGAAGAGTCTCCAAACACCTTGTGCTGGACGGTTGTTCTCTTGACCAATAGGTTGGAGTTGAACGTAAGGATGTTCTCATGTAAATTCCACGATGAAATCGGCGAGGACCTGTCCCTTGATTGCATTCCTTAGCTGAAACGGGATGTCAAACCGCCTGAGCTCGACTAACCGCTTTGACAGTCTACCTGACATATCTACTTTTCGCAGGACTGGTTGGAGGGGGTGAGATGTAAGTACCACGATAGAGTGAGCTTCGAAGTAATGTTTCAATTTCCTCAAAGCTACCACTAGTGCAAAGGCGAGTTTTTTCAGTGGTAGGTATCGTTGTTCGGCATCCAGGAGGGTATTGATCGCGTAATAGACGGGTTATTGGATTCCTGCTCTTTCGCATACCAGTGCAGAATTGAGCATGGATGGAAACTGCGAGGTATAGGTACAGGGAATCGTTTCCTTGAGGAATTACGAGCAAGAGTGGTGTGCTGAGGTAAGATTTGAGCTCCTCTAAAGCTTTTGAGCAATCTTCGTTCCACTCCACACTTTTGCTTTTCTTCAACAATCGAAAGAATGGTTGGCACCATTCGGATGACTTCGAGATGAACCGATTTAGGGCGGCGAGCATTCCTGTGAGCTTCTGCAGGTCCCTTATCGTCCGAGGGGACTGTTTCCTATTTATGGCGTCGATCTGATATGGGTTGGCTTCGATGCCTCTCTCACTGACCAAGTACTCGAGAAATTTTCCTGACTGGGCACCGAAGGAACACTTACTTGCATTGAGCTTCATTCGATATTTCCTGAGGATTTCGAAGGTCCTTGATAGGTCGGAGAGGTGGTCTTCTTTTATCTTGCTCTTGACGAGCATATCATCGATGTAGACCTCCATGGTGTCTCCCATTTGATCCTTAAACATTTTTTTTACCAACCACTGGTAGGTTGCTCCCGCATTTTTTAGCCCATAGGGCATGACTTTGTAGCAATACAATCCGACTGTGGTGATAAATGTTGTCTTGTCTTGATCTGGCCCATCCAGGGGGATTTGATGGTACCCGGAGTATGCGTCTAGAAAACTCATCCTTTCGTGGGCTGCTGTGGCATCCACCAACTGGTCGATCTTTGGGAGAGGAAAACTGTCCTTGGGGAAAGCCCTGTTGAGGTCGGTGAAGTCAATACAGACTCTCCATTTTCCATTTCTCTTTGGAACCACTACTAGGTTGGACAATCGCTTAGGGAATTGAACTTCCCGTATAGATCCTGCATCCAACAGTTTTTCCACTTCCTTCTCTACAACCTTGGCCTTCTCGGGTGCAGCTCACCTTGCCTTTTGTGCGATTGGCTTGAAAGTTGAGTCGACGTGCAACCGGTGACAAACCACACTAGGGCCAATTCCTGGCAGCTCGCAGGGTTCCCACGCGAAAACGTCTAAGTTATTTCGTAAGAGTATTGTCAGCTCCGTCTTCTCTCGATTTATGAGAGAGGCTCCGATTAAGAACATCCTATCCTTCTTGTTGCCACCAGCTGCGACCTCCTCTAGGTCCTCTACGACCCGTTCAGAGGGGAGGAGCCTGGTTTCCTCCACCTCGGGTCTTCCATATTTTAGCTGCTATTTGGAAGGTATTAAACCTTCCTGTTCTTCATCCTTCTCTTTGGTCTTCTCGACCTTCTTCTCCGGTTTTGGGCGGATGGCTGCTATAAAGCACCTTCTCGCCATCGCTTGATCTCCGTGGATCTTCATTACTCCTCGCTCAGTAACATACTTGAGTTTCTGGTGGTAGGTAGAGGGGAAGCCTTCATTGCATGTAGCCACCCTCTGCCAAGGATGGCCTGGTAGGGTGAGTCAATATCGACCACCAGAAACTCGATCATCTTGAAGACACTTCCTGCCCTTACTGGCAGCATAATTTTTCCCAAAGGGATCGTCACTATTCCAGCGAAGCCAACTAGAGGGACAGTGGCTTCCTTTAAGTCGGCGATGCTTAACTTCAACTTTCTGAATAGGTCGAGATACATTACTTCGGACGAGCTACCTTGGTCGACGAGCAATTTGTCAACGTTGTAGTTAGTTACCCTGAGTGTAATGATTAAGGCATCATGATGTGGGGTCCTAACTCCCACTATATCTTCATCTGTGAACACGATATGTTTGTTGTAGTCGACGTCATCTGCTCGCCGATGCTTCCCTGCCTGCGTTTTAGCTAGATCGATTTGAAAAGCTTGCATCACTGTTGTTAGCTTTTTAACTCCCATCCGAGCTGAGTTCCCTTGAATCTTCTTTAGGTTCGATGCCCCATGAATCACTACGAACTCATGGCTAGCATCCTCCTCGAGCACATTGTCGGGCTTCGGGTTTCCATTGGCATCAACCTTCTCTGCCTTCTTTTCCACAAATTCGTAAAGGTGCCCAGTCTGGGCCAACTCTTCAAGGTGAGACTTGAGGGCCTTGCAATGCTCAGTTTTGTGCCCTCCTTCCTTATGAAAAGCACATCTCAGCGCGTTGTTCCTCTTCGAGGGGTCTCCTCCCATCTTTCTGGGCCACTTGACGAATGGCTCGTCCTTGATATTTTCTAGGATCTTGTAGATTGGTTCTTTGAAGATAGTGTTCACTGCCTGAAATGCTTTTAAGGCTTCGCTTTTGTTTCCGTTCTTAGAGCCATTCTTGCTTCCTTTCTTCGGGTTTTCAGCTTTATCGCCGCTCTTGCCAATGAACTTGGTGCGAGCATTTTCCCCTACACTGAGGCGAGTCACGTACTCAACCTTAGCATATTTTTCAATACGAGCCATTAGGTCCTCAATGGTCGTAGCCTCTTTCTTAGTGAGGGACTGGTGCAAGAGTTGGGTAGGCCAATTTTAAAGAATGCCACCGCGACCTGCTCCGAGAAGTCCTCGACCTCATTGAACAACTCCCAATATCTTTTTGCATAGTCTCTAAGGCTCTCCTGGGGCGTTTTCTTCATTGTCAACAGGGCATCCATCCTCTTTGGATGGGAGCTGCTGGTAATGAAGCGAGCTGTGAAAAGCTCAGCCAGGGACTCGAAGCTCCTGATGGATCTGTGAGGGAGTCTCTCGAACCACTTCTGAGCCACGTCGTGCAAGCTCGAGGGAAAGATTCGGCAAATTAATGCGTCCTTATGGTTCCAAAGGGTCATGGCCTGCCTATATTGCCTGACATGGTCGATAGGATCGGTTTTCCCATCGTAAATCTTAAATTTGGGAATTGCGAACTTCTTGGAGGCTTCTTCTTCTATTTCCCTTTGGAAAGGGGACTTCATATGGGTCCTGATAGCTCGCCGGGTTAGTTTTATGGTCGATCGAGCACCCCGATGTGTTGGATGCTGGTCCATTTCTCTCCGGACTAGATTTCATATGTCGTTATTTCCCCGATATGGGCTCCTATAACGGTGAGCTGGTTGCTGTTGCTCGAGCAACTCGCCATCTGACATGTGCTCCTCAAATCTTTGAGACCCACGTCTAGGTCTCCTTCCTCGAGTGCGAGACTTACTCGCCTGAGGGCTAGGAGTGCGACATTGACGTGGCCTGGTGTTGCGATGGAGCTCTCTCTCCATTCTCTCCAGGCTTCACTTGAGGCGAGCTTTCTCAGCCTCTTGCTTGCGAGTAGCTTCCTCTTGCTCTTGGAGCCTAGCCTCATAGGCGTCGATCAACCTGGAGACTTATGTGGACTTGGCCAGTCCCTGACTTTCTTCTGAAGCTTGTCGTTCTGGGCGAGGTCTAGGATTTGAGCGTCGAACTTCAGATCTGACCTTGCGAGGGGCAGGTTGCTCTTGGATATCCTCCGCTTGGGGAGCATTGCTGTTGTGACCAGACATTCCAAGTTCTTTTTGGTGAGGGCTTTCTTAAAGAAAGCGAACGTTTTCCACAGACGGCGCCAATTGTGGTGACAATTAAACTCAACACAAAATAACAAGAAAAGCAATCACCAGAATAAATAAAGAACTTATGGGAACAACAATCACACAACACAAGATGTACGTGGTTCGGCAAGAAGGCCTACGTCCACGGTGGTGCTCTCAATATTATTTCTCTATTCTCCGGGGGAGTGTTTACAGAAAATAATTATATGCCCCTTTGCCTTGGGCTGAGGGTTTGTTATATACAAGCTTTTTCGGAGAGTGGAGGTGTGGGACTCCTCCACGTTAACCCATGATTCCTATAATATCTCTCTTTGAGAGATCATATGAATTTGAATAGGTCATAACTTAAACCGATTGAGGCGTGAGGCCTCTAGACTTTGGGCCGTGCTTTATTGGGCTACTCGTCTGGGCCAAGGTGAAAGATCGAGGTACCCACAAAAACATTTTTCTTAATTATTCAAAACAGTTTTTAAACCTTTTAAAATAGTGTTTTAAACAATTTTAAAACAGATTTTTTAATAAAACAGTTTTAAAAATTATTTTTTTAAACAGTTTTTAAATTGCTTGTAAAACAGTTTTTAACAGTTTTAAAACATTTTTTAACAGTTTTTAAAACAATTTAAAAACATTTTTTATAAAATAATTTTATAAAACAGTTTGTAACATAGTTTTTAAAATATTTTAGCATAAAAAAATAAAAAATAAACGCTTGTAAGAAGTAGCAAATTGTTTGGCAAATAATTCTCACCCAAATAGCAAAGCAAAATTTGCCCACTTTTCATGCATTGGAGGTGTTGTACATGGGCAAATGGCTTGTAGGCAAATTTTGTTATCAAACAGACCAAAAAGTGGGAAAATACCATATTTGCCCACTGATTTGACATTTTCCATGGCAAATTTATGAATCAAACGGACCCTTAGTGTTATCAAACACACCCTAATAGAAAATAAACACATAAATGATATTGAAACAGGATGATAAGAAAAATAAGGTCATTCCATTAGACGTTTCCCATCAGTTTTGTCCATCCAAGTTGGAGGAACATCAAGAGTATTAGGCAGAGTAGTAATCCTAAAATCCCCTAACCTATTGCAACCACTAGTGATTGGCCGGTCTAACAAATAAAGAGCACGAATATAGGAATCTTCGTTGTGAAGGCCATAATCTTCTAAGTGCTTTCTCACTAAGCTTTGGGGAATTGCATCAGTCGGAATCCACTTGGTATTAATGTTGAACGGAGGGTCAGGATAATCCAGCATGCCTGGATTATGCTAATGCCATAATTCATTTTTGTCATCTACCTTTAACAGTGTTGGCACGTTCAACCACCACCATTTATAACTTTCTCGGCGAAACTGCTCCAACTAATCCTCCATATGAGTTATGACCTCATCATAGTCATCCATCCAGACAGATTTGGTTTGTTTATGAAAGTGAAAGGTTAATTGATCCACTTGGTCTTGAAGCTTTCTGATAACTTTATCTTTATCCTTCAACAGAGTTGCCTAGTCAGCCAAAGTTTTCTGGATTCTTTCTTCACCTGTAGTAGATCGAGCAACGGTCAACTTCCTAGAAGATTGGCCAAATTTGGTCTTCTTCTTCAAGTTTTCCAATTCTTCCATCAGTCTGGTATTTTTTATCTCCAAGAAAAAAGCACCTTCGCTCGGCACAACTTCAGAAGATTTTTTCAAACTGTCAAACTCATTCCTTATATTGTTGTTTTCTTTTTCAAGTAGATTAGTAATGTCCCAATAACATTCCACCTCCCTGTTCAATAGGAACTCCTTCTTCCTGAAAGCCGATATGATCTCTTGAAGCTTTTTGTCAAAGCCACAACCATCACTCAAGGCCTCAAACTTGGCCTCATAATCATAATGGAGCAAAGTCCGAGAGATATTGTGGTCGTCTTGAAGTTTTTCAATCATTTCATAGTATACTGCATTATTCGCCACAACTCTATCAAAAAAATAGTGCAGATGAACATAAGCTTCCTTGAATTGGTCTAAAGCATCCATGTCGAGCAACCCTTCCAGCTCGGCCTCCATTAGCCCTACATGTCCAGCACCAATCAAGTTATTACTACGTCTTAATAAATCAATCTCAGCAGAGCTAATGGCTTTTCTCCTGGCATTAAATTTGAAAATAACAGTATGAGAACAACAAATCTGACCAAGCAGAAGGAGCGAGTTAAAAGAAAAAGATAATAAGTTGACGAAAGAAGACTTTTTGTTCATTACAAGGAAATTTGTTACACTAGACTGTTCCATTACTATCCAAAAGAAAAAGAAGAAAAACAAACATCAAAGAAAAAGAGATACAAGATAGAGCGATCCATCAGTCTTAAAAAGATTTACACCTTTTTGGCGTCGTTTGTTGCTGCTTCTGAGAGGATGGATTCAGTTTCAATCACAAGTAGTAAGGAGGATTCGCTTATTCCCTCATCATCATCGACCTCCTCTTACAAGTTAGGGGTTACAAGTATCATGTCTTTGAAATAAATCAGAGTCGGTAGTGATGCTGACCTCCTTTAAAGCATAAGTCCATCCGTCATTTTAGGACACCTTCTTCATATACTCTATTTGAACGAAAGCTGCTGCAAAGGCTTTATCCCATCCCTTATTAAAATCATCATCTTTGATCTTCTTATATTGAGCCTTCAACTCTAATATGTTTTTCTTCTCAGCAACCGCTTCAACAGTCGAGTTAGCTTCCATCTCCTCAGCAGTCTTCACATTCTCTTTAGTTTCTATCACTCTTTTCTCACTTGCCATTATTTTTTATCTCTCTTGTAGGTTTCCTTGGAGTCCCTCAAAGTCAGCCATAAGCATTCAAAGGATTTCTTTACATCAGTTGCTAATGACCTCAACCGGTTATCCCCTACCGGTAATTGGTCATAATCGACCAAAAATTGCATGACAATGCAATAACAAAATCGTTATCATACATACTCGATGAAAAGGGAAATTACTGAAAGAAGGCAAAGGGTCAAAAAATTTACCAAGGCTAAATTCTATTTTTTCCCTCTCCAATAGACAGGCTCTGGATAGGGGGCTTCCGCTGACCTGTCATCCAGAAGAACCCCGGCACGAATTAATTCCAGGGCTAACCTGGGGTTCATTTACACTGAGGAAGATTCAATAGCAGTTTGGTCGACTAAGATTTTTTGGAGCAACTCTTACTAAACAACCGGTCCCCTCTTCAATCTCTTAAATTAAGGTTATGTGGTTTTAAACTCTTCAACATCAAGGACTAGGGGCCTTTTATCGGCAGCATTGGCCTTTTTGGATGGTGGAGAAGGCATACCATTCATCAGGTTAGGAATTATCATCTTTCCTATTTCAGTAGTGGGTGAATTTTGGATAACGTTGATATCAAATGACTCAAAGGAGGAGGATGACCCTCATAATTCTAGTTCCTTATCTGCTCCAAAAGACTCAACAGTAGAAGAGGTTGAAATGGGCTCATCCTCTAAGTTGACTGGAGCTTGGGGTACAATCTCAGTTGGTCGAGCAACAAAGGATGTGATGGAGATCTTATATTCCAGCAGTACAGAAGCAGATCTAGGGTGCTTTTCCCCTATTCTCTGATGGATTGATCATAAGAACTTCAGTTCCTCAAAGTTCACTTCAGAATCTTTGGAACACTTCTTCTTACTTTCCTTTGCAAAAATAAAACTAGAATTATTGGTCGGCATATTATCAAACAGTTAGAAGGCATTAAAGAAAAATAAGATTCAAAGTGTTAACCGACTTATGCCAATGCCCTTCCCGGGGCATTTGGGACCATTGTATTTCACCCCCTCAGGAAGGGGAGCATGCTTCCATTTTTTAACCACGAATCCATAATCCCATTAATCCATGTTGGAATCAGGCAAATTAACTACTAAAGCCCTATTAGCCTGCCTAGTCTTCAGGTAGTATGTATTGTCTTCTATTGTTCCCCACTTATAGCAATACATCAGTTCAAAAATCCCAATATGGGTCCCACGAAGTTCATTTAAATGATGGACCCCATTAACAACCCTCCGAGTATTGGGGCCTACTCTAGCGAGAACCACTATAGCAGGAACCACATCAAAATATTGATAGAACTCTAGAAATAGTTTGTTGGGGGGGGGGGGGGGAAGTAATTCTACACTCTACAATAAAAATAGTAGGAATCCAATGTCCTTCTTCTAGAGATAAAACGTCTATGGGACCATTAGCCACTTCCACATTTACCCAATTAGGGATTTTCCTTCTTTCCCTAAACTCATCTACAGAGCTTTCATCTACAATATACACCATATTTACTAAAGAAACAAAGAAAAGAGATGAAGAAGAAAAAAGCTTTAATGATTTCCCCAAACTACTGAAATTTTATATGAAAGCAAAAGAAGCTTGAAAACACTTTAAGTATGAGTTTGAAAGTTTGAGGATGTGAGAAATTAAAAAAAAAATCATCCTTTCATAGATTCTGTAGGTTCATCTCGAAACTCTAAAAAGGAATGATTAACTGAACCAATGATTAGACTTTCGACGGTTGCACACTTTCCAAAGGGCAAAAAGATGAACGTACCCTTTGGCGGTTTGATATTTTCCAAACTATTCACAAAAAGTCCACTATACTGATACACAGGTGAAAAATTACAAGTCCAAAAGGTCGGCGACTAACCTCCATCATTCTTGGGCACTGAGAAACTTTCTAGAGCTAATACTCCATCCTTTTAATAAAACATCAAGCATGGAGCATTGGGGGCTTGTTGTGGGTCAAATTATTCAGGCCACGTGGACTAATGAGATAGGGACACCTAACATCATAAATAAACATCTCAGGGTTTCGTTTATACTTAATTGGCTCCAGAAATATGTGATAGGCATATAAGTCAATCATTTTAAGAAGATGAACCATCAAGAAGGTCACACATGTAGAGGTTATTAACAACCATTCTGCAAGTCCATATGAAATATCAACAATCATATTCATTGTATTTGGGTGTAAATTCTTGAATATATAAAGTTTACCCCCTCCCCTTGGTTTCCTAACTACTATAAATATATCATTTCCCTTTGCTAAAGGGACATGTTGATTGCACACAAGCAAGATTGCACAAAGTTCTATGTAACTACCCTCAACAGTAATACCATAATTGTGGACGTAGGCTTTTACATAGATAAACCACGTTAAAAATCTTTATTTTCCTTTATTGTCTTTTTTATTTTCCTCCTCATTACTTACATAATTATATGTGATTACGAAATTGGTAATTCATAGCTAAGATTACATCTATACCTATTTTGGACATCAATAAACATAATAGGAAGAAAATGTATGGTCATAAGAAGGTGGATAACCGGGACAAGTTCTTTAAATGCCAAGGTGTTGGGCATTATTCTCATGAGTGTCCCACTAGACTAAGGGAGGAGGGAAAGAAGGTGAAGGTATAAAATGCTACCCTTAGTGATAATAAGTCGGAAGAGGGAAGTGATTCCCCCATTTAACGTAAATACATCGCATTCACGTCTAGTCATGTGGGATTTGATGATAAATATTCTTTCGATGAAGATGATCATGTGCATGATGGTTTCGAGGTTCGGTCTTTTGATTTCTAAGCTAGTGATGATGAGAGTGTTGAAGAAGGACAAGAATAATAAGAGGAGAAAAATGAGCATCAAGTAGCCTTTTATGAGTTATACACCGAGTCATTGAAGTTAAAAAAGGCCAACTTTAAATTAGAAGTGAAGTTGAAAGAACGCATCATAGGTAATGACAATGCAAAATTAATTGAGTCTTTGAGGGCACGAGAGAAAAATCTCATGAAGAAGCTTGAGTATGTTAAGGGAGGGAGAGATAACATTTGTGGTTTAATGGAAGTTTTAAAGAAGGAGTCTCTTATATTTGAAGAGTTTAAGAGTTTTCTTGATTTTAGGATTATGGAGTTAGTGGAGAAATTTAGAGACTCAAGTCACGTCAAATTTGATTTGGAATATAGGTCGGAAAAGTTGGATAAATTGTTTGGCACCATCCATATCAAATATGACAAGGTTGGAATTGGATTCGATAATTCCGATACTTCCACTTTTAAAGCCAAGGCCAACATTTGATAGGTTCAACCATGGCTAAGGAAGTTAAACAAGGACAACCCA
This sequence comes from Sambucus nigra, assembly GCA_949130495.1. Classification (NCBI taxonomy): domain Eukaryota; kingdom Viridiplantae; phylum Streptophyta; class Magnoliopsida; order Dipsacales; family Adoxaceae; genus Sambucus; species Sambucus nigra. Next base: position 9,869,502 of record OX422214.1, read on the forward strand.
AAGGTAACATTCCTCATGTCTACACTTGCACACATTGTGGTAGGAAAGGTCACCTTACGGATTAATGTTATGATCTTAGACAAGGTCCTGAAAAGTCTAAGACTATTGTCCCTAAGGTTCTCAAAACCCGAGATTGCCACATTACACCTATGTGCATTTGGAGATCGAATTTGGAGGCATTTAATGTTAGGCTTGTTGACTCTTGCATGATATCACACGATTATCCCCATTCTATATATTATCAGTGATTGTGGTTGAATGTTTTTCATACTCTAGCATTGTGCTTCATGATATATGTTATTTCTACTTGTATGATGCTTATGTTTTGTATTTTGATTTTTTTTAATGGGTCTTTTTGAGAAAAATACAAAAATATTTTTTTGTTTTTTTTTAAATTGGTATCTTTTTTTTTTAAGTTTAAAAACTCAGAAAGACTTTATTTTGTTTTATTTGTATATTTTAGTTTTACATATTTTGTGTAGAATATCAGTGTATTGAATCCCATTCGTTCCATGTTTTCCATGTGGATAAGACATTTGATTATGGTTTACAATGTTTGAATTGTTCTTAATCATGCGTGCATGGAGTTATTCAACATTGATTTTCTTAATGGATTCACTATGCATATGCGTATGCACACACGTGAACGAGCTCTTTTGGATTATAACTTCTTATGTTACATGAGCTAAGTGAGGTGTTATCCTATTAATTATGTCATATACAAATCTATTTGACTATGGGGAATTTTTGCACTTTTGAACCATTGTCCGTGAGTTTGTTTTGTCAGTTAAATAGGAGGGTTCAATAGAGAAGGGTTATGAAGGGAAAAATTTTCCTTGCATGAAAGACCACCATTGGCAAGGGGCTAAAAGTTAAGAGGCATAAGAAAAGAAAATTTGCAAAGGCCATAGTTTTGCATTGATGCTTCAAAAGTGTGTTATCTTCAAAATTACTCAGAGAGAAAAATAATATATGTTGATTTTTGAGGGTGTTTTAAGTTTAAGATCAAAGGATTTGCACAATGAGCCATAATTATGATTAATTGTTTGATACTATTGATGTGAGAATCATTAATATTTTCTAGGCTAGTGTTCATTGTGTATGTTTGTCCATTTTGAGTTCTTTATTTTTCACTTGAGGATAAACTGAAGTATGATAAATTATTGCGATAAAATAGAACTCCTTGGAAATATTTTGAGTGGTCGAGTTATATATATTTTGTTTCTAGTTCATGCCCCTTCACTCCGCATCATATTTGGTTTAGACACATTTATTCCATACGAGTGTGGAAAGATTACTGTATTTTTTGCCTTTCGTGGTGTTAATACCTATATATGATTGTGCGTTATTGGTATATTTGCGTATTTTTTTATTTGCTATGTTTATTTTTTAGTCTTTGCATTTCATTTAATCTATGTTTTCCATATGCTTCCGCTTTGATTCAAAATGGCATTCCATATGATCATACTGGTATCTCTTGTTAGATGTTTACATTGATATCTTTATGCTTTAATTTGTGCATTAAAATTGGTATAATTTGTTCTTTATTTTGGATTATTTATGCTTGTGTTGCCGAGTTTGTTTATCGTTTCATGTTTCACTTCATACCATCGTATAATATGATTATTTTCCTTCATGTTTACACATGTTACATTTAAGAGGATAACTTGTTTATATTGTGCACCTTATTATATTTCCATTCCTGAACAAAAAGGGGGAGAAATGATAGGGAATAAATTTTTACCCTGGGGGAGATATCCTATCTTAGGTGGAGATTGTTAGAGAAAGGGAGAAGGTTTTTTATGTGAATATATATATATATATATATATATATATATATATATATATATATATATATATTATTTTTTCATTTGAAAGGTATGTTAAGTATGAAGGTTTTCAATGATTCGACAAAGTTTCACAAGAGCAAAGCTACTCAAGTTTGTATCAGTAAAACGTACGCTATTTTTCCTTTTGGGGTTGAGATTGAATCTTTGTGAGCTTGATGGCCCAACAGGTATTTATTTTTTAGCTTTATCCCAAAATAGCCAAATGGGAGATCTATAAGGATAAATTTCCAACCGAGTCAATTTGTATATAAGTACCTTAATTCTGTCTTGGACAAAACTTGTTTGAGTCATAGTTTAAGATTTGAGTTGTTTTCCCTTCAAGACAATGATTCAAATTGAAGACCGTAGCGACTAAGAATAGTGATGTACACGTCATTTGAGTTTTGATCTGAGTTTCGTCTTTAACATCTGAGGGATCTCAATGAGGTATGAATGCATATTTATGCTTGATCCTTGGGTATGTTTAGGTGTTAGTTTTATAAAATGTTATGAGACATTTTTTTATAAAATAAATTTTTAAGAAAAAATTATTTTTGGTCGTTCGAACGAGTTTACGAGGTTCATTCAAATGAGGTTTTAATTGTTGTTTGAATGAGGTTCAAAAGAATTGGTTATGTTTGGCTGAGAAATTTCTTTCAAAGGTTGTTTGAACAAGATCAATTATTTTTTTCGAACGCGGTTGGTTTTGATTTGAGCGAGATAATCACTTCATTCAAACGTGCCTAATGTTTTCGTTTGAACGAGTTGTCTCTAAAAACATGTTGCCTTAAAATTAGTGTTTTCTATCAATACTCTGGCCTGATATCAGTTTTTGAGAGAGCTTTGTGCGGAAATTATTTTTCAAGAAATATTTAAAGCCTCCCAAACCCTAGTTTACATCCAAGTTTGAGATCTAAGAATCCTACATGTATATGCTTATTTGATATCTCATTTGGACTGCACCATAGTGGTTTTCTCCATCTTTTAAGAGAATTTCCAGCGATGTATATCTCATTTGGACTGCACCATAATCCTACAATAGAAGGCATGACCTGACGAAGCCCACCCGAATCTTGCTTCATCTCTATGTCCAATATCAGGATCCTAATCTTATGCTGGATCTACAAAATCGAAGTGAAACCCTAGATTTAGCATCGATCCCACATTTGAAATTGAACTGGGTATTTTACAAATGGCGGGACGTGATATGGTGTTAGGTGTGGATTGGCTAGATAATTTTAGTCCATTTTTACTTGACCTCAAGAAGAAAAATAGGCTAATATTCAAATAAGATTGCAGTAAGATTATCTTGAAAGGGTGTACAAATGATTGAAAACTACAAGTGATGAATGCTACAATGCAGATGGAAGCCTTGAAAGGTGAGGATCAATTATACATTGACCACATGATGTTTGCTAAGGAATAAGTTACCACTAAGGTAACAAACAATACGGAGTTGAGTTCATTATTTGATGAATTTAAAGACTTATTTGAGGAACCAAAAGGTTTACCCCAACATAGATCTTGTGACCATCATATACCCTTTAAAACTGGGATTGAAGCCACAAATTAGAGACCTTATAGATCCCCCAATTTCCAAAAAATTGAGATTTAGGTGTTGGTATAAGAGATATTAAATAGTGGAATAACTAGACGTATCACACGTTAATTTGCATCACTTGTGCTACTGGTCAAGAAGAAGGACCAATCACGGATATTTTGTGTAGATTTTAGAAAATTAAATGATTCTACTATCAAGGAAAAGTTACCTATACTTATCATTGAATAACTTTTGGATGAATTGCAATGTACCTCAGTTTTTTGTAAACTTGACCTTAAATTTGGTTACCACCAGATAAGTCTATATGACGAGGATATACACAAAACAACATTTAGAACCCACTCAAGGCATTACGAATTTCTAGTTATGCTTTTGGGCTCACTAATGCACCAACAAATTTCCAGTCTCTTATGAATGAGATTTTAATACCATATCTAATGAAGTATGTTCTAGTATTCTTTGATGATATATTAATATTCAATCCTAATATGGATGCACATGTGGAGCACTTGAGACAAGTTTTTGTGGTGTTGAGAACTCATCAGTTATATGCGAAGATAAATAGTACGCGGGCCACATTATATCCGAGCAAGGAGTGAGTATTAATCCTACCAAGGTGGAGGCAATACAGTAGTGGCATTTACCTACCAATGTAAATGAACTTAGAGGGTTTTTTAGGTTAACGGGATTCTATAGGAAGTTTATAAAAAATTATGACATAATTAGTAGACCCTTAACCAATCTCTTAAAGAAGGATGTATTTCAATGGAGTGAGGAAGCCACATCATCATTTTTAGCACTCAAGTTGGCCATGTCTAATGATCCAATATTAACTATGCCTGACTTTATAAAAACATTTGTGGTGGATAATGCTAGTGCAGTCATTTGTACTGATGAGATAAAATAGTCTTATTGCATTTATAAGCAAGGCCATTGGGACAAAGAATATGGTCTTGTCAATTTATGAGAAAGAGATGATAGCCATCAAGATGACTGTTTCCTAATAGATGTCCTATTTTCTTGGGAATCAATTCATTATTATCACTTACCATAAAAGCCTAAGGTACTTCATAGAACAAAAGGTCTCCATAGTGTTATAATAAAAGTTGTTGAAAAAGTTTTTAGGATTAGACTATCATATCAAGTATAGCAAAGGTATAGATAATGGTGTTGGAGATACATTATCTAGGAGATATATGGATTCATCTAGCTTGGCATTGATCACTACTTCTATTTGGGAGCCTGCGTGGATGCAAGAAGTTATGAAAATCTATGAAGGACATGCTCTAGCCACTCAACTGATTCCTTAACAGTTAATCAATTCCACAAATGTAGAACAATTTACAATGATCTAAGGAATTATTTGTAGAAAATGGAAGATTCATGTGGGAAACACAAATAGTTTGAGACAAGATATTATCTAAACCTTATATGGTTCAACATTGGGGGACATTTGTGTGTAGAAAGAACTTATAAAAGAGAAAAACGACATTATTATTGACCAGGTTTAAAGAAGGAGGTGAAAGAATGGGTGATAAGTAGTGATGTGTGTCAGAGAAATAAAAGTGAACGTGTGCCATACCCTGGATTGTTTTAACCCTTTCATGTGCCAACTCAAGTTTGGAATCGTGTATGATGCATCCATGAACATTATTGAATGCTTGCTTAAATCTAATGGAATGGCAGTTAATCTTGTTGTGGTGGATAGATTCACAAAATATGGTCATTTTATGTCCTTAAAGCACCCTTACACTGCTAGCGAAGTGGCGGAGGTATTCTTAGATGATATATACAAATTACATGGCCTTCCCCCAGTCATTAACTCAGACAAGGATCTAATTATTGCAAGTTAATTATGGAAGGAATTATTAAAAAACTTAATGACACAACATCACCTCATCTCAACTTATCACCCTCGAATAGATGGTCAAGTGGAGAGGTGAACTAATGCATAGAGGCATGCTTAATATGCATTACTAGGCACATAACTTACAAATGGAAGAAATGATTTACATTGTCATAATATTTGTATAACAACAATTATCAGAAGATCCTGAAGGTGAAACCGTTTGAGGATTTGTATGGTTTAGTACCTCCTCAATTAGTAATACCTACATATTTAGACACAAGAGTGGTTAAAGTGGAAGAAATGTTGCAAGAGAGAAAAGTCATGATGGATATAATTCGAGAGAACTTAATTCAAGCCCCTGAAAGAATGCAGCATTATACTGACAAGGGTAGATATAAAAGAACATTCGAGGTAGGAGATGAAGTTTACCTAAGGTTGCAAACAGCACTACACCAAAACACTCTTTCAGTAACAAAGTATTTTTTTATTACTAACACTATTATACAATTATTATTTCTCACAACAAAATACCATTAGTAATCTAATATAAGTGTTATTAATATTGATTCAATATTTTTTATATTTTTCCCCAAAAGAAAGAAATGCCTCCAATTAAAATTCACCCCCCAAACTCAAAAGCCTTACCCTTTCAAAATTTCTCATCTCATTTACTCTGCCACTTTCTGCCCAAAATTTCTTCCACCTAAAATCTCTCTCTCATCTCATTTTCTCTGACCGAAGCTTATAATTTCTTCCGCCCAATATTTTTTGAAGTTTTGGGTGAAGCTTAGTCTTTCGCCCAAAATTTCTTTATAAAGACAGGAGAGTCATGAGTATCCTCCAGAAGCTTAGCCCCTCTCTCTCTCATCACATCGGCAGATCTCCGGCCACCTGAGAATCATCCGGAAGGTAGAAATTTCTCTTACTTTAGTTAACACAATAACCTAGGGTTTATAAATCTTGATTTAATCCTTTTGTTAGGGACTAAATGATAAATCTCTCCTACTTTTAATCAGATTCAACAAAATTGTATTATCCTTAAAAGTTTATGCACAAAAATGCGGTTTTCTTTACAAAGACAAGAGAGTCACGAAGTAAAATTTTGCCTCCTTCAATGAATAGATTTTTCAGAGAATCATACTTTTATTGTTTAACTACGGTAAAAGATTGTTCATAAAAAAATAAAAGAACTATTTGTTATTTAAAAGTAAACCATGAAACATGAAAAAACAAAATAAAAGATTGTTCGTAATATGAGATTTATACCACAATGATTCTGTTTCTTTTAGATCATGTATTTACTTTTTTCTATTAATATCTGTTATTCCTAATATGAGATTTTTTATTATTGAACACTAGCTAAGATTTTAGGACTGTTCGCACCCATTACGTATGTTTTCTAAAAAAACAAAGCAGTTTTTTAATTTGATTTTCTTCCCATGTGTATCTCTTAATATTTGAGAAATCATTTTGGCCCAATATGATCGAATGTTGTTTACTAGGGATCTATTTAAGATCATTCGTGAGTTAAAAACTAAGTATGAGTTATTTGGTGAATAATTTGTTTAGTATGTATATAATGTAAATTTAAATGCTTATTATTGGATTTTATTTATTATTTTTGGTTCCAATATTATAGGTTACTAATCATAAGGTTTTGTTTCTCACCACAATAACCAAAATATAAATTGGGGGGTTGAGATGTGTTTAGAAACTAGGGTGCTGAGAGGGTGAGAGAAATGGGCCACTCAAGGTCGTGTTAATAACCTTCTCCACGCAACACACCTTAAAAAATATTTTTATACTTTTATTTTTGTTTTACCTGTTTATCTATAGTTACGGTATCATACCTTTATTTTTTTAGTGAAAGTAAAAAGAATAAACTTTTATTTTGCGGTAAAAAGATTGATCGATGTCCGGAACAATCTTCTGGCCAAACCCTTTTGAGAAATAGACATTAAATTGGTACCATCCTCTTGTTTCACCCCCATCTAAAAAATTGCATGTTCTAGTTATGATTTTACTTATGTGTGCATCAATAATTCTATTTTTGTATATTTTAATAGAACTTGTGTGTAAAACATGATTTTTTTGGTAGTGCAGAATGTCACAAACATTGAACAAATAGTGGATGGATGAGAGGAATAGAACAAGTGAGGTGCACAAAAATGGAGTTGCGTCTTTTCTGTTCTCGACCTTTTCTTGTCCATGCATTAAATGTCGATATAAGAAGCGTTTCACTGCGATGGATATCAAGGGTCATTTGATAATGCATGGTATAGAGAGGAGATATACTATGTGGGTTTTGCATGGTGAAACACTATCATCGAATATAACATGTCCCGTAGTAGAACCTATTGATTGTGAAGGTCATGATGAAGTTGATAACAATGAGAATGAAAGGATTCGAAACTTAGTTGATTAATGTTACGGAGTGCACGAACAACATTGTGTAGAACCGACCAGGAAGGATTCTCTGAAAAATTGTATATCGATAATGAGAAGTATAATCAATATAATAGATTAGTGATCGAGAAATTATACCCTTCATGTGAGGGTCCTGAGACTACTCTCTCTGCAATTGTGGAATTACATAATTTGAAGAAGTAGTTCGGTTGGTCGGGAAATAGTGCGATCTCTCTCTTGTCGGTCTTAAAGAGGTGGATTTCAAAATGAAACACATTACCAGAAAAATATCCGCACATGAAGAGAATGGTGAAAGACTTAGGGATGAAAGAAAATTACATTCATGCTTGCATTAATAACTGTATTTTATATTGGAAAGAGAATGAAGATTTAGAGGAATGTTCTCGGTGTGGAGAATCGAGATATGCAGTGACCTCAAAGAAAGGGAAAATATTATGCAAAGAACCGATGAAAATGTTAAGACATTTCCCTTTAATTCCAAGGCTAGTGAGATTGTATACTATACCTTAGATAGCTCATGAAATGACACGACACCATCGGGCAACAAGTTCATGGGATTATCAGTTACATCCTTATGATTCATCCCAATGCAGAATGCTAAAAAGTAGATGGCCTAATTTCATCGAGGAAGGATGCAATGTTTGGCTTGCAATATCAACATATGGGTTCAATCCCCATGGTATTCAGTCTAGTAGTTATAGTTGTTGGCCTGTCATGATCGCGCCTTTTAATATGGGCCTTTTTTGTGCTTGAAGAGTAAGTTCCAAATCTTGTCTTTGCTAATTCCTAGGCCAAAAGGACCTGCTCAAGACATTGATGTTTTTCTTCAATCATTAGTAGATGAGTTGATACAATTATGGGAAGGAGTTCCAGCTATTGACATGCACAAAATGTAACCTTTTACGTTAAGAGTTATGTTGATGTGGGGGATTCATGATTTTCCTGCATATGGTAACTTATCTAGGTGTGTAACACATGGTTACAAAGCATGTCCTATTTGTGGCGATGACACTCCATCCATTCGACTAGAACACAACATGAAGATAGTTTACACAAATTATCGTATGTTTTTTTAAAAGTGATCATCATTTTAGGAGTGGTATAGGTTTGGGACTTAGGACACAAGAAGTTGGACGTCCCCTAGTTCGACTAAATGGAGATGCACTTGTGGAGAAGTTAAAAACATAAAGTATGTACCTGGAAAAGTCTCAAAAGTTCCTGGTAAGAAGAGGATGTCTAATAATGTTAATTAGAGTGACAATGTTGAAGTTAAAGAAGCTTGGTATAAAAAAATCCATTTCCCTTGACTTGGAATACTAGCAATATCATCAAGTTCGACATGTCCTTGATGTGATGCACATAAAAAAGAATGTTGCAGAGCATCTAAAAAACATAATTCTTGATGATAATAAATAAAGGATACAGAAAAGGGGCGATTGGATATGAAGGATATGGGCATACACAACGGTCAATGGCTTCAAGTTGATGGACGCACTGGAAAAAAGATAAAATTAACAACACCACTTATCTTGGATAAAGAAGAAAAACGACAATTTTGCCAAATTTGGAAGGAATCAAAGCAAACTATCAGTTTTTCCTCTAACTTGGGCAATATAGTAAGTCTTAGTCCCCCGTATTTGCACTATTTAAAGTTGCATGATTATCATGTCATAATTGAACATTTGCTACCTGTGTTGCTCCAACACGCCTTTCCAAAACATCGAGATTTGATAAAAGCAATCAAATAATAAAGTTTGTTCTTTAACATGTTGTGCTCTAAGGTCCTGATTCATCAAGATATCCAAAGAGACAAATACATGGTTGTTGAATCATTATGCGTGCCGGAAAAATATTTCCCGCCTATATTTTTTTATATTAGCATTCACCTCACTGTGCATCTAGCAGATGAAGCCCTGGTTTGTGAACCAACTCTCATTGGATGTATTCGTTCGAAAGGTGATTTTTTTATCTTTAATATAATAAAATATACACCATTTAAGTTAATAATGCTTGTTATTAAATTTTACTACTTTATTAAGACGATGAAAGATTTCAAAGATATAGCCAGCAATAAGCGGTATGTGGAAGGTTCCATTACAGAATCCTACGGTGTTGTTGAATCTGTTAGATATTGCATGGGGTACATGACAAATCCATCTGATGGAAATCATAAACTCTCACGTGAATCCTTTTTTAGAGGAAGGTGAAGAGTTCTCTAATGAAGGGCCTTTAGGTCCTCATAATAGACCTTGATCCATTGAATAGGTTGTCACAACTCTAGGTCCTCGGAATTGACATCGGCCCTCAAAATTTGTCCCTATAATTTTAGGTCCTCATAATTGACCTCGACCCTTAGAATTGGCCGTCAAAAGGTCCTCAGAATTGACATCAGCCCTCATAATTGGTGGCACAACTTTAGGTCCTCAAAATTGATCCCGGCCCTTAGAATTAGTCTTCACAACTTAAGGTCCTCAGAACTGACATCGATCCTCATAATTGGTCGTCAAAACTTTAGGTCCTCAAAACTGACCTCGACTCGCTAAATCAGTCATCCCCAACACAACCTTAGATCCTCAGAATTGACCTCGACCCTCCGAATCGATCACCCTTATCCTATAGGTCCACAAAATCGACCTAAAATTATCTTTCCCAACTTCGAGATAGTGTCTATTACTCAATGACCTTCGCTTGTTCCAAGCTCACCCGTCAAGGGGCTCTATAGACACCACATCCTAGCACCCCCTAAGCTCCTCCTTAGTTCCCTAGAACACACTCGTTCACCATAAACCCTAAGTCGCACTCCGAGTACTGATCTGGAGGCCACCGGGCGCTCCTGATTCCCATTTAACACTGGTCAAATTTCTTGCCTAAACGAAAGGTCATTGAATCTTTGAAGGGCTCTGAATCCAATTTCCAATGGTTCATCCCGTGTGCGAATCAACCATAAAATTAAGACGAACGGTCCATTTCCCTTAAAAATTGATCTAAAGGCCACAGGCACTCCCGGGCCCCATTTGACTCTCGTAAATTCTCTAGATTGGTAAAAGCTCATTGAATATTTGAAGGGCTCTAAATATCATTTCCAATGGTCTGCCCCGTGCGCAAATCAACACTTCGATTCGGACGATCGACCCATTTTACTCTAAAGGGTCACCTGGCACTTCCGGGCCCCGTTTGACCTTGGTCAACTCTCCGAACCAAATAAAGCTCATTGAAACATAAAAGGGACTTGAATACCCTTTCCAATGGTCCATCCTATGCACAAATAACCTTACAGTTCGGGCGAATGATCCATTTCCCTCCAAGGATTTCATGTCCAAAAGACCAATGGGTACCTCCGGCCCCGTTTGACCACTGGCAACTCCTGAATCCGAGAGTGGCTCAATGGATTCTTAAAAGTATCTAAAGACACTTTCCAACATTTCATCCCCACGCGATTATGACTTACAGATTGTGTTTTACGATCATTTTTACAAAAAATTTGCCAAGAGACTGCTGAATGGCACTCTCAGGATCCTGCCTGTTGGCAATGTGTCTAAGGTGCCACGTCGATCGGCACCCCCTCAACCCTATAAATAGGGGCTTGATCTCACTTCAAAGAGGATTTGTAAAAAATATTCCCTCCAGTGATCTAAGTTGTATTCTCTCGAAGTTAAAGTTGTTCCCATCCTAAAAATCCCTTCCTACCTTCCATTTCCACACTTTCCTTACCTCATTTAGCAAATTCCTTTCCCCCTCTTCATACCACTTCCATCCTATTGCAAGATAAACATCTCAACTCTCAAATCAACCTCAAGTGCCCACAAAGGAGGTCCAATCTTTCACTCTCTCTCTAAATTATCATATTTTTGCATTAGTTACTTTATTCTTACTTTAGAATTTTACTTCATCAGATCACACATATTCATATCCAACTTTTTTATTAGTAGTATTGCACATACTATATTTTTCTTATACTCCACCCCCCAAAGGGTTTACTTGTATGTTTCAAACGGGAAATTCCCATCATATTTTCTCACACTAAAACACATTTTTCCTATACACACATATAAGAAAAGCCCATGGTTGGATTTATGGGTTAAACCCCAGCCCTCGTTATATGCGAACTACGTGGACTTTGATGCATTTTTAGGCTACGTAGACATCTCGGGTAAAATTTGAGATTCGAGTCCTCTTCTACTCATGTTTATAATATTGTTTTCATATCATATATTTGTAATGGATGGCTTAGTCTTATATGCTCGTGTTTTGTCCAACATATACCATCGTTCTTATTAAACGATTGGTGATCAGGCAAACATGCACAATAAATTTTATCATTATTTTGGGAACACACTTAAGTATGACCTCACTCCGCCTTTATCCATGACGCGAGTTGAGTAATTCCACTATCCAATTATATATGCAAGCACACGCTTCACAAAGTTAATTCAAGAAAAGATTAACACATGCTCATGAGAGACCGAAAGGGCGCGATGGGTGCCTAACACCTTCCCATTCCGTAACTTAGTCCCTAAATTCTTGAACTAATAGGTTTCGCAAGCATCGGTATGTCCTTGATGCCGTTTTCCCGAGGCGACAACATTTCTTTTGCCTATTTTATGCAAAATAGGCTGACAACTCTATTTGATTTTGTACGCATAACCCCACATCACATTTTTTATGATGGCCGAGCACAAAAACCCCTCGGAAAGGACGCCCCCACGCGCGCGCGCGCTCCCCGGGGGAGGGATGGCCAGATTAACCAATTACTCAATTATCATTCTCTCATTGAACCTCAAACTCTCAACTTACTTATTAGTGATTCATAATGTTTCAAAATCTAACCACAACTTAGGCTATTAAATTATTATTAATCAAGGTATTTACCTTATATCGTAATTTTTTGTGCCAAAACTTAATTCTCAAGGTTTTTACTATAACTAGATGATTACATTAATTCACTCTTACTAATTTATTAGTCACATTACTTTTAATCATTCTAATACATAGAAGGCAATCAACGCCACTGATCATTACGATACATAATTAAACGCCATACGTGCAATAAACACCCTTACTTTACAATAATTTTTTCTTTGACCATTAATGAAAATCCGGATTATTACATCGACGAGCTCCTTGGTTGGGGAAAAAACCTCTTCCACTTTTTCTTCCTCCAAGTTGTGGGGGGGGGGGGGGGAAGGAGCTTATTGAGGAAATAACTCAGACTTAACAGGAACCCCAACCTTGCCAGAGCCCTATCCCAAACTTTTTTAAAAAAGGAATTATGAACGAAGCATAGTTCCTTCTGAACATTGGTAAAGAATTTATCCCAACTTTGTCAAAGGAAACTTTGTTTGCCTCCAACTCTAAAGCCAAGGACTTGGCAGACTCCTCGTTAGCCTTCTCCAACTTCTCAATATTGGTCTTGGGACTGGCAACCTCGATATATATATACTTTATGGAAGAATTGTACCACAAAGCCTTCTTTCTTGCAGTATCAAGGTCGTATGTTCCCCATCCAAAGCCTTTCCCAGGTCAGTTATCTCCTTATTTTGGTTGGACCTCCTGTCAAATAAATTGACAAAGTAAATTACAAACGACGGAGCAAAAAAAAGAAAAGAGATAAAACAAAGTAATTTAAAGCGATAAAAACCAAGTGAAGAAATTCGACACTTGTAAATGAGACTATGTGGGCAAAATCATTGTTCTAAAAAACCCGCCTAGGCTTAAGGCTTGGGAGAAACGCCTCGCCTTACGCTTTTCACGTCTTATTCTTGGTAAAACCCTTAAGGCGCACTTTTTTCCTAAAAACAACAATGCTTTAGTGAAACGATGTCGCCTTTTAAAGAATTTCTTTACAAACCGGACCATTATCTCATCCAAAATAATCAAATAGTATTTTAATTTGCATATATTCAGACATATTTTTATGATATGTGAAATTTTTGTATTTTAATAGCCTTGTTATGGTTAAAAAATATTAAAATATATTAAGAAGGCCTAAACGCCTTTTCACGTCTTTTTACTCCTAAGCTCGCCTAGGCTTCTAAGGCTTAAGGCTTGGCCTCCACGCCTCAATCACGCCCCGCGTTTTTTAGAACCTTGGGCAAAATGCATGGACAATTTGTCTAAGGATAGGCTAACGACCAAAGATTAGTCGTTAGGGAGATAAAGTCCCCTCGAGAACCCTGGAGACCAGGAGACAATTCTAGATTCTTGACCATGGACACTTCAGTTGATCCTTTAGCCTTGTTATTGGCGGCATATATCAATTAATGGGTTGATAATTGAACACCAAGGTTGATGTTCGCCATGGTCTTCTTAGCAGGTTGGACATGCATCTTGTCGGGGTAGTCCCCTATAGCCACGGGGTCAGAAGGACCCCCAAACTCCCTTCGTTTACACGACTGAGTAGCAGGTTATGGGAGGAAAAAATAACCCCCCATCAAATTAGGGATGTTTCTTTTTATCATTATCCATTCCTCATAAGATGTGGACGTAACTATTGTGATGGTGGAGAATTCAACGAACTCAAATGAGCTTGAAATATTGGCTATTAGAAGATGATGCTCGACAAAGTATTTTGGGATCTCTAGTTCTCGATCCATATGGACAATAATAAATGAAGTGGTGGTGGAGGTATAACACATCATGAGTGAAGCCTACACAGGATGCTCAACAGTTGAATAGGGTTATTTGGGCAACCATGCCTTTTTCAAATCAACAAAGTTGATGTCCCTTAATTAGTTTAGGCTATGTCTTCTCCCGGTGATATGCACGATAAAATATCAAAACAAGTACATGGAAAATAAACTAGAAAAAAACTTGGTTGAGAAAAATAGTTTTAGGGCGGGCTAAACCCATTTCACAAGCACCCATGGGGCACATAGGACCCTTGGCAAGTGTTATCACACATTAACAACAAATTTATGGGACTAACACTCCTTGTTAGAGTTCGTAAAATTAACTGCAAAGGCCGTCTCATCCTTTCTTGCCTCAAGTAAAAGACATTTTTGTTGGTCTTTACCCGCATATAGCAGTAATGAATCTTGAAAACCCCTAATTGGTTCCCAAAGAGTTCACTGGTTTAGTTCACCCCATTAACGATGCTTAAAGTCTTGGGAGAATATTGAGAAGTGACAACATAATAAATTTGGCATAACTCAAGGAATAAGCGATTGTGAGGGAAAGTAATCCCAGCTTCAGTCACAAATTAGGAGAATAACCAGTGTCCCCATCAGTGTTATGGTGATCTAAGGGATTGTATCCCAACCCAACCATTACCCGTAAAGCGATGTAACAACATATAAAAGCCTTTGTGGTGTCCTAATTATTAATGTAGACCATCTTTACAGACAAATAACATAAAACATGATGAAAAAGTGGGTACTTTTTAAGTAATTACACAGAATACAAATAGTGTAAGATAAAGAGAGATACTTACAAAGTATAGAGGCAAATGAACTCTTTTGCTCTTTAACTTGAAGATGAAAGTGCTAGATAATTAACGTAACTAACATTAATTGGAGTATTAGAGGTCTGAAACAATTTTTAAGACAAAATTCATCATTAACTGGCATGCCTCCAAATGACGGCTTAAGCATGCAAGCGTTTGTTGTGTTAGCGATTGCCTATTTACCAACGTGCCCTTAAAATTGTGGGGGCATATTAATAAAGTGCCTCAAAAAATAATAACTAGGAAAATGAAGTAATAAAATCCAAACACAAGTATCAATTGTTTCCTCTGACCATGTCATATATGGACGACCAAGAATTGTTAGCAATCTCGACCTGGATCCAATGACAGTAGCAAGCAAAGGTTTATAGCCTTAATAAGCTACAAAGCTTTTGGAGGAAATTGTGGGGGATAATTCGACCACTTAAATGGATAGGGCACATATCCATTTACCCTCTCAAAGATCTCACACGTAAAGACAAAAAATTTTAATGTCGACCTACAAAAATTTCAAAATTAGATACAATGATCAACATGGATTGATTATCTAAAGTCATGAAGTCTTAAACGAGTCAACCTTCTTTTATTTTCTTTATAAATGTAGCCCCCAACCTGGGGGAAAGGGGTGTATAATAATTGTTAGCCGAAAAATATCAAAATAAAGAGAGAAATACCTGGTAGATGTAGGCATATTTGTAATACCCCGTATTTTCATGCTATATTAATTTTGGGATTTATTAAATATAATGTGAGTTAATTATTTAATAAAAATCCGGAAATTAATTATGTTATAATTATTAACGTGACGAGAGTTAGTAATTATATAAAATTTGTTGAATATTACTAATGAGCGAAGTAATATATAATATTGGTTATATTGAATGTCACGAGTGAAAAAAATGACAATTTCAGAAATTTGAGTCGGGACGTGCTCGTGTCGCGTCGGGACTAAATATGGATAAATAAAAGTGAATATTTTATAAGTTGTTCGTATGGTCGTTTTGAGTGCGCCAATGCGTCCGGAAGGGTCGAGATAGTCAGAAAAGTGTACCCAGGGGTTTAGTTTGGGTCTCGGGGAGTTTTTAGGCCTAAATAGTAACCCGGGAGGGCATTTTGGTCATTTTACATTTTTGGGTAATTAAACCCACGAAAATTAGAGGGGTTATATCAGATAATTGAGTTGTCACCTAGGGTTAGAGTACTCAAAACCTAGAATGGCCATTGGAGAAGAGATGAGAGAGCTCTCAAAGCATTCTAAGGCTCAAAACTCAACCGTTTGCACCGCCGCCACCACCAACGCGTAGATCGCGAGACGGGGAATGCAACCATACCGAATTCGACACCAAACCAGACCTCTGAAAATCTCAGGCAAGTGTTTATCTTGCTTATTTCGTTGCTGCATCTTTCATATTAGTTTAGGAGTAATTAGAAAGAGTTTCTATGGAAGAAAACCAAAGATATGAGATAGGAATTTCATGTAGTGATGGATAAACTGTTATTCTCGAAATATCTTAATATGTAGAGGATTAACCCACGAATTTTAATGATGTACTAGAAGCAAATTTTGGGAAAAATAGATTAGAACAATGATTAAGTAATTTCTAGGGTTCTTGATAATTGTATAAATCTTGGGATGTTAATCTATGATTAAATGACAGAAATCCACATGCTTTATGTTGAAAATACCTAATATGATAATATAAGGTTAGTAGTATCAATTCTGGGACGATTGGGATTAGAAAATATGGAAATTGTTGAAGTTAGGAGATGAACCCCGTAACTGCAGAATTTCAGTTTTCGCAGACCTCCTTGATCGATTGATCGAGCCCAGAGCTTCGATCGATCGAAAGTTCGATCGATCGAGCCCCAGACCTCGATCGATCGACCCCTCTTGGCAGACTCCTATTTCCCTTGTTAAATTAGTTAAACTTAATTTATGGTGAAATAATTCTTGGGCATCCTTAATAAAATGTTTTGGGAGATAGAGAAGACCAGTAGGACATATGAATAAATTTTGGGGACTCTTAATATGAGACGAGAATTGTACTTGTGAGAAAATTACTTTAGGGTCGATGAATTTATGAATTAACGGGAGAGTTGCGTAAGAGAATTACGTTGGAACAAAAAGAGCACTTACTGAATTTTATACTTGGGAGGATAGAGTCCATTGAATGCTACGTATTAAGTGGGAGAAATCCTTCGAAATAAGGTTAGAGACGAACCCTTATACGCGATACTAATAAATGTGAAAATAAGGATGATGTCGTAACTATGGATTTGAGATATATCTAATAGTGATATGATGATATTCGTATAGTTATATGATTGTGTTTACATATACTATTTATGTGTGAAAAATGTACCCGCGCTACTTGCTATCCCTGAGGTTACCGCGCTGGGACGATCTTATCATGTGTTGCCTTATGGGGGATATTGATTCGTACCCTAGGAGATAGATATCCTTGGTACAGGCTATCGAATCGATAGTTCTGACGGTCCTAAGAGACGCGAAGGTATGTACTGACCTCTTAGAGACTTGGAATCTATGCTTTGCCTCAATGTTGTTTTGTATATGTTGATACAGTTCGAGAGTGATTCCGAACTTGTATTTCCCTTAGTGTGAGCGATACGGGGATTGGATAGCAGAGTAAGCCCGCACCATAGTTTTATTTGGGGTGCTGTTATAATATATATATATATATTATACGAGAATTTAATATATATATATATATATATATATGAAATTATAAAATCTGGAACTGCCTACTGTGATTTGTTAAGTAGGACATGTTGATGACTCAAATTGTAAATACTTGTTTTGAAAAGTATAATCTGACACTGGGAAACTTCGTTAGCAAATAAAGTAAAATGAGAGCATTGTTACTAAATGAAATACGCCTTTAAAACAATTATATTGTTCGATTTTGAAAGCTTACGTGTAATCTAAGATAAATAAAATCATTGGTAAGATTAGTTCGATAAATGATAAGATAAACCATTGGGAAGGTTAGTACGATAGGCGTGCACATTAGAAGAGAGGTGAGAATTTCTCAAGAGAGTGTCGCACTAATATGTTGTTGCATTGACCTGTATCAATTTAAATACTTGCTAAATGAATTTTAAATCATACACACTATCGGGCTCTGACCCGTTTCTATTTATCTTTTCTCTTTTGTATATATATGTATATATTACAGGTGCCCAGCCACAGGGGCGTCTTGCTTAGGATCCCTTGAAAGGAACGTGCTGCAGCTTAGGTGGGAGTTGCAGGCCACTTGCGTAGACGGCTTCATTTATTGATTCCACTTCTATCATTCTCATTTATTGGGCATGTGTCGCCCCTTTCATTATTGATCTGTTTTATTTGGGACATTTGTATTTCAGTTATTTCTAGTTCTGTTACTATGGGATTCATTCAGTATGAATGTGTTACTTTAAATTTTACTTGTTGGGATTCGATTGACGAATGTTTTAAATTAATTGGATTATGTTCTAGGATTATTGTGGTGTGACTCTTACTCATTGTAATGTTGTTAATAAATAAATAAATAAATACTTTTTCTTTAAATAAAATTTGGAAGTAATGTTATAAAATGGTTTTGACACTTAGCTTAATTAATTAGGGTGTTTAATTGGAAAATTTTGTTTTCGACAGTGATGCTGAGAATGAACCAACTGTTCACCTTGATTTAATTTAATAAAGGAGTGATCGCCCGATATTTAATTAGGTGGGGTGTCACAATATTGTCGAACGATGCAAATATTTTTCTTGTCTGATTGTTCATATTTAATATTTTTCTCGACTTTAATTGTGTTGAGTAAATACCAGTAGAATTTGACCAACAATAATAATGTATTCCTTGAACTACATAGGCTTTGATATCGTTAATAAGTTATTACGTAAGGGCAACATCGAGATCACTCATAAGCGCAAGCCATCACATTATCACATAATCACGACATCAAGGCACACAAACACACAAAAGTGATTCTTAAATTCCACCATCTCAAGTGTGATACGTAACACCTAATTGTTCACACTCAGCATTTAATCACTCCGAATTCTCAGAGTTAATCATTATTTGGTCATAAATAAATAGTTTACACATCTTTGAAAATTAAATTCTAAAATTTCTTAAAAATTCCCTATACTACATTTAAGTATTAATTTTAGAATTAAAACAAACAAACATATAAATTAGATAAAAAGAGGGTGGTGGGCCTAACACATTCTCCATTCATAATTCGGTCCCTGACCTGACATCCTGAATCTGTGGTTTGTCAAATGTCCACAGGCCTTAAGGTGTGCCCACTAGGGATTTCTCAATCTGTTTTGTTTATTTTTATATAAAACAAACTAGTGACTTTGATCGACCTCCCTCTCTTGTACATACTCATGCACAAATTGGACATTGCAAACACAGATTTAGGGGCCTAACCTGAAATTAACACCGAGATAATGGTTGATCTCGACCACTCAACACGTAGATTTACCGATAGGATGTCAACCCTTTATCTATGCCCTTGGAGGATGCATGCTTCTTCGTTAATGATTGACTCTTCTTGTTTAGTGCAAAAGGATAATAAATATTTTACTTCATCCATGACTTGTTGCTTGTAATGAATCGAGCGATAATCTACTAAACCAACTCTTTGAGTGAGGATATTGACCCAGGGTTTATCTTCTCAAACCATTTATGGTCAATCTCACCCATTGTTTATGAAAAAACGTGACACATGAGGGCATCATCGTGACACCATATGGACATTGATTGTTTATAATGAGAAATATAAGGATCATGATTGGTCTTACCATCATATGTAGTGATATCAGGTATGGATAAATTCCTTGGTGGATATGATATCTCAATCTCTTAAATTAAAGGTGAGGCCTATTTACTATTTAAAGTTTTCCTGAATTGGTTATTTGGCGTGCATATGTGGCTTAGATATAGTCGGTTATCAAACTCTTTTATAAAGTCATATAGGTCTTCCTGAACTAGAAGTCAACTTAGTGGTAGAGGAAAATCCACTAGAATGTCATAGTGACTAACACGAGATAGTTCAGCAGGATGATTGACCCTTATAGGCGATCGGTGAATAAATGGGTGTCTCCCTTAATGCTAGCTAGGATGATCTTCATATGGGTTTGGGGATTTGGAAGACCTAACATTATTATGAGATGGGGAATTCTAGGTTAACAAATCATGTGTAATACCCCGTAACTTTAATGACTTTAAAATGAGTTAAGTAAAAAGTTAATGGGATTAATTGGAATTAATTAAAAATTAATTAGTTGGGATTAATCCGGATTTTATATTACTTATGGATATTGAAATATATGATTCTGTATATTACTTAGTGATATTTAAGCAATATATGAATATGATGTTATTTATATTGTTGTGAGTTACTAATACGGTAATAATGGAAATTAAGTCGGGACGCCGTATGGGACGTGTCGGGACTAATTTAAATAAATAAAAAGGAAATATTATTTTATATCAACCTTATGGCCGTTTCGAGTGCGCCGTTGCGTCCGGAAGGGTCGAAATAGTCAGAAAAGTCTATTTGGGTGTTAGATTTGGGTCTCGGATCAATTTGGAGATGAAAAGACACTCCGATGGGGCATTTTAGTCATTTTATTTGGAAGGTGAATAGTAATTTCGGGATTTGTCTTATTATAAAGGTGATGTATTAGAGGAACGTAGGTTTATTTCATTTTATCATAAAACACTTGAGAGGTATTAGTGTGAGAGAAAGTGAAGAGTTTCTTGGGAGGAGAAGAGGTTGTCTGGAAGGATGAGAGACTTTTAGGGCAAGCCAAAGGGGATTAACCACCTTCTACCACCAGCACCACCACCGAAAAGTCATCAAAAAATGAGGAAAGGATTCTACATCATCATCACCAAAGGTTCAGACCAACATAATTAAGACAAGTGTAATACTTGCTTTATTTTATTGCTTACAATATCCATGTTTTATAGGATAAGTAAGAAGTATGGACTTACATGATATAAGGATTAACTATACAGTTTTTGGAATTTGTTCTTGATATGGAAATTAGATAGAATAAATCTATTTTTGTTTAAATGATTTAATCCACGAATTTTGGGTTTCAAGTGATAGAAGAAGTTTGAGTTAATATGATTTTTGGAGAATTAATAACATATGAGAATTCTGGGAATAATAGGATTTAATCCAAACTATTTGATGATTTTAGGTTGTTTGATTATTAGAAACTGATCATATATCTTGCTATATCAATTGAGATTAATTAGGAGAAGTTTTGGATTGATTTGTGTCGGTTTTGATGAAAAAGAAAATGGATAAAACGCATGAAATTTTTTATTGAAACATGACGAACATTGTATGACAATTTTAGGACTGTTTTAAGAGGAAATTGGCAGTGTGCACTCAAGTTTTTGTATAAAATCTCGTTCTGCACAACTTTGCAGTTTTAAGTTTTTTCAAAATCGAAGCAGAAAAGCCTCATAATTGTAATTTTATATTTCTGGCAGAATGTACCTTTATCGAAAAAAAAGTTTGGAAAATGTTAATTTGTCCCATGGTGAGATTTTATTAATTTTGGTACATTAACAAGGAGCGAGGGACTTGGATTAATGTTGGAAAATTATTTGGATTTGAGGATTAAATTTTGTGAGAGATATCTACATGATTATTATACGATTTAGAGGAGAATAACCGTTATAGCAAGTACGAATAATATTGAGGATCTATACGAGTACTTGGGTTGGATAAAAGATCATATGAGTAATAACAACATAATAAATGTATGATGATAATCGTGATTACAAGTATGGGTAGTATTCAAAAAATACGATGGGTACTTGGGCATAGGATAAATTCCTAGTATTATATAAGTAGATGTTAATGGCTATTTGAATGATTGATAATTTATGTGTATAATCAAACCCGCGCTACTTGCTATCACGGAGGTTGCCGTGCCGGGACAATCTTATCTCAATGGGACCTTTATGGGGGATATTGACTCGTACCCTAGAATATAGGATTCCTTGGTACAGGTTATCTGAGAATGTTAGTCAGACGGTCCTAAGAGACGTGAGGGTATGTGCTGACCTCTTAGTGACTTGGAACTATGCTTCGCCTCCATTATGTCTGTTTTGTGTTAATACAGTTTGAGAGTAATTCTGAACTAGTATTTCCCTTGTATGAGAGATACGGGGATTGGATAACAGAGTATGTCAGCACCATAGATTTTATGTGGGTGTTAATTAGTATATATATTGTATATGTGATTAGTATATATATCTATACCTGGGATTCTTCTACTGTGTGTGTAAGTAGATAAATATTGAATAAAGGTTCCTAATCATAGTAAGTGCTTGAAATTTCACAGTATTATTGAGATATACATAATTGACTTAAATAATCATTAAGAAGATGTTATCTTAAATAAATCATAGACATACGGTCTCGCAAATCATAATTGATGAGAGGAGAATTGGGTTAGAAATTATGAGCCATTTTAGTAGTACGTTAGGTGTTCACTCTAGATGAGAGGTGAGAATCTCAAGAGAGAGTCCGATAACCTAACATGTATATTATAAGTGATAAATATTGCAACTATTCACTTGCTATTTTCAAAACTATTTTACATCGGGCTCTGACCCGTTTCCTGGCATTTTGTCTTTTTTTTCTCTTGTATCTTCTATATCTGGTGTTTAGCCGTAGGGACGCCAGTCATAAAGGATTATGATGTTTGACGAGCTATGGATCTATGGAGTATTGTTTAGACACCTTCATTTATTTGATTCACACTCTGTAGTTTATCTATCATTTAGGCGATGTCGCCCCAGAGGATTTTAGCTGTTTCCTTTCTATCCGAGTCAGGATTTTATACTCGTGTCATTGTAACACATTTATTATTCGGTTATTGTATTGTGATATTTTACTGGAAAAGTTTTATTCCAGTTACATTTAAAATTCTATTGTGATATCTATTCAGTTTATTTTTATTGTAGAATGGAATGTGTGGAATTGTTCGAAATGGTAAAATGAAGTTTTTATTAAATTAAAATTGGAAAGTTTTAACACCAACTTAATTGAGTATTAGGTGATAGAAAAATGTTTTCGACAATGATGTTAAGAATGAACCAACTGTATCTTCTGATTTAATTGCGTATGAGACTGATCACCCGGTGTTTAATTAGGTGAGGTGTTACAGGTGGTATCAGAGCATCAGGTTCTAGTGTCCTTTAGGGTATGTACGACTTACTGTGCTTTCAACTTAGCGTTCTTTGATGTAGAGCCCTATCATTAGGATTGTTGCATTTCTATGAGACTATAGACAAACCTTTTGGGGATTTATTTATTTTAGGCATGTCCTAGTATATGGTGATTATCGACATGGATTGACTTGTTGTATATGAGGCCAAGATTGACCGTTATAGCCAGCGTATTGTCTTTGACAAGAGAGTGAATAAGTATACTTTTATATAAATAGATAAAACCTGTTGGGAAGTTATATACTATAGACTAAGGACCTGAGGAGTTTCGATGACCGACTATTTTAGGTAGTAGTGTATCGGGGGGTTCCTTATTTGGATTTCGCTCTGCGAGACACCCCACGCATGAAACTAACGAACGTTGGGAGTCGAAGTAAGTTGGGTCTTTAGGATGTGAGTTTATAACCTTTTATATTATATATGTATAGGTATTAATCAGAGAGTTATGAGTTGTAGCATGATTTGGGCTAATGGAATCGCCAAATGTGAATGTGGAAATCATGGTAATACGGATTATATTATAAGCAGTCAGTTAATTAAGGGTAACCTTACAGAGGAATCACATTCATTTAGATCTTATGATGGAATGTACACACACAAGGTGTATGGGCACTCTGGATATTTGGATTGTAGTATTTTCCATCACCGTGACACAATAAGTATTCTTGAGGTTAATGAAAGTAGAAGTTGTGACTTCAGGATTTAGTTGTTCGATGATTTAGGACCGCTACTTCCCAAATTCTGCCACGAGGATGGTATAAGAAGGGTTGGGTAAAGTTTAACTCGAAACAATTAAAACTAAATGGTAAGGCTTGGAGTATAACATCAATGGGGGTATTCGGTAATGTACTGTATGGGCAGTACGACAGAGATTACATGAGATGTGAGATTAATACCCGGAGTTATCCTTACCAGTTTTGCTTTATTTTTCGAATTTCGGGACGAAATTCTGTTATAAGTGGGGAAGTATGTAATACCCCGTAATTTTAATGACTTTTAAAATGAGTTAAGTTAAAAGTTAGTGGGATTAATTGGAATTAATTAAAAATTAATTAATTGGAATTAATCCGGATTTTATATTACTTATGGATATTGAAATATATGATTATGTATATTACTTAGTGATGTTTAAGCAATATATGAATATGATGTTATTTATATTGCCGTGAGTTACTAATACGGCAATAATGGAAATTAAGTTGGGACGCAGTATGGGACGTGTCGGGACTAATTTAAATAAATAAAAAGGAAACATTATTTTATATCAACCTTGTGGTCGTTTCGAGTGCGCTAATGCGTCCGGAAGGGTCGAAATAGTCAGAAAAGTCTATTTCGGTGTTTGATTTGGGTCTTGGGTCAATTTGGAGATGAAAAGACGCCCCGAAGGGGCATTTTAGTCATTTTATTTGGAAGGTGAATAGTAATTTCGGAATTTGTCTTATTATAAAGGTGATGTATTAGAGGAACGTAGGTTCATTTCATTTTATCACAAAACACTTGAGAGGTAGTAGTGTGAGAGAAAGTGAAGAGTTTCTTGGGAGGAGAAGAGGTTGCTTAGGAAGGATGAGAGACTTTTGGGGCAAACCAAAGGGGATTAACCACCTTCTACCACCACCAAAAAGTCACCGAAAAATGAGAAAATGATTCTACACCATCAATACCAAAGGTCCAGACCTACATAATTAAGGCAAGTGTAATTCTTGCTTTATTTTATTGCTTACAATATCCATGTTAGATAGGATAAGTAATAAGTATGATCTTGAATGATATAAGGATGAACTATAGAGTTTTTGGAATTTGTTCTTGATATGAAAATTAGATAGAATAAATCTATTTTTGTTTAAATGATTTAATCCACGAATTTTGGGTTTCAAATGATAGAAGAAGTGTGAGTTAATATGACTTTTGGAGAGATAATAACATATGAGAATTCTGGGAATAGTAGGATTTAATCCAAACTATTTGATGATTTTAGGTTGTTTGATTCTTAGAAACTGATCATATATCTTGCTATATCAATTGAGATTAATTAGGAGAAGTTTTGGATTGAATTGTGTTGCTTTTGATGAAAAAGAAAATGGATAAAACGCATGAAAAAAATTATTGAAACATGACGAACATTGTATGATAACTTTAGGACTGTTTTAAGAGGAAATTGGCAGTATGCTTGCAAATTTTTGTATAAAATCACGTTCTGCACAACTTTGCAGTTTTAAGTTTTTTCAAAATCGAAGCAAAAAAGCCTCATAATTGTAATTTTATATTTCTGGCAGAATGTACCTTTATCGAAAGAAAAAAAAGTTTGGAAAATGGTAATTTGTCCCATGGTGAGATTTTATTAATTTTGGTACATTAACAAGGAGCGAGGGACTTGGGTTAATGTTGAAAAATTATTTGAATTTGAGGATTAAATTTTGTGAGAGATATCTACATAATTATTATACGATTTAAAGGAGCATAATCGTTATAGTAAGTACGCGTAATATTGAGGATATATACGAGCACTTGGGTTGGATAAAAGATCATGTGAGTAATAACTACATAATAAATGTATGATGATAATCGTGATTACAAGTACGGGTAGTATTCAAGAAAATGACGGGTACTTAGGAATTGGATAAATTCCTAGTATTATATAAGTAGATGTTAATGCCTATTTGAATGATTGATAATTTATGTGTATAATCATACCCGCACTACTTGCTATCACGGAGGTTGCCGCATCTGGAGAGTCTTATCTCGATGGGACCTTTATGGGGGATATTGACTAGTACCCTAGAACATAGGATTCCTTGATACAGGCTATCTGAGAATGTTAGTCAGACGGTCCTAAGAGACGTGAGGGTATGTGCTGACCTCTTAGTGACTTGGAACTATGTTTCACCTCCATTATGTGTGTTTTGTGTTAATACAGTTTGAGAATGATTTTGAGCTAGTATTTCCCTTGTACGAGAGATACAGGGATTGGATAGCAGAGTATGTTAGCACCATAGATTTTATGTGGGGTGCCGATTAGTATATATATTGTATATGTGATTAGTATGTATATCTATACCTAGGATTCTTCTATTGTGTGCGTAAGTAGATAAATATTAAATAAAGGTTCCTAATCATAGTAAGTGATTGAAATTTCACAACATTATTGAGATATACATAATTGAATTAAATAATCATTAAGAAGATGTTATCGTAAATAAATCATAGACATACGGTCTCGCGAATCAGAATTTGTGAGAGGAGAATTGGGTTAGAATTTATGACCCAATTTAGTAGTACGTTAGGTGTGCACTCTAGATGAGAGGTGATAATCTCAAGAGAGAGTCCGATAACCTAACATGCATATTATAAGTGATAAATATTGCAACTATTCACTTGCTGTTTTCAAAACTATTTTACATCGGGCTCTGACCCGTTTCCTTGCATTTTCTCTTTTTTTCTCTTGTATCTTCTGTATCAGGTGTCCAGCCGTAGGGACGCCAGCCATAAAGGATTATGATGTTTGACGAGCTATGGATCTATGGAGTATTGTTTATACGCCTTCATTTATTTGATTCATACTCTGTAGTTTTTCTATCATTTAGGCCATGTCTCCCCAGAGGATTTTAGTTGTTTCCTTTCTATCTGAGTCAGGATTTTATACTCGTGTCGTTGTAACACATTTATTATTGGGTTATTATATTGTGATATTTTACTGGAAAAGTTTTATTCCAGTTACATTTAAAATTCTATTGTGCTATCTATTCGGTTTATTGTTATTGTGGAATGAAATGTGTGGAATTGTTCGAAATGGTAAAATGAAGTTTTTATTAAATTAAAATTGGAAAGTTTTAACACCAGCTTAATTGAGTATTAGGTGATAGGAAAATGTTTTCGACAGTGATGCTAAGAATGAACCAATTGTATCTTCTGATTTAATTGGGTATGGGACTGATCACCCGGTATTCAATTAGGCGGGGTGTTACAACATGCTTCATTAATAATGATAAAGTCCATGGGAACTATACCCATGCTCCTATGTTTAATTTCTCAATTGTTTCCTCAAACGAGTAATTTCTAGTTCATGATGGTGAAAATTTTCCTCGATAGATAGACGAGGCGTGGTGAGTGGTTCATGGCAGGTGACTCTAAAGGAGTATCATGACGACTATTATGATGGTTAGGGCTAGAATTGTGGGTTAATTAACCATTAGAGCTGATGTGTTTAGTCGATAGAGGGGTATGTGGAGACCAGCCCCTTATTTTAATTCGACGTTCGAACCGAATATGATTCCCTCCATAAGAACGATAATATTTCTCAACATTTATCGTGGAGAGTTTGGAAAATCAGGTTATGGGGACCAAAGCTTTACTTACAAATGATGCCAAATTATAGAGAAATCGAATCTACAATAGTGTCGATTGCTATATACCTAAAATGTAGTGAAAATGTAAATTGACACTGAATATACGTGGTTAAGCAAGTTAGCCTCGCCTACATCCATGGGAAAGAGAATGATGATTACTTACTAAGAAAAATAAAATTTGGAATGCCATGATTGCTAGTTGAGAGTTCAAATCGTTAGTACAATATGGTGAAAGTTTACAGACTATCAATAAGTGCGTTCCTCATAGTAGGGGTCTTATTTACACAAATAAATAATCGTAACTAATTCTAGCATTCTCAATGACAAATAGACCTTTATATGAGTTTATACCCATTGTCATAGTTGAGCTAGTGTAGGGCTATAGTGTTGCGAAAGCTATTGATTGACATTCTCGTTCATCTAAAGCAACCGAATCTTAGATGACCTAGTCTGGTCCCAAATATATCCTAGGGTAGTTTGGGTAGTCCATGTCAAGTGTTTCGCTTGGTGGGGTAGTTATGTAAAATTTCAATATATATATATACACACACACACACACACACACACACATAGAGGATCTTAGACGGGTGGGTTTAACGGATGAGTTTAACGGGTCTATTAAGAAAGGAAGAAAGAAGGCATATGGGGACAAAATGAAATGGGAAAGGGATTGAAAAAGTCAAAGACAAAATGAAATCTTATATTTCTCTCTTCCTCACTCATCTTTCACAAAATAGTGATTGTAATATATTTTTATTAATAAAAAATCTGTATTAAAAATTGTTTTGTTATATTAAAAAACAGTATTTTTTTACATAAAAAAACTGTTTTTTAAAAAAACTATTTTTTAAAACAAAAAATGTTTTCTACATAAAAACTCTATTTTTCATAAAAACGGGCCCAAAAAATGTTTTCTTCCAAAAACGAAAAAAATTGTTTTCTATACATCATTCAATGGATGTGGGTCCGCACTAGCGACACTAAACACATCAAAAAATTTTTCGAAAAAAACACTACAAGGATTTAAAAACAATTTTATAAAAAAACATTCTTACAATTTTTTTATTTATTAAAAACTGTTTCTAAAATGTAAAAAATTGTTTTATATAAAAAATAAACTGTTTTTACAAAAAAAAATGTTATAACTATTAAAAAAGTGTTTTTAATTTTTTTCTATAAAAGACATATTTTGAAAGGGGCATATACCAAATAGTACCTCGAACATTTTTTAATACACATTTACTCCAATCCTTTTTATCTTGTTCGAAAAAGTCCTTCAACACAAAAAAACACTCAAAAAAAGGAGCTCCGATGAGGATCGTCGGAGCTCCAGCAGGGGGGTGCTGGGGGGGGGGGGGGAGGGAATGCCGCTAGCGCGGAGCTTTAAAAATAAGAGAATATTTGTTAAATGAGTGTTTGAAGGACTTTTTGGAACAAAATAAAAAGGCCTGAACTAAATGTTTATTAAAAAATAGTTGAAGGACTTTTTGGTGATTGATTCACTTTAAAAACAGTTTTGTTTCATTAAAAAACCTTTTTAACAACCTGTTTTAACTGTTAAAAAATTATTTTCTTTATAAAAATATTATTTCTTAAGAACAACTGTTTTCCTAGTTTTTATAAATTAGGTTTTAAAAATGTTGTGAAAAAAAACATTTTTCATATATATATGAAAAATAAATAAAGAGAAAACAACATTTTCATATATATATAAAGCGTTAAAAAAATGTTAGGATTATAACGATTTTAGTTTCACTTAGTTTTTTGGTTCGGTTTCGAATCAGATCGGTTTATGGTTCAGTTCGTTTTGTGTTGGTGGTGAAACAGGGAATTGTATCGAAAAAATCGATTTTGTAATTTTTGGAGCTGGAACCGATTTGCCACGAGAAAAAACCAATCCAACCCAATGCACTCGATTATGTACGATGTATTGGTTATTTCGGTTCCGTTGCATACCCCTAATTAAGTCTTTTTTTGAATTCCTAATTTTTTCCTTATTAATATAACCATCCCCTTATATTCCCTCCAAATTTAAAGTGGTAGTTTTTTTCCCTTTCAAACTTTAAAGAAATATAACTTTCGATAAACAAATCCAAAATTTATGAAATCGATATATTTTAAAGCTACTAATTGAGACCTATAAAATATGATACATAACCAATATAAAATATTAAAAAATAAAACGACGTGTTTAATTTGCTTTTTACGTCGATAGTAAATATTTACCGTATGCGTAATAATAAAACAATAAATGTTTATTGTTTGTGAAAATGTTTAAAAGACTTTAATTTTTTGGTGAATACAATAAATATGTATTGTGTTAATATTTTTTCCTTCAAATTTTAATATTCACCATGGATCTTGTTTGATAGACCTCATTGCGCATGTTTCAAATATATCAATTTTGTAAAAAATAGATTTTTCAATCAAAAGTTATAACATTTTAAAGTTTGAATAAATGATTTTTTTTTTTATAATCTCAAGGAAGTTTTTTTCCCCCCCAATTTCGATTGAGTTGATTGTAAAAGGTATTTCAGTCAAATAAAAAAATAAGGAATAAGGCTAATTTAAAAATTAAAAAAAATCACTTAAACTTATATGATAAAAAATGTTCATATGACACGCAAAAGCCCCTTATTTAATATATATGAAAATTTTGATTTGTTTTGAACAAAAAAAAAATACAAATTG
Organism: Sambucus nigra; assembly: GCA_949130495.1. NCBI lineage: Eukaryota > Viridiplantae > Streptophyta > Magnoliopsida > Dipsacales > Adoxaceae > Sambucus > Sambucus nigra. The sequence continues at coordinate 9,899,913 of OX422214.1, forward strand.
AAATATTCTTACATTGCTTACAAAAAGAGAGATAATTAAAACAAGATATATAGGGCATTTGGTTAGCGGCACGCATGTTATTTTTGCAAAATTTCATACTTTGTCTTAGAGAAACCTCACAAAATTTGCTTTCGAAAAAATAAAAAAAATAAAGATTGAATAAAAACTTTCGTCCCTTTCAAAGTTGATGCAGTTGTTTTTAGTAGTTGGTCCTGTTGTAACTATTATGTGACAAATGTCATTATCTGCGAAAAGAATGATGGGTGGCTGAAGGTGGTCGCAATGTGGTTATTAGTGGCAGTTTTGGTAGTTATCGAACTTATGAGTGTTTCTTCACCTCTTATTGATGATCAGTTATATATCAAATTAAACATGAATCTCACCCGGTTCATTCCATCACTGTCGAAAACTATTTAAACTTATTAACCACCTAGTATTCAAATGGCACGGTGTCAAATTTTGATCTTTTTAATTAAACCTCACTAACAACATGCGAAAATGCTGAAAAATAGATAATTTCAACATTTAGCATTAAGAAACAAGTACCCCCTGAATGCTTAATGCTGATTTTTTTTTAATGAAATTTCATTCCAGTTTTACCCTTATTTTATATGCTAAATGATACTAACAAAAAGCAAATTAGTAAATTGTTAGTATTGGCAAAACAGTCAAATTAATTATATTCAATATTCAGAGCCAAATAATTCCAATTAAACCAGATACATTCAGAAGTTGATTCAAATAAATAACAAACACAGTTTTTAGCATTCAGAATTAAGCATTCAACATTTAGTTTTCAACAATAAGCATTCATCATTTGGACGCTAAAAAACAAACGCCCTTAATATAATTTAAAAATATAATTTTTTTGGGTTAGTTAAATTCTCAAAGTTTTGACGAGCTCCCATTGTATGTATTTTTTAAATTGTATTAAATTTCACGAAATTGCCCCTAACCTCTTTCTAATCACTCATCTTATTTTTTGAGAGAAAAACACTTATCATATAATTATTTCAATAACTAAAATAAATAAATAAATAAGGGTCACTAAAAATAAATTTTAATAAATGAGACAAAATACGAAGACGAGAAGAAAAAAATTGTGCATATAATTGGTAAGATCTTCCAATTGGGGAGATATAGAGTTGGGTCAAAATCTTTTACACACGCTCTCCCCAAATTTGTTTCCTTTGATTCTGAATATCAACCGTGAGATTGGAGAGAGAGGGTTTAGGGCTTATATGTATATGAGATTTGGAGAGAGAATTTGTTGATTCTTTCTCAAATCGGAGGACGTTTAAAACGATGTCAAATCTTTTTAGGGCATTCTCATCACCAATCCGTTTTTAACCTCTCTCAAACGCTGAACATGTTCTTCCGGCGCTACCCAACCACCAATGTATGTCCCTGTCCCTGTCCCTGTGGATGTTGAGACCTAAGATGTCTCTATTGGGAAAGAAACACTCACTCATTCTGCTATTTTTTCAGAATGATCGATCGAGGCATTAGTTATTAATCATTTTGAATACATACATACATACATACATACATACAAACCCTCCCCTTAAATACGATTGGGATTGGGGCTCACAAACCGACTCTGACATCGATTGCGGGGCTCTACTCATAGTCAATCATCAAATATGAAACCCTTTCTTCAGGCCTCAACTAATCAAAACAACAAGACTGTTGCGTCTTATTACTTGTTGTCTTCACCCTCAGGTACTCTGCTTATCTAATTCGCTTTCTATTCATTTTTACCTCTTTATTTGATTTACATTTGTAGTTTCAAGTTTACTTCACTTTGATTTTTTATCTTACCTAAGTGATGTATTGTTATTGCCAGTGAATGATGACACAGTAATTTGAATATTCAAATTAAATTGTTAAACTTTTCCTTATCCACGCTCCAATTAGATTTTGAACTTCATTTTCACCTCGAATGAAGGTTTGAAAATACTTATGATTCATGATTTATGTTAGATCTCAATTTTGATTTGCTTCTTTGTTATTCTCTTGATTAATGCCATTATTTCTATTTCTTAGAACACAAGTAATGATTTCTTTCAAAACGTGAATGAATTTCGACCATATGTTCAACTGTGTATGTTATTCGAATTGCCAACTGCTTTTCAGTACTTGTAAACTGGTTCTTGTTGAGCATGTTCTTTTAATGACTGTATATTTGATTAGAAAAGGTCATTTGAAAATTAATTGACTGTATGTGGAGTTATCAGCCCATATATGTATATGAGATTTAGAGAGAGAATTTTTCGATTCTTTTTCAATTCGGAGGAGTGTCTGAACGAGGACAAATCTCCAATTTGAGAAACAATCAAATTCTCTCTCCCCAATCTCTCGTATATTTGGATCCCTTTGTAATTTCTCCTTTCCAACACAATCTATAAATACACACAAACCATTTCATTTTCTGCTGTTTTCTGAGAGTGATCAATTGGAGCACATTAACTTTGTTTGTTTATGTTTATCAAAGGTTTCCATCCATGCTGTCAATACCCTGTTTCATTTTCCTCTTATGGGTTGAGTTGTTGAGCTTCTGTTTGTCTTGGATTTCTTATAAATTTAAACTTCTCTGTGTTTGTTCTGTAATCTTATTCAGGTAACATTCTTCACAGATATAAGATTTTGGATTTTTCTCATTTGGGGTTTCATTTTTATTCATGCTTTTCATGATTAAAACCCTTAATTCTTTATACGAACTTCTTCTCATATTTTTTAAGTCTGGTATTTTTATGTCTATTAAGATATTACAATTGGAATTTTTTTCCTGCATTTTTGTTTTTCTGCAATTAAGAGCACGGTTGATCCTGTATTGAGTCGTATCATTTGATTAGGCTTTAAAACGATTTATAGGGTGTTGTTTTACTCGGGAATTTCCTTCATTTGCAAAGCTTGTTTGTTGATTGATTGGATGTTTTAGTTATTCCCGATAGGACTTTTATCAAAATTTCTTGATGTCCTTTTTATCATCACCATAAACTTTGATTAGGTTGTATCCTCATATGCTGTTTGATATGTTCAGAGAATGTAGGCAGGCGAGAAATACAAAAAAAATTAAGATACTTGATTTTTGGGTATATGGTTTTTTTCGCTTTTCACTATCCCCTTAAACAACTAATAATATGAACATAGCTTAATTTTTCCAAACAGGTTATTTGGGATTGTTGAGTAATTTTTCTTGGGTCCCTAATAATTAAAATCCATAATCCAGTGAAACCTAATTGAAGAAAGGAGAGAGAGAGAGAGCTGAAATGATGTCTTCCTTTTTATCTACATTTGGATAGAAGAAAGTTAAAGGACTTGCGTGTACATTTTACAGTGGTTGTTGTAGGGGTTTTGATTTGTTGATGTTTGACTTTTGTCGTAGGTTCTAAAATTTCAATGTATATTTTCTTGTGATAAAGATCCCCCCATCTCTCTCTCTCTCTCTCTCTATATATATATATATATATATGAATTGTAGACCTGTAAGCTCCAATGTTTAAAAAGGCGAAAGGCGAGGCGAGGCGTTTTGGCCTCGACGAGGCGAGGCGTAAGCCTCGAGGCGCTTGAGGCGTAAGCCTCACCGAAAAGAAAAAAAGAAAGGGAAAAAAATATAAAAAGTCTAATAATTTCACAAAAAATAATCCAACACATTAAATGATGCAAAAGGGTCCATAATCATTCAATCCATCAACCAATCAAACTAAAAGTTCATCTCCATTACATCATTACCGTATTGTTCATCACAAAAACATATTGTTCATCACAAAAACATAGAAAAACAAAGCATCCCCTCAAGCTTAATACTAAAACAATAATGGATCATCCGTATCCAAAGGCTTGAAAAGCGGATTTAATCCATCATCATCGCCGCTATCATCACCATCGCTAATAGGATCGTCCATTGAATCATCATCATATCTAATGGTCGTCTCGTCATCATCATCACCCGAGTCAACATCAACAAATTCATCTTCCTCATCTACCAAGATCCCCTTTCCTTTACCTATAAGATAAAATATAATTATTTTAACTCTTTAAAATAATTATTTAATGTAAAAAAGACAATTGTGAATACTAACCCTTTTTTGAAGTGTTAAATTGTGAATTATTTCTCTTTCTTCCTCGCCCCCCTCTAGCATGTTCACGGCGAATGGGAATGGGAATGGGAATCTCTCCTACCCCTATCACATCATCCATCGCTCCTGAGGCATCCGTAACCACCGAGGCATCTGTCGAATGGGAATCATCTTGCCCCGCTACCCACTCATCATCTGAAGGTAGATGATCAATAACCAATGGGTCCTCATCCTCTTTAAGCGCCTTCTTTCTCAAAAACTTCGTCTTTAACTTCTTGTTATACATTATATACACCAATGAATTCAACCTCTTCGTTGACAAACGATTTCTCTTTTTCGTATGGAGCTGTATAAATTTTTCAAATAATAATTTTTTAGTCATAAAATAAATAATAATTTTTACAAATAATATTTTTTTACAAACGAATACCTGATTGAATGTGCTCCAGTTGCGTTCACATGCGGACGAAGAGCATGTAAGACTCAAAACCCTCACCGCAGAACTAGTCAATTCTGGAGTTCCATCTCCAAATTGAATCCACCAATCCGCTAAAATAAGAGTGAAGTAAAATTTAGTTAAAAAATGTATTTAATGGTATTAATCAAAAGCAAATCGTACTTAAACAAAAGATTTACTTACCGGGACTACGCAATTTGCAACTTGTTTTTGCCGACGCAAAAGAGAAAAACCCCTTTCTATTCCTAAAATCATCAATCTGTATATCCGCTTTCAATCTATCTTGATCATTCGGAATAAGCTTTTCCATGCAAGTCAATAAACCCAATTTAATTTCAGGATGGTTAGAGAAGTTCTCTTCATATTGAAAATGTGGATTTAAGAAATATGCCGCCGCATGCAAATGGCGATGTAACTGAAACTCCCATTTCGTATCAATTATGCTCCATATCTCCTTATAAGACCCCTCATCTCCTCCCAAATTTTCTGCTATGGTCTCCTTTGCTTTGTCCATTGCACCATAAATGAAACCCATCCCTGGCATCTTCTCTGAATCAGTCATTCTCAAAACCCCCACAAGAGGTTTTGTGCTTCTAATTGCGTACGACATACTACCCCAAAAATTTCGATCCTGCAAAATGATTTTTTTTATTTGCTTCCCTTCATCCTTCTTTGCCCAGCTTGATCTAGCCCATTCAGGAGAAGTGAACATACGCTCCAATGGTTCCTTAAGGCTATACATACTCTGAAGGGTCAAATAAGTGGTAGCAAATCTCGTTGCAGCCGGGCGAATAAGATCCTTCTTCGTATGATCTCTCATCAATTGCAAAACCCACCCATGATTATATATGAAGTTACTCACCTACAATTAAAAAGTAATATGTGAAACGAATTAAAAAGTAAAAAATAAAAATTAAAGATGAATTAATACCTTCTTTGACTTTATCAAGGCGTTTTTGTGCTGCGGCAATTCCCCAACTTTCTCCAACATTAGGTCAATGCAATGGGCGGCGCATGGTGTCCACCACAGACGTTTCCTCTTCTCCATCAACAACTTTCCCGCCGCCTTATAATTCGAGGCATTGTCGGTTACAACTTGAATGACCAACTCCTCCCCCACCTCCTCAACAACACTATCAAGAAGCTTAAACAACATGTTTGCGTCCTTTATAGCATCTGACGCATCAACTGATCGCAAGAAAACCGTTCCATGTGGATTATTAACGAGAAAATTTATCAAATGGCGACCTCGAATATCCTTCCAACCATCCGATAATATGGACACCCCTGTTTGCATCCACGTTTTCTTTACTTCATCAACTACAATTTTGGCACGCCTTTCTTCCTCTTCTAATATCCACGTGCTAAGCTCGTATGCAGTAGGAGGTTTCAACCCGCGACCATACTTTCCAATTGCTCGCACCATACTAATAAAGGAAGGACTATTTGCCACATGAAATGGAAGACCATTTTCAAAGAAAAATCTACCAATATCAAGGCATGCTTCATCTCTAGCCTCCTTTTCAGTTTTAGGCTTAGGTTGATCATCACAACCATCATCATCAAGATCAACTAAAAACCTATCCATGGGTCCCCTAATCCCCCTAGCCGTACTACCCATACTTGAACCATCTTTTGAACTTGCAAAATACGCACCACTCTCAATATGTTCCTCGGATTTTCTTCGGGCCACATCTTTTTCAAAGTTTTTATTTTTCAAGAAATCCGCCATTTCTTGTCTCACATCCGTAGGAACTCTATCACATTCTCGAACATTTTTTTTCGTTCCCGCAAGATGATCTTTCATTCGTTTGACACCCCCCTTTATAACTTTATTGCAAAACTTACATTGGATATAGACATATCCTTTCCCATTGTCAACCTCCGTACCATATTTCCAAGCGGGATCCTTTCTAGACATAATTCAACTACAAAAAAAAATATAAAACAAAGTTATTACAAAAAACAAGTTACAAAATATTGTGGAACAGGTTTTATTAAAATATTGTGAAACAGAAAAAAAAACAGAAAAAAGTGTAAAACTATAAACTAAGCTAAAAATAAAAGTTTTATGGGAAATAACAGAAAACAGGAAAAAAAACAGAAGAAAAAAAAACAGAAAAGTAAACTAAGTTTGCAGGAAAAAAAAAAGTAAACAAAATTAAAACCAAAGTTTTTACAAAAAAAAATCTACTAAAACTAAAACTAAAACTAAAACTAAAACTAAAAAACAAATAACATAAACAGTTTCATATAACAGTTTTTAGACAAAAAACAAGTTAAAAAATATTGTGAAAAAGGTTTTATTAAAATATTGTGAAACAGAAAAAAGTGTAAAACTAAAAACTAACCTAAAACTAAAAGTTTTTATAGGAAATAACAGAAAACAGGGAAAAAACAGAAGAAAAAAAACAGAAAAAAAAAAAACAGAAAACTAAACTAAGTTTACAGGAAAAAAAATAAGTTTTTACAATGTTTTTACAGGTAAAAAAACTTAAAACCAAAGTTTTGACAAAAAAAAATATACTAAAACTAAGTCTAATACTAAAACTAAACTAAAACTACAACTAATACTAAACTAAAAAACAAATAACATAAAAACTTTATGTTAACAGTTTCGTATAAAAAACAAACAAATAACAGTTTCTAGTAAAAAACTAGGGCCGGAGTTGAAGAATTAAAGGGTTTTGCTCTTACCGAGGGCCGGACTTGAAGAATGGAAGGAGAAGGATGGCCGGATTAGGGTTTCGGTGAAGGAAAATGGTTTCGGAGTAGAGAGAGAGTAAGCGGGCTTCAATAATACAAGGGTTAGGGTTTATTTCTAACGAACGGTTTTTTTTTTTTTTTAACTATCTTCTCTTTTCCATTTTTTAAGCCCCGTATAAGAGGCGTACGCCTCACCGCCTTGAGGCGGTCAGCCTTGAGGCGCAGCGCCTCATCCAAAAAGGCGTAAGCCTTTCTTTAATGGCCTGAGGCTTAAGCCTCGAGGCTCTTTTCTCTCGCCTCGCCTCGAGGCGCGCCTCGAGGCGTACGCCTCGGGCGCCTTTTTAAACATTGGTAAGCTCCTATAGAATTTGTCTCCATTGTTTATGAATGTGAATTGCTCGTATTCTTAGTCAACGTGTTCAACCGATTGCGCACCTGTAAGCTTTGATGGATTTTTTAAATTGCTGCATTCTCAGTTGTTATGCTAAAGTTTTAAATTTGGATTTCTTTCAATTATTGAGTTCCATAATATACTATTTTTTTTTGTTTGAATCCGAGTATAATGTCTCAATGTTGTGTTTTGCTCTCAATGAAATCTATGGAGTTCTTGATGGCTAAATTATTGCTTTCCATGTTGATACTGATATGTTTTTGGGTTAATTTGTTTTATTTTCAAATTGTTATGTTTAATTTGTTTAGAATAAGCTTGTTGCAAGGTTTAAAATCTTTGTTGTGTAATGCATGGCGTGAAACCCTTTTATGCATTTACGTTTTCCATGGTTTAATTCTTTCTTTAGTATAGTGGTTTAGTGTTGCAGTAAGAGAGCTGAGACCTTTTGAGAAGAACATATTTGATTTTGTAATTATGTCTTCATATTGTTGCCATTGGGTTAAATAGTATCAATACTTTGATTCTGTTAGTTGGGGCTATTTGTGTGTGTTCGTATTTTTATATTTTGCCAAAGTTATTCCTTACATAAACACGTGTTGATTTTAATTTGTTCATCGCTGAAGATATGAATTAATTTTGATTGTCCACCTAAGACATAAGTGAGGCCTCCTGTTATGTACTACTTTATGGAGGTTTTTGTGTTTCGTAGTTATTGGGCACTACGGTTTTCATTTGGCGATTTGACTTGTGAGGGTTGTTTTGTTGTTATTCAATGTATACATGTATTTTTGTATCTATTTTTTTTGTGTTTTAATTTTGATCAGTTTGTTATAACTTTATGTTAAAATGCTTATTTTAAATGTTACCTTTTGTTTCAAGTTTAAACCCATGCCACGTGCTGACGGTGGAGTCGGGAGAGTGGTAAGAAGAGGTTTTGTGGAGGTGATGTTGGTGGCTAAGGCCACACAGAAGAATCAACTGAACCTCCGGGTACCATTTTTCTCTATTTCTTGTATTTTAAAGGTGCCTTTTTTGTGCGTACGGATTTTCATTACTGTTGAGCTACTTTTGTATGCTTCTTCTCTTCTAACTTTTTCTGATCTAGATTTGATCACACAAGGACTTCTCTCACTTTTTAAAAAACTGGTTTAGCTATTAAAAAGTGAATGTAACTGACTGCCAAACTTTGGCAGTTGTACATTTTTATTGGGTGATTTTCAGTGTCAGATTTGAATTTGTGCACGAGTATGTTGATATGCTCGAAAAATAGATGAGGGTGAAAGGATTAGTATCGATTGATTTACGACTAGATTGCCACTGGGGTGTGAAAGTATGAGGAGATAGAGAGGAGGCTGTGTGTGTGTGTTTTTTTTTTTTGGGGGGGGGGGGTCTGGTGGTAGAATTCTATGTTAAGCAATTTTGTGACTAATTTGTGTACCTAACGTGTCTCACTATCTGTTATTACCCATGAATAACATTTCCAGTTACTTTCGGTACTAGTACAAGAAGGGACCTTTTCTTACTTTATGATAATTCTTAACTTGCAACTGATCTGTTTTGGAGTTCAAGATTGTCTAATAGTTGAAAATGGTAATGATCTTAATATGTTGTTAACTGAAATTATTAATTACTACAACTTTGAAACCTATGCCTTATTCGTCATTATAATTTCCAGTTTTTTAATTTTCATTTAATTTAGCCCATGTTAATGAATCACAATTTATGTATTTTATGAGTAATATAATTTAACTTATGCTGTTTCGTAGTTGAGGGATGCCTACGCAGAAAGCGTAGCACAAATGAAAATGAAAAAGGGATCAACTGGTGAAGGGATTTAGGATGTGGAGATGATAATGTGTGTGAGAGAGAGAGAGAGAGGGGGAGAGAGTCTTTAAAAATGATGGAGAAGTGAGGCTGAGAGGTGCACAATATTAAGTGAGGACTGGACTGGCTTATTTGGGAGATTGAAAGGCTTACTGAGCGAACAATTAAGTAGAGGGGTGAATGAGAGGGGGGAATGTAAGGCCTTTGGGCACAGCAGCAATAGTTGACGCAAAATAAAGCATAGGAAGTGATGAAGAGGCATCATTCTTATATAGTGGTGGGGAATCCTAATAGGCTAAGAGCTTCAGTTAAGCCAGAGTAAAGAAAAGGATGTTCAGTTGTGCAAATAGACAATAAAAGAGTTGCTCAGGAATAGTGAATAGGCTAAAAGTAGCGAAAAACAAAGGAAGTTTAATTTTACAGCCACCCATGGAAGAGAAAAAGAAAGTGTGGAAAAGAGTGAGAGAATTAATTGACAGTCATGAGATAAAATAAGTGTTGCAGCTTCCATTTTCATATTAGATATTAGATTGGGTGATTTTCGGTGTCGGATCTGAATTTGTTCCAATAGATGATGGTGAAAGAATTATGATCAATTGAATTACAAATAGATTGCCATTGCGGTGCAAAATTATGAGGAGATAGACAGGAGATTGTGTGCTTGTGTGTGTGTGTGGGGTGGGGGGGTGAAGTTTTTTAGAATTCTGTTTAAGGAACTTTGCGATATTGGGTACCTATTGTGTTTTACTATCTGTTATTACCTATGTATAAGTTTTACACGATCTCTAAAAACTACCCAGTCATGTTATATTCCTAACTAATGGAAGGGTCATGTTGGTACATTAACCTCTTTATTTCCCATTAACCTCTTTAAGTTACGTATAATGCTCGTATTTTTTTAACATCTTTCTCTCATCCACCCACAGTATATGTACATAAGATGTGTATTTGGTGTGAGAGGATAAGAGAACCATGGGTTCCGACTTTCCAATGACAATGGAAAAATAAAACCAAGGAAACCACTTAAGAGAAATGGAGGTTGTTTACAAACAAAACTCATATCTCAGTCAACCAACAAACTAAAATATGATAAAATACAGACCTCAAAAAAGATGTCAAGGGAGGGTCACCACCACTTAGAATACTTTAGGAGAGAGAAAAATTCAATCACAAATGCAATCAAGAGTTCAATTCGATCTATGTTGGCTTGGGTTCATAAATGTAGATCTAAAAACCTCATTCCTTTTAAATGAGAAACCAAGGGAGGAAATGCAGTAGATCGTGTGTGTATGGTGACGACATCGGTAATTCTCGCGGTGGCTTGGAGATGGTGGTGAGCAGCTGTCTATGATGCACGAGAGGCTCATGGCGATGGAGATGCCGACCACCAACAAAACATAATAAAAAACCACCCAATAATAAAAAGGTGAGGTTGAATAAATAAGAAAGAGAGGGAGAGAGGGAGAGAGGTTGCTTACCTCTAAAGAAGGCCGGACCTTCACCTTGAGCCTTGTGCTCTGATTTTGAGAAATGAATGAAGATTTTCCCCCATAAGCGTCCCCCATGACCATTCTTTCTTGTACTAGTCCAAAACAAATAGAGATACCTTCTTATACTAGTCCAAAAAGTAACTGGAAAGTATGAGAACTAGGCAATCTATTAATCAATATGCTTTTTATTTGTGAAATTTGACAGGTAGTGTTACTTGGAAGGGTTATCAATTTTTTTTTTATATTTTGAATGGATTTATAGGTACTGTAAGTTCATTTTAATTATGTTCTGCCTTTTTTTGTGTTCTGCAACTTTGCTACGAATCAATGCACCATACTAATTTTTGGTCCATGGCATTAAGAGATGTATGTGTGTTTGTCCAAGTTCTCTGTTAGTGTAGCATAATATATTTTAAATATTTAATATATTAAGTAGAATATCAAGAAAATGAGTTGAAGTAATCAATTTATAAAAAATGAGTTTAAATATTCTACTTAGTTTGAAAACATTGATATAATACTGCTTATTTTGATGTATTTAGGGACTTTATCACAGCACGTTGTTGAAGCATTGTTCTTTGAAGATTGCACTGTTAATGTAATTGGAATCCATACTTGAAAGTTTAATGATTTGTGGTGAGTATTTAAATATGTATTCTGGATGTTGGATTCAAATGGGCTGGTGTGTTTGGGCTTTCCTTTTTATGGTTTATTTAAATTAAAATTGGTTGACTTGGAACATTTTGATTTATGAATTAGTTTTTTTTTAGTATGATATCTAATCATTTTTATGTGTGTTTTGTGTAGAGAAAGAATAGATTTTTTTTTTTGGTGTTTTACAACAATTAATGGTTGCTCAATTTTTGTTTCCCTTTTCCCGTGATTTGGCAGAGGTGAGCCACTCTACATGTCTCCTCTTTTCTATGGTAGATCTGTTTTTGGGTCAACCCCCATTCATTTATTTTTTGTTGAGGGGCAAAGGTGTTTTTTAGTTCGTTTTCAACTTTAATTTTATTTTTCTAACGTGTGTTGAATGAGTATTCACATATGTTAGCAAATAACGATTCTTCAATGCGTAGAAGAAATGATGAAACCATGTGGTGCTGTGTTTGTTTACCAATAACATCATCGGGGAATGTGTTTATTTACCAACAAAAATCATGGGCTTTTTAAGGTGTTATCACAGGGTATCGTGTATTCTTACACTTTCATTTTAAAATCTGGATATTTAATTTCGTAACTGTCATGATTTGGCTGAGGTGACACAGTATCGATAATTGGATCAATTTTGTGTTGATTTGTGTCGTTTCACCGTCGTGTCTATTTACCACTCCTAAATGGAGTTGATTATCTAACTTCCTTTTTCAAAGATAACATAAGCCTTTTGGAACTATATTTGTACCTGAAATTCCATTTTTATATTTTTTTGGTGCGACTAATGACTTAAAATCTCAAGGTTGTTTCTTAACTACATGACGATAATTCATCTTTTTTGCATTTGCTCACTGACATATAGAGTTGCATAAATGTAGTTGAACTTGGCTTTGTCCAAGTTGATTTTTTCCACATCTTTTACACAACATTTGAAAATGTGGTACAATAAAGTATGTTTATTGGCAATTCTTTGTGCATGTTATGTTTCATTAAGAAGTTAGTTTATTTGTTGTGTACAAAATGCTTTTTGATTATGAAAGGTAATTGGTTTAAAGATATATTTTGCCTTACCTTAATTTATGCATTTTTGTTTTATGAAATTTTATATTCCAATTCTTATTTATTTTTTTCAATTTGTCGCTGACTTAAATTTGAGAATCATTTTTATGATTTAGATATTTTCTTTTGGGGACTTTACCTTGGGATATTGATTGGAACAGGCTGGAGGTGCATTTTTGTGGTTAGTTTGGGGTTTTTGATGGGTTCACAATGGTGATTTGGGGGTTGGGGGCGTTATGTTACAGAATGCCATTATGTGTGGATTTGGTAAGTCTTAGATGGTGCAAAATTAATATGCTATCCTGGTACCCATATTAATAATCATTTCTATGGCATGCAACAATTTGGATACTTATAGCGCAAATCATTTTAACATAATGACTTCATACTACTTAACTTATTCAGTTATTTTGATGACTTATTTTGGTTGTTGGAGAGTAATATATCCATTTTGTAAGGCTCATACATAAGCAATTTAAAAATCTTTATTATTCTATAATAGGTACAAGAGTGAAATTATTAGTCTTAAACCATTATTAATTTATTAAAATACCACCGCCTCCATAGTCGATAAAAATGATTTTAATTTTATATATTGATATGATTTGCTGGGTGTATTATTAACATGGTAATAAATGTCAATAGTATTAAATAATATCCTTAAAATAAAAGAAAGTAAATGTAATTTTAGTGCATGAAAGTTCATCGACCGTATTGTATACTCCATTTGGGTTCATACTTGATTTTTATTGCAGGTTTATGAAACTATTACCAAGGCTATTTCGTGAGTTGAAGTGCTTTTTCTAAAATTGAAGGGTGTATTAATCTCGAGAGTACTAGGCTTATGCTTGGCAACCAAGTATGTCATCTTATCTCTTTTCAACTTCGTACTTGTATTTCAATTGAAAAAAATCCTATTCAATATAGTTAAATTCGATTGATTTAGTTTTCATTAAAATATCCCTACTCATATTTCCTTGTTTTAAACTAAAATCTATTTTTCAATATGATTCCTTACTATGCTTATCTTTTTTTTGATAAACTTATTTTCTTTCTAAATTACCCTTGTTCTTGTCTTCGTTTTTGTAAATGTTTCATAAATAATCAATAATCACCTCTCCATTTTTTTCATCCATAATATATTTTCAATAAAGTTTTTACTCCACTTACTCGTCCATAATATATTTTTTTCATCCATAATATATTCTCTTCCATTTCTTTTAAAAATATATATATTTTTTCTTTTCTTTATATTTCCTCCTATTTCTACAAACTATGTTTTTAATAAAAAAATCTTAGACTTTTCCCCTCAATTCATATTGAAATTTATTTATAAATAAATATCATCACTCTTTATTAAAGTATGCCTTACAAAATAATGTAAAACACAGCCTTTTTTCCCCTTCTCCTTTTTTTTGATATGTGAACTCCCTAATTTTCCCAAAAATTACTAGAACTTATTTTACTCCACAAACCCTTATTTTATTTTTATTTAGTTGTACCCCTATTCATTTAATCTTTATTTAAAAAACCGGAAATCTTTTCTCCTTTCTTCTTGACAATATTTTTTTTAAATTTATTTTTTACTCTATCTATCTTGAGCTCGATAAACTTTCTTTTTAAAATGCACATTTTTTTGTCTTTTCAATTAAACCCGCTTGACTACTCAAACTTATATTTTAATAAATATCTCTACGTTTGTTTTCCTTTCTTTTGAATTTTTTACTTTTTTTTTTGATATATCCCTCTTTCTTACTCTTTTCTTTCAACTTCTTTTTACAAGTCTTCCTATTTCGATAAACTACGTTTTTAGTCAAAAAAATCTTACACTATTCTACTCATTTTCTGTAAAAATATTTTTCGATTAATGATTGTAACTCTTTCCCCACTTGCGTTTTCCCCCTCTTCCCTAGTAAACCTTATTATTCAATAGATATTTTCTTACTCTTTTTTATTCCTTCCTAATTTTAAGAGAAGAGGGATAAGACACTCACACATATTATTAACAAAATTTAGCTGAAAAAACCTTTCCCAGGTGGTATTTACAACCACAAATGAAAGGAAAGCAAAAAATACGGGATTTTCATTCCTTCCTATTTTTTTTTAGTTATTTTTATTACACTTCTTCAAATTTTCATAAACTATTATTTTTATAAAAATAATTTTACACATCTCGTGTCCTATTAATTTTATTTTCAATAAATCTTCCATTTGAACATAAATTATTTTCCAATGATTTGTTTTGATAAAATTGCCCCTCTTCCTTCCTTTTTTCATCTTGTACTTCTTATTACATTTCTTCCTATTTATATAAACTATGTTTTTGGTATGGAAAAAAATTATCGTCAATTCCTATTATATATCCTCCTATTTCTACGAACTACGCTTTTACAGGAAGAAATCTATAAACTCCTTTTACATTTCTGCCTCATTCATAAATTATGTATTTGTTGAAAGAATATTATACTTTTGTCTTCATTTACTGTTGTAGTTTCTTTTTTTTTTTGAAAAATCTCAACTCTTTTCCTCATTTTGTGTTTTCCCCCTTATCCCAACTACAACTTATCTTTCAATAATTTATCAACAAGCTTCTTTATAGTATTGCAAAAATAATTTTTCAAATCTTAATCTATCATTTTAATAAAAAAAAATTCATTCCATTTTCTTCTAATTTCCTATTTAAAGCCTTCTCCGCACTTTTCAAGTTGCACCTTTTGTTTATAAATGCTTCGTTGCGTTCTACCCCTTTTGCCTAGTAAACCTAGCTCGCAAGTAATATATTTTACCTCTTTTGGACGAGATTCATCAACTCTCTTTTACTCGTATCAATTCCTAACATCAGTCCAGCCCAAAATTTGTTCTTTCTATCAATCCTAAATGTCATCATACTCATTTTTACGTCCAAATTCATGAGATAACAAATCAATTCAAGGGATTCAACATATTTTTATCAAGAATTGTACACCTCATAATTCTAAATCAAGACTACATCAATTTCTCATTTTAACCATTAACGATCACATCTTTTTAACATGATTCAACTCGGATTTATTATGGGATTATAATAAAAATTATTTCTCTATAATCACTTGTCTTTAGATTGTACGGATTCTGATTTATCCTCTTTCAATCCTCTTTACGTAATAATTCAAGGCCCAGAATTGCCCCAATTCTCTTTCCGGATGCTCTTTTTCACTTTCTCTTTGGTTCTCCCTTCATTTTTCTCCTCTCTCAAGGTCTTGTGGGATTGTGGAATGGCTGCCCACTCCATCAACCTTTACTAAATATAACCCTAATCCCGAAATTAGGCTAAGTGCTAAGTGCAAAATGACCCGAACGACCTTATACGGGTCACATTTAATCTGAAAAGTCCCCGGAACTCGATTACCACCCCAGGTATCTAATTCAAACTATCTCGACCCATTTCGATCATCAGAGCACTCGAAATCACCATTCGAGTCACCTAACATAATTTATCCATCTCATTCCCCAAAATGACTTCACACGCGCGTCTCGAATGAGATACCTTTAACCCGTCGATTTTACTCACTGACGACGTAATGTAAAATAACACGTTTTCATTTACTTGTCACGCAAGTAAATATAATGACCCATAAATATTAATCCATATCCTCGCTAATTAACATTTATTTGATTCATTTTATTTCTCAAATTAATTAAATTGTAATTTAAAATATTCCCCAAAACAAGGGGTGATACATTCATTCCTCCCTTATTTTTCCCCTTTTGACAACGTTTTACGCTCCATTTCTTATTATATTTCCTCTTACATCTACCAATTACGATTTTTAACAAAGGATCCTACACTTTTCCCCTCATTTCCTCTTAAAAGATTTTTTTTATGTAAAAACCCATAACTCTTTTCTAGATAATGTCCTCTCGAAAAAACTTTCCCCTTCTCCAATTTATCTATTTTTTATGCCCTTACATAATCCTCTTGACACGTAAAGATAATTTTCAATAAATATTTCCAATCCAGAAAGTTTCTTCCACCTTTTTTTAAATTTTCCTACCCTTTATATTTCATCTTATTTTTTTTTATCAACATTGTGTTTTAAAAAAATCTGACACTTTCCCGTCGCTTCTTATCAAAATTGATTTTTAATTGAAAATCACAATTCTTAACTAAAATATGTTCAATAAAAGCTTGTAAAATACAATTCCTTATTGCTTCCTCTTCTTTGAAGACTATTTTTCGTATGAGAACTCCATACTTTGCCCCTCATAATATTATTATCTCTTCTTTTGCCTTAAACGTCCTTATTCTATTTAGCTATAATCTTAGTAATATATTTTTTCCTTCAAAAATCCATAATCTTTTTTCAAATCTTTTCGCTAATACTCTGTATTATATAAAATTTCTTACACTACTATTTGGATAATTTTTTTTCTTTAAGATACCCATATTCCTCGTTTCGCTTTTCCTATTAAACCCCTTTGCCTCGTCAAATCTAAATTTTAATTAAAATCTTTGTATTCTTTTTTCCTTCCTTCCTATTTTTTTTCCTTTAATTATATTTCTCATTTCTTTGTTACTCTTTTTCCTCTCCACTTCTTACTAATTTTTCCCTACTTCCTGAAACAATATTTCGATTGAAAAAATCTCAAAATTTTCTTTTAATTTATCTTTTATATTTTTTTTGATAAAAATCGCAACTCGTTTTACACTCTAGCTTTTTTTCCTTCATGTCTTACATTGTGAGATTTTTTCAATTAGTTATTCCTATACTTGACTTTGTTTTATACATTCCCTCTATCATAAGAAATTTATTTTCCCTTAAAATATCTTACTTTGATTGCCTTAATTCCTACTAAATTTTTTCTTAAAAAAAAGCATCCGAACTACAATTTGCTCTATTCGGATTAAATGATATTTGGCATAAAATTTTGAACTTTTTTCATGTTGTCCTAATAAATCTTCTTTTTATAATCACTTCCCTGTCTTACATGTATTTTGAAAACACATCTTTAATTTAAAGCTCATTAATCCTTTTTTTATTGTCATAAACTTATTTATTTTTACTTTAAAATTAATAAAGAAATTCTTTCTCCCACTTTCCCTTCATTTTCTACCAAAATATATTTACCAATAGAATAAAATTACTCTTACACATATTTAGTACTAAATGTTTTTTCACAACTATTGTAACATGGTGTGGGCCCCACCATAGTACAACAATTGTGAAGAACATTTGGTAATTAGTAGTTCGTATGGAAGAGTATTACTACTCATCAACAAAAGAACCATACTCTTTTGACCGACCTATCTTTTTGAAATTGCATTTTTCATAAACAAAAACTATTTACTCAATTTTTTTTATATCAAATGAATTTTTTTAAATATAATATCCTTCGTCCGTTTTCCTTCCTCCCTAATCGTAGCCTCTTCTTTTTACTAAATTTTTATCGCTTTTGATAAAAACATATTTTTATACAAAGTACTCCTTTTTCGTTCTTTTCAATTAAAATTGCCTTTTCAATGAACAATTCAATTAAAATTACTTTTCATAAAAAAATAAAAATAATTTCAAACGAATAGAGGTAATCGTCATTTATTTTGTTTTAGTTTCTAACAAAAACTTAATTTACAATTCACTTATTGAATTAAAACAACTTTTGTAAATTATCAATTTTTAAATCCATACTTCGTAGTTTTTTTTATGTAATAGAATTTCCTTAATTGTTTTACCATGTTTTAAACTATATTTAATTTCAATGATAGAAAGAGACTGATATACTCTTATTTCGTTGAACTCGTTTTTTTTATTAAAACCTCGTTACCCCTCTTTGCACTATTCTTATATAATTTCGTCCTTAGTAGAGGTTTCCTTACACTTTCCCTCTTTCATGGTACATGTATCTTTTAATAAATACACTCGACTATTTTCCATGCCGTTGCATTATTTGCCCTTTTGTTTTATATTATTTTGATATCTCTTGCTATTATATTTATTTTTTCGCAAAAAAATTCCTACTTTATATATTTCTTTATTTTGATATACTTATATTTCTCTTTATAATACCCTTGCGCTTATCGTTGCTCTTTTTAAACCCTCTAGCTTGGTTGAACTTCAAGTTGATAATTACTCCCAACTCTTTACTTCCTTCC
This sequence comes from Sambucus nigra, assembly GCA_949130495.1. NCBI lineage: Eukaryota > Viridiplantae > Streptophyta > Magnoliopsida > Dipsacales > Adoxaceae > Sambucus > Sambucus nigra. The sequence continues at coordinate 9,918,706 of OX422214.1, forward strand.
TACATTTTTTTCCTTACTTTTGGTAAATTCCTCCCTCTTGCTTACTCTTTTTTGCTCTCACTTATTGTTACATTTCTATAAACTATGTATTTAGTTAAAATTATGCTTTTTCTTCTCAATTAGTAATATAATTTCTTTTTGATTGAAAACCGCAACTCTTTCCCCCTATTGTGTTTTCCCTTAATAGCATACTAAAACTCATCTTTCAATAATTTATCTACAATCTTCTTCATTCCTTTTGTTTTTTGATATTTTTTTTCACTTAATCTATGTTTTAAATTAAAAAAATATTTCCCTCAATCCTTAGCCCTTCTCCCACTTTTCATGTTAAACCTTTTGTTTTGTTATTGTTTTCTTACGTTCTACCCCTTTTGCCATGTAAACCTAGCTCGCAGTGAATACACTTTATTTTTCTTCATTCCTTCCTAATTTTTCCCCTTTTGACAATTTTTTACTGTCCATTTTTTATTTTATTTCCTCTTCTATCAATTGCGATTTTTAACAAAGGATCGTATAGTTTTGCCCTCATCTCCTTTTAAAAGAGTTAGTTTTACATAAAAACCCATAGCTCTTTTCTAGATAATGTCCTTTAAAAAAAACTTTTTCCCCCTCTCCTATTAAATCTATTTTTTACGCCCTTACGTAATCCTTTTTGTTTTTTGAATTTTTTTTTACATAATCCTTTTTGTTTTAAATTAAAAAATCTTTCGCTCTTCTCATTTCCTATTAAAAAATCCTTAGCCATTTTCCCACTTTTCATGTTAAACCTTTTGTTTTGTTAATGTTTTCTTACGTTCTACCCCTTTTGTCTAGTAGACCTAGCTCGCAATGAATACACTTTATTCTTCTTCATTCCTTCCTTATTTTTCCCCTTTTGACAATTTTTTTACGCACCATTTCTTATTATATCCCGTCTTACTTCTACTAGTTACGATTTTTAACAAATGATCCTATACTTTTCCCATCATTTCCTCTTAAAAGTTTTAGTTTAACATAAAAACCCATGACTCTTTTCTAGATAATGACCTCTAGAAATTCCACCCGCCCTCTTATTAAATTTATATTTTACGCCCTTACATAATACTCCAGCCACATAAACGTATCTCTCCATTGATATTTCCTACCAAAAGTTTCTCCAACCCTTTTTAAAATTTTCCTACCCTTTATGTTTCATCTCATTTTTATCAATGTTGTGTTCTAAAGAAATCTTACACTTTCCCATCACTTCGTATCAAAATTGATTTTTCAATGTAAGTCACAACTCTCAACTAAAATATGTTCGATAAAAACTTGTAAAATACAATTTTTTTTTGCTTCTTCTTCTTCGAAGTCTTTTTCGTATGAAAATTCCATTCTTTGCCCCCTATAATTTGATTATCTCTTCTTTTTCCTTAAATGTCCTTGTTCAATTTAGTTACAGTAAAAGTACTATAATTTTTCTTTAAAAAATCCCTAATCTTTTTCAAATCTTTTCGGTAACACTCTATATTATATAAAATTTTATGCACTATTAAGACGAGTCTATACACCACTGGCTCTATCATCTCAATACGGAGGAAAGGCCCCCATCTCTAGGTGCAAACTTCCCCACTTTCCAAATCACATACTCCCTCCATGGGAGACATCCGCAGTAACACCTGACCACTCACGTCAGACTTCAGAAATCTTCGGTTCGCGATGACGTAATTCCTATGTTGCCCTTGAACTACCAGAAAATAACTCCTGATTAACTCAATCCTTGTCGACGGACCCTCAATCACGTCCGGCCCGAGAACGTTGTTATTCCCCACATCTAACTAACCAGAGGGCGGACGACAAGGTCTTCCATACAAAACCTCAAAAATGCACTATGCCGAAAGTAAACTGGTACGAGATACTATATGCAAGCTCTACCTATGGAAGATACTGCTCCTAGCTACCTTTGAAATCTAGTATACACATCCTCAACCTAACCTCTAACATCTGATTCACCCTCGTTGACTGCCCATTTGTATGTGGGTGATATGTCATCCTCAATCGTAACTCAGTACCCAACGCCTCTTGAAAACTCTGCCAGAAGTGGGTCACAAAGATCTTTTTACGATCCAAAACAATGTTGAGCAGCGGCTCGTGCAGGCTCACTATTTTTTTTTTGCAATGAAAAGTTGTGGGTACTTATCCATATCGTAATCCTTCCGAATTGGCCCATACCGGCCCACCAATACCTTCTCCTTCTTCCTCACACATCTTATCTTCTCCGGGATGCATCGAAAATCTTGACCCGGGTGCCTTCTCCATAACTGGGCTCCGTTGGTCCTTGTCATTTGCCTTCAACGTCCTTATTCTGTTTGGCTCATTCTTGGCATCAGTGTTGAAAACCAAATTAATTACTAGCAACCTATTAAGCACGGTGCCAAATTTTAAAAACTAATTAACTTGCCTTAATAAAACTTTTATACAACAAACCATTCCAATAATATAATCCACCTTAACCACACTAATTAAATGAATATTGAACGAGCTGAAATAAATAAATTAGCAGAATAACTCTCGATAAGTCCCAATACAATAATTCAACTGAACTAAAATTAAATAAAGTCCAACTAATATTATAGCTGTCTAACTGGGCGGCATGCCCAAAATAGAATCTAAAGTACATGTCCTATCTAGATAACAATATATCGTTAGAGTAGGTATGTTCACATATATCAATCACACACACATATATATATATATATATACATATATGTATAACCGACTAAACGTGCTTAAATCACTAGTAGCACTAAGCCACAATTCTGGAAAATTAATTGACTGTATGTGGAGTTATCAGCCCATATATGTATATGAGATTTAGAGAGAGAATTTTTCGATTCTTTTTCAATTCGGAGGAGTGTCTGAACGAGGACAAATCTCCAATTTGAGAAACAATCAAATTCTCTCTCCCCAATCTCTCGTATATTTGGATCCCTTTGTAATTTCTCCTTTCCAACACAATCTATAAATACACACAAACCATTTCATTTTCTGCTGTTTTCTGAGAGTGATCAATTGGAGCACATTAACTTTGTTTGTTTATGTTTATCAAAGGTTTCCATCCATGCTGTCAATACCCTGTTTCATTTTCCTCTTATGGGTTGAGTTGTTGAGCTTCTGTTTGTCTTGGATTTCTTATAAATTTAAACTTCTCTGTGTTTGTTCTGTAATCTTATTCAGGTAACATTCTTCACAGATATAAGATTTTGGATTTTTCTCATTTGGGGTTTCATTTTTATTCATGCTTTTCATGATTAAAACCCTTAATTCTTTATACGAACTTCTTCTCATATTTTTTAAGTCTGGTATTTTTATGTCTATTAAGATATTACAATTGGAATTTTTTTCCTGCATTTTTGTTTTTCTGCAATTAAGAGCACGGTTGATCCTGTATTGAGTCGTATCATTTGATTAGGCTTTAAAACGATTTATAGGGTGTTGTTTTACTCGGGAATTTCCTTCATTTGCAAAGCTTGTTTGTTGATTGATTGGATGTTTTAGTCATTCCCGATAGGACTTTTATCAAAATTTCTTGATGTCCTTTTTATCATCACCATAAACTTTGATTAGGTTGTATCCTCATATGCTGTTTGATATGTTCAGAGAATGTAGGCAGGCGAGAAATACAAAAAAAATTAAGATACTTGATTTTTGGGTATATGGTTTTTTTCGCTTTTCACTATCCCCTTAAACAACTAATAATATGAACATAGCTTAATTTTTCCAAACAGGTTATTTGGGATTGTTGAGTAATTTTTCTTGGGTCCCTAATAATTAAAATCCATAATCCAGTGAAACCTAATTGAAGAAAGGAGAGAGAGAGAGAGCTGAAATGATGTCTTCCTTTTTATCTACATTTGGATAGAAGAAAGTTAAAGGACTTGCGTGTACATTTTACAGTGGTTGTTGTAGGGGTTTTGATTTGTTGATGTTTGACTTTTGTCGTAGGTTCTAAAATTTCAATGTATATTTTCTTGTGATAAAGATCCCCCCATCTCTCTCTCTCTCTCTCTCTCTATATATATATATATATATATATATATATATATATATATATGAATTGTAGACCTGTAAGCTCCTATAGAATTTGTCTCCATTGTTTATGAATGTGAATTGCTCGTATTCTTAGTCAACGTGTTCAACCGATTGCGCACCTGTAAGCTTTGATGGATTTTTTAAATTGCTGCATTCTCAGTTGTTATGCTAAAGTTTTAAATTTGGATTTCTTTCAATTATTGAGTTCCATAATATACTATTTTTTTTTGTTTGAATCCGAGTATAATGTCTCAATGTTGTGTTTTGCTCTCAATGAAATCTATGGAGTTCTTGATGGCTAAATTATTGCTTTCCATGTTGATACTGATATGTTTTTGGGTTAATTTGTTTTATTTTCAAATTGTTATGTTTAATTTGTTTAGAATAAGCTTGTTGCAAGGTTTAAAATCTTTGTTGTGTAATGCATGGCGTGAAACCCTTTTATGCATTTACGTTTTCCATGGTTTAATTCTTTCTTTAGTATAGTGGTTTAGTGTTGCAGTAAGAGAGCTGAGACCTTTTGAGAAGAACATATTTGATTTTGTAATTATGTCTTCATATTGTTGCCATTGGGTTAAATAGTATCAATACTTTGATTCTGTTAGTTGGGGCTATTTGTGTGTGTTCGTATTTTTATATTTTGCCAAAGTTATTCCTTACATAAACACGTGTTGATTTTAATTTGTTCATCGCTGAAGATATGAATTAATTTTGATTGTCCACCTAAGACATAAGTGAGGCCTCCTGTTATGTACTACTTTATGGAGGTTTTTGTGTTTCGTAGTTATTGGGCACTACGGTTTTCATTTGGCGATTTGACTTGTGAGGGTTGTTTTGTTGTTATTCAATGTATACATGTATTTTTGTATCTATTTTTTTTGTGTTTTAATTTTGATCAGTTTGTTATAACTTTATGTTAAAATGCTTATTTTAAATGTTACCTTTTGTTTCAAGTTTAAACCCATGCCACGTGCTGACGGTGGAGTCGGGAGAGTGGTAAGAAGAGGTTTTGTGGAGGTGATGTTGGTGGCTAAGGCCACACAGAAGAATCAACTGAACCTCCGGGTACCATTTTTCTCTATTTCTTGTATTTTAAAGGTGCCTTTTTTGTGCGTACGGATTTTCATTACTGTTGAGCTACTTTTGTATGCTTCTTCTCTTCTAACTTTTTCTGATCTAGATTTGATCACACAAGGACTTCTCTCACTTTTTAAAAAACTGGTTTAGCTATTAAAAAGTGAATGTAACTGACTGCCAAACTTTGGCAGTTGTACATTTTTATTGGGTGATTTTCAGTGTCAGATTTGAATTTGTGCACGAGTATGTTGATATGCTCGAAAAATAGATGAGGGTGAAAGGATTAGTATCGATTGATTTACGACTAGATTGCCACTGGGGTGTGAAAGTATGAGGAGATAGAGAGGAGGCTGTGTGTGTGTGTTTTTTTTTTTTTGGGGGGGGGGGGTCTGGTGGTAGAATTCTATGTTAAGCAATTTTGTGACTAATTTGTGTACCTAACGTGTCTCACTATCTGTTATTACCCATGAATAACATTTCCAGTTACTTTCGGTACTAGTACAAGAAGGGACCTTTTCTTACTTTATGATAATTCTTAACTTGCAACTGATCTGTTTTGGAGTTCAAGATTGTCTAATAGTTGAAAATGGTAATGATCTTAATATGTTGTTAACTGAAATTATTAATTACTACAACTTTGAAACCTATGCCTTATTCGTCATTATAATTTCCAGTTTTTTAATTTTCATTTAATTTAGCCCATGTTAATGAATCACAATTTATGTATTTTATGAGTAATATAATTTAACTTATGCTGTTTCGTAGTTGAGGGATGCCTACGCAGAAAGCGTAGCACAAATGAAAATGAAAAAGGGATCAACTGGTGAAGGGATTTAGGATGTGGAGATGATAATGTGTGTGTGAGAGAGAGAGAGAGGGGGAGAGAGTCTTTAAAAATGATGGAGAAGTGAGGCTGAGAGGTGCACAATATTAAGTGAGGACTGGACTGGCTTATTTGGGAGATTGAAAGGCTTACTGAGCGAACAATTAAGTAGAGGGGTGAATGAGAGGGGGGAATGTAAGGCCTTTGGGCACAGCAGCAATAGTTGACGCAAAATAAAGCATAGGAAGTGATGAAGAGGCATCATTCTTATATAGTGGTGGGGAATCCTAATAGGCTAAGAGCTTCAGTTAAGCCAGAGTAAAGAAAAGGATGTTCAGTTGTGCAAATAGACAATAAAAGAGTTGCTCAGGAATAGTGAATAGGCTAAAAGTAGCGAAAAACAAAGGAAGTTTAATTTTACAGCCACCCATGGAAGAGAAAAAGAAAGTGTGGAAAAGAGTGAGAGAATTAATTGACAGTCATGAGATAAAATAAGTGTTGCAGCTTCCATTTTCATATTAGATATTAGATTGGGTGATTTTCGGTGTCGGATCTGAATTTGTTCCAATAGATGATGGTGAAAGAATTATGATCAATTGAATTACAAATAGATTGCCATTGCGGTGCAAAATTATGAGGAGATAGACAGGAGATTGTGTGCTTGTGTGTGTGTGTGGGGTGGGGGGGTGAAGTTTTTTAGAATTCTGTTTAAGGAACTTTGCGATATTGGGTACCTATTGTGTTTTACTATCTGTTATTACCTATGTATAAGTTTTACACGATCTCTAAAAACTACCCAGTCATGTTATATTCCTAACTAATGGAAGGGTCATGTTGGTACATTAACCTCTTTATTTCCCATTAACCTCTTTAAGTTACGTATAATGCTCGTATTTTTTTAACATCTTTCTCTCATCCACCCACAGTATATGTACATAAGATGTGTATTTGGTGTGAGAGGATAAGAGAACCATGGGTTCCGACTTTCCAATGACAATGGAAAAATAAAACCAAGGAAACCACTTGAGAGAAATGGAGGTTGTTTACAAACAAAACTCATATCTCAGTCAACCAACAAACTAAAATATGATAAAATACAGACCTCAAAAAAGATGTCAAGGGAGGGTCACCACCACTTAGAATACTTTAGGGGAGAGAAAAATTCAATCACAAATGCAATCAAGAGTTCAATTCGATCTATGTTGGCTTGGGTTCATAAATGTAGATCTAAAAACCTCATTCCTTTTAAATGAGAAACCAAGGGAGGAAATGCAGTAGATCGTGTGTGTATGGTGACGACATCGGTAATTCTCGCGGTGGCTTGGAGATGGTGGTGAGCAGCTGTCTATGATGCACGAGAGGCTCATGGCGATGGAGATGCCGACCACCAACAAAACATAATAAAAAACCACCCAATAATAAAAAGGTGAGGTTGAATAAATAAGAAAGAGAGGGAGAGAGGGAGAGAGGTTGCTTACCTCTAAAGAAGGCCGGACCTTCACCTTGAGCCTTGTGCTCTGATTTTGAGAAATGAATGAAGATTTTCCCCCATAAGCGTCCCCCATGACCATTCTTTCTTGTACTAGTCCAAAACAAATAGAGATACCTTCTTATACTAGTCCAAAAAGTAACTGGAAAGTATGAGAACTAGGCAATCTATTAATCAATATGCTTTTTATTTGTGAAATTTGACAGGTAGTGTTACTTGGAAGGGTTATCAATTTTTTTTTTATATTTTGAATGGATTTATAGGTACTGTAAGTTCATTTTAATTATGTTCTGCCTTTTTTTGTGTTCTGCAACTTTGCTACGAATCAATGCACCATATTAATTTTTGGTCCATGGCATTAAGAGATGTATGTGTGTTTGTCCAAGTTCTCTGTTAGTGTAGCATAATATATTTTAAATATTTAATATATTAAGTAGAATATCAAGAAAATGAGTTGAAGTAATCAATTTATAAAAAATGAGTTTAAATATTCTACTTAGTTTGAAAACATTGATATAATACTGCTTATTTTGATGTATTTAGGGACTTTATCACAGCACGTTGTTGAAGCATTGTTCTTTGAAGATTGCACTGTTAATGTAATTGGAATCCATACTTGAAAGTTTAATGATTTGTGGTGAGTATTTAAATATGTATTCTGGATGTTGGATTCAAATGGGCTGGTGTGTTTGGGCTTTCCTTTTTATGGTTTATTTAAATTAAAATTGGTTGACTTGGAACATTTTGATTTATGAATTAGTTTTTTTTTAGTATGATATCTAATCATTTTTATGTGTGTTTTGTGTAGAGAAAGAATAGATTTTTTTTTTTGGTGTTTTACAACAATTAATGGTTGCTCAATTTTTGTTTCCCTTTTCCCGTGATTTGGCAGAGGTGAGCCACTCTACATGTCTCCTCTTTTCTATGGTAGATCTGTTTTTGGGTCAACCCCCATTCATTTATTTTTTGTTGAGGGGCAAAGGTGTTTTTTAGTTCGTTTTCAACTTTAATTTTATTTTTCTAACGTGTGTTGAATGAGTATTCACATATGTTAGCAAATAACGATTCTTCAATGCGTAGAAGAAATGATGAAACCATGTGGTGCTGTGTTTGTTTACCAATAACATCATCGGGGAATGTGTTTATTTACCAACAAAAATCATGGGCTTTTTAAGGTGTTATCACAGGGTATCGTGTATTCTTACACTTTCATTTTAAAATCTGGATATTTAATTTCGTAACTGTCATGATTTGGCTGAGGTGACACAGTATCGATAATTGGATCAATTTTGTGTTGATTTGTGTCGTTTCACCGTCGTGTCTATTTACCACTCCTAAATGGAGTTGATTATCTAACTTCCTTTTTCAAAGATAACATAAGCCTTTTGGAACTATATTTGTACCTGAAATTCCATTTTTATATTTTTTTGGTGCGACTAATGACTTAAAATCTCAAGGTTGTTTCTTAACTACATGACGATAATTCATCTTTTTTGCATTTGCTCACTGACATATAGAGTTGCATAAATGTAGTTGAACTTGGCTTTGTCCAAGTTGATTTTTTCCACATCTTTTACACAACATTTGAAAATGTGGTACAATAAAGTATGTTTATTGGCAATTCTTTGTGCATGTTATGTTTCATTAAGAAGTTAGTTTATTTGTTGTGTACAAAATGCTTTTTGATTATGAAAGGTAATTGGTTTAAAGATATATTTTGCCTTACCTTAATTTATGCATTTTTGTTTTATGAAATTTTATATTCCAATTCTTATTTATTTTTTTCAATTTGTCGCTGACTTAAATTTGAGAATCATTTTTATGATTTAGATATTTTCTTTTGGGGACTTTACCTTGGGATATTGATTGGAACAGGCTGGAGGTGCATTTTTGTGGTTAGTTTGGGGTTTTTGATGGGTTCACAATGGTGATTTGGGGGTTGGGGGCGTTATGTTACAGAATGCCATTATGTGTGGATTTGGTAAGTCTTAGATGGTGCAAAATTAATATGCTATCCTGGTACCCATATTAATAATCATTTCTATGGCATGCAACAATTTGGATACTTATAGCGCAAATCATTTTAACATAATGACTTCATACTACTTAACTTATTCAGTTATTTTGATGACTTATTTTGGTTGTTGGAGAGTAATATATCCATTTTGTAAGGCTCATACATAAGCAATTTAAAAATCTTTATTATTCTATAATAGGTACAAGAGTGAAATTATTAGTCTTAAACCATTATTAATTTATTAAAATACCACCGCCTCCATAGTCGATAAAAATGATTTTAATTTTATATATTGATATGATTTGCTGGGTGTATTATTAACATGGTAATAAATGTCAATAGTATTAAATAATATCCTTAAAATAAAAGAAAGTAAATGTAATTTTAGTGCATGAAAGTTCATCGACCGTATTGTATACTCCATTTGGGTTCATACTTGATTTTTATTGCAGGTTTATGAAACTATTACCAAGGCTATTTCGTGAGTTGAAGTGCTTTTTCTAAAATTGAAGGGTGTATTAATCTCGAGAGTACTAGGCTTATGCTTGGCAACCAAGTATGTCATCTTATCTCTTTTCAACTTCGTACTTGTATTTCAATTGAAAAAAATCCTATTCAATATAGTTAAATTCGATTGATTTAGTTTTCATTAAAATATCCCTACTCATATTTCCTTGTTTTAAACTAAAATCTATTTTTCAATATGATTCCTTACTATGCTTATCTTTTTTTTGATAAACTTATTTTCTTTCTAAATTACCCTTGTTCTTGTCTTCGTTTTTGTAAATGTTTCATAAATAATCAATAATCACCTCTCCATTTTTTTCATCCATAATATATTTTCAATAAAGTTTTTACTCCACTTACTCGTCCATAATATATTTTTTTCATCCATAATATATTCTCTTCCATTTCTTTTAAAAATATATATATTTTTTCTTTTCTTTATATTTCCTCCTATTTCTACAAACTATGTTTTTAATAAAAAAATCTTAGACTTTTCCCCTCAATTCATATTGAAATTTATTTATAAATAAATATCATCACTCTTTATTAAAGTATGCCTTACAAAATAATGTAAAACACAGCCTTTTTTCCCCTTCTCCTTTTTTTTGATATGTGAACTCCCTAATTTTCCCAAAAATTACTAGAACTTATTTTACTCCACAAACCCTTATTTTATTTTTATTTAGTTGTACCCCTATTCATTTAATCTTTATTTAAAAAACCGGAAATCTTTTCTCCTTTCTTCTTGACAATATTTTTTTTAAATTTATTTTTTACTCTATCTATCTTGAGCTCGATAAACTTTCTTTTTAAAATGCACATTTTTTTGTCTTTTCAATTAAACCCGCTTGACTACTCAAACTTATATTTTAATAAATATCTCTACGTTTGTTTTCCTTTCTTTTGAATTTTTTACTTTTTTTTTTGATATATCCCTCTTTCTTACTCTTTTCTTTCAACTTCTTTTTACAAGTCTTCCTATTTCGATAAACTACGTTTTTAGTCAAAAAAATCTTACACTATTCTACTCATTTTCTGTAAAAATATTTTTCGATTAATGATTGTAACTCTTTCCCCACTTGCGTTTTCCCCCTCTTCCCTAGTAAACCTTATTATTCAATAGATATTTTCTTACTCTTTTTTATTCCTTCCTAATTTTAAGAGAAGAGGGATAAGACACTCACACATATTATTAACAAAATTTAGCTGAAAAAACCTTTCCCAGGTGGTATTTACAACCACAAATGAAAGGAAAGCAAAAAATACGGGATTTTCATTCCTTCCTATTTTTTTTTAGTTATTTTTATTACACTTCTTCAAATTTTCATAAACTATTATTTTTATAAAAATAATTTTACACATCTCGTGTCCTATTAATTTTATTTTCAATAAATCTTCCATTTGAACATAAATTATTTTCCAATGATTTGTTTTGATAAAATTGCCCCTCTTCCTTCCTTTTTTCATCTTGTACTTCTTATTACATTTCTTCCTATTTATATAAACTATGTTTTTGGTATGGAAAAAAATTATCGTCAATTCCTATTATATATCCTCCTATTTCTACGAACTACGCTTTTACAGGAAGAAATCTATAAACTCCTTTTACATTTCTGCCTCATTCATAAATTATGTATTTGTTGAAAGAATATTATACTTTTGTCTTCATTTACTGTTGTAGTTTCTTTTTTTTTTTGAAAAATCTCAACTCTTTTCCTCATTTTGTGTTTTCCCCCTTATCCCAACTACAACTTATCTTTCAATAATTTATCAACAAGCTTCTTTATAGTATTGCAAAAATAATTTTTCAAATCTTAATCTATCATTTTAATAAAAAAAAATTCATTCCATTTTCTTCTAATTTCCTATTTAAAGCCTTCTCCGCACTTTTCAAGTTGCACCTTTTGTTTATAAATGCTTCGTTGCGTTCTACCCCTTTTGCCTAGTAAACCTAGCTCGCAAGTAATATATTTTACCTCTTTTGGACGAGATTCATCAACTCTCTTTTACTCGTATCAATTCCTAACATCAGTCCAGCCCAAAATTTGTTCTTTCTATCAATCCTAAATGTCATCATACTCATTTTTACGTCCAAATTCATGAGATAACAAATCAATTCAAGGGATTCAACATATTTTTATCAAGAATTGTACACCTCATAATTCTAAATCAAGACTACATCAATTTCTCATTTTAACCATTAACGATCACATCTTTTTAACATGATTCAACTCGGATTTATTATGGGATTATAATAAAAATTATTTCTCTATAATCACTTGTCTTTAGATTGTACGGATTCTGATTTATCCTCTTTCAATCCTCTTTACGTAATAATTCAAGGCCCAGAATTGCCCCAATTCTCTTTCCGGATGCTCTTTTTCACTTTCTCTTTGGTTCTCCCTTCATTTTTCTCCTCTCTCAAGGTCTTGTGGGATTGTGGAATGGCTGCCCACTCCATCAACCTTTACTAAATATAACCCTAATCCCGAAATTAGGCTAAGTGCTAAGTGCAAAATGACCCGAACGACCTTATACGGGTCACATTTAATCTGAAAAGTCCCCGGAACTCGATTACCACCCCAGGTATCTAATTCAAACTATCTCGACCCATTTCGATCATCAGAGCACTCGAAATTACCATTCGAGTCACCTAACATAATTTATCCATCTCATTCCCCAAAATGACTTCACACGCGCGTCTCGAATGAGATACCTTTAACCCGTCGATTTTACTCACTGACGACGTAATGTAAAATAACACGTTTTCATTTACTTGTCACGCAAGTAAATATAATGACCCATAAATATTAATCCATATCCTCGCTAATTAACATTTATTTGATTCATTTTATTTCTCAAATTAATTAAATTGTAATTTAAAATATTCCCCAAAACAAGGGGTGATACATTCATTCCTCCCTTATTTTTCCCCTTTTGACAACGTTTTACGCTCCATTTCTTATTATATTTCCTCTTACATCTACCAATTACGATTTTTAACAAAGGATCCTACACTTTTCCCCTCATTTCCTCTTAAAAGATTTTTTTTATGTAAAAACCCATAACTCTTTTCTAGATAATGTCCTCTCGAAAAAACTTTCCCCTTCTCCAATTTATCTATTTTTTATGCCCTTACATAATCCTCTTGACACGTAAAGATAATTTTCAATAAATATTTCCAATCCAGAAAGTTTCTTCCACCTTTTTTTAAATTTTCCTACCCTTTATATTTCATCTTATTTTTTTTTATCAACATTGTGTTTTAAAAAAATCTGACACTTTCCCGTCGCTTCTTATCAAAATTGATTTTTAATTGAAAATCACAATTCTTAACTAAAATATGTTCAATAAAAGCTTGTAAAATACAATTCCTTATTGCTTCCTCTTCTTTGAAGACTATTTTTCGTATGAGAACTCCATACTTTGCCCCTCATAATATTATTATCTCTTCTTTTGCCTTAAACGTCCTTATTCTATTTAGCTATAATCTTAGTAATATATTTTTTCCTTCAAAAATCCATAATCTTTTTTCAAATCTTTTCGCTAATACTCTGTATTATATAAAATTTCTTACACTACTATTTGGATAATTTTTTTTCTTTAAGATACCCATATTCCTCGTTTCGCTTTTCCTATTAAACCCCTTTGCCTCGTCAAATCTAAATTTTAATTAAAATCTTTGTATTCTTTTTTCCTTCCTTCCTATTTTTTTTCCTTTAATTATATTTCTCATTTCTTTGTTACTCTTTTTCCTCTCCACTTCTTACTAATTTTTCCCTACTTCCTGAAACAATATTTCGATTGAAAAAATCTCAAAATTTTCTTTTAATTTATCTTTTATATTTTTTTTGATAAAAATCGCAACTCGTTTTACACTCTAGCTTTTTTTCCTTCATGTCTTACATTGTGAGATTTTTTCAATTAGTTATTCCTATACTTGACTTTGTTTTATACATTCCCTCTATCATAAGAAATTTATTTTCCCTTAAAATATCTTACTTTGATTGCCTTAATTCCTACTAAATTTTTTCTTAAAAAAAAGCATCCGAACTACAATTTGCTCTATTCGGATTAAATGATATTTGGCATAAAATTTTGAACTTTTTTCATGTTGTCCTAATAAATCTTCTTTTTATAATCACTTCCCTGTCTTACATGTATTTTGAAAACACATCTTTAATTTAAAGCTCATTAATCCTTTTTTTATTGTCATAAACTTATTTATTTTTACTTTAAAATTAATAAAGAAATTCTTTCTCCCACTTTCCCTTCATTTTCTACCAAAATATATTTACCAATAGAATAAAATTACTCTTACACATATTTAGTACTAAATGTTTTTTCACAACTATTGTAACATGGTGTGGGCCCCACCATAGTACAACAATTGTGAAGAACATTTGGTAATTAGTAGTTCGTATGGAAGAGTATTACTACTCATCAACAAAAGAACCATAGTAATATAATTTTTCTTTTAAAAATCCGTAATCTTTTTTCAAATCTTTTCGGTAACAGTCTGTATTATATAAAATTTCATGCATTATTAAGACAAGTCTATACACCGCTGGCTCTATCATCTCAATACTGAGGAAAGCTCCCCCCCATCTGTAGGTGCGAACTTTCGTACTTTCCAAACGACATACTCCCTCCATGGGAGACACCCGCAGTAACACCTGACCACTCACGTCAGACTTAAGAAATCTTCGGTTGGCGATGACGTCATTCCTACGTTGCCCTTGAACAACCAGAAAATAACTCCTGATTAACTCAATCCTTGTGGACGGACCCTCAATCACGTCCGGCTCGAGAACCTTGTTATTCCCCACCTCTAACTAACCAGAGGGCGGACGACAAGGTCTCCCATACAAATCCTCAAAAAGAACCATGCCAAAAGTAAACTGGTACGAGTTACTATTCGCAAGCTGAACCAATGGAAGATACTGCTTCCAACTGCCTTTGAAATCCGACATACACATTTTCAACCTGACCTCTAACATCTGATTCACCCTCGTTGACTGCCCATCAGTATGTGGGTGATATGCCTTGCTCAATCATAACTTAGTTCCCAACGCCTCCTGAAAACTCTGCCAGATGTGGGACACAGAATTTTTGTCGATCCAAAACAATGTTGAGCAGCAGCTCTTGCAGACTCACTTTATTTTTCAATGAAAAGTTGTGCATACTACTCCATCTCGTAATCCATTTGAATCGGCCCATACCAGCCCACCAATACCTTCTCCTTCCTCGCACATCTTATCCCCTCGGGGATGCACCTAAAATCTTGACTTGTGCGCCTTCTCCATAACTGCGCTACGTTGGTCCTTGTCATTTAGGAGAATTAACCTCCCATTGATGAGTAAGCCACCCGTGGAACTGTCTGAGTAAGCCTCCTCTCTACTCTCTACTTGCTAATAACTACTGAAACCTCTTTCGACGAGAAGAATCTCTGGCCTGTGCCTTCACAACCCTCAAACGATCTCAGATTTGACGGTCATCAATGCTAAAAATGCTCGGACTGTCTCCTCCTGACGCAGCTCAGTCCAATTTACCTTGCAAAACTGATGCCAACTTCCCTTCAGGCATAAGGCTCAACGCATTACCACCTCATTAGCCTTTCCCGGATCATACTGGTTAAGGAGCTAGCCAGGGTGTCCATACACCCAATACCAGTGCATGCACGCACAAACGCCACATATGCAACCCACATACCTCAAAATCAACCTCACATGCCTTGCATGATCATATAGTAATGGTATACTCGATTACCCTACTAATCGCGACTCAAATCTTCTTGAGATTGCCCCACTTATAAACTAGTGATGTAAACATCCCACAATGCTCTCTACTACATAGCCTTACTCGTAGTTATTTAAGGCGCATCAAGGCGTCAATGTCTCCTTAGAGCCTAGGCGCAAGACGAGTCGCGTTCGATCGAAGTGAGGTGCACATTATATAAGACATGTGTGACACCCCGCCTAATAAAATACCGGGTGATCAGTCCTATATCAAATTAAACAGGAATCTCATCTGGTTCATTCTTAGCATCACTGTCGTAAACTTATTAAAAACTTACTAACCACCTAGTATTCAAATGACATGGTGCCAAATTTTATCTTTTTATTTAAGCCCAAACCAACAACATAATACGAATCCAAATAACCAACGTATAAATAAAACTCATCATACCACAAGTTTAATAGAGTCCAATCAACATATAAAACAATGAAAGTCTTACCGAATAAACCATCGGCTAAAACAATTACCAAACCAAGTAGCAAAAATAATAAATGTCATAAAATTTGAAAAGCAACTGAAATAAACTAAGAGCGAACATGCTCAAGATAGTCTGACAAGGAGTCCTACACTAGGAATAGAAAAATAGACGCGTCTAATCCGAATCCTGCAACATCCACACATGCTGCAGCTGCAAGTCCCTGGAGTGAACATCAAGTATGGCATCCCTGTAGTAGGATACCTAAAAGGTTTTGAAAAAGTTTTATAGCAAGGGTTAGGACCCAAAACATTTGAAAATATTTAGCAAGTGAATTTAAATGCAATGAATTTAAAAATACATGAATGCTCTTCATATTTAAGTTACTGTCGCACTCTCTCTTGAGGACACCTCACCCTTCACTAATGTGCACGCCTAACGTAACTATACAACCCATGTAGCTAACCACCCCGTAACTAGTCTCATTACAAATGTTCCATAACTTCTTACTAATCCAATCCAAGTGAATTTAGTACACAATTTATAAGTTATTAATCTCATTACTTAATTAAATCATTTCTCATATAATGCCATATAACATTCTCACGAGTTATATCACTTATACGGTTCCCATCATGTATACGGGTTACAAGTTGGAATTCACATTAACTTATTTAAACCAATTTCCAACTTGATACTATATAACCATCTCACGAGTTATATTACTTATACGGTTTACATCATACACGAGTTATAAGTTATTATCCGCACTAACTCATACAAAACATCATTCCTCAATTGGTACCATATAACATTCTCACAAGTTATATTATCTATACATCTCACCATGTATATATATAAAGGCCCGTATATAATTCTGCATTATATATACGTATCATATACAATGCTATCACCGAACGCATAGGAGGCGACCATAGTTCCCGCCGAAAGTGTCCGCTCCATACGTTAACGGTCCCACCCCTAAGATTAGATGCTATGGCCTGGGGAATATACTTGCCCTACTCCTCAAGTCAAGGGGATCACCCACATATATTATATATATTATTCACACAAATATATATAAATCATATATATGCACTACACAACAACATATATATAGAAATCCAGGCTCAGGAGTATAATGCCCATACACAAGTCTCAAACATGCAAGTCTACGGTCCGACTTTATTCTAATTAATTATACACAAATTAATTTATCATTATTTTAGTGTTACCCTACCAATGATGCCCGGACTCTCTCTCTTGGCTCTAAATTTCCAATATTCCGAATTCAATGTTCAATTTCATCCAATTAAGTTTCCCCCACTTAATTAACAAGGTTTCAATCACTAAATCATAAACCTTAATCTCTCAAATTTAATTAATCCAAGGGTAGTAAGTCACACCTATCAATCTAGGCAATCTCCAACGGAATGCCCCACGAATCTGCCCAGATTTTTAAAATGCCGTTTTCGGGCATTTTGGAGCCGTTTTTGGAGAAAACGTAACAGAGAACAAAAGTTATAAAACGCGATTTTCTACAGGGCAATGTGGACGGAATCGCCATTTGAGCCCTCAATTCTGCACAGATTTTTTCATCAAAACTTTCCAAGATTCATCCTAATCCCATCCTTTGACATATTCAAACTACCCACATCAATTTCATCCAATTACACATCAAATTAACCAAATCTTATCACCTTTTTTCAGATTTATAACTCTCAATTAAAGAAAACCCCAATATCTTAAAACCACAAACAAAAACCCTAACATATTAAATGATTTCACCTCCTTTAATATGAATAGTTAAATGCACATTTATATCCGAGGCTTGAATTGAAGATGTTGAATTGAAATTGACACCATCTCTCTAAGATCCCCAATTTCATCTTCTCTTCTTTTCTTCCCTTAAGCTTTGTCCTCTTTTAGCCTTCTCGTGTGATTTAATTTGTCCAACCCTTACATATTTGGGGTTTAAAAACCCTTCCCACGTTTTTGGGCCTATGGGCCTCCTAAAAAGGGTCTTAACTTTCTATATGAGGCTCAAATATATTTAATTAGGGCCCGGTAATCAATATGTACACATAACCACTCATTTCGGGCTATTTCACCCCTACTGGGCTTAACCGTACGCTCAAAATCGACACCCGAGTTAATTTATAACATTTTTCAAATTTAAGACCTCCAAATGCGACACAAAGTAATTTAAAATAATTAATCCTCAATTTACCGAATTAATAAATTCCTCAAATTTTAAATTTCTCCAATCATGAATTAAATTTCTACAAATAAAATAAATTCTTTTTCACCCAAAATATTATATAATCGAATGTCCTTAAATTTGCCGGGTGTTACATACTTCCCCCCTTACAATGGAATTTCGTCCTCGAAATTCGGATAAGCCTAGTACTCCCAATCTTTACTAGTTCCCAAGTCGTCTACCCTTAAGATTCTACACCCATCTCTTCCATTTCTACTCGCGAATAATTTGTTACACTTAAACTAATTAATTAACCAGGGCGCCCATACACCCTATACCCGTGCTCAACAGCATACTTAATGCCCGGCTTTTTCCAGCTTGAAATCGTAATATAACTCCTATCTCGTAGTTATAACGACATACATGTAAAATAACCGAGGTGCCCAACCCATGGACTAATGACCAAACATCTCCCCAATTCCAACGTTGCTCTAAAGTTTCATGCGTGGGACGTCTCACAAAGTGAAATTCAAACAAGGAATCTCCCCGATACACTATGACCTAACACTGCCGGTCGTGGGTATCCGTTAGACCCCCAGTCCATGATACACAACCCCAAATACCCGTCTCTCGACATAAAGTATCCACATCCACTCATATGCCACAGAAGACAATATACACTACCGCGCCCTTACTATCACCAATTTTCTTGCGCAAAAATAAATCCCAAGCTATATCTCCCCGCTCGACAATAAGTTCAACCACCCCGAATCTCATCAGAAATGTCCTTACTCTACGGGATTTCATTGTATAATATTACCACACAATTTTGCAACAAAAGTTATAAAACGCGATTTTCACACAATTTTGCAACACGATTTGACATACATAACCGTATATACATGCTAGACCCTATCTCAGGTGAAGCCTAGCAGCGATAATTCATGTTGAGTACCGCAACCACCCAGTCTTACTATGCTACCCACAGTAGGCCCAAACCATAGCTACATAGTTGAAACTTGGAAAACATCCACGTTACTCCCATAACTCTAGAAAATAGACATCTCTTGTCTAATGCGACCTTTCTCTTGGTGTACCTTCCACTCTCTTGAAGTTAACACCCAATGACCCTGTTATTCCACGGTACTTAAACATATACACTATACTATTTCGGCCAACACATCCACTAATATTCGTCTCACTTGCGGATCCTAGTGGTAACAAACCATAAGTTGTGATGCACTCAATGTCACACCCAAACACACTCACGCTCAATATTCCGTAATTCGAGGGACAACTCATTCCCATTCTTACTGAATTTACCCCCAAGTCATTTCCTTGCATCATCACCCCGAATCCGCTAAGTACCTACACAATAGGGATTCTAGCTTCTCCCAGGGTGCCCATACACCCCATATCTTGTGCATTTTTGCACAAATCTCTTATCATCGCATACGTAACCATACTTTTCTCAAGTTTGTTCCCCGCATTCACGACGTGGCTATTCTCCAAATATTTTTTGAGGACTTTACCAATACTATACAATTTCTCTCGATATTGCCCCACCTATCAACTTGTGGTGCAAATCTTCCTAGTGTTTCTTTCGCAACACTTTTCGGCTCTACTGGCCCCTATCTCTTGGTGGCCCTCCGCTAAAAGAAATTCCTCCACATGTTCTCTAATCATCTTTAAATCAGATGACCTAAAATATAAAGGCGTCTTCACACTTCCGACATTTTGTTATGGCTTATGCTTGCAACTATTCCCAGCAAAGCCCTAAGGAACTTTTCTTAATGTCTAGTCCTCCGCATTTTCGGTCCTTGATCTCCACAGATTCCAAAGCATAACCCCGGGACTCTCAACCCTCCCCCTATACTAGCAATTCTAACTTAGACTCTCGCGTCTCTCAAGGAGTCATATTCCACAACGCTCGTATTATCACTAAGCCCTCGGTGCTAAATACTTAATAATGAGTTAAATCTCTCCGTCTCTTGGCAATCCATCATACCTTAAATTTCATCAGTAAGGGTCCCTCCGCATCGGGATTTAATATCACTAGACAACCGTACCTTATGAAGTCTACTTCACAAGATGTTATCGCGGCTCAACCCTCTTCCAGGTGAGACATCTCAAGAAGGATATACATCCACTACTAAAACAACGAACACGATAGCCTCGCTATGATTGTTCGTTATTACGAATTCGTCCGTACCCAAGAGATAACCATACCTCGAATATCACCCCTCAAACGAGATAATCCTCAAAAATTAACATCTCAACGTACTCACCCATTCCTTTTCGGTGAGACCAAAGAGTATCCTACTACTCCATGGAAAAAAATACACACACTAGTGCTATTAACGACAATTCCATGGAATCCATTCATTATGCAAATTTAGTACTAATACATTTCCGCAACCCACTCGTATCACACCCAACAAACTACCATCATCTCGGAATAAAAATTCGTAGTTTCAGTTGCCCATAACACTAGCGGTTCAAACGGTTTCTAGACATAACACCTACGTCCGAACCAAACCAAAAACTTCCATAGTTGTTGCCCTTACTAAGCATCCCGTTCCTGTCCACTGACTCGCTGCGGACAAATTCCACCAATGTTTTCTATTCTTTCACACCTAAGACACCTCTTTGTGTCATTCCCCTTTTTCTGGCCCCATTGGCCAAGTCCGGATTGTCTCTCTCTCGGACCTGGTAGTCTCGACCCTGATTGTTACCCCAAATGCCCCTCTAGGTCCACTGGTCCCTTGGGACTTGTTAATGGCTTTGACGGCCCTACCGAACCCACCCTCACTCGGTAGAAGTTCAATTGATCTTGATCATTTATCTAGGTTCCCTACTGGGTATCCTTTCCCTTAATGCCTCACTAGCTCTAACAATCCAATCTCACTTTCTGATAGTTTCTCTAACTTCCTTAGCTCCCCTCTCTCGACAACACTAATACAAATAAGTACAATTGTACCACCTTGACAACAATGACACCTGTCATTCTAGCCGGATTTCCTACCCGCACTGGTATTATCTACTCATGGGTATAGCATCATCTTACAAACCTTATTCGATTCTTCGTATCCCTTTCAACAAAAGCAAAGATATTAATATATTTAAAACAGATGAATCAATTGGAGATGCCACAATGTTGGAGTTTGTTTTTGTTCCTTTTGCCTAAGTAGTGACTAGTGAGAATGATACACTTTCATCACAACTTATGCTCGACTTTGGTTAGTTTTTGGGTGGGAAATGGCTCAATTCTGTAGGATTCATTGGAAAATACGTAATGTCAACATGTTAATTGTATTGGGGGCATTTTTTAGAAATCATTTAACAAGGCGGGCCTTACTGAAGGTGCCTTGCCTGTGGTGAGGCGAGGCGCCAATGCTGCGCCTTAGTGAGCCTGGAGCCTAGGCACGCCTTTACCAACTATGGCTCCACTTGGCTCCCCTAGCCTAAAATCAAATAATAGCTCTAAACTCAAAGTGTTATATTTTCACACATGTAATGACTAGCGTACTAAACAATTGCCCTAGAGCCCAAACGTCTCGCAACTCCCGACACTAAGTTTCATGCGTGGGACGTCTCGGAAGCGAAATCCAAACTAGGAACCCTCCCGATACACTATTACTTAGCTTTGTCAGTTGTCGAGATTCGTAAGCCCAAGGCAGAATACTGGGGCACTTAAAACCCTACTCCAAAAGCTAATAAATCTGAACGCTCAATTCCCGTATCTCTAAAGGATTCATACGATACGATGCACTCACTATCGTCAAGTTCCCGACACTAAGTTGATCACATCTTGATCTCTCGACTCAGCTGTAACCCCGGTATCTCCTGAATCACATCAGCGAAGTCCCTAAGCACAGGGATCGAATATAACGAGACAATTATACTCTCCGAACTCTCCTCCCCGATATAATATAAACGCATGCTCAACCCTTACTCAGGACGAGGCATTGCAATAAGAAACACATCCTGCCCTTGAATAGTGAACACAATAGCCTTACCCATGATAACATCTTACTTGCACATCAGTAAACCAAGTAGATCCACAGCATAACCTCCTAATGTCCATATCTACTCCCCTGCAGATGGATTGAATGAGAGCGCTACTACCCACGGTAAATATACAGTCATAACTATATCAACTAAACCCGTCTCACGCACGAATCTAGTGCTAATTAAAAGAATGTGATGCACTCGTGTCGCACAAAACTCGCCCCATGTGCCCATGGATAAGAAAACATACCCTCGATCGCTAATGATGATAGCTGTAAGACTGGTTCACGGATGTGATACATACGCCCAAACTGCCCCTGCCCTTGCGTAGGAAGCAATGCTGGAATTGCTGGTGGGGCTGGAAGCTGCTGTAACTGTTCCCCTGCTCCTGACTCTTAGCCTTGCTCGGGCATGCACTTTGCATGTAGCCCTGCTCCCTAAATACGAAACACCTTCCAATAAAGTTTGCCGACTTCCTAATAACGCTTCGCTGACACCATGGTTCAAAGTCTCAGTATCGGACACCCGATTTTCAACTCGGTCGCGGTATCGGGCGATACGCATAAATACGCTATTTAGAGAGCTAAAAAAATTCCAAAAAAAATATAGAAAATTTTAAAAAAATAAGATTAACAATGTGGACCAATGAGATACATTCAAACCCATCATTCAATATGCATTGCATTGTAGAATTGGT
Organism: Sambucus nigra; assembly: GCA_949130495.1. Classification (NCBI taxonomy): domain Eukaryota; kingdom Viridiplantae; phylum Streptophyta; class Magnoliopsida; order Dipsacales; family Adoxaceae; genus Sambucus; species Sambucus nigra. The sequence continues at coordinate 9,941,791 of OX422214.1, forward strand.
TATTATACTGACGCGTGACAGAGTTGTCAGATTCAATATTGCATAGTAAACCAATAATAATATTGAAAAATAATCTAATGCCATGTAAAACTTGATAAAAATTTACATGGAAGATAAATAGAAATGATTACAATGTTTCGTCTTTTTCATCTCCCTATCTAGTTGCGGTATCGATCATACGGATTTTGATAGGGGTAATTTCTTTCAGTTGGGTAAGGAAAGAAATATGAACCATATTGTTGCTCAGATGGTTGGGATGACTGGCTAGATGATCCATAATTTGGAAATTGTGGTTGACGATCTCCCGGTTGACTACTCTGATGATAATATCCAAAACGTCTATACCCAGAACTATCAGTTGAAGACCCACCATATTGCGTCCCTTGATTATATCCATAATAATCACCACATGTTGTGCCGCTACTAGTAGATCCATAATGGTCTCTATAACGATCAAAGTATCCACCTGTACTAATACTAGTAGATCTTGGAAGTTGTGCCGGCCCATAACTATCTGTGCCACTCCCAGAGATACTATGTCTTCCACCGCGGTATGTATGATCTGTCATTAAACCCATTGTCCGTAGTTGATCATCAAGACGTTGCGGATCATATCCGCTTGAATACTCGTCACTACTAGGGAATCTCGTCAAATTGTCTAAATGCCTCCGCTGTTCACTGATTCCCGGGCGATAACCATGATTTGTGTCTTGTGTGGCATAGTAGTTTTTATCTCCTTGTGCCCATGCCATACCACCACCGTGTTGTGTATCGATATTGTAAGAACCATCCCTGTGTTAGCTACCACCAACTCCACTCCTTTGTCGGCTACCACTCGCAGTTTCCTTACTAACATTTCCCCCGCCACCCCCTTGGTCATCATCGTCGTCGTCGTCGTCGTCATCATTACCATAAGTACCAGAAATATCTTGCCAACCATCATCCCACCATGATCATCTTTAGAACTCGAAAGAACGCTGACTGGTGCCGGTTGATTGTGACCCCCCCGTCCTCCTTCCCCTTCGCTTTGTTGGATACCTTCATCCAACCAATCTAAGTCTTCGGCTGGTAAGACTCCTTCATCATTCTCTCGGGTCCACTCATCCAAGATGTCATCCTCCTCAAATATTAAATTCAAGTCTATCTCGGATTGAAGAAATCTTCGGTATCTCGCATGTACATCAAATTCCTAACTTTAAGTCGCGAATTGTAAAGCACATACACCAATTTATGCAATTTTTTTATTGTCAATCGGTTGCGAAGTTTTGTATGGATGAGAGACCATGCGCTCCAATTTCTCTCACAGTCCGAAGATGAGCATGTTTGACTCAGAACTTTGATAGCAATGCGCCTAAGATTGGGAGCATCATCACCGTAATTTTTCCACCACTCAGCGGGAAGAGAAGATTTCATTGCTTGTTTGGTAAGATTTGAACCAAACTCCCCTCTCTTATCCGTAAAGAGTTTAACCTAAAAAGCAAACAAATCAATTTAGAAACAATACATATATAAGATAAATATACTCGATGGAAACAAATGTGATACCTCATTTATTGCCAAGGCCTGTTTTTGTACGTCTGGCTCTAGCCTTTTGATGACCTCTTTAAGCCCGACTCTTATCTCGTGATGGTTTGAAAAATTAGATGAATACTGAAACACCGGATTTAAGAAATATCCCGCGGCATGCAAGTCTCGGTGCAATTTTCTCTCCCATCTTCCATCGATCACCTGCTAATACTTCTTCCAGTTTCTTACAGTTGCCTGGATTGCTAGTTTTGCTTTATCCACCCCTTCATAAATGGTAGAAAGTGTAGGCTTTTTATCCTGGTCTACGATCTTCAAAAGCAATACTAAGGGCTCCATAATATTAGCAACTTCGGCAGCCCGTTGCCAGAATTAAATTCGACTCTTTAGTGGCCGCACTCCTTCGGTCCTCTCACGGTTGTATTCACTTCATTCATTCGTGGTACACATTCGCTTCAACTCAGACTGATACCGAATGAGACTCTCAAGGGAAATAAACTCGGCAGCGAATCTCGTAATGGCTGGCCTTGACAACTCCCTATCTCTGGTATACTCCTTCATTAAATTCACAACTTTATGGCTGTTATATATGAACGAGGTAATTGATTTGGCATCATTCAATACCGACTTGATTGACTTCATATTCCCAATTTCCTCTAGCATCAAATCAAGACAATGTGATGCACAAGGTGACCAAAATAAGTGTCTCCTTTTCGCCATCAATAACGCGTCAGCCGCCTTAAAATTTGGCTCGTTATCAGTGACAACATGTACGACGTGAGCCTCGCCAATTTCCTCCACAACTTTATCCATAAGGGAAAAAATATAATCCGCCGACTTGATTTGGTTAGTCGTGTCAACAGAAGTGTGAAATATCATATTACGATCATAGTATACCACCCGTCACTCATGATTGTGCAACCATACTCGGGCCATTTCTCCTTTAGAGTTGCTATGATACGCTTCTTTGTAACTTTTAATATTTTTTGTAACATTTTTTTGTAATATTTTTTAACATTTTTTTGTAACGTTTTTTATAACATTTAAAAAAATAACATTTTCTTTAAAAAATATTTTTATAACATTTTTTGTCACATTTAAAACACTTAAGTCCCAAATGTCCCGTACTTAAAACACACTTACAATACTTTAAACACACTTAAGTCACAAATGTAACGGACCTCCCTTTGGATACACTTAAAATACTTAAAACACACTTAAAACACTTAAGTCACAGATATTTACCTCAATTGGATTATAACACAAAATCTCAACCCTCTTTCCACACAAAACTGAACGGAGCTCTCCACACTTCTTCCGGGCAGCTAGAGCTTTAAATCTGGCTGGTTTTGGGTGGTTTCCAGCAGCAGCAGAAGGGTATTTCGGCTATGGGCTTTGGGGGCAAGTGTGTTTGTGTGATTGAGATTCTACAAGGGTGTTTTTATAGCTGAAATCAAGCCAAAATATGGTCCGGGACTTCACTACATTACAAACCAACTTACAAAGGTAAGATTCCTTATATTTTTTCTCTTTTTTACTCGATTGTGTAGAAATTTGGCCCGTGACTTCTTTTGTTCACTTTCTTTCAAAAAATCGCTCTAACTCGGGGAGATATCGGCGAATCGTTTCAAATATTGGCGAGTCAAATCGGGTGCGCCGATATATCGGCGCTATTTGACGATATATAACAATATTTTACTTTTTTCAACTCGTGTCTCGTAATCGGTGCGCTGGTCTGCGATAGCCCTCAGTCTTGCCTTGCTTGCTCGGCTCTCCTGTTGTTTGGCAGCTTGGTGGATTAGAATCCGAAGTCTTTGACGAATTTGATGACGGGTTGAGTCCTCTCCTCTGACGTGGTGACTGGCTTCCACCATTGGAAAATTGCGTCTAGATATCAGAAAATGAAAACGCGCAAGAGAAGGCAACAATCCTAAATATAGGGCTCTATATCAATGGAACGCAATGCTGGAAACGTAATAAGTCTGCACAGATCATAAGGACATTAGGACCTAATTTTTCTCATACCATCTGTGACACCGCCTATTTAAATAATGGGTGGCCAACCCTCTACTGAAATAAAACAGTAATCTCTGACTGGCTCATTCTTGCCATCAGTGTTGAAAACCAAATTAATTACTGTTGATACCAAATTTAATCTGCTGACGTGGATCAATAATAAGAAGACACGTGTCAATCTACATGGCACAATAACAACGAGGAAGTTTATTTCCCCCCGACCAAGTCATGTTCGCTCCGAACAACAAGGACACCCCGAGGAACCACAACACTCCGAGGAACTCCAACGCTCCGAGGAACTCCTTAACGACAAGCAAATAAGGCGGTCCGAGCTGCATCTCGGCCACAGCATTGATTGCCAGATAACGAACAGTCCAACTGGTTCATTAAATGATTATCCTTGACGCACAAGCCTAAGGGCATTAAATGTATTACCCTTTCATATGTATATCATTTAATGTATCGACCCTTTCATGTACAGCCTCAAGGCTATAAATACCTTGTATCATCCTCATTCAAGGGGACCGGAATTTCTTGAGAGAACTTGTAATCAAGAATTCCACAAACACTCAGCAATAACATAACAGTGGACGTAGGCTTTATTCCTAGCCGAACCACTTTAAAAATCTTTGTCTCATATATGTTTGATGTGAATGTTTATCTTCATCTTCAATCTCATCCTCATCATTTATCTGCTGTTGACGCCACTAAAATGGCAGTGGCCATTTTCTGTCTTCAACAGATTGGCGCCGTCTGTGGGAACGTGTTACAAGCGTTGTTCTCCACCAAAAGCTAAGTTTTTATTTTCTCTACGTATAATCAATTATACATACATCTTTTGATTCGATCATGATTTTTATGTTTATATACATAAATTAATTGTCCAATTTTTATCTGCAAATTGTTGCATATCATGATTTTTTAATCATAACTGTTAGATTTATCCTTATTTAAAAATCTGAAAAATAGTAGATTTCATAAATCATAATTCTTTGCATGATTCTCAAGTTTTAATTTTATATCATGAAATAAATATTTTAAATGATTACATATACCAATATATACGACGATGATAAGATTTGATTATTTTCATTGTTGATTTTGAAACAAATTTTGTAAGATATTTGATGTCTATTCATATTCCCATCATATTTTTAATAAAAGAATGGGAAAAGGTTAAAGACAATGAAAAGTCTTTTCATGGAAATTATGACCCATATATATTCTCTCTCTCTTTAAGTTTGAGTCTCTTTGCATTCACAAGTTTAAGTCTCTTTGTATTCATTTTTATGAACTATATACTTAATTTGGTTCATCTTCCATCTATGTCAATAAAGTCAAATTGATTGATTTTTTATTTTTGGTCCAAATTGGGAATAGGAAGGGATCAATATAAAAAAAATAATTTTCTCTCACCTGAAAAATCATTACTCACCTCTTGTAAAAGAGGATCAGTAAAACAATCATGACCATATCAAGACTCTGGGCACAAATTTGATATGTTAGCCCCTCGTTCATCACATCACATGGTTTCTTTATCGGAATCACACGATATAGTGGATTAGATAATTATTCATTTAATCAACATTATTAATGCTTAAATTTTACATCGAATGCTATTTTTTTTATCTAAGGATTCGAGATATTCTGGTCAGCCATCTATATTGTTGGTCGGCATCATCCAACCATATATTCTATAATTTGAGTTATCCTTAAATGTTGGTCGGCAACATCCATGTCGTTTGTCGGCAGCGGTAGAATATTGGGGTATAAAAAAAATGCGAAGCACCCCAGATATTTCTTTAAACACGAGTTCAGCTTGGGGACAGACAGGGGGGCTTAAGTCTTTTTAACTTGTGATCACCCCAAAAATATTTTTAAAACCAAGTGATAAATAATTTTCAAACAGCAACTTATACCTGATTAGTTGTTGGAGATTAAATAAATTTACAAAAAAAACTTTACATCTTATTTATGATGCATATCTGATAAAAATTTGTACATCTCACACATGTGTGGCACAAAAATATTATTTCATATTTTGAAATTTTTATGCTGATACATATCATATATTGATTGGATGAGTAAATTATTCTCATGACTAATCAATTCAGCTTACACATATGGTAGAGCAAAATATTAATTTTTACAGGCACAAGATGCAATGCCGACGAATGCTGAAGCACATCCATTCGGATGCATATTATATATTCATCTCATCATGGAGCTCAACGAGATACTTATTCAGTTCTGAAGGAAAAGCTACAATATTTATTATATTTCACCCCCAACGGATAGTTGGTCGGGGTCATTCTTATTTATATTCAGGCCCATATATATTGGCTCAAGCACAAATTATTCTATATATCCCTTGGGATTCATATTCTATATTCATCTCAATATGGAGCTCGGCGAGATACTTATTATCATATTCAGCTCTGAGGAGAACTATAACATTTATTATATTTCACCCCCAACGAATTGTTGGTCGGGGTAATTCTTATTTATATGCAGGCCCAGCAAAGTTCTCGGCCATATTCTTATGTTCTGGAAAATATTATTCTTATTCGACATTCTGCAATTATGCCTCGACAGGATACTTATTCAGCTTTAAGGAGAATTACAACATTCGTTCGGATAATTCTTATTTATATTCAGGCCTGACAACATTCTCGGCCATATTATTATGTTCTGAAAGATCTTATTCTTGTTCGGCATTATATGATTCTACCTCGACTGATCGGCGAGGCACTTTATTATTTTTAATTATTCTTTATATCTATTTGGATGCATATTCTATTCTCATTTCAGCATGGAGCTCGACCAACATTTATTATATCTTATTCAGCTCCAAGAATGTCTCCAACATTTATTATATCTTATTCAGCTCCAAGGATGTCTCCAGCATTTATTATATTTATTACCAACAATCTGTTGGTCATCGCCGAGGAGGTATCCTGCAATTATTATATCTTATTTCCAACAATCTGTTGGTCATCGCCGAGGAGATATCCTGCATTTATATTATCTTATTCCCAACGAATCTGTTGGTTAGCACCGAGGAGGTCTTCAGCATTTATATTATCTTATTCCCAACGAATCTGTTGGTCAGCGCCGAGGAGATCTCTAGCATTTGTATTATCTTATTCCCAACAAATCTGTTGGTCAGCGCTGAGGAGGTCTCCAGTATTTATATTATCTTATTCCCAACAATCTGTTGGTCAGCTCCGAGGAAGTCTTCATCATTTATTATCAATTACCACCAACTCTGATCGGTAGATAAAATCCAACTCCGGTTGGTAGACAAAATCCAACTCCGGTTGGTAGATAAAATCCAACTTCGGTTGGTAGAAAAAATCCAACTCCGGTTGGTAGACAAAATCCAACTTCGGGTGGTAGAAAAAATCCAACTCCGGTTGGTAGATAAAATACAACTCCGGTTGGTATTGGTCGATAAATCTCATTCAAAGTTCACATTCCACAGTTGGGGGCTTATATTACAGATATATTTGTTCATTTGGTGGCACATTCTTATATCATCATGCAGTCGAGCATCAAATTCAACCCCGACTAATCAGGAGGTATATTGAAGTTCAGGAGGAATATTGAAGTTCAGGAGGAATATTGAAGTTCAGGAGGTATATTGAAGTTCAGGAGATATATTGAAGTTCAGGAGGAATATTGAAGTTCAGGAGGTATATTGAAATTCAAGAGGTGTATTCAGAAGTATCACGACATGATGAAAGAAAGCGACAAGTATTCCCCCGAGGAACTCTGTCAGACCAGAAATTTGAAGAAGAGGTACCTACATGGAGATTATATGTAGATGGATCATCTTGCACAGCTGATTGTGGAGCAGGGATTGTTTTAAACACCCCAGATGATATTGACATGGAGTATGCCTTGAGATTCCAATTCAAAGCTTCCAATAATGAGGCTGAGTATGATGCTATGATAGCAGGTTTTCATTTGGCGAAAGTCATGGAGGCACGGCAAGTAATAGTTTTCAGTGATTCTCAATTAATTGAATCAAATGATGGGAATATATGCAGTGAATGGAGAGTCGATGGTCAAGTACCATGCAAAGGTGATGGAGTTATTGACAGAATTTGATGCTATTCAATTGGTGAGGACACCGAGGATGGAGAATGCTAGAGCAGACGCATTGGCCCGATTAGCATCAGCTACTTGTACCGAGCTGCGAAGAACGATACCAATTGAAGTATTAGAAAGTCGGAGCATATATTGAGGAGGAACAATTACCGGAGGATAATCTCGCTGCCTAGAAATGGAAGTTTAAAGCTGCTCGGTATGTATTAATTAATGGTATTTTGTATAGACGAGGAATTATGGCAGGTTTGCAAAGATGTGTACATTCCTCCGAGGTGAAAGAATTGGTTAAAGAGATCCATGAAGGGTCCTGTGGAGCCCATGTAGCAGGTCGGACACTTTTGCAAAAGGTGATGACGCAGAGATACTACTGGCCGACGATGAGAGCTAACTATATAAGCCTATGCCAAGAAATGTGACAAGTGCCAACGCTTTTCCTCCATCCGAAGAATTCCACAAGCATTGTTGACACCCATAACTCCCTTTGGCCATTTGCCATATGGGGATTGATTTGGTTGGACCATTGCCGACGACTCGAGGAAGATTCAAATACCTCGTCATCACAGTAGATTATTTTACTAAGTGGATAGAAGCTGAGCCACTTATTGACATGACATACGAGAAGAAGAGCATCCAGCCCCGAGAAGAATCAAGCTACACAAGAGGAAATGAAGACCGAGCCAGAGAGAGATCTAGATCTCCTTGCCGGGTAGAAGAAAAACAATAAATGGAGAATGTGTGTTGATTTCACCGATCTCAACAAAGCAGTGGATGCTACCTCGGGACACGAGTTGCTCATGGATACTTACTCTGGCTAACACCAGATCAAAATGAAACCTGAAGACAGGGAACGACATAACAGCGGCTAATGAACAAGGTTTTTGCCGAGCAAATCAGTTGCAGTATGGAAGTCTATGTTGACGACATGCAAGAAAGCTGCTGATCATTTGGTTGACTTGAGTCAAACTTTTGATCAACTGGATAAATACCAAATGAAACTCAACCCGACGAAGTGCACATTTGGAGTACGGGAAGGAATGTTCCTCGGGTACATCATCAACCAGCGAGACGTTGAAGCAAATCCAGACAAGATCAAAGCCCTTTTAGGGTTGCGATCCCCAAAAACGAAAGAAGAGGTGCAGAGATCAGATACCCAAAGCTGGAAAAATTGGCAGTGGCATTAATTAAAGCAAATAGAAGAAGGAGGCTGTGTTTCCAGGCCCATACCATGCATACCGACATGCCATTAATACAAGCTATAGCAGAGTTTACTGATCTTAATACTCCTGAGAAACAAAAATTGCTCGCTGATCAACCTGTGGATGTTACAGGATCAACCAAGAAGACTGCTCTAAGGAGCCATGCTCTACGGAGCCACGCTCTACGGAGCCACGCTCTACGGAGCCACGCTCTACGGAGCCAAGCTCTACGGAGCAAAAGTGCTATAAGTAGCCAACCTCCTTTGGTTAGGAGGACAAGCTCTACGGAGCGCTCTACGGAGCAAAAGTGCTATAAGTAGCCAACCTCCTTTGGTTAGGAGGACAAGCTCTACGGAGCGCTCTACGGAGCAAAAGTGCTATAAGTAGCCAACCTCCTTTGGTTAGGAGGACATGCTCTAAGGAGCCAAAAAGTTCTAAAGAACCCTACTACTCCTTTGGCTAGGAGGTATACACCAGCATGATCAACTACGGTTGGTAAGACTTTATATATTCTCGCATTACAACTTATGTTGGTCGGGAGGTAACATTATTACAAAAAGTTCTTTAAAGAACAAAATATTCCAAACTATACCAAGTATGGTTGGTCGGGGATAAAAACCCACTAACTGTAGCTGGTCGACAAGCATAATTTAACAACCTTGATTGGTTGGAAAAATTCTAAACATTTTTTCATTACTTTATTATTAAGTGATCAAGCAACATTGATACTTGTAACCTTTTTGGTCGATGAACCATACAATATTGTTATGCAAGCACAAATAATAAAGTGTTTGATATTTACAAAACAATAGCAAATTCAAATTTGCGAACAAAAATGAAATTTTTTCACTGAATTCAAAATGAATTATGCAAATTTATTACATTGATATTAAATTGTGTACTAACTATTACATTGAGATTCCTACTCTATTGGTTTCTCTCTCTCTGATTTTGAAACAGGTTCCTCGCCAGCAGGAAAATCATCCAAAGCATAATGGGAATTTTATGAAGTTAAGATATTTCAGCATTCTGATGTTCATCACAGATGGTCTGTCCGAGCAACTCTTGCTCGTCCCCGAGCAGCTCTTGCTCGTCCCCGAGAACCTCTTGCTCGCCCCCGAGTAGAGGTAGAAGTTAAAATCAGCATCTACATCACTGAGATCTTTGCTACTACTGTCTCGACCAACATCGAAGAAGAAGTTGCAAGAAAATGTTTCAAAGTCCACCACTAGCTCACAGAATGCAGTAGGTCGGCTAGCAAACCAATCAACATACTTGAAGATTATGATAAGCTACAAGCGGCATCATATGTCGTCCAGGAGATAATGCCCTTTATGTCCAACAAATCAAGAAGGTAGATCAAGAATTTCACGAGCACCGAGCAACACTGCAGAATAAATACTCCATCCTTTCAAGTAAACTATCAAGCATGAAGCATTGGGGGCTTCTGTTGATACCAAATTTAATCTGCTGACGTGGATCAATAATAAGAAGACACGTGTCAATCTACATGGCACAATAACAACGAGGAAGTTTATTTCCCCCCGACCAAGTCATGTTCGCTCCGAACAACAAGGACACCCCGAGGAACCACAACACTCCGAGGAACTCCAACGCTCCGAGGAACTCCTTAACGACAAGCAAATAAGGCGGTCCGAGCTGCATCTCGGCCACAACATTGATTGCCAGATAACGAACAGTCCAACTGGTTCATTAAATGATTATCCTTGACGCACAAGCCTAAGGGCATTAAATGTATTACCCTTTCATATGTATATCATTTAATGTATCGACCCTTTCATGTACAGCCTCAAGGCTATAAATACCTTGTATCATCCTCATTCAAGGGGACCGGAATTTCTTGAGAAAACTTGTAATCAAGAATTCCACAAACACTCAGCAATAACATAACAGTGGACGTAGGCTTTATTCCTAGCCGAACCACTTTAAAAATCTTTGTCTCATATATGTTTGATGTGAATGTTTATCTTCATCTTCAATCTCATCCTCATCATTTATCTGCGTGGCGTCAACAATTACTAGCAACCTATTAAGCACGGTGCCAAATTTTAAAAACTAATTAACTTTCCCAAATAAAACTTTCATACAACAAACCATTCCAATAATAAAATCCACATTAACCACACTAATTAAATGAATATTGAACGAGCTGAAATAAATAAATTAACCGAATAACTCTCGATAAATCCCAATACCATAACTCTCGATAAGTCCCAATACAATAATTCAACTGAACTAAAATAAAATAAAGTCTGAAGAATATTATAGTTGTCTAACTGGTAGACATGCCCAAAATAGAATCTAAAGTACACACCGGTAACAACCCGCTCACCAAAATATGCGGTGGCCAGCCCGATACTCCAATATAATAGGAGTCCCGGATGGAATCATTCTCAGCATCACAATAAAATATCGAGTATCCGGGATAACCACCCAATATTTCAGAAAACGGGTTGCCAAAAATTTTATTTTAAAGTTTAAAGAAAGAAATTTAACAACCCAATACTGAAAAGAGAAGGTGGGAACCCCAAGATTATATTACAAAACTGCAAGTAAACAATAAGGGGATCGAATATGCTGTCGGTCGACAGACTATACAAAAGTCTTAAACAAATTCAATAATTTATGTAATACATTACATTAAACAATTACAAAAGCTTGGGCCTCTCGCCCGGGTACAAGACCTGATCTTAACTAGAGTGCAAGAATGACAGCGTCTAATACAATATATCCCGTAATACCCGCAAAGCATCACAGCTCGTCAAAATTCATAGGATTTAGGAAAGTCAGAACAGGCGTCCTTGCGGCAGAGCACCTGAGCGGATATAAGATGCACGCACAACAAGAAATATGAACGGGTCAGGCCCAGTTCTATATGATAACCAGATGAATAAAGAGTATGACAGTTATGCACAATAAAGCATGACTAATAAGAATAAGAATCTAGCTACACAAGCTTGAAGCATAAGCTAAGACAATTCACTAAATCCCATATGCAATTTAGTTAAACAGGAAGATAAGAATGATTAACATTAATTACTACTTCCATCAAGTACACTTCCTCTTTTCATATATCTATTCCTTAACAGGAAAATATATATATTCACAATTGTATGCACTTTATGGCATCATCAGCTCAATTATACATTTTGTAAGAAAACCCTTTCCTTAGCAGGAAATATAATCATTTTCCAATGCTTTTTATGGCATTTCAATGTGCTCTTTGTGGCACTTCATCATGCTCTTTTATGGCATATCACAAACATCAAGTCCCACTTGATTATGAATAGTTATATTTATATACATATAACGATTCTAAGACCCCCCCTCCGAGTTTCCCCACTAGGCGCGCCCCTAAATGACCATCATCTTCCAGGGCCTATCTATACAAGACAACCTGGGCCCCTATAACGCAAGACGTCGGGAAGCGGCCATATGCCTGCGGGAGAGTCAAGACCACGCCCGGAATCTCCTCACCAGCGCAGAAAACATAACACATCGCTCATATGGCCTAGGACTATATCCACCCTGCATTCACTAGCCAGGGGGCATCACCAAACGCGCGAACTTCCCTTATGATGTCAATCAGAGAGGTGTGTTTAAGTAAATTAACATTTACAATATTAATGATCAAGTAAATTAGCATTTACTCTAGTCATTACCAATTCCGTCTTTCCATTTCAACCATTGTATGTTTCATTTTATTAGAAACCGAAATCATTTACATCGTTATACCATTTCTATGTTTCATCATTTGAAACCATTGACTCTTCAATATCATTATATTTTTAACCGGAGCCATACGTACTCTATGACTTCATTACAACTCCAAGCAATGAATAACTTGAATTATCTCCAAACATTTTAGGGCGTTGTCAATAACCACCCAAAACTAATATACCTCAATCGAGCTTCTAAAGTCTCCACATATGACTTTAAAACTCCTAGACCCTAATAATCAACTAAGGAAAAGAAATGTCTTCACCTCCATGAAGGAATAACTTCAATTTATTCTTCCAAGACTAGTTTATGACGTTATTATAAACCATCAAGAAAAACGTAGCTCCATTGAGCTTCTAGGGTCTCCCAAACCTGACACTACAACTCCTAGCTTCAAAATAATCCACTAGAAGAAGAGAATGCCCTAACATCAATTGGCATCCCCGGAAAACCCCCACATAACCCACCCTAATGTAGGGTAATAAACTACTAAACTCTGACTCTAGGACTCTAAGTTTACTTCATACAAGAAGGTTCCTAAGTCCTAAACTTAAAGAAAACGGATAAAAATTGAGTTAGAAAAACAACTCAAAAACAACCTGATTTCGAATCGATTCGCCCCAAGCAGCGAATCGATTCGCCCAAAAGCGAATCGATTCGGATGACAAATCCAACATTCTGCTTCAGCCGAATCGATTCGGCCTTAACCCGAATCGATTCGGGTTGGCTGACCTGTAGATGACCCCTTAGCGAATCGATTCGTCCAAGAGCCGAATCGATTCGCCCCTGCATTTTTGCCCAGAAATGGCTACGGGTTATGAACCCTAGTTTTTCTCCAAAACCAATTTCTACTCCATTTATATACATCCATCACCTCTAAACTACCCCAAATCATCCTACATGATTATTAGCAACTATAATCTACAATTTTATCATCAAAAACTAAAATTAGGGTTTAAACACCATAAATTCCATTTTTGATCCGTAAATGCAAATACACAACTATCACACAATTATTCATCTTAAATCATATATTAGCAAGTAGAAAACTTGTCTTAGAGTTGAAATCTCAGATTTCTTGGAGGTGTAGAAGCAATCCCAAATCTTCAATCTCCAAATCTCTCTTCTTTCTCCACTTTTCTCTTCTTCTCTCTCTCTCCTTTTCTCTCAATGTTTAGTAATACTCTTAAGTGAGAAATGAGGGATTTAGCAAGACAAAAATCGTGGCTTAAGTCTGAATTCCCATGTTAAGTGGTCAACACCACATTTAAAATGACTCCCAAATACGCATTTAAGTTAAAACCAGTCAAAAGCGCCCGAAACCCGAAAATACAATATGGCACTTATTTTGACTGCCTCGCACATTCCGAGACTGACTACGCTCTCTAAACTGGCACCCGATAATCTTATAATTCATTTCAAGTTCCAATTTCATTTAAACCATAATGTCATTTAAAACACATGACACTATAAAACATACAACAGAATGGTATTTACTTTCACATACAGTAAATATGCAATAATCTAGCAAATATTAACTTTTAACTCATTAAATTAATATGTGCTCCAGTCCCAACATTTTATATAATTACCTCATGCGGTAAATTAATATAAAGTTAGCCTCCTTAAAAGCGAGGGTTGTTACATACTCCCCCTCTTTTGAGGGAATTTTGCTCTCAAAATTCAGGCGCACCCTACTCCTATAAAGGGTATACTGCCCTAAACCATCATTCTAACATCCTTAACAAACCCCTCGTTATCGTGGCGTCCCATACGGACTCGGACTAAGGTCGTCTATATCGATCTCAGTCTACATTCTTTGTGCACTAACGTGGCACCAAATCGTTCACTACGAACTATCAATCCTACCTATCTACGGCGGAAGAAGATTCCCACAAGACTCGGCTCAAGCTGCCTTGCCTCTAGAATCACGTCACACCCCTTCTCAGGGATACACACACCAGCGCTAAATGGCTTAATCCCAATCACTACTCAACTTCTCCTCACATAGGCGTATTCCTTCAAAGCATATGACTCCAAAGTCAAATTTTTAAAGAAATGTTCCGGAACTATTCCAAGTCCAAGGAACACATGATCCGTTGGTTCCATCCAATGAGTATGCGAATCCCTCAACCGGCTACATTCGGCCACTCACGGTGCCATACCTTAGGAAATAATCCATAAAAGGCTACTCAAAAAGCCCAATTTTTTTATTCGAAAATTTTCATTCCTCGCCAATTAACATTTATTTGATTCATTTTATTTCTCAAATTAATTAAATTGTAATTTAAAATATTCCCCAAAACAAGGGGTGATACATTCATTCCTCCCTTATTTTTCCCCTTTTGACAACGTTTTACGCTCCATTTCTTATTATATTTCCTCTTACATCTACCAATTACGATTTTTAACACAGGATCCTACACTTTTCCCCTCATTTCCTCTTAAAAGATTTTTTTTATGTAAAAACCCATAACTCTTTTCTAGATAATGTCCTCTCGAAAAAACTTTCCCCTTCTCCAATTTATCTATTTTTTATGCCCTTACATAACGCTCTTGACACGTAAAGATAATTTTCAATAAATATTTCCAATCCAGAAAGTTTCTCCCACCTTTTTTAAAATTTTCCTACCCTCTATATTTCATCTTATTTTTTTTTATCAACATTGTGTTTTAAAAAAATCTGACACTTTCCCGTCGCTTCTTATCAAAATTGATTTTTAATCGAAAATCACAATTCTTAACTAAAACATGTTCAATAAAAGCTTGTAAAATACAATTCCTTATTGCTTCCTCTTCTTTGAAGACTATTTTTTGTATGAGAACTCCATACTTTGCCCCTCATAATATTATTATCTCTTCTTTTGCCTTAAACGTCCTTATTCTATTTAGCTATAATCTTAGTAATATATTTTTTCCTTCAAAAATCCATAATCTTTTTTCAAATCTTTTCGGTAATACTCTGTATTATATAAAATTTCTTACACTACTATTTGGATAATTTTTTTTCTTTAAGATACCCATATTCCTCGTTTCGCTTTTCCTATTAAACCCCTTTGCCTCGTCAAATCTAAATTTTAATTAAAATCTTTGTATTCTTTTTTCCTTCCTTCCTATTTTTTTTCCTTTAATTATATTTCTCATTTCTTTGTTACTCTTTTTCCTCTCCACTTCTTACTAATTTTTCCCTACTTCCTGAAACAATATTTCGATTGAAAAAATCTCAAAATTTTCTTTTAATTTATCTTTTATATTTTTTTTGATAAAAATCGCAACTCGTTTTACACTCTAGCTTTTTTTCCTTCATGTCTTACATTGTGAGATTTTTTCAATTAGTTATTCCTATACTTGACTTTGTTTTATACATTCCCTCTATCATAAGAAATTTATTTTCCCTTAAAATATCTTACTTTGATTGCCTTAATTCCTACTAAATTTTTTCTTAAAAAAAAGCATCCGAACTACAATTTGCTCTATTCGGATTAAATGATATTTGGCATAAAATTTTGAACTTTTTTCATGTTGTCCTAATAAATCTTCTTTTTATAATCACTTCCCTGTCTTACATGTATTTTGAAAACACATCTTTAATTTAAAGCTCATTAATCCTTTTTTTATTGTCATAAACTTATTTATTTTTACTTTAAAATTAATAAAGAAATTCTTTCTCCCACTTTCCCTTCATTTTCTACCAAAATATATTTACCAATAGAATAAAATTACTCTTACACATATTTAGTACTAAATGTTTTTTCACAACTATTGTAACATGGTGTGGGCCCCACCATAGTACAACAATTGTGAAGAACATTTGGTAATTAGTAGTTCGTATGGAAGAGTATTACTACTCATCAACAAAAGAACCATACTCTTTTGACCGACCTATCTTTTTGAAATTGCATTTTTCATAAACAAAAACTATTTACTCAATTTTTTTTATATCAAATGAATTTTTTTAAATATAATATCCTTCGTCCGTTTTCCTTCCTCCCTAATCGTAGCCTCTTCTTTTTACTAAATTTTTATCGCTTTTGATAAAAACATATTTTTATACAAAGTACTCCTTTTTCGTTCTTTTCAATTAAAATTGCCTTTTCAATGAACAATTCAATTAAAATTACTTTTCATAAAAAAATAAAAATAATTTCAAACGAATAGAGGTAATCGTCATTTATTTTGTTTTAGTTTCTAACAAAAACTTAATTTACAATTCACTTATTGAATTAAAACAACTTTTGTAAATTATCAATTTTTAAATCCATACTTCGTAGTTTTTTTTATGTAATAGAATTTCCTTAATTGTTTTACCATGTTTTAAACTATATTTAATTTCAATGATAGAAAGAGACTGATATACTCTTATTTCGTTGAACTCGTTTTTTTTATTAAAACCTCGTTACCCCTCTTTGCACTATTCTTATATAATTTCGTCCTTAGTAGAGGTTTCCTTACACTTTCCCTCTTTCATGGTACATGTATCTTTTAATAAATACACTCGACTATTTTCCATGCCGTTGCATTATTTGCCCTTTTGTTTTATATTATTTTGATATCTCTTGCTATTATATTTATTTTTTCGCAAAAAAATTCCTACTTTATATATTTCTTTATTTTGATATACTTATATTTCTCTTTATAATACCCTTGCGCTTATCGTTGCTCTTTTTAAACCCTCTAGCTTGGTTGAACTTCAAGTTGATAATTACTCCCAACTCTTTACTTCCTTCCTACATTTTTTTCCTTACTTTTGGTAAATTCCTCCCTCTTGCTTACTCTTTTTTGCTCCCACTTATTGTTACATTTCTATAAACTATGTATTTAGTTAAAATTATGCTTTTTCTTCTCAATTAGTAATATAATTTCTTTTTGATTGAAAACCGCAACTCTTTCCCCCTATTGTGTTTTCCCTTAATAGCATACTAAAACTCATCTTTCAATAATTTATCTACAATCTTCTTCATTCCTTTTGTTTTTTGATATTTTTTTTCACTTAATCTATGTTTTAAATTAAAAAAATATTTCCCTCAATCCTTAGCCCTTCTCCCACTTTTCATGTTAAACCTTTTGTTTTGTTATTGTTTTCTTACGTTCTACCCCTTTTGCCATGTAAACCTAGCTCGCAGTGAATACACTTTATTTTTCTTCATTCCTTCCTAATTTTTCCCCTTTTGACAATTTTTTACTGTCCATTTTTTATTTTATTTCCTCTTCTATCAATTGCGATTTTTAACAAAGGATCGTATAGTTTTGCCCTCATCTCCTTTTAAAAGAGTTAGTTTTACATAAAAACCCATAGCTCTTTTCTAGATAATGTCCTTTAAAAAAAACTTTTTCCCCCTCTCCTATTAAATCTATTTTTTACGCCCTTACGTAATCCTTTTTGTTTTTTGAATTTTTTTTTACATAATCCTTTTTGTTTTAAATTAAAAAATCTTTCGCTCTTCTCATTTCCTATTAAAAAATCCTTAGCCATTTTCCCACTTTTCATGTTAAACCTTTTGTTTTGTTAATGTTTTCTTACGTTCTACCCCTTTTGTCTAGTAGACCTAGCTCGCAATGAATACACTTTATTCTTCTTCATTCCTTCCTTATTTTTCCCCTTTTGACAATTTTTTTACGCACCATTTCTTATTATATCCCGTCTTACTTCTACTAGTTACGATTTTTAACAAATGATCCTATACTTTTCCCATCATTTCCTCTTAAAAGTTTTAGTTTAACATAAAAACCCATGACTCTTTTCTAGATAATGACCTCTAGAAATTCCACCCGCCCTCTTATTAAATTTATATTTTACGCCCTTACATAATACTCCAGCCACATAAACGTATCTCTCCATTGATATTTCCTACCAAAAGTTTCTCCAACCCTTTTTAAAATTTTCCTACCCTTTATGTTTCATCTCATTTTTATCAATGTTGTGTTCTAAAGAAATCTTACACTTTCCCATCACTTCGTATCAAAATTGATTTTTCAATGTAAGTCACAACTCTCAACTAAAATATGTTCGATAAAAACTTGTAAAATACAATTTTTTTTTGCTTCTTCTTCTTCGAAGTCTTTTTCGTATGAAAATTCCATTCTTTGCCCCCTATAATTTGATTATCTCTTCTTTTTCCTTAAATGTCCTTGTTCAATTTAGTTACAGTAAAAGTACTATAATTTTTCTTTAAAAAATCCCTAATCTTTTTCAAATCTTTTCGGTAACACTCTATATTATATAAAATTTTATGCACTATTAAGACGAGTCTATACACCACTGGCTCTATCATCTCAATACGGAGGAAAGGCCCCCATCTCTAGGTGCAAACTTCCCCACTTTCCAAATCACATACTCCCTCCATGGGAGACATCCGCAGTAACACCTGACCACTCACGTCAGACTTCAGAAATCTTCGGTTCGCGATGACGTAATTCCTATGTTGCCCTTGAACTACCAGAAAATAACTCCTGATTAACTCAATCCTTGTCGACGGACCCTCAATCACGTCCGGCCCGAGAACGTTGTTATTCCCCACATCTAACTAACCAGAGGGCGGACGACAAGGTCTTCCATACAAAACCTCAAAAATGCACTATGCCGAAAGTAAACTGGTACGAGATACTATATGCAAGCTCTACCTATGGAAGATACTGCTCCTAGCTACCTTTGAAATCTAGTATACACATCCTCAACCTAACCTCTAACATCTGATTCACCCTCGTTGACTGCCCATTTGTATGTGGGTGATATGTCATCCTCAATCGTAACTCAGTACCCAACGCCTCTTGAAAACTCTGCCAGAAGTGGGTCACAAAGATCTTTTTACGATCCAAAACAATGTTGAGCAGCGGCTCGTGCAGGCTCACTATTTTTTTTTTGCAATGAAAAGTTGTGGGTACTTATCCATATCGTAATCCTTCCGAATTGGCCCATACCGGCCCACCAATACCTTCTCCTTCTTCCTCACACATCTTATCTTCTCCGGGATGCATCGAAAATCTTGACCCGGGTGCCTTCTCCATAACTGGGCTCCGTTGGTCCTTGTCATTTGCCTTCAACGTCCTTATTCTGTTTGGCTCATTCTTGGCATCAGTGTTGAAAACCAAATTAATTACTAGCAACCTATTAAGCACGGTGCCAAATTTTAAAAACTAATTAACTTGCCTTAATAAAACTTTTATACAACAAACCATTCCAATAATATAATCCACCTTAACCACACTAATTAAATGAATATTGAACGAGCTGAAATAAATAAATTAGCAGAATAACTCTCGATAAGTCCCAATACAATAATTCAACTGAACTAAAATTAAATAAAGTCCAACTAATATTATAGCTGTCTAACTGGGCGGCATGCCCAAAATAGAATCTAAAGTACATGTCCTATCTAGATAACAATATATCGTTAGAGTAGGTATGTTCACATATATCAATCACACACATATATATATATATATATACATACATATATGTATAACCGACTAAACGTGCTTAAATCACTAGTAGCACTAAGCCACAATTCTGGAATCTACCCCCGACTCCAGAATATTCAAGTATTCAGTTACTTATAATAATTCCATAAATTTTATAATTCTGGCCACTTAGCTATTCAACCCCAGCTCGTGGCCTACTCTTCCCGAAATCCCAGCCCGATTTCATGAATTATAACCCGAGTGTTGTCCATCCTAAAACTCTCGTCCATTCATACCCAGATTTGATTATCGACTAATTCAAGGTAACTATATTTTCTCCCATATTTTTTGAGAAGTCCCAAGTCACCGATCGAACTCCCTAAATCAATTCGAACCCCAAACGGTCCACAAAATATTCAGTGAATGAAAGGAGGCCAAAAAAAGGGCCAAACTGATTCACCCTACCTGATCGAACCGGTTTGGTAGGCGAATCCATTCGCCCCTAGAATCGAATCGCTTCTGGACAGTGGCCTGTGCGTTTTAAGACGAGATTCATCAACTCTCTTTTACTCCTATCAATTCCTCACATCATTCAAACCCAAAATTTATTCTTTCTATCAATCCTAAACTTAATCATTCTCAAAATTATGCCCGAATTCATCCGATCACAAATCAATTCAAGGGGGATTCAACATATTTTATCAAGAATTATACACATCATAATTTTAATTCAAGACTACATCAATTTCTCATTTTAACCACTAAAGATCACATCTTTTTAACATGAGTCAACTCAGATTTATTTTCTGATTATAATCAAAATTATTTCTCTATAATTTCATTCTCAAAATCCCATTTTTACATGTCAATCGCATCCCACAATTTATATTCCATTCAAGATTGCACCAACTTTTATATGAATTATTGAAACCACATAAAGCATCAAAGCAAGATGAATATTTGCCTTTAGATTGTACGGCTTCTTATTTCTCCTCTTGATTCAAGTCCTAGAATTGCCCCAATTCTCTTTTCGGATGCTCTTCTTCACTTTCTCTTTGGTTCTCCCTTCTCTTTTCTCTACTCTTTCAACTCTAGGACTTTTGGGATGGTGGAATGGATGCCCACTCCATCCACCTTCCCTAGATACAGCCCAAATCCCGAAATTAGGCTTAGTGCTAAGTGCAAAATGACCCGAACTCCCTTATTCGGGTCCCATTTAATCTAAAAAGTTTTCAGAACTTGATTACCACCCACGAGTACCTAATTCTGACTATCTCAACCCATTCGGATCATTGGCGCACTCGAAATCACCATCCGAGTCACTTAACATAATTTTTCCATCTCATTCCAAACACGACCTTACACGCGTGTCCCGAATGAGATACCGTCATCCTGTCGATTTTAATCACTTTTGACGTAATGTAAAATAACACGTTTTCATTTACTTATCACACAAGTAAATATAATGACACTTAAATATTAATCCATATCCTCGCTAATTAACATTTATTCGATTCACTTTATTTCTCAAATTAATTAAATTGTAATTTAAAATATTCCCCAAAACACGGGGTGTTACATTCATTCCTCCCTTATTTTCCCCTCATTGACAACATTTTACGCTCCATTTCTTTTTAAATTTCCTCTTACATCTACGAATTACGATTTTTAACAAAGATCTTACACTTTTCCCCACAATTCCTCTTAAAAGATTTAGTTTTACATAAAAACCCATAACTCATTTCTAGATAATGTCCTTTGGAAATTTTTTTTTCCCCTTCTACAAATAAATCTATTTTTATACCCTTACATAATCCTCTTGCCACGTAAAGATAACTTTCAATAAATATATACTATCCATAAAGTTTCTCCCACCTTTTTTGAAAATTTCCCACCCTTTATATTTCATCTTATTTTTTCTATCAACATTGTGTTTTAAATAAATCTAACACTTTCCCGTCGCTTCTTATCAAAATTGATTTTTAATTTAAAATCACAACTCTTAACAAAAATATGTTCAATAAAATCTTGTAAATTACAAATTTTGATTGCTTCCTCTTCTTTGAAGACTATTTTTAATATGAAAACTCCATACTTTGCTCCTAATACTTTAATTATCTCTTCTTTTGCTTGAAACGTCCTTATTCCTCGTTTCGCTTTTCCTATTAAACCCCTTAGCCTCGTCAAATCTAAATTTTAATTAAAATCTTTGTATTCTTTTTCCTTCCTTCCTATTTTTTTTCCTTTAATTATTTTTCTCATTTCTTTGTTACTCTTTTTCCTCTCCAGTTCTTACTAATTTTGTCCTACTTCCTGAAACTATATTTCGATTGAAAAAATCTCAAAATTTTCTTTTAATTTATCTTTTATATTTTTTTTGATAAAAATCACGACTCTTTTTACACTCTAGCTTTTTTTTCCGTCATGTCTTACATTGTGAGATTTTTTCAATTAGTTATTCCTATACTTAACTTTGTTTTATACATTCCCTCTATCATAAGAAATTTATTTTCCTTTAAAATATCTTACTTTGATTGCCTTAATTCCTACTAAATTTTTTCTTAAAAAAAAAGCATCCGAACTACAATTTGCTCTATTCGGATTAAATGATATTTGGCATAAAATTTTAAACTTTTTCATGTTCTAATAAATCTTCTTTTTATAATCACTTCCCTGTCCTACATGTATTTCGAAAACACATCTAGAATTTAAAGCTCATTAATCCTTTTTTTATTGTCATAAACTTATTTATTTTTACTTTAAAATAAATAAAGAAATTCTTTCTCCCATTTTCCACTCATTTTCTACCAAAATATATTTACCAATAGAATAAAATTACTATTACACATACTTAGTACTAAATGTTTTTTCACAACTATTGTAACATGGTGTGGGCCCCACCATAGTACGACAATTGTGAAGAACATTTGGTAATTAGTAGTTAGTATGGAAGAGTATTACTATTCAATTTTTTTTATATCAAATGATTTTTTTAATTATAATATCCTTCGTTTGTTTTCCTTCCTCCGTAATCGTAGCCTCTTCTTTTGTACTAAATTTCTATCGCTTTTGATCAAAACATATTTTTGTACAAAGTACTCCTTTTTCGTTCTTTTCAAATAAAATTGCCTTTTCAATGAACAATCTCAACTACACTACTTGGTTCGTTTAGTAAAATTACTTTTCATAAAAAAATTAAAATAATTTCGAACGATTAGAGCAAATCGCCACTTATTTTCTTCAGTTTCTAACAAAAACTTAATTTACACTTTACTTATTGAATTAAAACAACTTTTGTAAATTATCAATTTTTAAATCCATACTTTCTAGTTTTTTTTATGTAGTAGAATTTCCTTAATTGTTTTGCCAAGTTTTAAACTATATTAAATTTCAATGATAGAAAGATACTGATATACTCTTATTTCGTTGAACTTGTTTTTTTATTAAAACCTCGTTACCCTTCTTTGCACTATTCTTATATAATTTCGTCCTTAGTAAAACTTTTCTTACGCTTTCCCTCTTTCATGATACATGTATCTTTTAATTAATACACTCAACTATTTTCCATTTCGTTGCATTATTTTCCCTTTTGTTTTATATTATTTTGAACTCTCTTGCTATTATATTTTTTTCCGCAAAATATTTCATACTTTATACATCTTTATATTTTGATAAACTTATATTTCTCTTTATAATACCCTTGCGCTTATTGTTGCTCTTTTTAAACCCTCTAGCCTGGTTGGACGTATAACTTGATAAATACTCCCAACTCTTTTTTACTTCCTTCCTACATTTTTTTCCTTATTTTTGGTAAATTCCCCCCTCTTGCTTACTCTTTTTTGCTCACTTACTGTTACATTTCCATAAGCTATGTATTTAGTCAAAATTGTGCTTTTTCTCCTCAATTAGTATTATAGTTTCTTTTTGATTGAAAACCGCAACTCTTTCCCCCTATTGTGTTTCCCTCAATAGCTTACTAAAACTTATCTTTCAATAATTTGTCTACAATCTTCTTCATTTCTTTTATTTTTTGATAATTTTTCACTTAATCTATGTTTTAATTGATTTTTTTTTCCCTCTTCTCATTTCCTATTAAAAAAAATCCTTAGCCATTTTCCCACTTTTCATGTTAAACCTTTTGTTTTGTTAATATTTTCTTACGTTCTACCCCTTCTGCCTAGTAAACCTAGCTCGCAATGAATACCCTTTGCAAAAACTCTTTCCCCCTATCCTATTAAATCTATTTTTTACGGCCTTACGTAATCCTTTTTGTTTTTTGTTAATTTTTTTTACATATTCCTTTATGTTTTAAGTAAAAAAATCTTTCCCTCTTCTCATTTCCTATTAAAAAATCCTTTGCCATTTTCCCATTTTTCATGTTAAACCTTTTGTTTTGTTAATGTTTTCTTACGTTCTACCCCTTTTGCATAGTAAACATAGCTCGCAATGAATACACGTTATTCTTCTTCACTCCTAACTTATTTTTCCTCTTTTGACAAATTTTTTACGCTCCATTTCTTATTATATTTCTTCTTACTTGTACTAGTTACGATTTTTAATAAAGGATCCTACACTTTTCCCATCATTTCCTCTTAAAAGTTTTAGTTTTACATAAAAACCCATAACTCTTTTCTAGATAATGTCCCCGGAAATTCCCCCCCCCCCTTCCTATTAAATCTATTTTTTATGCCCATACATAATACTCTAGCCACGTAAACATATCACCAAAAGTTTCTCCAACCTTTTTTATAATTTTCCTACCCTTTATATTTCATCTTATTTTTATCAATGTTGCGTTTTAAAGAAATTTTACACTTTCCCCTCACTTCTTATCAAAATTGATTTTTTAATGAAAGTCACAACTCTCAACTAAAATATGTTCGATAAAAATTGGTAAAATACAACTTTTTATTGCTTCTTCTTCTTTGAAGACTTTTTCGTATGAAAATTCCATTCTTTGCCCCCCTATAATTTGATTATCTCTTCTTTTGCCTTAAATGTCCTTATTCTATTTAGTTACAATCCTAGTAGTATAATTTTTCTTTTAAAAATCCCTTAATCTTTTTTCAAATCATTTCGGTAACACTCTATATTATATAAAATTTCATGCACCTTCCCTACTTTTTAAACCACGTACTCCCTCCATGGGTGACACCCGCAGTAACACCTGATCACTCACGTCAGACATCAGAAATCTTCGAATCGCGACGACGTAATTCCTACGTTGCCCATGAACTACCAGAAAATAACTCCTGATTAACTCATTGCTTGTCGACGGACCCTCAATCACATCCTGCCCGAGAACCTTATTATTCCCCACCTCTAAGTAACCAGAGGGCGAACGACAAGGTCTTCCATACAAAGCCTGAAAAGGCACCATGCCAAAAGCAAACTGGTTCTAACTTCTGATTCACCCGAGTTACTATTTGCAAGCTCTACCTATGGAAGATACTGCTCCTAGCTACCTTCGAAATCCAGCATACACTTCCTCAACCTAACCTCTAAACATCTGATTCACCCTCGTTGACTGCCCATCAGTATGTGGGGTGATATACCATGCTCAATCGTAACTCAGTCCCCAACGCCTCCTGAAAACTCAACCAGAAGTGGGACATAAAGATCTTTTTTCGATCCAAAATAATGTTGAGCAGCAGCTCGTGCAGGCTCACTTTTTTTTGCAATGAAAAGTTGCGGATACTTATCCATCTCGTAATCCATCCGAATCGGCCCATACCGGCCCACCAATACCTTCTTCTTCCTCACACCCTATCTCCTCCGGGATGCACCGAAAATCTTGACCCGTGCGCCGTCTCCATAACTGCGCACCGTTGGTCCTTGTCATTTGGGACAATCAACCTCCCATCGATGAGTAAGCCACCCATAGAACTGTCTAAGTAAGACTCCTCTCTACTTGCGAATAACTACTAAACCCTATTTCAACGAGAAGAATCTCTGGCCTGTGCCTTCACAACCCTCAAACGATCTCGGGTTTGACGGTCATCACTGCTAAAAATGCCCGTGCTGTCTCCTCTCCCTGACGGAGCTCAGTCCACTTTGGCTTCCAAAACTGATGCCAACTTCCTTACAGGCATACGGCTCAACGCATTACCACCACATAATACTGGTTAACGAACTGACCAGGTTGTCTATACACCCTATTCCACGTGCATACACACACAAACACCACATATGCAACCCACATATATCAAAATCAACATCACATGCCTTGCATGATCATACAGTAATGGTATACTCGATTACCCTACTAAACGCGATTTAAATCTTCTTGAGATGGCCCCACTTACCAACTAGTGATGCAAACATCCCACAATGCTCTCAACATAGCCCTACTCATAGTTATTTAAGGCGCAAGGCGCATCAAGGCTTCAATGTCTGCTTAGCGCCTAGGCGGTGCGTGCTCGATCGGAGTGAGGTGCTCATTATACAAGACATGCAAAAATTGTATATCTATAATAATAAGATTATTTTATGATCTAAAATTTGAAATATAGCATAAATTACTATTATGCAAGCATATGATGAGACACATAAGATTATATGTTTATTATACCATAGGGAAAAACACATATAATCGAATATAAAAAATTATTTACATTTTAACTATCAAATAATCAACAAAAGCAAAGATATTATTATATTTAAAACAGATGAATCAATTGGAGATGCCACAATGTTGGTGTTTGTTTTTGTTCCTTTTGCCTAAGTAGTGACTAGTGAGAATGATACACTTTCAGCGCAACTTATGCTTGACTTTGGTTTGTTTTTGGGTGGGAAATGGCTCAATTCTCCATGATTCATTGGAAAATACGTAATGTCAACATATTAATTGATCCATTCTTGTATTGGGGGAATTTTTTTAAAAAAATTTAACAAGGCGTGCCTCAGGCGCACGTTGAGCCTGGAGCCAAGTCCGACAAGGCGCGCGCCTTATTGAAGGTGCCTTGCCTGTGGTGAGGCGAGGCGAAGCGAGGCGCCAATGCTGCGCCTTAGTGAGCCTGGAGCCTAGGGGCGCCTTTACAAACTATGGCTCCACTTGGCTGCGCTAGCCGTAAATCAAATAATAACTCTAAACTCAAAGTGTTATATTTTCACACCTGTAATGACTAACGTACTAAACAATTTCCCTAGAACCCTAATGTCTCCTAACTCCCGACACTAAGCTTCATGCGTAGGACGTCTCGGAAGCGAAATCCAAACAAGGAACCCTCCCGATACACTATTACTTAGCTTTATCGGTTGTTGAGATTCGTAAGCCCAAGGCAGTACTGGGCACCCAAAAACCGTACTCCAAAAGCTAATAAATCTGATCTCTCAATTCCCGCATCTCTAAAGGAGTCATACGATGCGGCGCACACACTATCGTCAAGTTCCCGACACTAAGTTGATCACATCTTGATCTCTCGACTCGGCTGTAACCCAGGTCTCTCTTGAATCACATCAGTAAAGTCCCTAAGCACAGGGATCGAATATAACGAGACAATTATACTCTCCGAACTCCCCTCCCCGATACAGTATAAACGCGTGCTCGACCCTTACTCAGGACGAAGCATCGCAATAAGAAACACATCCTGCCTTTGAATATCGAACACAATAGCCTTACCGAGGATAACATTATACTTACACATCACAAAAACGAGCATATCAACTACTAAGTATAACCTCCTAATGTCCACACCTACTCCACTTCAGATGGATCGAATGAGAGCCCCGCTACCCACAGTAAATATACGGTCGTAATAATACTGACGCTATATCCACTAAACTCGTCTCACGCGCGAATCTAGTGCTAATCAAAAGAATGTGATGCACCCGTGTCACACAAAACTCGGCCCATGTGCCCATGGATAAGAAAACATACCCTCAATCGCTAACGACGCTAGCTATAAAATTGGTTCACCGACGTGATGCTGACGCCCAAACTGCCCCTGCCCATGCGAAAGAAGCAATGCTGGAACTGCTGGTGCCCACTGCTCCTGACCCTTAGCCCTGCTAGGGCATGCACTTCGCATGTAGCCCTGCTCCCCAAATACGAAACACCTTCCAGTAAAGTCTGCCTGCCTCTGGCCCTATTGAGGCTTCCCCATGACGCCTCGCTGACCATTGTCCCAGTCTTGCTCTGCTGACTTGCCTCTCCTGTTGTTTGGCATCTTGGTGGATTAGAATCCGAAGTCTTTGACTAATTAACTTTCCTTAATAAAACTTTTATACAACAAACCATTCCAATTATAAAATCCACATTAACCACACTAATTAAATGAATATTGAACGAGTTGAAATAAATAAATTATCCGAATAACTCTCGATAAGTCCCAATACAATAATTCAACTGAACTAAAATAAAATAATGTGATATATGTGAACATACCTACTCTAATGATATATTGTTATCTAGATAACGTGTGTACTTAAGATTCTATTTTAGGCATGTTTACACACACACACACACACACACACACACACACACACACACACATATATATATATATATATATGTATGTATGTATGTATGTATGTATAACCGACTAAACGTGCTTAAATCACTAGTAGCACTAAGCCACAATTCTCGAGTCTACCCCCGACTCCCGAATATTTAAGTATTCGATTACTTATAATAATTTCATAAACTTTATAATTCTGGCCACTTAGCTTTTCTATCCCAGCTCGTGGCCTACTCTTCCCGAAATCCCAACCCGATTGCATAAATTATAACTCGAGTGTTGTCCACCCAAAAACTCTCGTACATTCATACCCAGATTTGATTATTGACTAATTCAAAGTAAATACAATTTCTCTCATATTTTTCTAGAAGTCCCAAGTCACCCATCAAACCCCCTAAACCAATTCGAACCCTATACGGTCCACAAAAAACCCAAACAATCAAAGGAGGCCAAACAACAGGCCGAACCGATTCGCCCTACCTGATCGAACCGGTTCGGTAGGCGAATCCATTCCAGAAGCGAATCGATTCGATTCTGGGCAGTGGCCTGTGCGTTTTTGGACGATATTCATCAACTCTCTTTTGCTCCTATCAATTCCTAACATCATTCAAGCCCAAAATTTGTTGTTTCAATCAATCCTAAACGTAATCATGCTCATTTTTAAGTCCGAATTGATCCGATAACAAATCAATTCAAGGGATTCAACATATTTTATCAAGAATTATACACCTCATAATTTTAATTCAACACTACATCAATTTCTCATTTTAACCATTAAAGATCACATCTTTTTAACATGATTCAACTCAGATTTATTTTTTGATTATAATCAAAATTATTTCTCTATAATTTCATTCTGAAAATCTCGTTTTTACATGTGAATCCCATCCCAAAATTCATATTCCATTCAAGATTACACCAACTTTTATATGAATTATTGAAACCACATAAAGCATCAAAGCAAGTTAAATACTTGCCTTTAGATTGTACGGTTCTTATTTCTCCTCTTTCAATTCTCTTTACGTAATGATTCAAGTCCTAGAATTGCCCCAATTCTCTTTCCGGATGCTCTTCTTCACTTTCTCTTTGGTTCTCCCTTCTCTTTTCTCTACTCTTTCAACTCTAGGACTTTTGGGATGGTGGAATGGATGCCCACTCCATCCACCTTTCCTAGATATAGCCCAAATCCCGAAATTAGGCTAAGTGCCAAGTGCAAAATGACCCGAACGCCCTTATTCGGGTCCCTTTTAATCTAAAAAGTTTCCGGAACCCGACTACCACCCCCGAGTACCTAATTCTGACTATCTCAACCCATTTAGGATCATCGGCGCACTCGAAATCACCATCCGAGTCCTTAACATAATTTTCCCATCTCATCCCAAATACAACCTCACACGCGAGTCCCGAATGAGATACCATCAACCCGTTGATTTTGTTCACTTAAGACGTAATGTAAAATAACACGTTTTCATTTACTTAACACAAGTAAATATAATGACACTTAAATATTAATCCATATCCACGCTAATTAACATTTATTCGATTCACTTTATTTCTCAGATTAATTAAATTGTAATTAAAAATATTCCCAAAAACACGGGATGTTACATTCATTCCTCCCTTATTTTTCCCCTTTTGACAACGTTTTACTCTCCATTTCCTTTTAAATATCCTCTCACATCTACCAATTACGATTTTTAACAAAGGAACCTACACTTTTCACCTCATTTCCTCTTAAAAGATTTAGTTTTACATAAAAACCCATAACTCATTTCTAGATAATGTCCCCTGGAAAAAACTTTTTCCCCTTCTCCAATTAAATCTATTTTTTATGCCCTTACATAATCCTCTTGCCACGTAAAGATAACTTTCAATAAATAGTTCCTCTCCAGAAAGTTTGTCGCACCTTTTTAAATTTTCCTACCCTTTATATTTCCTCTTTTTTTTTTTTATCAACGTTGTGTTTTAAATAAATATGACACTTTCCCGTCACTTCTTATCAAAATAGATTTTTAATCTATGAAGCATGGACACTCTTCCGGAAGCCACGAGTCGCGTGTCGTGTCGAAACACGTATTATGTGCGCGCTCCTACACGTTACCGTGTATTTGAATTTTGTGATGGTGATTATGCTTTATTTATGATTCTTAATGTTAAAGTGCATTCAAATTTTGTTTTATATAGTCCATTTTCTTAATTTCAAGTTAAGAAGGCTCTAATAATGTATTTTATGGAAAAATATGTTTCATTTTATTAGTATATATATTTAAATAAATATTATATATTACACTTATCCTAGCGTGTCGTATCCTAATTTTTGGAAGAATCACGTGTCGCGTATCGTGTGTTGAAACGCGTATTACCAGTCCGTGGTTCATAGTTTTTTTTATTGAAAATCACAACTCTTAACAAAAATATGTTCAATAAAAGCTTGTAAATTACAAATTTTTATTGCTTCCTCTTCGTTGAAGACTATTTTTCATATGAGAACTCCATACTTTGCCCCTCATAATTTGATTATCTCTTCTTTTGCCTGAAACGTCCTTATTCTATTTAGCTATAACCTTAGTAATATAATTTTTCTTTTAAAAATCCATAATCTTTTTTTCAAATCTTTTCGATACTACTCTATCCTATATAAAATTTCTTACACTGTTATTTGGATATTTTTTTTCTTTAAGATATCCATATTCCTCGATTCGCTTTTCCTATTAAACCCCCTTGCGTCGTCAAATCTAAATTTTAATTAAAATCTTTGTATTTTTTTTTCTTCCTTCTTATTTTTTTTCCTTTAATTTTATTTCTCATTTTTCTGTTACTATTTTTCCTCTCCACTTCTTACTATTTTTTTTCTACTTCTTGAAACTATATTTCTATTGAAAAAATCACATAATTTTTCTTTTATTTTATCTTTTATGTTTTTTTTGATAAAAATCGCCACTCTTTTTACACACTAGCTTTTTTTTTCCTTCATATCTTGCATTGTGAGTTTTTTTTCAATTAGTTATTCCAATACTTGACTTTGTTTTATACTTTCCCTCCATCATAAGACATTTATTTTCCTTTATAATATCTTAGTTTGATTGCGTTAATTCCTACTATTTTTGTTTTAAAAAAAAGCATCCGTACTACAGTTTGCTCTATTCGGATTAAATGATATTTGGCATAAAATTTTAAACTTTTTTCCTGTTGTCCTAATAAATCTTCTTTTTATAAGCACTTCCCCGTCCTTCATGTACTTCGAAAACATATCTTTAATTTAAAGCTCATTAATCCTTTTTTTTGTTGTCATAAACTTATTTATTTTTACTTTAAAATTACTAAAGAAATTCTTTCTCCCACTTTCCACTCATTTTCTACCAAAATATATTTACCAATAGAATAAAATTACTCTTACACGTACTTAGTACTAAATGTTTTTTCACAACAATTGTAACATGGTGTGGGCCCCACCATAGTACGACAATTGTGAAGAACATTTGGTAATTAGTAGTTAGTATGGAAGAGTATTACTACTCTTCAATAAAAGAACCAAACTCTTTTGACCGACGTATCTTTTTGAAACTGCATTTTTCATAAACAAAAAATATTTACTCAATTTTTTTTATATCAAATGAATTTTTTTAAATATATCATTCGTCCGTTTTCCTTCCCCCCTAATTGTAGCCTCTTCTTACTAAATTTCTATCGCTTTTGATAAAAACATATTTTTGTACAAAGTACTCCTTTTTCGTCCTTTTCAAATAAAATTGCCTTTTCAATGACCAATCTCAACTACTCTGCTTGGTTCGTCCAATAAAATTACTTTTCATAAAAAAATAAAAACAATTTCAAACGAATAGAGCAAATCGTCACTTATTTTCTTTAATTTCTAACAAAAACTTAATTTACACTTCACTTATTGAATTAAAACAACTTTTGTAAATTATCAATTTTAAAATCCATACTTCCTAGTTTTTTTTATGTAATAGAATTTCCTTAATTGTTTTTACCATGTTTTAAACTATATTTAATTTCAATGATTGAAAGATACTGATATACTCTTAGTTCGTTGAACTTGTTTTTTTATTCAAACCTCGTTACCCCTCTTTGCACTATTCTTATATTATTTCGTCCTTAGTAAAAGTTTCCTTATGCTTTCCATCTTTCATGGTACATATATGTTTTAATAAATACACTCAACTATTTTCCATCCCGTTGCATTATTTTCCCCTTTGTTTTATATTATTTTGAACTCTCTTGCTATTATATTTTTTTTCCGCAAAAAATTTCCTACTTATAAATATCTTTATATTTTGATAAACTTATATTTCTCTTTATAATACCCTTGCGCTTATCGTTGCTCTTTTTAAACCCTCTAGCCTGGTTGAACTTAAGTTGATAAATACTCCCAACTCTTTTTTACTTCCTTCCTACATTTTTTTCCTTATTTTTGGTAAATTCCCCCCTCTTGCTTGCTCTTTTTGGCTCTCACTTATTGTTACATTTCCATAAACTATGTATTTAGTTAACATTATGCTTTTTCTCCTCAATTAGTATTATAGTTTCTTTTTGATTGAAAGCCGTAACTCTTTCCTCTATTGTGTTTTCCCTCAATAGCTTACTAAAACTTATCTTTCAATAATTTATCTACAATCTTCCTCATTTCTTTTGTTTTTTGATAATTTTTTTCACTTAATCTATGTTTTAAATTAAATAAATATTTCCCTCTTCTCATTTCCTATTAAAAAAAATCCTTAGCCTTTTTCCCACTTTTCTTGGCAAGCCTTTTGTTTTGTTAATGTTTTCCTACGTTCTACCCCTTTTGCCCAGTAAACCTAGCTCGCAATGAATACACTTTACTCTTCTTCCTTCCTTCCTTATTTTTTCCCCTTTTGTTTTACTCTCCATTTTTTATTTTACTTCCTCTTACTTCTATCAATTACGATTTTTAACAAAGGATCCTACAGTTTTCCCCTCATCTCCTTTTAAAAGAGTTAGTTTCACATAAAAACCCATAGCTCTTTTCTAGATAGTGTCCGTTGGAAAAAACTTTTTCCACCTTTCCTATTAAATCTATTTTTTATGCCCTTATGTAATCCTTTTTGTTATTTGATAATTTTTTTAGACAATCCTTTTTGTTTTAAATTAAAAAATCTTTCCCTCTTCTCATTTCCTAATTAAAAATCCTTAGCCGTTTTCCCACTTTTCATGTTAAACCTTTTGTTTTGTTAATGTTTTCTTACATTCTACCCCCTTTTGCCTAGTAAACATAACTCGCAATGAATACACTTTATTCTTCTTCATTCCTTCCTTATTTTTCCCTTTTGACAAATTTTTTACGCTCCAATTCTTATTATATTTCGTTTTAAAGGATCCTACACTTTTCCTATCATTTCCTTTTAAAAGTTTTAGTTTTACATAAAATCCCATAACTCTTTTCTAGATAATGTCCTCTTTGGAAATTTTCCCCCCTCCTCTTCTATTAAATCTATTTTTACACCCTTACGTAATATTCTAGCCACGTAAACGTATCTTTCAATAAATATTTCCTACCAAAAGTTTCTCCAACCCTTTTAAAATTTTCCTACCCTTTATATTTCTTCTTATTTTGATCAATGTTGTGTTCTAATGAAATCTTACACTTTCCCCTCACTTCTTATCAAAATTGATTTTTTTTAATGAAAGTCACAACTCTCAACTAAAATATGTTCGTTAAAACTTGTACAATACAACTTTTTATTGCTTCTTCTTCTTTGAAGTCTTTTTCGTATGAAAATTCCATTCTTTGCCCCCTATAATTTGATTCTCCCATCTTTTGCCCTATATGTCCTTATTCTATTTAGTTACAATCATAGTAATATAATTTTTCTTTTAAAAATCCGTAATCTTTTTTCAAATCTTTTCGGTAACAGTCTGTATTATATAAAATTTCATGCATTATTAAGACAAGTCTATACACCACTGGCTCTATCATCTCAATACTGAGGAAAGCTCCCCCCCATCTGTAGGTGCGAACTTTCGTACTTTCCAAACGACATACTCCCTCCATGGGAGACACCCGCAGTAACACCTGACCACTCACGTCAGACTTAAGAAATCTTCGGTTGGCGATGACGTCATTCCTACGTTGCCCTTGAACAACCAGAAAATAACTCCTGATTAACTCAATCCTTGTGGACGGACCCTCAATCACGTCCGGCTCGAGAACCTTGTTATTCCCCACCTCTAACTAACCAGAGGGCGGACGACAAGGTCTCCCATACAAATCCTCAAAAAGAACCATGCCAAAAGTAAACTGGTACGAGTTACTATTCGCAAGCTGAACCAATGGAAGATACTGCTTCCAACTGCCTTTGAAATCCGACATACACATTTTCAACCTGACCTCTAACATCTGATTCACCCTCGTTGACTGCCCATCAGTATGTGGGTGATATGCCTTGCTCAATCATAACTTAGTTCCCAACGCCTCCTGAAAACTCTGCCAGATGTGGGACACAAAATTTTTGTCGATCCAAAACAATGTTGAGCAGCAGCTCTTGCAGACTCACTTTATTTTTCAATGAAAAGTTGTGCATACTACTCCATCTCGTAATCCATTTGAATCGGCCCATACCAGCCCACCAATACCTTCTCCTTCCTCGCACATCTTATCCCCTCGGGGATGCACCTAAAATCTTGACTTGTGCGCCTTCTCCATAACTGCGCTACGTTGGTCCTTGTCATTTAGGAGAATTAACCTCCCATTGATGAGTAAGCCACCCGTGGAACTGTCTGAGTAAGCCTCCTCTCTACTCTCTACTTGCTAATAACTACTGAAACCTCTTTCGACGAGAAGAATCTCTGGCCTGTGCCTTCACAACCCTCAAACGATCTCAGATTTGACGGTCATCAATGCTAAAAATGCTCGGACTGTCTCCTCCTGATGCAGCTCAGTCCAATTTACCTTGCAAAACTGATGCCAACTTCCCTTCAGGCATAAGGCTCAACGCATTACCACCTCATTAGCCTTTCCCGGATCATACTGGTTAAGGAGCTAGCCAGGGTGTCCATACACCCAATACCAGTGCATGCACGCACAAACGCCACATATGCAACCCACATACCTCAAAATCAACCTCACATGCCTTGCATGATCATATAGTAATGGTATACTCGATTACCCTACTAATCGCGACTCAAATCTTCTTGAGATTGCCCCACTTATAAACTAGTGATGTAAACATCCCACAATGCTCTCTACTACATAGCCTTACTCGTAGTTATTTAAGGCGCATCAAGGCGTCAATGTCTCCTTAGAGCCTAGGCGCAAGACGAGTCGCGTTCGATCGAAGTGAGGTGCACATTATATAAGACATGTGTGACACCCCGCCTAATAAAATACCGGGTGATCAGTCCTATATCAAATTAAACAGGAATCTCATCTGGTTCATTCTTAGCATCACTGTCGTAAACTTATTAAAAACTTACTAACCACCTAGTATTCAAATGACATGGTGCCAAATTTTATCTTTTTATTTAAGCCCAAACCAACAACATAATACGAATCCAAATAACCAACGTATAAATAAAACTCATCATACCACAAGTTTAATAGAGTCCAATCAACATATAAAACAATGAAAGTCTTACCGAATAAACCATCGGCTAAAACAATTACCAAACCAAGTAGCAAAAATAATAAATGTCATAAAATTTGAAAAGCAACTGAAATAAACTAAGAGCGAACATGCTCAAGATAGTCTGACAAGGAGTCCTACACTAGGAATAGAAAAATAGACGCGTCTAATCCGAATCCTGCAACATCCACACATGCTGCAGCTGCAAGTCCCTGGAGTGAACATCAAGTATGGCATCCCTGTAGTAGGATACCTAAAAGGTTTTGAAAAAGTTTTATAGCAAGGGTTAGGACCCAAAACATTTGAAAATATTTAGCAAGTGAATTTAAATGCAATGAATTTAAAAATACATGAATGCTCTTCATATTTAAGTTACTGTCGCACTCTCTCTTGAGGACACCTCACCCTTCACTAATGTGCACGCCTAACGTAACTATACAACCCATGTAGCTAACCACCCCGTAACTAGTCTCATTACAAATGTTCCATAACTTCTTACTAATCCAATCCAAGTGAATTTAGTACACAATTTATAAGTTATTAATCTCATTACTTAATTAAATCATTTCTCATATAATGCCATATAACATTCTCACGAGTTATATCACTTATACGGTTCCCATCATGTATACGGGTTACAAGTTGGAATTCACATTAACTTATTTAAACCAATTTCCAACTTGATACTATATAACCATCTCACGAGTTATATTACTTATACGGTTTACATCATACACGAGTTATAAGTTATTATCCGCACTAACTCATACAAAACATCATTCCTCAATTGGTACCATATAACATTCTCACAAGTTATATTATCTATACATCTCACCATGTATATATATAAAGGCCCGTATATAATTCTGCATTATATATACGTATCATATACAATGCTATCACTGAACGCATAGGAGGCGACCATAGTTCCCGCCGAAAGTGTCCGCTCCATACGTTAACGGTCCCACCCCTAAGATTAGATGCTATGGCCTGGGGAATATACTTGCCCTACTCCTCAAGTCAAGGGGATCACCCACATATATTATATATATTATTCACACAAATATATATAAATCATATATATGCACTACACAACAACATATATATAGAAATCCAGGCTCAGGAGTATAATGCCCATACACAAGTCTCAAACATGCAAGTCTACGGTCCGACTTTATTCTAATTAATTATACACAAATTAATTTATCATTATTTTAGTGTTACCCTACCAATGATGCCCGGACTCTCTCTCTTGGCTCTAAATTTCCAATATTCCGAATTCAATGTTCAATTTCATCCAATTAAGTTTCCCCCACTTAATTAACAAGGTTTCAATCACTAAATCATAAACCTTAATCTCTCAAATTTAATTAATCCAAGGGTAGTAAGTCACACCTATCAATCTAGGCAATCTCCAACGGAATGCCCCACGAATCTGCCCAGATTTTTAAAATGCCGTTTTCGGGCATTTTGGAGCCGTTTTTGGAGAAAACGTAACAGAGAACAAAAGTTATAAAACGCGATTTTCTACAGGGCAATGTGGACGGAATCGCCATTTGAGCCCTCAATTCTGCACAGATTTTTTCATCAAAACTTTCCAAGATTCATCCTAATCCCATCCTTTGACATATTCAAACTACCCACATCAATTTCATCCAATTACACATCAAATTAACCAAATCTTATCACCTTTTTTCAGATTTATAACTCTCAATTAAAGAAAACCCCAATATCTTAAAACCACAAACAAAAACCCTAACATATTAAATGATTTCACCTCCTTTAATATGAATAGTTAAATGCACATTTATATCCGAGGCTTGAATTGAAGATGTTGAATTGAAATTGACACCATCTCTCTAAGATCCCCAATTTCATCTTCTCTTCTTTTCTTCCCTTAAGCTTTGTCCTCTTTTAGCCTTCTCGTGTGATTTAATTTGTCCAACCCTTACATATTTGGGGTTTAAAAACCCTTCCCACGTTTTTGGGCCTATGGGCCTCCTAAAAAGGGTCTTAACTTTCTATATGAGGCTCAAATATATTTAATTAGGGCCCGGTAATCAATATGTACACATAACCACTCATTTCGGGCTATTTCACCCCTACTGGGCTTAACCGTACGCTCAAAATCGACACCCGAGTTAATTTATAACATTTTTCAAATTTAAGACCTCCAAATGCGACACAAAGTAATTTAAAATAATTAATCCTCAATTTACCGAATTAATAAATTCCTCAAATTTTAAATTTCTCCAATCATGAATTAAATTTCTACAAATAAAATAAATTCTTTTTCACCCAAAATATTATATAATCGAATGTCCTTAAATTTGCCGGGTGTTACATACTTCCCCCCTTACAATGGAATTTCGTCCTCGAAATTCGGATAAGCCTAGTACTCCCAATCTTTACTAGTTCCCAAGTCGTCTACCCTTAAGATTCTACACCCATCTCTTCCATTTCTACTCGCGAATAATTTGTTACACTTAAACTAATTAATTAACCAGGGCGCCCATACACCCTATACCCGTGCTCAACAGCATACTTAATGCCCGGCTTTTTCCAGCTTGAAATCGTAATATAACTCCTATCTCGTAGTTATAACGACATACATGTAAAATAACCGAGGTGCCCAACCCATGGACTAATGACCAAACATCTCCCCAATTCCAACGTTGCTCTAAAGTTTCATGCGTGGGACGTCTCACAAAGTGAAATTCAAACAAGGAATCTCCCCGATACACTATGACCTAACACTGCCGGTCGTGGGTATCCGTTAGACCCCCAGTCCATGATACACAACCCCAAATACCCGTCTCTCGACATAAAGTATCCACATCCACTCATATGCCACAGAAGACAATATACACTACCGCGCCCTTACTATCACCAATTTTCTTGCGCAAAAATAAATCCCAAGCTATATCTCCCCGCTCGACAATAAGTTCAACCACCCCGAATCTCATCAGAAATGTCCTTACTCTACGGGATTTCATTGTATAATATTACCACACAATTTTGCAACAAAAGTTATAAAACGCGATTTTCACACAATTTTGCAACACGATTTGACATACATAACCGTATATACATGCTAGACCCTATCTCAGGTGAAGCCTAGCAGCGATAATTCATGTTGAGTACCGCAACCACCCAGTCTTACTATGCTACCCACAGTAGGCCCAAACCATAGCTACATAGTTGAAACTTGGAAAACATCCACGTTACTCCCATAACTCTAGAAAATAGACATCTCTTGTCTAATGCGACCTTTCTCTTGGTGTACCTTCCACTCTCTTGAAGTTAACACCCAATGACCCTGTTATTCCACGGTACTTAAACATATACACTATACTATTTCGGCCAACACATCCACTAATATTCGTCTCACTTGCGGATCCTAGTGGTAACAAACCATAAGTTGTGATGCACTCAATGTCACACCCAAACACACTCACGCTCAATATTCCGTAATTCGAGGGACAACTCATTCCCATTCTTACTGAATTTACCCCCAAGTCATTTCCTTGCATCATCACCCCGAATCCGCTAAGTACCTACACAATAGGGATTCTAGCTTCTCCCAGGGTGCCCATACACCCCATATCTTGTGCATTTTTGCACAAATCTCTTATCATCGCATACGTAACCATACTTTTCTCAAGTTTGTTCCCCGCATTCACGACGTGGCTATTCTCCAAATATTTTTTGAGGACTTTACCAATACTATACAATTTCTCTCGATATTGCCCCACCTATCAACTTGTGGTGCAAATCTTCCTAGTGTTTCTTTCGCAACACTTTTCGGCTCTACTGGCCCCTATCTCTTGGTGGCCCTCCGCTAAAAGAAATTCCTCCACATGTTCTCTAATCATCTTTAAATCAGATGACCTAAAATATAAAGGCGTCTTCACACTTCCGACATTTTGTTATGGCTTATGCTTGCAACTATTCCCAGCAAAGCCCTAAGGAACTTTTCTTAATGTCTAGTCCTCCGCATTTTCGGTCCTTGATCTCCACAGATTCCAAAGCATAACCCCGGGACTCTCAACCCTCCCCCTATACTAGCAATTCTAACTTAGACTCTCGCGTCTCTCAAGGAGTCATATTCCACAACGCTCGTATTATCACTAAGCCCTCGGTGCTAAATACTTAATAATGAGTTAAATCTCTCCGTCTCTTGGCAATCCATCATACCTTAAATTTCATCAGTAAGGGTCCCTCCGCATCGGGATTTAATATCACTAGACAACCGTACCTTATGAAGTCTACTTCACAAGATGTTATCGCGGCTCAACCCTCTTCCAGGTGAGACATCTCAAGAAGGATATACATCCACTACTAAAACAACGAACACGATAGCCTCGCTATGATTGTTCGTTATTACGAATTCGTCCGTACCCAAGAGATAACCATACCTCGAATATCACCCCTCAAACGAGATAATCCTCAAAAATTAACATCTCAACGTACTCACCCATTCCTTTTCGGTGAGACCAAAGAGTATCCTACTACTCCATGGAAAAAAATACACACACTAGTGCTATTAACGACAATTCCATGGAATCCATTCATTATGCAAATTTAGTACTAATACATTTCCGCAACCCACTCGTATCACACCCAACAAACTACCATCATCTCGGAATAAAAATTCGTAGTTTCAGTTGCCCATAACACTAGCGGTTCAAACGGTTTCTAGACATAACACCTACGTCCGAACCAAACCAAAAACTTCCATAGTTGTTGCCCTTACTAAGCATCCCGTTCCTGTCCACTGACTCGCTGCGGACAAATTCCACCAATGTTTTCTATTCTTTCACACCTAAGACACCTCTTTGTGTCATTCCCCTTTTTCTGGCCCCATTGGCCAAGTCCGGATTGTCTCTCTCTCGGACCTGGTAGTCTCGACCCTGATTGTTACCCCAAATGCCCCTCTAGGTCCACTGGTCCCTTGGGACTTGTTAATGGCTTTGACGGCCCTACCGAACCCACCCTCACTCGGTAGAAGTTCAATTGATCTTGATCATTTATCTAGGTTCCCTACTGGGTATCCTTTCCCTTAATGCCTCACTAGCTCTAACAATCCAATCTCACTTTCTGATAGTTTCTCTAACTTCCTTAGCTCCCCTCTCTCGACAACACTAATACAAATAAGTACAATTGTACCACCTTGACAACAATGACACCTGTCATTCTAGCCGGATTTCCTACCCGCACTGGTATTATCTACTCATGGGTATAGCATCATCTTACAAACCTTATTCGATTCTTCGTATCCCTTTCAACAAAAGCAAAGATATTAATATATTTAAAACAGATGAATCAATTGGAGATGCCACAATGTTGGAGTTTGTTTTTGTTCCTTTTGCCTAAGTAGTGACTAGTGAGAATGATACACTTTCATCACAACTTATGCTCGACTTTGGTTAGTTTTTGGGTGGGAAATGGCTCAATTCTGTAGGATTCATTGGAAAATACGTAATGTCAACATGTTAATTGTATTGGGGGCATTTTTTAGAAATCATTTAACAAGGCGGGCCTTACTGAAGGTGCCTTGCCTGTGGTGAGGCGAGGCGCCAATGCTGCGCCTTAGTGAGCCTGGAGCCTAGGCACGCCTTTACCAACTATGGCTCCACTTGGCTCCCCTAGCCTAAAATCAAATAATAGCTCTAAACTCAAAGTGTTATATTTTCACACATGTAATGACTAGCGTACTAAACAATTGCCCTAGAGCCCAAACGTCTCGCAACTCCCGACACTAAGTTTCATGCGTGGGACGTCTCGGAAGCGAAATCCAAACTAGGAACCCTCCCGATACACTATTACTTAGCTTTGTCAGTTGTCGAGATTCGTAAGCCCAAGGCAGAATACTGGGGCACTTAAAACCCTACTCCAAAAGCTAATAAATCTGAACGCTCAATTCCCGTATCTCTAAAGGATTCATACGATACGATGCACTCACTATCGTCAAGTTCCCGACACTAAGTTGATCACATCTTGATCTCTCGACTCAGCTGTAACCCCGGTATCTCCTGAATCACATCAGCGAAGTCCCTAAGCACAGGGATCGAATATAACGAGACAATTATACTCTCCGAACTCTCCTCCCCGATATAATATAAACGCATGCTCAACCCTTACTCAGGACGAGGCATTGCAATAAGAAACACATCCTGCCCTTGAATAGTGAACACAATAGCCTTACCCATGATAACATCTTACTTGCACATCAGTAAACCAAGTAGATCCACAGCATAACCTCCTAATGTCCATATCTACTCCCCTGCAGATGGATTGAATGAGAGCGCTACTACCCACGGTAAATATACAGTCATAACTATATCAACTAAACCCGTCTCACGCACGAATCTAGTGCTAATTAAAAGAATGTGATGCACTCGTGTCGCACAAAACTCGCCCCATGTGCCCATGGATAAGAAAACATACCCTCGATCGCTAATGATGATAGCTGTAAGACTGGTTCACGGATGTGATACATACGCCCAAACTGCCCCTGCCCTTGCGTAGGAAGCAATGCTGGAATTGCTGGTGGGGCTGGAAGCTGCTGTAACTGTTCCCCTGCTCCTGACTCTTAGCCTTGCTCGGGCATGCACTTTGCATGTAGCCCTGCTCCCTAAATACGAAACACCTTCCAATAAAGTTTGCCGACTTCCTAATAACGCTTCGCTGACACCATGGTTCAAAGTCTCAGTATCGGACACCCGATTTTCAACTCGGTCGCGGTATCGGGCGATACGCATAAATACGCTATTTAGAGAGCTAAAAAAATTCCAAAAAAAATATAGAAAATTTAAAAAAAATAAGATTAACAATGTGGACCAATGAGATACATTCAAACCCATCATTCAATATGCATTGCATTGTAGAATTGGTTATTATACTGACGCGTGACAGAGTTGTCAGATTCAATATTGCATAGTAAACCAATAATAATATTGAAAAATAATCTAATGCCATGTAAAACTTGATAAAAATTTACATGGAAGATAAATAGAAATGATTACAATGTTTCGTCTTTTTCATCTCCCTATCTAGTTGCGGTATCGATCATACGGATTTTGATAGGGGTAATTTCTTTCAGTTGGGTAAGGAAAGAAATATGAACCATATTGTTGCTCAGATGGTTGGGATGACTGGCTAGATGATCCATAATTTGGAAATTGTGGTTGACGATCTCCCGGTTGACTACTCTGATGATAATATCCAAAACGTCTATACCCAGAACTATCAGTTGAAGACCCACCATATTGCGTCCCTTGATTATATCCATAATAATCACCACATGTTGTGCCGCTACTAGTAGATCCATAATGGTCTCTATAAC
The DNA here is from genome assembly GCA_949130495.1 of Sambucus nigra. Taxonomy (NCBI): domain Eukaryota; kingdom Viridiplantae; phylum Streptophyta; class Magnoliopsida; order Dipsacales; family Adoxaceae; genus Sambucus; species Sambucus nigra. The sequence goes on from OX422214.1 coordinate 9,985,187, forward strand.
GATCAAAGTATCCACCTGTACTAATACTAGTAGATCTTGGAAGTTGTGCCGGCCCATAACTATCTGTGCCACTCCCAGAGATACTATGTCTTCCACCGCGGTATGTATGATCTGTCATTAAACCCATTGTCCGTAGTTGATCATCAAGACGTTGCGGATCATATCCGCTTGAATACTCGTCACTACTAGGGAATCTCGTCAAATTGTCTAAATGCCTCCGCTGTTCACTGATTCCCGGGCGATAACCATGATTTGTGTCTTGTGTGGCATAGTAGTTTTTATCTCCTTGTGCCCATGCCATACCACCACCGTGTTGTGTATCGATATTGTAAGAACCATCCCTGTGTTAGCTACCACCAACTCCACTCCTTTGTCGGCTACCACTCGCAGTTTCCTTACTAACATTTCCCCCGCCACCCCCTTGGTCATCATCGTCGTCGTCGTCGTCGTCATCATTACCATAAGTACCAGAAATATCTTGCCAACCATCATCCCACCATGATCATCTTTAGAACTCGAAAGAACGCTGACTGGTGCCGGTTGATTGTGACCCCCCCGTCCTCCTTCCCCTTCGCTTTGTTGGATACCTTCATCCAACCAATCTAAGTCTTCGGCTGGTAAGACTCCTTCATCATTCTCTCGGGTCCACTCATCCAAGATGTCATCCTCCTCAAATATTAAATTCAAGTCTATCTCGGATTGAAGAAATCTTCGGTATCTCGCATGTACATCAAATTCCTAACTTTAAGTCGCGAATTGTAAAGCACATACACCAATTTATGCAATTTTTTTATTGTCAATCGGTTGCGAAGTTTTGTATGGATGAGAGACCATGCGCTCCAATTTCTCTCACAGTCCGAAGATGAGCATGTTTGACTCAGAACTTTGATAGCAATGCGCCTAAGATTGGGAGCATCATCACCGTAATTTTTCCACCACTCAGCGGGAAGAGAAGATTTCATTGCTTGTTTGGTAAGATTTGAACCAAACTCCCCTCTCTTATCCGTAAAGAGTTTAACCTAAAAAGCAAACAAATCAATTTAGAAACAATACATATATAAGATAAATATACTCGATGGAAACAAATGTGATACCTCATTTATTGCCAAGGCCTGTTTTTGTACGTCTGGCTCTAGCCTTTTGATGACCTCTTTAAGCCCGACTCTTATCTCGTGATGGTTTGAAAAATTAGATGAATACTGAAACACCGGATTTAAGAAATATCCCGCGGCATGCAAGTCTCGGTGCAATTTTCTCTCCCATCTTCCATCGATCACCTGCTAATACTTCTTCCAGTTTCTTACAGTTGCCTGGATTGCTAGTTTTGCTTTATCCACCCCTTCATAAATGGTAGAAAGTGTAGGCTTTTTATCCTGGTCTACGATCTTCAAAAGCAATACTAAGGGCTCCATAATATTAGCAACTTCGGCAGCCCGTTGCCAGAATTAAATTCGACTCTTTAGTGGCCGCACTCCTTCGGTCCTCTCACGGTTGTATTCACTTCATTCATTCGTGGTACACATTCGCTTCAACTCAGACTGATACCGAATGAGACTCTCAAGGGAAATAAACTCGGCAGCGAATCTCGTAATGGCTGGCCTTGACAACTCCCTATCTCTGGTATACTCCTTCATTAAATTCACAACTTTATGGCTGTTATATATGAACGAGGTAATTGATTTGGCATCATTCAATACCGACTTGATTGACTTCATATTCCCAATTTCCTCTAGCATCAAATCAAGACAATGTGATGCACAAGGTGACCAAAATAAGTGTCTCCTTTTCGCCATCAATAACGCGTCAGCCGCCTTAAAATTTGGCTCGTTATCAGTGACAACATGTACGACGTGAGCCTCGCCAATTTCCTCCACAACTTTATCCATAAGGGAAAAAATATAATCCGCCGACTTGATTTGGTTAGTCGTGTCAACAGAAGTGTGAAATATCATATTACGATCATAGTATACCACCCGTCACTCATGATTGTGCAACCATACTCGGGCCATTTCTCCTTTAGAGTTGCTATGATACGCTTCTTTGTAACTTTTAATATTTTTTGTAACATTTTTTTGTAATATTTTTTAACATTTTTTTGTAACGTTTTTTATAACATTTAAAAAAATAACATTTTCTTTAAAAAATATTTTTATAACATTTTTTGTCACATTTAAAACACTTAAGTCCCAAATGTCCCGTACTTAAAACACACTTACAATACTTTAAACACACTTAAGTCACAAATGTAACGGACCTCCCTTTGGATACACTTAAAATACTTAAAACACACTTAAAACACTTAAGTCACAGATATTTACCTCAATTGGATTATAACACAAAATCTCAACCCTCTTTCCACACAAAACTGAACGGAGCTCTCCACACTTCTTCCGGGCAGCTAGAGCTTTAAATCTGGCTGGTTTTGGGTGGTTTCCAGCAGCAGCAGAAGGGTATTTCGGCTATGGGCTTTGGGGGCAAGTGTGTTTGTGTGATTGAGATTCTACAAGGGTGTTTTTATAGCTGAAATCAAGCCAAAATATGGTCCGGGACTTCACTACATTACAAACCAACTTACAAAGGTAAGATTCCTTATATTTTTTCTCTTTTTTACTCGATTGTGTAGAAATTTGGCCCGTGACTTCTTTTGTTCACTTTCTTTCAAAAAATCGCTCTAACTCGGGGAGATATCGGCGAATCGTTTCAAATATTGGCGAGTCAAATCGGGTGCGCCGATATATCGGCGCTATTTGACGATATATAACAATATTTTACTTTTTTCAACTCGTGTCTCGTAATCGGTGCGCTGGTCTGCGATAGCCCTCAGTCTTGCCTTGCTTGCTCGGCTCTCCTGTTGTTTGGCAGCTTGGTGGATTAGAATCCGAAGTCTTTGACGAATTTGATGACGGGTTGAGTCCTCTCCTCTGACGTGGTGACTGGCTTCCACCATTGGAAAATTGCGTCTAGATATCAGAAAATGAAAACGCGCAAGAGAAGGCCACAATCCTAAATATAGGGCTCTATATCAATGGAACGCAATGCTGGAAACGTAATAAGTCTGCACAGATCATAAGGACATTAGGACCTAATTTTTCTCATACCATCTGTGACACCGCCTATTTAAATAATGGGTGGCCAACCCTCTACTGAAATAAAACAGTAATCTCTGACTGGCTCATTCTTGCCATCAGTGTTGAAAACCAAATTAATTACTGTTGATACCAAATTTAATCTGCTGACGTGGATCAATAATAAGAAGACACGTGTCAATCTACATGGCACAATAACAACGAGGAAGTTTATTTCCCCCCGACCAAGTCATGTTCGCTCCGAACAACAAGGACACCCCGAGGAACCACAACACTCCGAGGAACTCCAACGCTCCGAGGAACTCCTTAACGACAAGCAAATAAGGCGGTCCGAGCTGCATCTCGGCCACAGCATTGATTGCCAGATAACGAACAGTCCAACTGGTTCATTAAATGATTATCCTTGACGCACAAGCCTAAGGGCATTAAATGTATTACCCTTTCATATGTATATCATTTAATGTATCGACCCTTTCATGTACAGCCTCAAGGCTATAAATACCTTGTATCATCCTCATTCAAGGGGACCGGAATTTCTTGAGAGAACTTGTAATCAAGAATTCCACAAACACTCAGCAATAACATAACAGTGGACGTAGGCTTTATTCCTAGCCGAACCACTTTAAAAATCTTTGTCTCATATATGTTTGATGTGAATGTTTATCTTCATCTTCAATCTCATCCTCATCATTTATCTGCTGTTGACGCCACTAAAATGGCAGTGGCCATTTTCTGTCTTCAACAGATTGGCGCCGTCTGTGGGAACGTGTTACAAGCGTTGTTCTCCACCAAAAGCTAAGTTTTTATTTTCTCTACGTATAATCAATTATACATACATCTTTTGATTCGATCATGATTTTTATGTTTATATACATAAATTAATTGTCCAATTTTTATCTGCAAATTGTTGCATATCATGATTTTTTAATCATAACTGTTAGATTTATCCTTATTTAAAAATCTGAAAAATAGTAGATTTCATAAATCATAATTCTTTGCATGATTCTCAAGTTTTAATTTTATATCATGAAATAAATATTTTAAATGATTACATATACCAATATATACGACGATGATAAGATTTGATTATTTTCATTGTTGATTTTGAAACAAATTTTGTAAGATATTTGATGTCTATTCATATTCCCATCATATTTTTAATAAAAGAATGGGAAAAGGTTAAAGACAATGAAAAGTCTTTTCATGGAAATTATGACCCATATATATTCTCTCTCTCTTTAAGTTTGAGTCTCTTTGCATTCACAAGTTTAAGTCTCTTTGTATTCATTTTTATGAACTATATACTTAATTTGGTTCATCTTCCATCTATGTCAATAAAGTCAAATTGATTGATTTTTTATTTTTGGTCCAAATTGGGAATAGGAAGGGATCAATATAAAAAAAATAATTTTCTCTCACCTGAAAAATCATTACTCACCTCTTGTAAAAGAGGATCAGTAAAACAATCATGACCATATCAAGACTCTGGGCACAAATTTGATATGTTAGCCCCTCGTTCATCACATCACATGGTTTCTTTATCGGAATCACACGATATAGTGGATTAGATAATTATTCATTTAATCAACATTATTAATGCTTAAATTTTACATCGAATGCTATTTTTTTTATCTAAGGATTCGAGATATTCTGGTCAGCCATCTATATTGTTGGTCGGCATCATCCAACCATATATTCTATAATTTGAGTTATCCTTAAATGTTGGTCGGCAACATCCATGTCGTTTGTCGGCAGCGGTAGAATATTGGGGTATAAAAAAAATGCGAAGCACCCCAGATATTTCTTTAAACACGAGTTCAGCTTGGGGACAGACAGGGGGGCTTAAGTCTTTTTAACTTGTGATCACCCCAAAAATATTTTTAAAACCAAGTGATAAATAATTTTCAAACAGCAACTTATACCTGATTAGTTGTTGGAGATTAAATAAATTTACAAAAAAAACTTTACATCTTATTTATGATGCATATCTGATAAAAATTTGTACATCTCACACATGTGTGGCACAAAAATATTATTTCATATTTTGAAATTTTTATGCTGATACATATCATATATTGATTGGATGAGTAAATTATTCTCATGACTAATCAATTCAGCTTACACATATGGTAGAGCAAAATATTAATTTTTACAGGCACAAGATGCAATGCCGACGAATGCTGAAGCACATCCATTCGGATGCATATTATATATTCATCTCATCATGGAGCTCAACGAGATACTTATTCAGTTCTGAAGGAAAAGCTACAATATTTATTATATTTCACCCCCAACGGATAGTTGGTCGGGGTCATTCTTATTTATATTCAGGCCCATATATATTGGCTCAAGCACAAATTATTCTATATATCCCTTGGGATTCATATTCTATATTCATCTCAATATGGAGCTCGGCGAGATACTTATTATCATATTCAGCTCTGAGGAGAACTATAACATTTATTATATTTCACCCCCAACGAATTGTTGGTCGGGGTAATTCTTATTTATATGCAGGCCCAGCAAAGTTCTCGGCCATATTCTTATGTTCTGGAAAATATTATTCTTATTCGACATTCTGCAATTATGCCTCGACAGGATACTTATTCAGCTTTAAGGAGAATTACAACATTCGTTCGGATAATTCTTATTTATATTCAGGCCTGACAACATTCTCGGCCATATTATTATGTTCTGAAAGATCTTATTCTTGTTCGGCATTATATGATTCTACCTCGACTGATCGGCGAGGCACTTTATTATTTTTAATTATTCTTTATATCTATTTGGATGCATATTCTATTCTCATTTCAGCATGGAGCTCGACCAACATTTATTATATCTTATTCAGCTCCAAGAATGTCTCCAACATTTATTATATCTTATTCAGCTCCAAGGATGTCTCCAGCATTTATTATATTTATTACCAACAATCTGTTGGTCATCGCCGAGGAGGTATCCTGCAATTATTATATCTTATTTCCAACAATCTGTTGGTCATCGCCGAGGAGATATCCTGCATTTATATTATCTTATTCCCAACGAATCTGTTGGTTAGCACCGAGGAGGTCTTCAGCATTTATATTATCTTATTCCCAACGAATCTGTTGGTCAGCGCCGAGGAGATCTCTAGCATTTGTATTATCTTATTCCCAACAAATCTGTTGGTCAGCGCTGAGGAGGTCTCCAGTATTTATATTATCTTATTCCCAACAATCTGTTGGTCAGCTCCGAGGAAGTCTTCATCATTTATTATCAATTACCACCAACTCTGATCGGTAGATAAAATCCAACTCCGGTTGGTAGACAAAATCCAACTCCGGTTGGTAGATAAAATCCAACTTCGGTTGGTAGAAAAAATCCAACTCCGGTTGGTAGACAAAATCCAACTTCGGTTGGTAGAAAAAATCCAACTCCGGTTGGTAGAAAAAATCCAACTCCGGTTGGTATTGGTCGATAAATCTCATTCAAAGTTCACATTCCACAGTTGGGGGCTTATATTACAGATATATTGGTTCATTTGGTGGCACATTCTTATATCATCATGCAGTCGAGCATCAAATTCAACCCCGACTAATCAGGAGGTATATTGAAGTTCAGGAGGAATATTGAAGTTCAGGAGATATATTGAAGTTCAGGAGGAATATTGAAGTTCAGGAGGAATATTGAAGTTCAGGAGATATATTGAAGTTCAGGAGGAATATTGAAGTTCAGGAGGTATATTGAAGTTCAGGAGGAATATTGAAGTTCAGGAGATATATTGAAGTTCAGGAGGAATATTGAAGTTCAGGAGGTATATTGAAATTCAAGAGGTGTATTCAGAAGTATCACGACATGATGAAAGAAAGCGACAAGTATTCCCCCGAGGAACTCTGTCAGACCAGAAATTTGAAGAAGAGGTACCTACATGGAGATTATATGTAGATGGATCATCTTGCACAGCTGATTGTGGAGCAGGGATTGTTTTAAACACCCCAGATGATATTGACATGGAGTATGCCTTGAGATTCCAATTCAAAGCTTCCAATAATGAGGCTGAGTATGATGCTATGATAGCAGGTTTTCATTTGGCGAAAGTCATGGAGGCACGGCAAGTAATAGTTTTCAGTGATTCTCAATTAATTGAATCAAATGATGGGAATATATGCAGTGAATGGAGAGTCGATGGTCAAGTACCATGCAAAGGTGATGGAGTTATTGACAGAATTTGATGCTATTCAATTGGTGAGGACACCGAGGATGGAGAATGCTAGAGCAGACGCATTGGCCCGATTAGCATCAGCTACTTGTACCGAGCTGCGAAGAACGATACCAATTGAAGTATTAGAAAGTCGGAGCATATATTGAGGAGGAACAATTACCGGAGGATAATCTCGCTGCCTAGAAATGGAAGTTTAAAGCTGCTCGGTATGTATTAATTAATGGTATTTTGTATAGACGAGGAATTATGGCAGGTTTGCAAAGATGTGTACATTCCTCCGAGGTGAAAGAATTGGTTAAAGAGATCCATGAAGGGTCCTGTGGAGCCCATGTAGCAGGTCGGACACTTTTGCAAAAGGTGATGACGCAGAGATACTACTGGCCGACGATGAGAGCTAACTATATAAGCCTATGCCAAGAAATGTGACAAGTGCCAACGCTTTTCCTCCATCCGAAGAATTCCACAAGCATTGTTGACACCCATAACTCCCTTTGGCCATTTGCCATATGGGGATTGATTTGGTTGGACCATTGCCGACGACTCGAGGAAGATTCAAATACCTCGTCATCACAGTAGATTATTTTACTAAGTGGATAGAAGCTGAGCCACTTATTGACATGACATACGAGAAGAAGAGCATCCAGCCCCGAGAAGAATCAAGCTACACAAGAGGAAATGAAGACCGAGCCAGAGAGAGATCTAGATCTCCTTGCCGGGTAGAAGAAAAACAATAAATGGAGAATGTGTGTTGATTTCACCGATCTCAACAAAGCAGTGGATGCTACCTCGGGACACGAGTTGCTCATGGATACTTACTCTGGCTAACACCAGATCAAAATGAAACCTGAAGACAGGGAACGACATAACAGCGGCTAATGAACAAGGTTTTTGCCGAGCAAATCAGTTGCAGTATGGAAGTCTATGTTGACGACATGCAAGAAAGCTGCTGATCATTTGGTTGACTTGAGTCAAACTTTTGATCAACTGGATAAATACCAAATGAAACTCAACCCGACGAAGTGCACATTTGGAGTACGGGAAGGAATGTTCCTCGGGTACATCATCAACCAGCGAGACGTTGAAGCAAATCCAGACAAGATCAAAGCCCTTTTAGGGTTGCGATCCCCAAAAACGAAAGAAGAGGTGCAGAGATCAGATACCCAAAGCTGGAAAAATTGGCAGTGGCATTAATTAAAGCAAATAGAAGAAGGAGGCTGTGTTTCCAGGCCCATACCATGCATACCGACATGCCATTAATACAAGCTATAGCAGAGTTTACTGATCTTAATACTCCTGAGAAACAAAAATTGCTCGCTGATCAACCTGTGGATGTTACAGGATCAACCAAGAAGACTGCTCTAAGGAGCCATGCTCTACGGAGCCACGCTCTACGGAGCCACGCTCTACGGAGCCACGCTCTACGGAGCCAAGCTCTACGGAGCAAAAGTGCTATAAGTAGCCAACCTCCTTTGGTTAGGAGGACAAGCTCTACGGAGCGCTCTACGGAGCAAAAGTGCTATAAGTAGCCAACCTCCTTTGGTTAGGAGGACAAGCTCTACGGAGCGCTCTACGGAGCAAAAGTGCTATAAGTAGCCAACCTCCTTTGGTTAGGAGGACAAGCTCTACGGAGCGCTCTACGGAGCAAAAGTGCTATAAGTAGCCAACCTCCTTTGGTTAGGAGGACATGCTCTAAGGAGCCAAAAAGTTCTAAAGAACCCTACTACTCCTTTGGCTAGGAGGTATACACCAGCATGATCAACTACGGTTGGTAAGACTTTATATATTCTCGCATTACAACTTATGTTGGTCGGGAGGTAACATTATTACAAAAAGTTCTTTAAAGAACAAAATATTCCAAACTATACCAAGTATGGTTGGTCGGGGATAAAAACCCACTAACTGTAGCTGGTCGACAAGCATAATTTAACAACCTTGATTGGTTGGAAAAATTCTAAACATTTTTTCATTACTTTATTATTAAGTGATCAAGCAACATTGATACTTGTAACCTTTTTGGTCGATGAACCATACAATATTGTTATGCAAGCACAAATAATAAAGTGTTTGATATTTACAAAACAATAGCAAATTCAAATTTGCGAACAAAAATGAAATTTTTTCACTGAATTCAAAATGAATTATGCAAATTTATTACATTGATATTAAATTGTGTACTAACTATTACATTGAGATTCCTACTCTATTGGTTTCTCTCTCTCTGATTTTGAAACAGGTTCCTCGCCAGCAGGAAAATCATCCAAAGCATAATGGGAATTTTATGAAGTTAAGATATTTCAGCATTCTGATGTTCATCACAGATGGTCTGTCCGAGCAACTCTTGCTCGTCCCCGAGCAGCTCTTGCTCGTCCCCGAGAACCTCTTGCTCGCCCCCGAGTAGAGGTAGAAGTTAAAATCAGCATCTACATCACTGAGATCTTTGCTACTACTGTCTCGACCAACATCGAAGAAGAAGTTGCAAGAAAATGTTTCAAAGTCCACCACTAGCTCACAGAATGCAGTAGGTCGGCTAGCAAACCAATCAACATACTTGAAGATTATGATAAGCTACAAGCGGCATCATATGTCGTCCAGGAGATAATGCCCTTTATGTCCAACAAATCAAGAAGGTAGATCAAGAATTTCACGAGCACCGAGCAACACTGCAGAATAAATACTCCATCCTTTCAAGTAAACTATCAAGCATGAAGCATTGGGGGCTTCTGTTGATACCAAATTTAATCTGCTGACGTGGATCAATAATAAGAAGACACGTGTCAATCTACATGGCACAATAACAACGAGGAAGTTTATTTCCCCCCGACCAAGTCATGTTCGCTCCGAACAACAAGGACACCCCGAGGAACCGCAACACTCCGAGGAACTCCAACGCTCCGAGGAACTCCTTAACGACAAGCAAATAAGGCGGTCCGAGCTGCATCTCGGCCACAACATTGATTGCCAGATAACGAACAGTCCAACTGGTTCATTAAATGATTATCCTTGACGCACAAGCCTAAGGGAATTAAATGTATTACCCTTTCATATGTATATCATTTAATGTATCGACCCTTTCATGTACAGCCTCAAGGCTATAAATACCTTGTATCATCCTCATTCAAGGGGACCGGAATTTCTTGAGAAAACTTGTAATCAAGAATTCCACAAACACTCAGCAATAACATAACAGTGGACGTAGGCTTTATTCCTAGCCGAACCACTTTAAAAATCTTTGTCTCATATATGTTTGATGTGAATGTTTATCTTCATCTTCAATCTCATCCTCATCATTTATCTGCGTGGCGTCAACAATTACTAGCAACCTATTAAGCACGGTGCCAAATTTTAAAAACTAATTAACTTTCCCAAATAAAACTTTCATACAACAAACCATTCCAATAATAAAATCCACATTAACCACACTAATTAAATGAATATTGAACGAGCTGAAATAAATAAATTAACCGAATAACTCTCGATAAATCCCAATACCATAACTCTCGATAAGTCCCAATACAATAATTCAACTGAACTAAAATAAAATAAAGTCTGAAGAATATTATAGTTGTCTAACTGGTAGACATGCCCAAAATAGAATCTAAAGTACACACCGGTAACAACCCGCTCACCAAAATATGCGGTGGCCAGCCCGATACTCCAATATAATAGGAGTCCCGGATGGAATCATTCTCAGCATCACAATAAAATATCGAGTATCCGGGATAACCACCCAATATTTCAGAAAACGGGTTGCCAAAAATTTTATTTTAAAGTTTAAAGAAAGAAATTTAACAACCCAATACTGAAAAGAGAAGGTGGGAACCCCAAGATTATATTACAAAACTGCAAGTAAACAATAAGGGGATCGAATATGCTGTCGGTCGACAGACTATACAAAAGTCTTAAACAAATTCAATAATTTATGTAATACATTACATTAAACAATTACAAAAGCTTGGGCCTCTCGCCCGGGTACAAGACCTGATCTTAACTAGAGTGCAAGAATGACAGCGTCTAATACAATATATCCCGTAATACCCGCAAAGCATCACAGCTCGTCAAAATTCATAGGATTTAGGAAAGTCAGAACAGGCGTCCTTGCGGCAGAGCACCTGAGCGGATATAAGATGCACGCACAACAAGAAATATGAACGGGTCAGGCCCAGTTCTATATGATAACCAGATGAATAAAGAGTATGACAGTTATGCACAATAAAGCATGACTAATAAGAATAAGAATCTAGCTACACAAGCTTGAAGCATAAGCTAAGACAATTCACTAAATCCCATATGCAATTTAGTTAAACAGGAAGATAAGAATGATTAACATTAATTACTACTTCCATCAAGTACACTTCCTCTTTTCATATATCTATTCCTTAACAGGAAAATATATATATTCACAATTGTATGCACTTTATGGCATCATCAGCTCAATTATACATTTTGTAAGAAAACCCTTTCCTTAGCAGGAAATATAATCATTTTCCAATGCTTTTTATGGCATTTCAATGTGCTCTTTGTGGCACTTCATCATGCTCTTTTATGGCATATCACAAACATCAAGTCCCACTTGATTATGAATAGTTATATTTATATACATATAACGATTCTAAGACCCCCCCTCCGAGTTTCCCCACTAGGCGCGCCCCTAAATGACCATCATCTTCCAGGGCCTATCTATACAAGACAACCTGGGCCCCTATAACGCAAGACGTCGGGAAGCGGCCATATGCCTGCGGGAGAGTCAAGACCACGCCCGGAATCTCCTCACCAGCGCAGAAAACATAACACATCGCTCATATGGCCTAGGACTATATCCACCCTGCATTCACTAGCCAGGGGGCATCACCAAACGCGCGAACTTCCCTTATGATGTCAATCAGAGAGGTGTGTTTAAGTAAATTAACATTTACAATATTAATGATCAAGTAAATTAGCATTTACTCTAGTCATTACCAATTCCGTCTTTCCATTTCAACCATTGTATGTTTCATTTTATTAGAAACCGAAATCATTTACATCGTTATACCATTTCTATGTTTCATCATTTGAAACCATTGACTCTTCAATATCATTATATTTTTAACCGGAGCCATACGTACTCTATGACTTCATTACAACTCCAAGCAATGAATAACTTGAATTATCTCCAAACATTTTAGGGCGTTGTCAATAACCACCCAAAACTAATATACCTCAATCGAGCTTCTAAAGTCTCCACATATGACTTTAAAACTCCTAGACCCTAATAATCAACTAAGGAAAAGAAATGTCTTCACCTCCATGAAGGAATAACTTCAATTTATTCTTCCAAGACTAGTTTATGACGTTATTATAAACCATCAAGAAAAACGTAGCTCCATTGAGCTTCTAGGGTCTCCCAAACCTGACACTACAACTCCTAGCTTCAAAATAATCCACTAGAAGAAGAGAATGCCCTAACATCAATTGGCATCCCCGGAAAACCCCCACATAACCCACCCTAATGCAGGGTAATAAACTACTAAACTCTGACTCTAGGACTCTAAGTTTACTTCATACAAGAAGGTTCCTAAGTCCTAAACTTAAAGAAAACGGATAAAAATTGAGTTAGAAAAACAACTCAAAAACAACCTGATTTCGAATCGATTCGCCCCAAGCAGCGAATCGATTCGCCCAAAAGCGAATCGATTCGGATGACAAATCCAACATTCTGCTTCAGCCGAATCGATTCGGCCTTAACCCGAATCGATTCGGGTTGGCTGACCTGTAGATGACCCCTTAGCGAATCGATTCGTCCAAGAGCCGAATCGATTCGCCCCTGCATTTTTGCCCAGAAATGGCTACGGGTTATGAACCCTAGTTTTTCTCCAAAACCAATTTCTACTCCATTTATATACATCCATCACCTCTAAACTACCCCAAATCATCCTACATGATTATTAGCAACTATAATCTACAATTTTATCATCAAAAACTAAAATTAGGGTTTAAACACCATAAATTCCATTTTTGATCCGTAAATGCAAATACACAACTATCACACAATTATTCATCTTAAATCATATATTAGCAAGTAGAAAACTTGTCTTAGAGTTGAAATCTCAGATTTCTTGGAGGTGTAGAAGCAATCCCAAATCTTCAATCTCCAAATCTCTCTTCTTTCTCCACTTTTCTCTTCTTCTCTCTCTCTCCTTTTCTCTCAATGTTTAGTAATACTCTTAAGTGAGAAATGAGGGATTTAGCAAGACAAAAATCGTGGCTTAAGTCTGAATTCCCATGTTAAGTGGTCAACACCACATTTAAAATGACTCCCAAATACGCATTTAAGTTAAAACCAGTCAAAAGCGCCCGAAACCCGAAAATACAATATGGCACTTATTTTGATTGCCTCGCACATTCCGAGACTGACTACGCTCTCTAAACTGGCACCCGATAATCTTATAATTCATTTCAAGTTCCAATTTCATTTAAACCATAATGTCATTTAAAACACATGACACTATAAAACATACAACAGAATGGTATTTACTTTCACATACAGTAAATATGCAATAATCTAGCAAATATTAACTTTTAACTCATTAAATTAATATGTGCTCCAGTCCCAACATTTTATATAATTACCTCATGCGGTAAATTAATATAAAGTTAGCCTCCTTAAAAGCGAGGGTTGTTACATACTCCCCCTCTTTTGAGGGAATTTTGCTCTCAAAATTCAGGCGCACCCTACTCCTATAAAGGGTATACTGCCCTAAACCATCATTCTAACATCCTTAACAAACCCCTCGTTATCGTGGCGTCCCATACGGACTCGGACTAAGGTCGTCTATATCGATCTCAGTCTACATTCTTTGTGCACTAACGTGGCACCAAATCGTTCACTACGAACTATCAATCCTACCTATCTACGGCGGAAGAAGATTCCCACAAGACTCGGCTCAAGCTGCCTTGCCTCTAGAATCACGTCACACCCCTTCTCAGGGATACACACACCAGCGCTAAATGGCTTAATCCCAATCACTACTCAACTTCTCCTCACATAGGCGTATTCCTTCAAAGCATATGACTCCAAAGTCAAATTTTTAAAGAAATGTTCCGGAACTATTCCAAGTCCAAGGAACACATGATCCGTTGGTTCCATCCAATGAGTATGCGAATCCCTCAACCGGCTACATTCGGCCACTCACGGTGCCATACCTTAGGAAATAATCCATAAAAGGCTACTCAAAAAGCCCAATTTTTTTATTCGAAAATTTTCATTCCTCGCCAATTAACATTTATTTGATTCATTTTATTTCTCAAATTAATTAAATTGTAATTTAAAATATTCCCCAAAACAAGGGGTGATACATTCATTCCTCCCTTATTTTTCCCCTTTTGACAACGTTTTACGCTCCATTTCTTATTATATTTCCTCTTACATCTACCAATTACGATTTTTAACACAGGATCCTACACTTTTCCCCTCATTTCCTCTTAAAAGATTTTTTTTATGTAAAAACCCATAACTCTTTTCTAGATAATGTCCTCTCGAAAAAACTTTCCCCTTCTCCAATTTATCTATTTTTTATGCCCTTACATAACGCTCTTGACACGTAAAGATAATTTTCAATAAATATTTCCAATCCAGAAAGTTTCTCCCACCTTTTTTAAAATTTTCCTACCCTCTATATTTCATCTTATTTTTTTTTATCAACATTGTGTTTTAAAAAAATCTGACACTTTCCCGTCGCTTCTTATCAAAATTGATTTTTAATCGAAAATCACAATTCTTAACTAAAACATGTTCAATAAAAGCTTGTAAAATACAATTCCTTATTGCTTCCTCTTCTTTGAAGACTATTTTTTGTATGAGAACTCCATACTTTGCCCCTCATAATATTATTATCTCTTCTTTTGCCTTAAACGTCCTTATTCTATTTAGCTATAATCTTAGTAATATATTTTTTCCTTCAAAAATCCATAATCTTTTTTCAAATCTTTTCGGTAATACTCTGTATTATATAAAATTTCTTACACTACTATTTGGATAATTTTTTTTCTTTAAGATACCCATATTCCTCGTTTCGCTTTTCCTATTAAACCCCTTTGCCTCGTCAAATCTAAATTTTAATTAAAATCTTTGTATTCTTTTTTCCTTCCTTCCTATTTTTTTTCCTTTAATTATATTTCTCATTTCTTTGTTACTCTTTTTCCTCTCCACTTCTTACTAATTTTTCCCTACTTCCTGAAACAATATTTCGATTGAAAAAATCTCAAAATTTTCTTTTAATTTATCTTTTATATTTTTTTTGATAAAAATCGCAACTCGTTTTACACTCTAGCTTTTTTTCCTTCATGTCTTACATTGTGAGATTTTTTCAATTAGTTATTCCTATACTTGACTTTGTTTTATACATTCCCTCTATCATAAGAAATTTATTTTCCCTTAAAATATCTTACTTTGATTGCCTTAATTCCTACTAAATTTTTTCTTAAAAAAAAGCATCCGAACTACAATTTGCTCTATTCGGATTAAATGATATTTGGCATAAAATTTTGAACTTTTTTCATGTTGTCCTAATAAATCTTCTTTTTATAATCACTTCCCTGTCTTACATGTATTTTGAAAACACATCTTTAATTTAAAGCTCATTAATCCTTTTTTTATTGTCATAAACTTATTTATTTTTACTTTAAAATTAATAAAGAAATTCTTTCTCCCACTTTCCCTTCATTTTCTACCAAAATATATTTACCAATAGAATAAAATTACTCTTACACATATTTAGTACTAAATGTTTTTTCACAACTATTGTAACATGGTGTGGGCCCCACCATAGTACAATAATTGTGAAGAACATTTGGTAATTAGTAGTTCGTATGGAATAGTATTACTACTCATCAACAAAAGAACCATACTCTTTTGACCGACCTATCTTTTTGAAATTGCATTTTTCATAAACAAAAACTATTTACTCAATTTTTTTTATATCAAATGAATTTTTTTAAATATAATATCCTTCGTCCGTTTTCCTTCCTCCCTAATCGTAGCCTCTTCTTTTTACTAAATTTCTATCGCTTTTGATAAAAACATATTTTTATACAAAGTACTCCTTTTTCGTTCTTTTCAATTAAAATTGCCTTTTCAATGAACAATTCAATTAAATTACTTTTCATAAAAAAATAAAAATAATTTCAAACGAATAGAGGTAATCGTCATTTATTTTGTTTTAGTTTCTAACAAAAACTTAATTTACAATTCACTTATTGAATTAAAACAACTTTTGTAAATTATCAATTTTTAAATCCATACTTCGTAGTTTTTTTTTATGTAATAGAATTTCCTTAATTGTTTTACATGTTTTAAACTATATTTAATTTCAATGATAGAAAGAGACTGATATACTCTTATTTCGTTGAACTTGTTTTTTTTTATTAAAACCTCGTTACCCCTCTTTGCACTATTCTTATATAATTTCGTCCTTAGTAGAGGTTTCCTTACACTTTCCCTCTTTCATGGTACATGTATCTTTTAATAAATACACTCGACTATTTTCCATGCCGTTGCATTATTTGCCCTTTTGTTTTATATTATTTTGATATCTCCTGCTATTATATTTATTTTTTCGCAAAAAAATTCCTACTTTATATATTTCTTTATTTTGATATACTTATATTTCTCTTTATAATACCCTTGCGCTTATCGTTGCTCTTTTTAAACCCTCTAGCTTGGTTGAACTTCAAGTTGATAATTACTCCCAACTCTTTACTTCCTTCCTACATTTTTTTCCTTACTTTTGGTAAATTCCTCCCTCTTGCTTACTCTTTTTTGCTCTCACTTATTGTTACATTTCTATAAACTATGTATTTAGTTAAAATTATGCTTTTTCTTCTCAATTAGTAATATAATTTCTTTTTGATTGAAAACCGCAACTCTTTCCCCCTATTGTGTTTTCCCTTAATAGCATACTAAAACTCATCTTTCAATAATTTATCTACAATCTTCTTCATTCCTTTTGTTTTTTGATATTTTTTTTCACTTAATCTATGTTTTAAATTAAAAAAATATTTCCCTCAATCCTTAGCCCTTCTCCCACTTTTCATGTTAAACCTTTTGTTTTGTTATTGTTTTCTTACGTTCTACCCCTTTTGCCATGTAAACCTAGCTCGCAGTGAATACACTTTATTTTTCTTCATTCCTTCCTAATTTTTCCCCTTTTGACAATTTTTTACTGTCCATTTTTTATTTTATTTCCTCTTCTATCAATTGCGATTTTTAACAAAGGATCGTATAGTTTTCCCCTCATCTCCTTTTAAAAGAGTTAGTTTTACATAAAAACGCATAGCTCTTTTCTAGATAATGTCCTTTAAAAAAAACTTTTTCCCCCTCTCCTATTAAATCTATTTTTTACGCCCTTACGTAATCCTTTTTGTTTTTTGAATTTTTTTTTACATAATCCTTTTTGTTTTAAATTAAAAAATCTTTCGCTCTTCTCATTTCCTATTAAAAAATCCTTAGCCATTTTCCCACTTTTCATGTTAAACCTTTTGTTTTGTTAATGTTTTCTTACGTTCTACCCCTTTTGTCTAGTAGACCTAGCTCGCAATGAATACACTTTATTCTTCTTCATTCCTTCCTTATTTTTCCCCTTTTGACAATTTTTTTACGCACCATTTCTTATTATATCCCGTCTTACTTCTACTAGTTACGATTTTTAACAAATGATCCTATACTTTTCCCATCATTTCCTCTTAAAAGTTTTAGTTTAACATAAAAACCCATGACTCTTTTCTAGATAATGACCTCTAGAAATTCCACCCGCCCTCTTATTAAATTTATATTTTACGCCCTTACATAATACTCCAGCCACATAAACGTATCTCTCCATTGATATTTCCTACCAAAAGTTTCTCCAACCCTTTTTAAAATTTTCCTACCCTTTATGTTTCATCTCATTTTTATCAATGTTGTGTTCTAAAGAAATCTTACACTTTCCCATCACTTCGTATCAAAATTGATTTTTCAATGTAAGTCACAACTCTCAACTAAAATATGTTCGATAAAAACTTGTAAAATACAATTTTTTTTTGCTTCTTCTTCTTCGAAGTCTTTTTCGTATGAAAATTCCATTCTTTGCCCCCTATAATTTGATTATCTCTTCTTTTTCCTTAAATGTCCTTGTTCAATTTAGTTACAGTAAAAGTACTATAATTTTTCTTTAAAAAATCCCTAATCTTTTTCAAATCTTTTCGGTAACACTCTATATTATATAAAATTTTATGCACTATTAAGACGAGTCTATACACCACTGGCTCTATCATCTCAATACGGAGGAAAGGCCCCCATCTCTAGGTGCAAACTTCCCCACTTTCCAAATCACATACTCCCTCCATGGGAGACATCCGCAGTAACACCTGACCACTCACGTCAGACTTCAGAAATCTTCGGTTCGCGATGACGTAATTCCTATGTTGCCCTTGAACTACCAGAAAATAACTCCTGATTAACTCAATCCTTGTCGACGGACCCTCAATCACGTCCGGCCCGAGAACGTTGTTATTCCCCACATCTAACTAACCAGAGGGCGGACGACAAGGTCTTCCATACAAAACCTCAAAAATGCACTATGCCGAAAGTAAACTGGTACGAGATACTATATGCAAGCTCTACCTATGGAAGATACTGCTCCTAGCTACCTTTGAAATCTAGTATACACATCCTCAACCTAACCTCTAACATCTGATTCACCCTCGTTGACTGCCCATTTGTATGTGGGTGATATGGCATCCTCAATCGTAACTCAGTCCCCAACGCCTCTTGAAAACTCTGCCAGAAGTGGGTCACAAAGATCTTTTTACGATCCAAAACAATGTTGAGCAGCGGCTCGTGCAGGCTCACTATTTTTTTTTTTGCAATGAAAAGTTGTGGGTACTTATCCATCTCGTAATCCTTCCGAATCGGCCCATACCGGCCCACCAATACCTTCTCCTTCTTCCTCACACATCTTATCTTCTTCGGGATGCATCGAAAATCTTGACCCGTGTGCCTTCTCCATAACTGGGCTCCGTTGGTCCTTGTCATTTGCCTTCAACGTCCTTATTCTGTTTGGCTCATTCTTGGCATCAGTGTTGAAAACCAAATTAATTACTAGCAACCTATTAAGCACGGTGCCAAATTTTAAAAACTAATTAACTTGCCTTAATAAAACTTTTATACAACAAACCATTCCAATAATATAATCCACCTTAACCACACTAATTAAATGAATATTGAACGAGCTGAAATAAATAAATTAGCAGAATAACTCTCGATAAGTCCCAATACAATAATTCAACTGAACTAAAATTAAATAAAGTCCAACCAATATTATAGCTGTCTAACTGGGCGGCATGCCCAAAATAGAATCTAAAGTACATGTCTTATCTAGATAACAATATATCGTTAGAGTAGGTATGTTCTCACATATCAATCACACACACACACACACACACACATATATATATATATATATATATATATATATATATATATATATATATATATGTATAACCGACTAAACGTGCTTAAATCACTAGTAGCACTAAGCCACAATTCTGGAATCTACCCCTGACTCCAGAATATTCAAGTATTCAGTTACTTATAATAATTCCATAAATTTTATAATTCTGGCCACTTTGCTATTCAACCCCAACTCGTGGCCTACTCTTCCCGAAATCCCAGCCCGATTTCATAAATTATAACCCGAGTGTTGTCCATCCTAAAACTCTCGTCCATTCATACCCAGATTTGATTATCGACTAATTCAAGGTAAATATAATTTCTCCCATATTTTTTGAGAAGTCCCAAGTCACCCATCGAACTCCCTAAATCAATTCGAACCCCAAACGGTCCACAAAAAACCCAAACAATCAAAGGAGGCCAAAAAAAGGGCCAAACTGATTCACCCTACCTGATCGAACCGGTTTGGTAGGCGAATCCATTCGCCCCTAGAATCGAATCGCTTCTGGACAGTGGCCTGTGCGTTTTAAGATGAGATTCATCACCTCTCTTTTACTCCTATCAATTCCTCAAATCATTCAAACCCAAAATTTGTTCTTTCTTTCAATCCTAAACTTAATCATTCTCAAAATTATGTCCGAATTCATCCGATCACAAATCAATTCAAGGGGGATTCAACATATTTTATCAAGAATTATACACGTCGTAATTTTAATTCAAGACTACATCAATTTCTCATTTTAACCACTAAAGATCACATCTTTTTAACATGAGTCAACTCAGATTTATTTTATGATTATAATCAAAATTATTTCTCTATAATTTCATTCTCAAAATCCCATTTTTACATGTCAATCGCATCCCACAATTTATATTCCATTCAAGATTGCACCAACTTTTATATGAATTATTGAAACCACATAAAGCATCAAAGCAAGATGAATACTTGCATTTAGATTGTACGGCTTCTTATTTCTCCTCTTGATTCAAGTCCTAGAATTGCCCCAATTCTCTTTACGGATGCTCTTCTTCACTTTCTCTTTGGTTCTCCCTTCTCTTTTCTCTACTCTTTCAACTCTAGGACTTTTGGGATGGTGGAATGGATGCCCACTCCATCCACCTTCCCTAGATACAGCCCAAATCCCGAAATTAGGCCAAGTGCTAAGTGCAAAATGACCCGAACTCCCTTATTCGGGTCCCATTTAATCTAAAAAGTTTTCAGAACTTGATTACCACCCCCGAGTACCTAATTCTGACTATCTCAACCCATTCCGGATCGTTGGCGCACTCGAAATCACCATCCGAGTCACTTAACATAATTTTTCCATCTCATTTCAAACACGACCTTACACGCGTGTCCCGAATGAGATACCGTCATCCTGTCGATTTTACTCACTTTTGACGTAATGTAAAATAACACGTTTTCATTTACTTATCACACAAGTAAATATAATGACACTTAAATATTAATCCATATCCTCGCTAATTAACATTTATTCGATTCACTTTATTTCTCAAATTAATTAAATTGTAATTTAAAATATTCCCCAAAACACGGGGTGTTACATTCATTCCTCCCTTATTTTCCCCTCATTGACAACATTTTACGCTCCATTTCTTTTTAAATTTCCTCTTACATCTACGAATTACGATTTTTAACAAAGATCCTACACTTTTCCCCTCAATTCCTCTTAAAAGATTTAGTTTTACATAAAAACCCATAACTCATTTCTAGATAATGTCCTCTGGAATTTTTTTTCCCCCTTCTACAAATAAATCTATTTTTTATACCCTTACATAATCCTCTTGCCACGTAAAGATAACTTTCAATAAATATTTACTATCCATAAAGTTTCTCCCACCTTTTTTGAAAATTTCCTACCCTTTATATTTCATCTTATTTTTTCTATCAACATTGTGTTTTAAATAAATCTAACACTTTCCCGTCGCTTCTTATCAAAATTGATTTTTAATTTAAAATCACAACTCTTAACAAAAATATGTTCAATAAAATCTTGTAAATTACAAATTTTGATTGCTTCCTCTTCTTTGAAGACTATTTTTAATATGAAAACTCCATACTTTGCTCCTAATACTTTAATTATCTCTTCTTTTGCCTGAAACGTCCTTATTCCTCGTTTCACTTTTCCTATTAAACCCCTTTGCCTCGTCAAATCTAAATTTTAATTAAAATCTTTGTATTCTTTTTCCTTCCTTCCTATTTTTTTTCCTTTAATTATATTTCTCATTTCTTTGTTACTCTTTTTCCTCTCCACTTTTTACTAATTTTTTCCTACTTCCTGAAACTATATTTCGATTGAAAAAATCTCAAAATTTTCTTTTAATTTATCTTTTATATTTTTTTTTGATAAAAATCACGACTGTTTTTACACTCTAGCTTTTTTTCCGTCATGTCTTACATTGTGAGATTTTTTCAATTAGTTATTCCTATACTTGACTTTATTATTAACTTTTTCATGTTCTAATAAATCTTCTTTTTATAATCACTTCCCTGTCCTACATGTATTTGGAAAACACATCTAGAATTTAAAGCTCATTAATCCTTTTTTTATTGTCATAAACTTATTTATTTTTACTTTAAAATTAATAAAGAAATTCTTTCTCCCATTTTCCACTCATTTTCTACCAAAATATATTTACCAATAGAATAAAATTACTATTACACATACTTAGTACTAAATGTTTTTTCACAACTATTGTAACATGGTGTGGGCCCCACCACAGTACGACAATTGTGAAGAACATTTGGTAATTAGTAGTTTGTATGGAAGAGTATTACTACTCTTCAATTTTTTTTTATATCAAATGATTTTTTTAATTATAATATCCTTCGTTTGTTTTCCTTCCTCCGTAATCGTAGCCTCTTCTTTATACTAAATTTCTATCGCTTTTGATCGAAACATATTTTTGTACAAAGTACTCCTTTTTCGTTCTTTTCAAATAAAATAGCCTTTTCAATGAACAATCTCAACTACACTACTTGGTTCGTCCAGTAAAATTACTTTTCATAAAAAAATAAAAATAATTTCGAACGATTAGAGCAAATCGCCACTTATTTTCTTCAGTTTCTAACAAAAACTTAATTTACACTTTACTTATTGAATTTAAACAACTTTTGTAAATTATCAATTTTTAAATCCATACTTCCTAGTTTTTTTTATGTAGTAGAATTTCCTTAATTGTTTTGCCAAGTTTTAAACTATATTAAATTTCAATGATAGAAAGATACTGATATACTCTTATTTCGTTGAACTTGTTTTTTTATTAAAACCTCGTTACCCTTCTTTGCACTGTTCTTATATAATTTCGTCCTTAGTAAAACTTTTCTTACGCTTTCCCTCTTTCATGATACATGTATCTTTTAATTAATACACTCAACTATTTTCCATTCCGTTGCATTATTTTCCCTTTTGTTTTATATTATTTTGAACTATCTTGCTATTATATTTTTTTTCCGCAAAATATTTCATACTTTATACATCTTTATATTTTGATAAACTTATATTTCTCTTTATAATACCCTTGCGCTTATCGTTGCTCTTTTTAAACCCTCTAGCCTGGTTGGACGTATAACTTGATAAATACTCCCAACTCTTTTTTACTTCCTTCCTACATTTTTTCCCTTATTTTTGGTAAATTACCCCCTCTTGCTTACTCTTTTTTGCTCACTTATTGTTACATTTCCATAAACTATGTATTTAGTTAAAATTGTGCTTTTTCTCCTCAATTAGTATTATAGTTTCTTTTTGATTGAAAACCGCAACTCTTTCCCCCTATTGTGTTTTCCCCTCAATAGCTTACTAAAACTTATCTTTCAATAATTTGTCTACAATCTTCTTCATTTCTTTTATTTTTTGATAATTTTTCACTTAATCTATGTTTTAAATGATTTTTTTTCCCTCTTCTCATTTCCTATTAAAAAAAATCCTTAGCCATTTTCCCACTTTTCGTGTTAAACCTTTTGTTTTGTTAATATTTTCTTACGTTCTACCCCTTCTGCCTAGTAAACCTAGCTCGCAATGAATACACTTTATTCTTCTTCATTCCTTCCTCATTTTTCCCCTCTTGACAATTTTTTACTCTCCACTTTTTATTTTATTTCCTCTTACATCTATTAGTTACGATTTTTAACACAGGATCCTACAATTTTCCCCTCATCTCCTTTTATAAGTGTTAGTTATACATAAAAACCCATAGCTCTTTTCTAGATAATGTCCTTTGCAAAAACTCTTTCCCCCTATCCTATTAAATCTATTTTTTACGGCCTTACGTAATCCTTTTTGTTTTTTGTTAATTTTTTTTACATATTCCTTTATGTTTTAAGTAAAAAAATCTTTCCCTCTTCTCATTTCCTATTAAAAAATCCTTAGCCATTTTTCCATTTTTCATGTTAAACCTTTTGTTTTGTTAATGTTTTCTTACGTTCTACCCCTTTTGCATAGTAAACATAGCTCGCAATGAATACACGTTATTCTTCTTCACTCCTAACTTATTTTTCCTCTTTTGACAAATTTTTTACGCTCCATTTCCTATTATATTTCTTCTTACTTGTACTAGTTACGATTTTTAATAAAGGATCCTACACTTTTCCCATCATTTCCTCTTAAAAGTTTTGGTTTTACATAAAAACCCATCACTCTTTTCTAGATAATGTCCCCGGAATTTCCCCCCCCCCCCCCCTTCCTATTAAATCTATTTTTTATGCCCATACATAATACTCTAGCCACGTAAACATATCACCAAAAGTTTCTCCAACCTTTTTTATAATTTTCCTACCCTTTATATTTCATCTTATTTTTATCAATGTTGTGTTTTAAAGAAATTTTACACTTTCCCCTCACTTCTTATCAAAATTGTTTTTTTAATGAAAGTCACAACTCTCAACTAAAATATGTTCGATAAAAATTGGTAAAATACAACTTTTTATTGCTTCTTCTTCTATGAAGTCTTTTTCGTATGAAAATTCCATTCTTTGCCCCCCTATAATTTGATTATCTCTTCTTTTGCCTTAAATGTCCTTATTCTATTTAGTTACAATCATAGTAATATAATTTTTCTTTTAAAAATCCCTTAATCTTTTTTCAAATCATTTCGGTAACACTCTATATTATATAAAATTTCATGCACCTTCTCTACTTTTTAAACCATGTACTCCCTCCATGGGTGACACCCGCAGTAACACCTGATCACTCACGTCAGACATCAGAAATCTTCGGATCGCGACGACGTAATTCCTACGTTGCCCATGAACTACCAGAAAATAACTCCTGATTAACTCATTGCTTGTCAACGGACCCTCAATCACGTCCGGCCCGAGAACCTTATTATTCCCCACCTCTAAGTAACCAGAGGGCGAACGACAAGGTCTTCCATACAAAACCTGAAAAGGCACCATGCCAAAAGCAAACTGGTTCTGACTTCTGATTCACCCGAGTTACTATTTGCAAGCTCTACCTATGGAAGATACTGCTCCTAGCTACCTTCGAAATCCAGCATACACTTCCTCAACCTAACCTCTAAACATTTGATTCACCCTCGTTGACTGCCCATCAGTATGTGGGGTGATATGCCATGCTCAATCGTAACTCAGTCCCCAACGCCTCCTGAAAACTCAGCCAGAAGTGGGACATAAAGATCTTTTTTCGATCCAAAATAATGTTGAGCAGCAGCTCGTGCAGGCTCACTTTTTTTTGCAATGAAAAGTTGCGGATTCTTATCCATCTCGTAATCCATCCGAATCGGCCCATACCGGCCCACCAATACCTTCTTCTTCCTCACACCCTATCTCCTCCGGGATGCACCGAAAATCTTGACCCGTGCGCCGTCTCCATAACTGCGCACCGTTGGTCCTTGTCATTTGGGACAATCAACCTCCCATCGATGAGTAAGCCACCCATAGAACTGTCTAAGTAATACTCCTCTCTACTTGCGGATAACTACTGAACCCTATTTCAACGAGAAGAATCTCTGGCCTGTGCCTTCACAACCCTCAAACGATCTCGGGTTTGACGGTCATCACTGCTAAAAATGCCCGTGCTGTCTCCTCTCCCTGACGGAGCTCAGTCCACTTTGGCTTCCAAAACTGATGCCAACTTCCTTACAGGCATACGACTCAACGCATTACCACCACATAATACTGGTTAACGAACTGACCAGGTTGTCCATACACCCTATTCCACGTGCATACACACCCAAACACCACATATGCAACCCACATATATCAAAATCAACCTCACATGCCTTGCATGATCATACAGTAATGGTATACTCGATTACCCTACTAAACGCGATTTAAATCTTCTTGAGATGGCCCCACTTACCAACTAGTGATCCAAACATCCCACAATGCTCTCAACATAGCCCTACTCATAGTTATTTAAGGCGCAAGGCGCATCAAGGCTTCAATGTCTGCTTAGCGCCTAGGCGGTGCGTGCTCGATCGGAGTGAGGTGCTCATTATACAAGACATGCAAAAATTGTATATCTATAATAATAAGATTATTTTATGATCTAAAATTTGAAATATAGCATAAATTACTATTATGCAAGGATGGACACTCTTCCGGAAGCCACGAGTCGCGTGTCGTGTCGAAACACGTATTATGTGCGCGCTCCTACACGTTATCGTGTATTTGAATTTTGTGATGGTGATTATGCTTTATTTATGATTCTTAATGTTAAAGTGTATTCAAATTTTGTTTTATATAGTCCATTTTCTTAATTTCAAGTTAAGAAGGCTCTAATAATGTATTTTATGGAAAAATATGTTTCATTTTATTAGTATATATATTTAAATAAATATTATATATTACACTTATCCTAGCGTGTCGTATCCTAATTTTTGGAAGAATCACGTGTCGCGTATCGTGTGTTGAAACGCGTATTACCAGTCCGTGCTTCATAGTTTTTTTTATTGAAAATCACAACTCTTAACAAAAATATGTTTAATAAAAGCATGTAAATTACAAATTTTTATTGCTTCCTCTTCGTTGAAGACTATTTTTCATATGAGAACTCCATACTTTGCCCCTCATAATTTGATTATCTCTTCTTTTGCCTGAAACGTCCTTATTCTATTTAGCTATAACCTTACACTATTATTTGGATATTTTTTTTCTTTAAGATATCCATATTCCTCGATTCGCTTTTCCTATTAAACCCCCTTGCCTCGTCAAATCTAAATTTTAATTAAAATCTTTGTATTTTTTTTTCTTCCTTCCTATTTTTTTTCCTTTAATTTTATTTCTCATTTTTCTGTTACTATTTTTCCTCTCCACTTCTTACTATTTTTTTTCTACTTCTTGAAACTATATTTCTATTGAAAAAATCACATAATTTTTCTTTTATTTTATCTTTTATATTTTTTTTGATAAAAATCGCCACTCTTTTTACACTCTAGCTTTTTTTTTCCTTCATATCTTGCATTGTGAGTTTTTTTTCAATTAGTTATTCCAATACTTGACTTTGTTTTATACTTTCCCTCCATCATAAGACATTTATTTTCCTTTATAATATCTTAGTTTGATTGCGTTAATTCCTACTATTTTTGTTTTAAAAAAAAGCATCCGTACTACAGTTTGCTCTATTCGGATTAAATGATATTTGGCATAAAATTTTAAACTTTTTTCCTGTTGTCCTAATAAATCTTCTTTTTATAAGCACTTCCCCGTCCTTCATGTACTTCGAAAACATATCTTTAATTTAAAGCTCATTAATCCTTTTTTTTGTTGTCATAAACTTATTTATTTTTACTTTAAAATTACTAAAGAAATTCTTTCTCCCACTTTCCACTCATTTTCTACCAAAATATATTTACCAATAGAATAAAATTACTCTTACACGTACTTAGTACTAAATGTTTTTTCACAACAATTGTAACATGGTGTGGGCCCCACCATAGTACGACAATTGTGAAGAACATTTGGTAATTAGTAGTTAGTATGGAAGAGTATTACTACTCTTCAATAAAAGAACCAAACTCTTTTGACCGACGTATCTTTTTGAAACTGCATTTTTCATAAACAAAAAATATTTACTCAATTTTTTTTATATCAAATGAATTTTTTTAAATATATCATTCGTCCGTTTTCCTTCCCCCCTAATTGTAGCCTCTTCTTACTAAATTTCTATCGCTTTTGATAAAAACATATTTTTGTACAAAGTACTCCTTTTTCGTCCTTTTCAAATAAAATTGCCTTTTCAATGAACAATCTCAACTACTCTGCTTGGTTCGTCCAATAAAATTACTTTTCATAAAAAAATACAAACAATTTCAAACGAATAGAGCAAATCGTCACTTATTTTCTTTAATTTCTAACAAAAACTTAATTTACACTTCACTTATTGAATTAAAACAACTTTTGTAAATTATCAATTTTAAAATCCATACTTCCTAGTTTTTTTTATGTAATAGAATTTCCTTAATTGTTTTTACCATGTTTTAAACTATATTTAATTTCAATGATTGAAAGATACTGATATACTCTTAGTTCGTTGAACTTGTTTTTTTATTCAAACCTCGTTACCCCTCTTTGCACTATTCTTATATTATTTCGTCCTTAGTAAAAGTTTCCTTATGCTTTCCATCTTTCATGGTACATATATGTTTTAATAAATACACTCAACTATTTTCCATCCCGTTGCATTATTTTCCCCTTTGTTTTATATTATTTTGAACTCTCTTGCTATTATATTTTTTTTCCGCAAAAAATTTCCTACTTATAAATATCTTTATATTTTGATAAACTTATATTTCTCTTTATAATACCCTTGCGCTTATCGTTGCTCTTTTTAAACCCTCTAGCCTGGTTGAACTTAAGTTGATAAATACTCCCAACTCTTTTTTACTTCCTTCCTACATTTTTTTCCTTATTTTTGGTAAATTCCCCCCTCTTGCTTGCTCTTTTTGGCTCTCACTTATTGTTACATTTCCATAAACTATGTATTTAGTTAACATTATGCTTTTTCTCCTCAATTAGTATTATAGTTTCTTTTTGATTGAAAGCCGTAACTCTTTCCTCTATTGTGTTTTCCCTCAATAGCTTACTAAAACTTATCTTTCAATAATTTATCTACAATCTTCCTCATTTCTTTTGTTTTTTGATAATTTTTTTCACTTAATCTATGTTTTAAATTAAATAAATATTTCCCTCTTCTCATTTCCTATTAAAAAAAATCCTTAGCCTTTTTCCCACTTTTCTTGGCAAGCCTTTTGTTTTGTTAATGTTTTCCTACGTTCTACCCCTTTTGCCCAGTAAACCTAGCTCGCAATGAATACACTTTACTCTTCTTCATTCCTTCCTTATTTTTTCCCCTTTTGTTTTACTCTCCATTTTTTATTTTACTTCCTCTTACTTCTATCAATTACGATTTTTAACAAAGGATCCTACAGTTTTCCCCTCATCTCCTTTTAAAAGAGTTAGTTTTACATAAAAACCCATAGCTCTTTTCTAGATAGTGTCCGTTGGAAAAAACTTTTTCCACCTTTCCTATTAAATCTATTTTTTATGCCCATATGTAATCCTTTTTGTTATTTGATAATTTTTTTAGACAATCCTTTTTGTTTTAAATTAAAAAATCTTTCCCTCTTCTCATTTCCTAATTAAAAATCCTTAGCCGTTTTCGCACTTTTCATGTTAAACCTTTTGTTTTGTTAATGTTTTCTTACATTCTACCCCCTTTTGCCTAGTAAACATAACTCGCAATGAATACACTTTATTCTTCTTCATTCCTTCCTTATTTTTCCCTTTTGACAAATTTTTTACGCTCCAATTCTTATTATATTTCGTTTTACTTCTACTAATTCTTATTTTTAACAAAGGATCCTACACTTTTCCTATCATTTCCTTTTAAAAGTTTTAGTTTTTCATAAAATCCCATAACTCTTTTCTAGATAATGTCCTCTGGAAATTTTCCCCCTCCTCTTCTATTAAATCTATTTTTACACCCTTACGTAATATTCTAGCCACGTAAACGTATCTTTCAATAAATATTTCCTACCAAAAGTTTCTCCAACCCTTTTAAAATTTTCCTACCCTTTATATTTCTTCTTATTTTGATCAATGTTGTGTTCTAATGAAATCTTACACTTTCCCCTCACTTCTTATAAAAATTGATTTTTTTTAATGAAAGTCACAACTCTCAACTAAAATATGTTCGTTAAAACTTGTACAATACAACTTTTTATTGCTTCTTCTTCTTTGAAGTCTTTTTCGTATGAAAATTCCATTCTTTGCCCCCCCTATAATTTGATTCTCCCATCTTTTGCCCTATATGTCCTTATTCTATTTAGTTACAATCATAGTAATATAATTTTTCTTTTAAAAATCCGTAATCTTTTTTCAAATCTTTTCGGTAACAGTCTGTATTATATAAAATTTCATGCATTATTAAGACAAGTCTATACACCACTGGCTCTATTATCTCAATACTGAGGAAAGCTCCCCCCCATCTGTAGGTGCGAACTTTCGTACTTTCGAAACGACATACTCCCTCCATGGGAGACACCCGCAGTAACACCTGACCACTCACGTCAGACTTAAGAAATCTTCGGTTGGCGATGACGTAATTCCTACGTTGCCCTTGAACAACCAGAAAATAACTCCTGATTAACGCAATCCTTGTGGACGGACCCTCAATCACGTCCGGCTCGAGAACCTTGTTATTCCCCACCTCTAACTAACCAGAGGGCGGACGACAAGGTCTCCCATACAAATCCTCAAAAAGAACCATGCCAAAAGTAAACTGGTACGAGTTACTATTCGCAAGCTGAACCAATGGTAATAAGTCACACCTATCAATCTAGGCAATCTCCAACGGAATAACAACTAAAAAAAATCTGCCCCACGAATCTGCCCAGATTTTTAAAATGCTGTTTTCGGGCATTTTTGAGCCGTTTTTGGAGAAAACGTATCAGGGAACAAAAGTTATAAAAAGCGATTTTCTACAGGGCAACGTGGACGGAATCGCCATTTGAGCCCTCAATTCTGTACAGATTTTTTCATCAAAACTTTCCAGGATTCATCCTAATCCCATCCTTTGACATATTCAAACTACCCACATCAATTTCATCCAATTACACATCAAATTAACCAAATCTTATCACCTTTTTTCAGATTTATAACTCTCAATTAAAGAAAACCCCAATATCTCAAAACCACAAACAAAAACCCTAACATATTAAATGATTTCACCTCCTTTAATATGAATAGTTAAATGCACATTTATATCCGAGGCTTGAATTGAAGATGTTGAATTGAAATTGACACCATCTCTCTAAGATCCCCAATTTCATCTCATTTTCTCTTCTTTTCTTCCCTTAAGCTTTGTTCTCTTTTAGCCTTCTCGTGTGATTTAATTTTTCCAACCCTTACATATTTGGGGTTTAAAAACCCTTCCCACGTTTTTGGGCCTATGGGCCTCCTAAAAAGGGTCTTAACTTTCTATATGAGGCTCAAATATATTTAATTAGGCCCCGGTAATCAATATGTACACATAACCACTCATTTCGGGCTATTTCACCCCTACTGGGCTTAACCGTACGCTCAAAATCGACACCCGAGTTAATTTATAACATTTTTCAAATTTAAGACCTCCAAATGCGACACAAAGTAATTTAAAATAATTAATCCTCAATTTACCGAATTAATAAATTCCTCAAATTTTAAATTTCTCCAATCATGAATTAAATTTCTACAAATAAAATAAATTCTTTTTCACCCAAAATATTATATAATCGAATGTCCTTAAATTTGCCGGGTGTTACATACTTCCCCCCTTACAATGGAATTTCGTCCTCGAAATTCGGATAAGCCTAGTACTCCCAATCTTTACTAGTTCCCAAGTCGTCTACCCTTAAGATTCTACACCCATCTCTTCCATTTCTACTCGCGAATAATTTGTAACACTTAAATTAATTAATTAACCAGGGCGCCCATACACCCTATACCCGTGCTCAACAGCATACTTAATGCCCGGCTTCTTCCAGCTTGAAATCGTAATATAACTCCTATCTCGTAGTTATAACGACATACATGTAAAATAACCGAGGTGCCCAACCCATGGACTAATGACCAAACATCTCCCCAATTCCAACGTTGCTCTAAAGTTTGATTCGTGGGACGTCTCACAAAGTGAAATTCAAACAAGGAATCTCCCCGATACACTATGACCTAACACTGCCGGTCGTGGGTATCCGTTAGACCCCCAGTCCATGATACACAACCCCAAATACCCGTCTCTCGACATAAAGTATCCACATCCACTCATATGCCACAGAAGACAATATACACTACCGCGCCCTTACTATCACCAATTTTCTTGCGCAAAAATAAATCCCAAGCTATATCTCCCCGCTCGACAATAAGTTCAACCACCCTGAATCTCATCAGAAATGTCCTTACTCTACGGGATTTCATTGTATAATATTACCACACAATTTTGCAACACGATTTGACATACATAACCGTATATACATGCTAGACCCTATCTCAGGTGAAGCCTAGCAACGATAATTCATGTTGAGTATCGCAACCACCCAGTCTTACTATGCTACCCACAGGAGGCCCAAACCCTAGCTACATAGTTGAAACTTGGAAAACATCCACGTTACTCCCATAACTCTAGAAAATAGACATCTCTTGTCTAATGCGACCTTTCTCTTGGTGTACCTTCCACTCTCTTGAAGTTAACACCCAATGACCCTGCTATTCCACGGTACTTAAACATATACACTATACTATTTCGGCCAACACATCCACTAATATTCGTCTCACTTGCGGATCCTAGTGGTAACAAACCATAAGTTGTGATGCACTCAATGTCACACCCAAACACACTCACGCTCAATATTCCGTAATTCGAGGGACAACTCATTCCCATTCTTACTGAATTTACCCCCAAGTCATTTCCTTGCATCATCACCCCGAATCCGCTAAGTACCTACACAATAGGGATTCTAGCTTCTCCCAGGGTGCCCATACACCCCATATCTTGTGCATTTTTGCACAAATCTCTTATCATCGCATACGTAACCATACTTTTCTCAAGTTTGTTCCCCGCATTCACGACGTGGCTATTCTCCAAATATTTTTTGAGGACTTTACCAATACTATACAATTTCTCTCGATATTGCCCCACCTATCAACTTGTGGTGCAAATCTTCCTAGTGTTTCTTTCGCAACACTTTTCGGCTCTACTGGCCCCTATCTCTTGGTGGCCCTCCGCTAAAAGAAATTCCTCCACATGTTCTCTAATCATCTTTAAATCAGATGACCTAAAATATAAAGGCGTCTTCACACTTCCGACATTTTGTTATGGCTTATGCTTGCAACTATTCCCAGCAAAGCCCTAAGGAACTTTTCTTAATGTCTAGTCCTCCGCATTTTCGGTCCTTGATCTCCACAGATTCCAAAGCATAACCCCGGGACTCTCAACCCTCCCCCTATACTAGCAATTCTAACTTAGACTCTCGCGTCTCTCAAGGAGTCATATTCCACAACGCTCGTATTATCACTAAGCCCTCGGTGCTAAATACTTAATAATGAGTTAAATCTCTCCGTCTCTTGGCAATCCATCATACCTTAAATTTCATCAGTAAGGGTCCCTCCGCATCGGGATTTAATATCACTAGACAACCGTACCTTATGAAGTCTACTTCACAAGATGTTATCGCGGCTCAACCCTCTTCCAGGTGAGACATCTCAAGAAGGATATACATCCACTACTAAAACAACGAACACGATAGCCTCGCTATGATTGTTCTTTATTACGAATTCGTCCGTACCCAAGAGATAACCATACCTCGAATATCACCCCTCAAACGAGATAATCCTCAAAAATTAACATCTCAACGTACTCACCCATTCCTTTTCGGTGAGACCAAAGAGTATCCTACTACTCCATGGAAAAAAATACACACACTAGTGCTATTAACGACAATTCCATGGAATCCATTCATTATGCAAATTTAGTACTAATACATTTCCGCAACCCACTCGTATCACACCCAACAAACTACCATCATCTCGGAATAAAAATTCGTAGTTTCAGTTGCCCATAACACTAGCGGTTCAAACGGTTTCTAGACATAACACCTACGTCCGAACCAAACCAAAAACTTCCATAGTTGTTGCCCTTACTAAGCATCCTGTTCCTGTCCACTGACTCGCTGCGGACAAATTCCACCAATGTTTTCTATTCTTTCACACCTAAGACACCTCTTAGTGTCATTCCCCTTTTTCTGGCCCCATTGGCCAAGTCCGGATTGTCTCTCTCTCGGACCTGGTAGTCTCGACCCTGATTGTTACCCCAAATGCCCCTCTAGGTCCACTGGTCCCTTGGGACTTGTTAATGGCTTTGACGGCCCTACCGAACCCACCCTCACTCGGTAGAAGTTCAATTGATCTTGATCATTTATCTAGGTTCCCTACTGGGTATCCTTTCCCTTAATGCCTCACTAGCTCTAACAATCCAATCTCACTTTCTGATAGTTTCTCTAACTTCCTTAGCTCCCCTCTCTCGACAACACTAATACAAATAAGTACAATTGTACCACCTTGACAACAATGACACCTGTCATTCTAGCCGAATTTCCTACCCGCACTGGTATTATCTACTCATGGGTATAGCATCATCTTACAAACCTTATTCGATTCTTCGTATCCCTTTCAACAAAAGCAAAGATATTAATATATTTAAAACAGATGAATCAATTGGAGATGCCACAATGTTGGAGTTTGTTTTTGTTCCTTTTGCCTAAGTAGTGACTAGTGAGAATGATACACTTTCATCACAACTTATGCTCGACTTTGGTTAGTTTTTGGGTGGGAAATGGCTCAATTCTGTAGGATTCATTGGAAAATACGTAATGTCAACATGTTAATTGTATTGGGGGCATTTTTTAGAAATCATTTAACAAGGCGGGCCTTACGCTCACGTTGAGCCCGGAGCCAAGGCCCACAAGGCACGCGCCTTATTGAAGGTGCCTTGCCTGTGGTGAGGCGAGGCGCCAATGCTGCGCCTTTGTGAGCCTGGAGCCTAGGCACCCCTTTACCAACTATGGCTCCACTTGGCTCCCCTAGCCTAAAATCAAATAATAGCTCTAAACTCAAAGTGTTATATTTTCACACATGTAATGACTAGCGTACTAAACAATTGCCCTAGAGCCCAAACGTCTCGCAACACCCGACACTAAGTTTCATGCGTGGGACGTCTCGGAAGTGAAATCCAAACTAGGAACCCTCCCGATACACTATTACTTAACTTTGTCAGTTGTCGAGATTCGTAAGCCCAAGGCAGAATACTGGGGCACTTAAAACCCTACTCCAAAAGCTAATAAATCTGATCCCTCAATTCCTGTATCTCTAAAGGATTCATACGATACGATGCACTCACTATCGTCAAGTTCCCGACACTAAGTTGATCACATCTTGATCTCTCGACTCAGCTGTAACCCCGGTATTTCCTGAATCACATCAGCGAAGTCCCTAAGCACAGGGATCGAATATAACGAGACAATTATACTCTCCGAACTCTCCTCCTCGATATAATATAAACGCATGCTCAACCCTTACTCAGGACGAGGCATTGCAATAAGAAACACATCCTGCCCTTGAATAGTGAACACAATAGCCTTACCCATGATAACATCATACTTGCACATCAGTAAACCAAGTAGATCCACAGCATAACCTCCTAATGTCCATATCTACTCCCCTGCAGATGGATTGAATGAGAACGCTACTACCCACGGTAAATATACAGTCATAACTATATCAACTAAACCCGTCTCACGCACGAATCTAGTGCTAATTAAAAGAATGTGATGCACTCGTGTCGCACAAAACTCGCCCCATGTGCCCATGGATAAGAAAACATACCCTCGATCGCTAATGACGCTAGCTGTAAGACTGGTTCACGGATGTGATACATACGCCCAAACTGCCCCTGCCCTTGCGTAGGAAGCAATGCTGGAATTGCTGGTGGGGCTGGAAGCTGCTGTAACTGTTCCCTTGCTCCTGACTCTTAGCCTTGCTCGGGCATGCACTTTGCATGTAGCCCTGCTCCCTAAATACGAAACACCTTCCAATAAAGTTTGCCGACTTCCTAATAACGCTTCGCTGACACCATGGTTCAAAGTCTCAGTATCGGACACCCGATTTTCAACTCGGTCGCGGTATCGGGCGATACGCATAAATACGCTATTTAGAGAGCTAAAAAAATTCCAAAAAAAATATAGAAAATTTAAAAAAAATAAGATTAACAATGTGGACCAATGAGATACATTCAAACCCATCATTCAATATGCATTGCATTGTAGAATTGGTTATTATACTGACGCGTGACAGAGTTGTCAGATTCAATATTGCATAATAAACCAATAATAATATTGAAAAATAATCTAATGCCATGTAAAACTTGATAAAAATTTACATGGAAGATAAATAGAAATGATTACAATGTTTCGTCATTTTAATCTCCCTATCTAGTTGCAGTATCGATCATACGGATTTTGATAGGGGTAATTTCTTTCAGTTGGGTAAGGAAAGAAATATGAACCATATTGTTGCTCAGATGGTTGGGATGACTGGCTAGATGATCCATAATTTGGAAATTGTGGTTGACGATCTCCCGGTTGACTACTCTGATGATAATATCCAAAACGTCTATACCCAGAACTATCAGTTGAAGACCCACCATATTGCGTCCCTTGATTATATCCATAATAATCACCACATGTTGTGCCGCTACTAGTAGATCCATAATGGTCTCTATAACGATCAAAGTATCCACCTGTACTAATACTAGTAGATCTTGGAAGTTGTGCCGGCCCATAACTATCTGTGCCACTCCCAGAGATACTATGTCTTCCACCGCGGTATGTATGATCTGTCATTAAACCCATTGTCCGTAGTTGATCATCAAGACGTTGCGGATCATATCCGCTTGAATACTCGTCACTACTAGGGAATCTCGTCAAATTGTCTAAATGCCTCCGCTGTTCACTGATTCCCGGGCGATAACCATGATTTGTGTCTTGTGTGGCATAGTAGTTTTTATCTCCTTGTGCCCATGCCATACCACCACCGTGTTGTGTATCGATATTGTAAGAACCATCCCTGTGTTAGCTACCACCAACTCCACTCCTTTGTCGGCTACCACTCGCAGTTTCCTTACTAACATTTCCCCCGCCACCCCCTTGGTCATCATCATCGTCGTCGTCGTCATCATTACCATAAGTACCAGAAATATCTTGCAAACCATCATCCCACCATGATCATCTTTAGAACTCGAAAGAACGCTGACTGGTGCCGGTTGATTGTGACCCCCCCGTCCTCCTTCCCCTTCGCTTTGTTGGATACCTTCATCCAACCAATCTAAGTCTTCGGCTGGTAAGACTCCTTCGTCATTCTCTCGGGTCCACTCATCCAAGATGTCATCCTCCTCAAATATTAAATTCAAGTCTATCTCGGATTGAAGAAATCTTCGGTATCTCGCATGTACATCAAATTCCTAACTTTAAGTCGCGAATTGTATTGCACATACACCAATTTATGCAATTTTTTTATTGCCAATCGGTTGCGAAGTTTTGTATGGATGAGAGACCATGCGCTCCAATTTCTCTCACAGTCCGAAGATGAGCATGTTTGACTCAGAACTTTGATAGCAATGCGCCTAAGATTGGGAGCATCATCACCGTAATTTTTCCACCACTCAGCGGGAAGAGAAGATTTCATTGCTTGTTTGGTAAGATTTGAACCAAACTCCCCTCTCTTATCCGTAAAGAGTTTAACCTAAAAAGCAAACAAATCAATTTAGAAACAATACATATATAAGATAAATATACTCGATGGAAACAAATGTGATACCTCATTTATTGCCAAGGCCTGTTTTTGTACGTCTGGCTCTAGCCTTTTGATGACCTCTTTAAGCCCGACTCTTATCTCGTGATGGTTTGAAAAATTAGATGAATACTGAAACACCGAATTTAAGAAATATCCCGCGGCATGCAAGTCTCGGTGCAATTGTCTCTCCCATCTTCCATCGATCACCTGCTAATACTTCTTCCAGTTTCTTACAGTTGCCTGGATTGCTAGTTTTGCTTTATCCACCCCTTCATAAATGATAGAAAGTGTAGGCTTTTTATCCTGGTCTATGATCTTCAAAAGCAATACTAAGGGCTCCATAATATTAGCAACTTCGGCAGCCCGTTGCCAGAATTAAATTCGACTCTTTAGTGGCCGCACTCCTTCGGTCCTCTCACGGTTGTATTCACTTCATTCATTCGTGGTACACATTCGCTTCAACTCAGACTGATACCGAATGAGACTCTCAAGGGAAATAAACTCGGCAGCGAATCTCGTAATGGCTGGCCTTGACAACTCCCTATCTCTGGTATACTCCTTCATTAAATTCACAACTTTATGGCTGTTATATATGAACGAGGTAATTGATTTGGCATCATTCAATACCGACTTGATTGACTTCATATTCCCAATTTTCTCTAGCATCAAATCAAGACAATGTGCTGCACAAGGTGACCAAAATAAGTGTCTCCTTTTCGCCATCAATAACGCGTCAGCCGCCTTAAAATTTGGCTCCTTATCAGTGACAACATATACGACGTGAACCTCGCCAATTTCCTCCACAATTTTATCCATAAGGGAAAAAATATAATCCGCCGACTTGATTTGGTTAGTCGTGTCAACAGAAGTGTGAAATATCATATTACGATCATAGTATACCAAGAAGTTTATGATAGGCTTCTTTGTCCTTGAACTCCACCCGTCACTCATGATTGTGCAACCATACTCGGGCCATTTCTCCTTTAGAGTTGCTATGTACGCATCCACCTCTTCTACCTCCTTTAGAGTTGCTATGATAGGCTTCTTTGTAACATTTAATATTTTTTGTAACATTATTTTGTAATATTTTTTAACATTTTTTTGTAACATTTTTTATAACATTTAAAAAAATAACATTTTCTTTAAAAAATATTTTTATAACATTTTTGTAACATTTAATATTTTTGTAACATTTGTTTGTAAATTTTTTATAACATTTAAAAAAATAACATTTTCTTTAAAAACTATTTTTATAACATTTTTTGTCACATTTAAAACACTTAAGTCCCAAATGTCCCATACTTAAAACACACTTACAATACTTTAAACACACTTAAGTCACAAATGTAACGGAGCTCTCTTTGGATACACTTAAAATACTTAAAACACACTTAAAACACTTAAGTCACAGATATTTACCTCAATTGGATTATAACACAAAATCTCAACCCTCTTTCCACACAAAACTGAACGGAGCTCTCCACACTTCTTCCGGGCAGCTAGAGCTTTAAATATGGCTGGTTTTGGGTGGTTTCCAGCAGCAGCAGAAGGGTATTTCGGCTATGGGCTTTGGGGGCAAGTGTGTTTGTGTGATTGAGATTCTACAAGGGTGTTTTTATAGCTGAAATCAAGCCAAAATATGGTCCGGGACTTCACTACATTACAAACCAACTTACAAAGGTAAGATTCCTTATATTTTTTCTCTTTTTTACTCGATTGTGTAGAAATTTGGCCCGTGACTTCTTCTGTTCACTTTCTTTCAAAAAATCGCTCTAACTCGGGGAGATATCGGCGAATCGTTTCAAATATTGGCGAGTCAAATCGGGTGCGCCGATATATCGGCGCTATTTGACGATATATAACAATATTTTACTTTTTTCAACTCGTGTCTCGTAATCGGTGCACTGGTCTGCGATAGCCCTCAGTCTTGCCCTGCTTGCTCGACTCTCCTGTTGTTTGGCAGCTTGGTGGATTATAATCCGAAGTCTTTGACGAATTTGATGACGGGTTGAGTCCTCTCTTCTGACGTGGTGACTGGCTTCCACCATTGGAAAATTGCGTCTAGATATCAGGAAATGAAAACGCGCAAGAGGAGGCAACAATCTTAAATATAGGGCTCTATATCAATGGAACGCAATGCTGGAAACGTAATAAGTCCGCACAGATTCTAAGGACATTAGGACCTGATTTTTCTCATACCATCTGTGACACCGCCTATTTAAATAATGGGTGGCCAACCCTCTACTGAAATAAAACAGTAATCTCTGACTGGCTCATTCTTGCCATCAGTGTTGAAAACCAAATTAATTACTAGCAACCTATTAAGCACGGTGCCAAATTTTAAAAACTAATTAACTTTCCCTAATAAAACTTTCATACAACAAACCATTCCAATAATAAAATCCACATTAACCACACTAATTAAATGAATATTGAACGAGCTGAAATAAATAAATTAACCGAATAACTCTCGATAAGTACCAATACAGTAACTCTCGATAAGTTCCAATACAATAATTCAACTGAACTAAAATAAAATAAAGTCTGAAGAATATTATAGTTGTCTAGCTGGTAGACATGCCCAAAATAGAATCTAAAGTACACACCTGTAACAACCCGCTCAAAAAAATATGCGGTGGCCAGCCCGATACTCCAATATAACAGGAGTCCCGGATGGAATCATTCTCAGCATCACAATAAAATATAGAGTATCCAGGATAACCACCCAATATTTCAGAAAACGGGTTGCCAAAAATTTTGTTTTAAAGTTTAAAGAAAGAAATTTAACAACCCAATACTGAAAAGAGAAGGTGGGAACCCCAAGATTATATTATAAAACTACAAGTAAACAATAAGGGGATCGA
This sequence comes from Sambucus nigra, assembly GCA_949130495.1. Taxonomy (NCBI): domain Eukaryota; kingdom Viridiplantae; phylum Streptophyta; class Magnoliopsida; order Dipsacales; family Adoxaceae; genus Sambucus; species Sambucus nigra. The sequence continues at coordinate 10,025,664 of OX422214.1, forward strand.
ATATGCTGTCGGTCGACAGACTATACAAAAGTCTTAAACAAATTCAATAATTTATATAATACATTACATTAAACAATTACAAAAGCTTGGGCCTCTCGCCCGGGTACAAGACCTGATCTTAACTAGAGTGCAAGAATGACAACGTCTAATACAATATATCCCGTAATACCCGCAAAGCATCACAACTCGTCAAAATTCACAGGATTTAGGAAAGTCAGAACAGGCGTCCTTGCGGCGGAGCACCTGAGCGGATATAAGATGCAAGCACAACAAGAAATATGAACGGGTCAGGCCCAGTTCTATATGATAACCAGATGAATAAAGAGTATGACAGTTATGCACAATAAAGCATGACTAATAAGAATAAGAAATTAGCTACACAAGCTTGAAGCATAAGCTAAGACAATTCACTAAATCCCATATGCAATTTAGTTAAACAGGAAGATAAGAATGATTAACATTAATTACTACTTCCATCAAGTACACTTCCTCTTTTCATATATCTATTCCTTAACAGGAAAATATATATATTCACAATTGTATGCACTTTATGGCATCATCAGCTCAATTATACATTTTGTAAGAAAACCCTTTCCTTAGCAGGAAATATAATCATTTTCCAATGCTTTTTATGGCATTTCAATGTGCTCTTTGTGGCACTTCATCATGCTCTTTATGGCATATCACAAACATCAAGTCCCACTTGATTATGAATAGTTATATTTATATACATATAACGATTCTAAGACCCCCCCTCCGAGTTTCCCCACTGGGCGCGCCCCTAAATGACCATCATCTTCCAGGGCCTATCTATACAAGACAACCTGGGCCCCTATAACGCAAGACGTCGGGAAGCGGCCATATGCCTGCGGGAGAGTCAAGACCATGCCCGGAATCTCCTCACCAGTGCAGAAAACATAACACATCGCTCATATGGCCTAGGACTATATCCACCCCACATTCACTAGCCAGGAGGCATCACCAAACGCGCGAAGTTCCCTTATGATGTCAATCAGAGAGGTGTGTTTAAGTAAATTAACATTTACAATATTAATGATTAAGTAAATTAGCATTTACTCTAGTCATTACCAATTCCATCTTTCCATTTCAACCATTGTATGTTTCATTTTATTAGAAACCGAAATCATTTACATCGTTATACCATTTCTATGTTTCATCATTTGAAACCATTCACTCTTCAATATCATTATATTTTTAACCGGAGCCATACGCACTCTATGACTTCATTACAACTCCAAGCAATGAATAACTTGAATTATCTCCAAACATTTTAGGGCGTTGTCAATAACCACCCAAAACTAATATACCTCAATCGAGCTTCTAAAGTCTCCAAATATGACTTTAAAACTCCTAGACCCTAATAATCAACTAAGGAAAAGAAATGTCTTCACCTCCATGAAGGAATAACTTCAATTTATGCTTCCAAGACTAGTTTATGACGTTATTATAAACCATCAAGAAAAACGTAGCTCCATTGAGCTTCTAGGGTCTCCCAAACCTGACACTACAACTCTTAGCTTCAAAATAATCCACTAGAAGAAAAGAATGCCCTAACATCAATTGGCATATCCCCGGAAAACCCGCACATAACCCACCCTAATGTAGGGTAATAAACTACTAAACTCTGACTCTAGGACTCTAAGTTTACTTCATACAAGAAGGTTCCTAAGTCCTAAACTTAAAGAAAAAGGATAAAAATTGAGTTAGAAAAACAATTCAGAAACAGCCTGATTTCGAATCGATTCGCCTAAAAGCGAATCGATTCGGATGACAAATCCAACATTCTGCTTCAGCCGAATCGATTCGGCCTTAACCCGAATCGATTCGGGTTTGCAGACCTGTAGATGACCCCTTAGCGAATCGATTCGCCCAAGAGCCGAATCGATTCGCCCCTGCGATTTTGCCCAGAAATGGCTACGGGTTATGAACCCTAGTTTTTCTCCAAAACCAATTTCTACTCCATTTACATACATACATCAACTCTAAACTACCCCAAATCATCCTACATGATTATTAGCAACTATAATCTACAATTTTATCATCAAAAACTAAGATTAGGGTTTAAACACCATAAATTCCATTTTTGATCCGTAAATGCAAATACACAACTATCACACAATTATTCATCTTAAATCATATATTAGCAAGTAGAAAACTTGCCTTAGAGTTGAAATCTCAGATTTCTTGGAGGTGTAGAAGCAATCCCAAATCTTCAATCTCCAAATCTCTCTTCTTTCTCCACTTTTCTCTTCTTCTCTCTCTCTCCTTTTCTCTCAATGTTTGGTAATACTCTTAAGTGAGAAATGAGGGATTTAGCAAGACAAAAATCGTGGCTTAAGTCTGAATTCCCAAGTTAAGTGGTCAACACCACATTTAAAATGACTCCCAAATACGCATTTAAGTTAAAACCAGTCAAAAGCGCCCGAAACCCGAAAATACAATATGGCACTTATTTTGACTGCCTCGCACATTCCGAGACTGACTACGCCCTCTAAACTGGCACCCGGTAATCTTATAATTCATTTCAAGTTCCAATTTCATTCAAACCATAATGTCATTTAAAACACATGACACTATAAAACATACAACAGATTGGTATTTACTTTCACATACAGTAAATATGCAATAATCTAGCAAATATTAACTTTTAACTCATTAAATTAATATGTGCTCCAGTCCCAACATTTTATATAATTACCTCATGCGGTAAATTAATATAAAGTTAGCCTCCTTAAAGCGAGGGTTGTTACATACTCCCCCCCTTATGAGGGAATTTTGCTCTCAAAATTCAGGCGCACCCTACTCCTATAAAGGGTATACTGCCCTAAACCATCAATCTAACATCCTTAACAAACCTCTCGTTATCGTGGCGTCCCAAACGGACTCGGACTAAGGTCGTCTATATCGATCTCAGTCTACATTCTTTGTGCACTAACGTGGCACCAAATTGTTCACTACGAACTATCAATCCTACCTATCTACGGCGGAAGAAGATTCCCACAAGGCTCGGCTCAAGCTGCCTTGCCTCTAGAATCACGTCACACCCCTTCTCAGGGATACACACACCAGCGCTAAATGGCTTAATCCCAATCACTACTCAACTTCTCCTCACATAGGCGTATTCCTTCAAAGCATGACTCCAAAGTCAAATTTTTAAAGAAATGTTCCAGAACTATTCCAAGTCCAAGGAACACATGATCCGTTGGTTCCATCCAACGAGTATGCGAATCCCTCAACCGGCTACATTCGGCCACTCACGGTACCATTCCTTAGGAAATAATCCATAAAAGGCTACTAAAAAAGCCCAATTTTTTTATTCGAAAATTTTCATTCCTTCCATATAGCCTAAGGCATTCACTCGAGGTATGCCTATCGGCATTAACTCAACTTCCTCCATAAAGAGAAGAGCAGACTCCTCTACTTTTCGTTCGTCCATAAGGCCCAAAAAGCATTAATTTGGTCGAACGATCAACAATTTTCTCAAATAGGATCACGACCAATTCGGTGCCGGCAATTCAATGAAGACATCCATAAACATACCCCTCTTCGTTCCACCCCTACTCTCCACACCCGAGTGGGTGAAACGATCAGTCACAGACATGAATACTCTCACGACAAAGTTCTAATTATGCTCGTTCTACCTGGCTTCCCATGCCTTCACTAATATCATCGACACATCTACTACCCCAATCGCACTCCCTTAGCGAAAGGGAGTATCCCATTGATAGTCCCTTGTGAACTCCAAACACCGATTCTATTCCATCACAATACATTGCAACAACTAGTTGCTCACAAGAAAACCAAACTTCCTACCCAGGAAATAGTGCCTCATTTCTGGCAGAACTTTATTCATTAAATCCACCTTTGAACTCAACCACATGAACTCAAGAGCAAAAACCAACTTATCCTTTTAACTCCTTGCGAGTTAAGTTACCATAGTAACATTCTATCTAAGAAAGGCCTCATCTCCTTCGGCCTAAACTTCCAAATCTCTCGAGAATCCCATACTTCTCATTCCTAGGGACCTAATTCCCTATTAAAGTTGACTCACAACCTATACGTGGTCAACTCCCTATAGCCTTTCTATACCAACGACACATGCCCTAAAGGCCTAACATCCTAATAAACCTAAGGTCGATCTATATATATATATATATATATATATATATATATATATATATATATATATATATATATATATATATATATATATATATATATATATATATATATATATATATATATATCCTATCTAAGTCGTAGACGTATAATACTAAATATATCCCTAGTGCCCAAGACCTTTCTCAACTTCCGACATTCGCTCGGTTTCGTGCGTGGGACGTCTCGCCGAAGCGAAATCCAAACAAGGAACCCTCCCGTTACACTACTACCTCGCATATCGTCAGTCATCAAGATATGACGGCCTAAGACACATGATCGGGACCGATAAAAAAAAAAACAAATTTACAACCGTACAAAAAAAAAAGATTCTACTTCTCTGTCTTACCATCTCAATAATTAAGGATTTCAACAAATCAGACATTTACTTTCGGTAAAGTCATATAAAATTTTATCCCACTAGATACATATCTTACTAAATAGCCTTCTTATCAAGGCATAACCTGAAGTCTCAATCCGACTTCATATCTCAGTCTCCCTCACATAGATCCGAGGAGAGAACTATATACAATGCCTCTATCTTGCATTTTAGTAGTCCTTAATCATTCAACTATGTGACTCTCGGCTAACTCTTACACCCCATCTTCTAAAAAGAAAAATAAAATAAAATAAAATAAAATAAAATAGAATAAAATAAAATAAAATAGAATAAAAGAAGAAAAAGAATAGCACCTCTCCACCCTCAACATCGTTAAGTGTTCATGCGCGGAGTGTCTCGCCGAAGCGAAATCCAAACAAGGAACCCCTCCGACACATGCCCACTTAACTAGTCGACCGTGGAGATAAGGCATAACAAACACAAACAAGGTAAACAAATAATCAAACACTCAAGCAAGATAACTAAACAAATAAAAATAATCTCCTACCTATCTCGATCCACCTCTATAAAGTCTCAACCTGTATCCAGGGGAGAAATTATAGAACAACTAGTTCCATTTTGAAACTAGAAATACGATAGCCTTGCAATTTATTCGCTTGCTATCACCCCAACCAAGGCAAAATATCTTTACTAGCATAGTATACCCATAATTCGAGTAACACATAACATCCACATTTAAAATATTATCACTCGCCTCATAACGAGTGAAGAAAATATAAAACTTCCCTACCACGGAAGTCATAAGTATCCCTTCTATAATAGCGTCAATACTATTACAAGCTCGATATACACACCCGAATCTAGAGCAAACACACTACTACTCTATCTTATAGTGGGGGATGCACCACCCATTACAAAGGTGGAATTCCACAAACAACCTTGCTAAACATCTCGGATAAATACTAATGGGTCCCAAACACCATACATTCAAGTTTAAACCGAAGCAATATTACTTCTATCAACTCCGCAACTGGACACTTTTTCTTTGCCCTTGTCCTCCAATCAACAAAATCAAAAGGAGTGGTTCTACATTCCACATTATAGACATTGTTTCGACCCTGGCTGACAACAATAGAGAGCACGCTACCGGCCTCCCTTTCCTTACAATTCTTTATTCATTGTCGGTCTCTGACCGAACCCCGGGTGAACATTTGAGAATCCACCTTCTCATCAGCCCAGTTATCCCAGAGAAACTCGCTATTGCAAGTCTCCATCGGGTTTCTCCATGGGCAAAATTTCCTGTACCCACAATTATTGGGACTACGTTCCCACCATTTCAACACTACTCCTTTGGGTGAAGGATTTTCCTCCATCCTTTTAAATCTGGGCATTTATATACCCCTCCTATAGGCCAAACTCCTGGACCATGTGCATCCACCAAATGAGGACGCATCTCTTCCATCTTACTTCAACATGTGGCCCTTATCATGGGCTCTTCTCCAATCGACCTACTAATCTTACACGAACGCGCAAAAGATTCTATGGGTTTTACCTCATGGCAGAAGAAAGAAATCTCACAAGATATCAATGATCTTAATCCTAAGGCTCTATGTCAAATCAAGAGCAACGCGGAAGACATAACGCGTCCACACAGATTCCTAAGGACTCTAGAACCTGATGCTCTGATACCATCTATAACAACCCGCTCACCAAAATATGGGGTGGCCAGCCCGATACTCCAATATAACAAGAGTCCCGGATGGAATCATTCTCAGCATCACAATAAAATATAGAGTATCCAGGATAACCACCCAATATTTCAGAAAACGGGTTGCCAAAAATTTTGTTTTAAAGTTTAAAGAAAGAAATTTAACAACCCAATACTGAAAAGAGAAGGTGGGAACCCCGAGATTATATTACAAAACTACAAGTAAACAATAAGGGGATCGAATATGCTGTCGGTCGACAGACTATACAACAGTCTTAAACAAATTCAATAATTTATATAATACATTACATTAAACAATTACAAAAGCTTGGGCCTCTCGCCCGGGTACAAGACCTGATCTTAACTATAGTGCAAGAATGACAACGTCTAATACAATATATCCTGTAATACCCGCAAAGCATCACAACTCGTCAAAATTCACAGGATTTAGGAAAGTCAGAACAGGCGTCCTTGCGGCGGAGCACCTGAGCGGATATAAGATGCAAGCACAACAAGAAATATGAACGGGTCAGGCCCAGTTCTATATGATAACCAGATGAATAAAGAGTATGACAGTTATGCACAATAAAGCATGACTAATAAGAATAAGAATCTAGCTACACAAGCTTGAACCATAAGCTAAGACAATTCACTAAATCCCATATGCAATTTAGTTAAACAGGAAGATAAGAATGATTAACATTAATTACTACTTCCATCAAGTACACTTCCTCTTTTCATATATCTATTCCTTAACAGGAAAATATATATATTCACAATTGTATGCACTTTATGGCATCATCAGCTCAATTATACATTTTGTAAGAAAACCCTTTCCTTAGCAGGAAATATAATCATTTTCCAATGCTTTTTATGGCATTTCAATGTGCTCTTTGTGGCACTTCATCATGCTCTTTATGGCATATCACAAACATCAAGTCCCACTTGATTATGAATAGTTATATTTATATACATATATCGATTCTAAGACCCCCCCTCCGAGTTTCCCCACTGGGCGCGCCCCTAAATGACCATCATCTTCCAGGGCCTATCTATACAAGACAACCTAGGCCCCTATAACGCAAGACGTCGGGAAGCGGCCATATGCCTGCGGGAGAGTCAAGACCACACCCGGAATCTCCTCACCAGCGCAGAAAACATAACACATCGCTCATATGGCCTAGGACTATATGCAGAAAACATCAGCAAACGCGCGAACTTCCCTTATGATGTCATTTAGAGAGGTGTGTTTAAGTAAATTAGCATTTACAATATTAATGATTAAGTAAATTAGCATTTACTCTAGTCATTACCAATTCCATCTTTCCATTTCAACCATTGTATGTTTCATTTTATTAGAAACCGAAATCATTTACATCGTTATACCATATCTATGTTTCATCATTTGAAACCATTCACTCTTCAATATCATTATATTTTTAACCGGAGCCATACGTACTCTATGACTTCATTACAACTCCAAGCAATGAAATCTCCAAACATTTTAGGGCGTTGTCAATAACCACCCAAAACTAATATACCTCAATCGAGCTTCTAAAGTCTCTACATATGACTTTAAAACTCCTAGACCCTAATAATCAACTAAGGAAAAGAAATGTCTTCACCTCCATGAAGGAATAACTTCAATTTATTCTTCCAAGACTAGTTTATGACGTTATTATAAACCATCAAGAAAAAACGTAGCTCCATTGAGCTTCTAGGGTCTCCCAAACCTGACACTACAACTCTTAGCCTCAAAATAATCCACTAGAAGAAAAGAATGCCCTAACATCAATTGGCATATCCCTGGAAAACCCCCACATAACCCACCCTAATGTAGGGTAATAAACTACTAAACTCTGACTCTAGGACTCTAAGTTTACTTCATACAAGAAGGTTCCTAAGTCCTAAACTTAAAGAAAAAGGATAAAAATTGAGTTAGAAAAACAACTAAAAAACAGCCTGATTTCGAATCGATTCGCCCAAGGCCGAATCGATTCGCCCCAAGCAGCGAATCGATTCGCCCAAAAGCGAATCGATTCGGATGACAAATCCAACATTCTGCTTCAGCCGAATCGATTCGGCCTTAACCCGAATCGATTCGGGTTTGCAGACCTGTAGATGACCCCTTAGCGAATCGATTCGCCCCTGCGATTTTGCCCAGAAATGGCTACGGGTTATGAACCCTAGTTTTTCTCCAAAATCAATTTCTACTCCATTTACATACATACATCAACTCTAAACTACCCCAAATCATCCTACATGATTATTAGCAACTATAATCTACATTTTTATCATGAAAAACTAAGATTAGGGTTTAAACACCATAAATTCCATTTTTGATCCGTAAATGCAAATACACAACTATCACACAATTATTCATCTTAAATCATATATTAGCAAGTAGAAAACTTGCCTTAGAGTTGAAATCTCAGATTTCTTGGAGGTGTAGAAGCAATCCCAAATCTTCAATCTCCAAATCTCTTTTTTTTCTCCACTTTTCTCTTCTTCTCTCTCTCTCCTTTTCTCTCAATGTTTGGTAATACTCTTAAGTGAGAAATGAGGGATTTAGCAAGACAAAAATCGTGGCTTAAGTCTGAATTCCCAAGTTAAGTGGTCAACACCACATTTAAAATGACTCCCAAATACGCATTTAAGTTAAAACCAGTCAAAAGCGCCCGAAACCCGAAAATACAATATGGCACTTATTTTGACTGCCTCGCACATTCCGAGACTGACTACGCCCTCTAAACTGCCACCCGATAATCTTATAATTCATTTCAAGTTCCAATTTCATTTAAACCATAATGTCATTTAAAACACATGACACTATAAAACATAACTTTTAACTCATTAAATTAATATGTGCTCCAGTTCCAACATTTTATATAATTTACCTCATGCGGTAAATTAATATAAAGTTAGCCTCCTAAAGGCCAGGGTTGTTACAACACCCTATCTAGATAACAATATATCATTAGAGTAGGTATGTTCACATATATCAATCACACACACACACACACACATATATATATATATATATATGTATGTATAACCGACTAAACGAGCTTAAATCACTAGTTGCACTAAGCCACAATTCTCGAGTCTGCCCCCGACTCCTGAATATTCAAGTATTCACTTATAATAATTTCATAAACTTTATAATTATGGCCACTTAGCTATTCTACCCCAGCTCGTGGCCTACTCTTCCCAAAATCCCAACCCAATTTCATAAATTATAACCCGAGTGTTGTCCATCGTAAAACACTCGTACATTCATACCCAGATTTGATTATCGACTAATTCAAGGTAAATTTAATTTCTCCCATATTTTTCGAGAAGTCCTATTGTCACCCATCGAACTCCCTAAATCAGTTTGAACCCTAAACGGTCCACAAAAAACCCAAACAATCAAAGGAGGCCAAAAAAGAGGGCTAACCGATTTGCCTTACCTGGTCGAACCGGTTCGATAGGCTAAGCCATTCGCCCCCAGAAGCGAATCGATTCGATTCTGGGCAGTGGCCTGTGCATTTTTGGACGAGATTCATCAACTCTCTTTTACTCCTATCAATTCCTAACATCATTCAAACCTAAATTTTGTTCTTTCTATCAATCCTAAACGTAATCATACTCATTTTTACGTCCGAATTCATCCGATAACAAATCAATTGAAGGGATTCAACATATTTTATCAAGAATTATACACCTGATAATTCTAATTCAAGACTAGATCCATTTCTCATTTTAACCATCAAAGATCACACCTCATAATTCTAACTCAAATTTATTATGGGATTATAATCAAAATTATTTCTTTATAATTTCATTCTCAAAATCCCATTTTCACCTGTGAATCCCATCCAAAAAATCATATTCCATTTAAGATTACACCAACTTTGATATGAATTCTTGAAACCACATAAATCATCAAAGCAAGATAAACACTTGCCTTTAGATTGTACGGATTCTGAGTTCTCGTCTTTCAATCCTCTTTATGTAATGATAGAATTGCCCCAATTCTCTTCCCGGGTGCTCTTCTTCACTTTCTCTTTGGTTCTCCCTTCTCTGTTCTCTTCTTTCTCAACCCTAGGACTTTTGGGATGGTGGAATGGATGCCCACTCCATCCACCTTCCCTAGATATAGCTCGAATCCCGAAATTAGGCTAAGGGCTAAGTGCAAAATGACCCGAACACCCTTATTCGGGTCCCATTTAATCTAAAAAGCTTTCGGAACCCGATTACCATCCCCGAGTACCTAATTTAGACTATCTCGACCCATTCCGGATCATCGGCGTACTCGAAATCACCATCCGAATCACCTAACATAATTTTCCCATCTCATTCCAAACTCGACCTCACACGCGCATCCGGAATGAGATACCGTCAACCCATCGATTTTACTCACTTACGACATAATGTAAAATAACCCGTTTTCATTTACTTATCACACAAGTAAATATAATAACACATAAATATTAATCCATATCCTCGCTAATTAACATTTATTCGATTCACTTTATTTCTCAAATTAATTAAATTGTAATTTAAAATATTCCCCAAAACACGGTGTGTTACATTCATTCCTGCCTTATTTTTCCCCTTTTGACAACATTTTATGCACCATTTCTTATTACATTTCCTTTTACATCTACCAATTACGATTTTTAACAAAGGATCCTATACTTTTCCCCTCATTTCCTCTTAAAAGATTTAGTTTTACATAAAAACCCATAACTCATTTATAGATAATGTCCTCTGGAAAAACTTTTTCCCCTTCTCCAATTAAATTTATTTTTTATGCCCTTACGTAATCCTCTTGCCACATAACGATAACTTTCAATAAATATTTCCTATCTAGAAAGTTTTTCCCACCTTTTTTTTAAATTTTCTTACCCTTTATATTTCATCTTATTTTTTTATCAACGTTGTGTTTTAAAGAAATCTGACACTTTCCCGTCGCTTCGTATCAAAATTGATTGTTAATTGAAAATCACAACTCTTAACTAAAATATGTTCAATAAAATCTTGTAAATTACAATTTTTTATTGCTTCCTCTTCTTTTAAGACTATTTTTCATATGAGAACTCCATACTTTGCTCCTCATAATTAGATTATCTTGTCTTTAAGACTATTATTCCTTCCTTCCTATATTTTTTCCTTTAATTCTATTTCTCCTTTCTTTGTTACTATTTTCCTCTCCACTTTTTACTAATATTTTCCTACTTCTTGAAACTATATTTCTGTTGAAAAAATCTCACAATTTTCTTTTAATTTATCTTTTATATTTTTTTGATAAAAATTGCAACTCTTTTTACACTTTAGCTTCTTTTTTTTCCAGCATATCTTGCATTGTGAGTTTTTTCAATATGTTATTCCTATGATTGAATTTGTTTTATACTTTCCTCTATCATAAGAAATTTTTTTTCCTTTAAAATATCTTACTTTGATTCCCTCCATCCGTACTAAAACTTAAAAAAAAAAAAGCAATCGGACTACAATTTGCTCTATTCAGATAAAATATTATTTGGCAAAAAATTTTAAACTCTTTTCCTGTTGTCCTAATAAATCTTCTTTTTATAATCACTTCCCTGTACTTCATTTATTACGAAAACATATGTTTAAATTAAAGTTCATTAATCCCTTTTTTAATTGTCATAAACTTATTTATTTTTACTTTAAAATTAATAAAGAAACACTTTCTCCCACTTTCCCCTCATTTTCTTCCAAAATATATTTACCTATAGAATAAAATTACTCTTACACATACTTAACTCATGCTAAGTACTAAATGTTTTTGCACAACTATTGTAACATGGTGTGGGCCCCACCATAGTACGACAATTGTGAAGAACATTTGGTAATTAGTAGTTAGTATGGAAGAGTAATACTACTCTTCAAAAAAGAACCATACTCTTTTGACCGACCTATCTTTTTGAAACTACATTTTTCATAATCAAAAAATATTACTCAATTTTTTTTATATCATATGATTTTTTAAAATAAAATATCCTTCGTTCGATTTCCTTCCTGATCGTAGCCTCTTCTTTTTACTAAATTTCTATCGCTTTTGATTTTTGTACAAAGTACTCCTTTTTCGTCCTTTTCAAATAAAATTGCCTTTTCAATGAGCAATCTCAACTACTCTACTTGGTTCGTCCAATAAAATTACTTTTGATAAAAAAAAGAAAATAATTTCAAACGAATAGAGCAAATCGTCACTTATTTTCTTTAGTTTCTAACAAAAACTTAATTTACACTTCACTTATAGAATTAAAACAACTTTTGTAAATTATCAATTTTAAAATCCGTACTTCCTAGTTTTTTTTATGTAATAGAATTTCCTTAATTGCTTTACCATGTTTTAAACTATATTTAATTTCAATGATAGAATGATACTGATATACTCTTATTTCGTTGAACTTGTTTTTTTATCAAAACCTCGTTACCCCTCTTTGCACTTTTCTTATATAACTTCTTCCTTAGTAAAAGTTTCCTTACGCTTTCCCTCTTTCCTTGTACATGTATCTTTTAATAAATACGCTAAACTATTTTCCTAGTACAGTTATCCATATCAACAAAGACATTGCTCCGTGCATTCATATAGTCTTAGTCAGTGAACTCCTACCCACGATTGTTAGATTTGATCCATGGTAAGATCCATGTCTACCAAAAAATACCCAGCTTCATCAGCGATGTATCATATCTTGAGACAACTTGAAAGCATTACAACCTCGCAGATCCGGGCATTAAGACAATCCCAAACCCGTATGCAGGGGCCAACACTGTTACCGGAGAGAACATACTCCCTCCCCTAATCGCCAACACTGTCACACCGTTTGGTCGGGATCGTTTAGTAAATAGTTCCAGGGGAACCAACACCCCCTTTCAGTGACGAAGAACACTAAGAAACTGCCTCAGACGATGATATTTGGTCGGGATCCTCCATATCTATTGAATCTTCACCCTGGACACCTAACCAGACGACCATGTCCTAGATATGGTGGAGGAAATCCCCACCACCACTCTAAACTCAGATGTTGCCATATGATGGGTAGATGACGCCATATCCCGAACTCCCTCTAAAATCTAGACCCAGGCTCCTAAAATCCCTAAATTATCCCCCGCCCTAGATTGGATCAAAGTAATTTACCTAATGCCAACACCGCATGCCTCCAGCCTCGAATCCTTTAATGAACTCCTGCTCTGTCTAGAGAAAGCTGAACAAGAAGCCAAGGTAGTTCTCTCTCCAAACAAAGAGGCTGACTTCCTCACCAGGTTGACAATCCACTCCTCAGAACCATGCTAACAAAGAGAGAGTTTCCCCCGAGGTAGCCCTCATACCCCCTCCTTGGGAGAACAACAAGATTCAAGAGAAACTTTGTCGATCATCAACTAACATCATCATCCCGGAATTACTAACTACATCTCGAGAACATCGAGCTGCACTTGTCCATATATTGTCTTATGTTTCTATGTACACATATCTAAATGGGAATGAAATATCAGCCACCATCGGGTCCATCATTATGAAATAACACATTAGCTTCTCTGACGAAAACCTTCCCATGCAAGGCCGTAATCACCGGTTTGCATTTCACATTACTACTGAGACCTGCGGATAAATTTTAACCTTGGTCGTAGTAGACAACATGTAGACCATCAACTTACGTCCTCTTCACATCGCTACCTACCTGGGATACACTGCCTTAAAGTTTACACCATCTTCCACAACCACCAGGGCCTATGATAATACTCGTAGAGGAGTCTTTGGGGTCGTCGTCCTCACTCTCATAATATGGCCTATCAAGTGTGATATTGAGTTATAAGTCCTCGACGTCCCAGCTAGTTTTCAACTTATTGCTCAGGTGGGCTTGGATAAACCCTATGGGGGCATTACCCTCTTCACTTCAGATGAAAGTCTGGTTCTTATTTGACAAAGAGATCATCACAATCCAAGGTGACAACGGATGGGCCACGGTTCCTAAAACTAGCATTACCCCCTTCTAAACACCCACCTTGATAGTAGTGACATTTGTCTCAGCGGATTCCGAGTCGTCCCATTAGTTCACATAATGGAATAGTAACCGGTTATTCATAATGTTGCCGCCCGAATCAAGAAAAATCACCCCCTAACAACAAAGTAAAGTTCGGCCTTTGAAAAGACTTGCGTCACCCTCGTATGGATTACTTGCACACTTCGTTACTACATGATGTCTTTCATCATACCACTCATCTCTAGGATGGATCTTCTAAAATATATTTTTGAGAACCCCGCTCTCCCTAAATGGATGCCCAAATCGCTACTAATGCTATCTGAGTTTGATATCACATACGTAACACAGAAGACCACTAAAGGGCGAGCCATCTCCGACCTCCTCGCAGCGCAACCATTGTCAGATGAGGAAGAACAATACGAGGTAGAATTCCTAATTGAGGATCTCTTCGCCTTAAACGATAAGGAAACTTGGAACCATACTTCAACGGGGCATCCATTAAAAGGGAATTCGGTACAAGAATGCTCTTTATATCCCCCAACTCATGACGACTCCCCACTGCTATCAAGATCATATATGAATGCACTAACAATGTGGTTGAGTATGAGACTTGCATCATGGGTCTCGAAATTACCCTAGAGTTTGGGATCACTGACCTAAAAGCCTACGGGGATTCAAGACTAGTCATTATCCAAATATTGGGCAAATGGAAGATCCGGGATGACAAACTACAACCATACCATGAGTACTTAGAAATGGTTGCCTTACGATTTGAACATCTCTAATTCGATTTCCTCTCGAGGGCTAAAAATAACTTCACAGACACGTTACTCTAGCCTATATCATCGACATGCCCTAAGGGACCACATAAATCACCTTTACCGTGATCAGCCAAAATACCCTTCCTACTGCTTTGAGATCAACACCATTGAAGAAACGATAATAGGACCCAAAATCTAGTACTACAACATATGGAACCTTCTTGACAAAAACAACTACCCATTGCATGCTTCCTCTAATGATCGACTTACTGTGAGACGATTGGCCACCCAATTCATCATCTATGGAGGGCAAGAGGGTGTGACGAAATTCACTTATGATGCGTCACGGAGGACGATACCTTCGAAACTATGGACAAAATCCATAGCAGCAAATGTGGCCCGTATATGAGTGGACACACCCTCTCCAGAAAAATACTCTTGACAGTCATACTACTGTACCACCATGAAAAGGGATTGTACGGACTACATAAAGAGGTGCCTCAAATGTCAGTTATACACCCCGCAACAACATATGCCCCTTGAGAGATCTACTACATGACCTCACCCCGACCTTTCTTTACCTGGGGATGGACATCATAGGGAAGGTAACCCCTAAGGCCTCTATCAAGAACGAATGTATACTTGTCGCTATCGATTACTTCACCAAATCTTATGCAGTTATGAATGATAAGAAAATGGCCAAATTCATACGGTTAAACATTATCTTCCGCTTTGGCATACCTCATAAGTTAGTATCAGACAACGGATCTCACATTGAAAAGGAGATTTTAAGCCTATTAAACGAGTACATAATCACTCAGCACAAATTGTCCCCCTACATGCCTTAAACCAGCTGAGTAGTCGAGACCGCTAACAAAAATGTCAGGAACATCATCAACAAGATGGCTGAGGCTTACAACGACTAGTCAAAAACTCCCTTATTCCATTTAGGGCTACCGCACTATAAAGCGAAGCTCAATTGGGGCCAACCCCTACTAGCTTGTTTATGGTCTGGAAGCAGTGCTAACCATATAACTTAAGGTACTATCCTTACGGGTCATGCTTTAAAGGCAGGTAGCCAAAACTGACTAGGTCCAAGCCTGCTACGATGAACTAGCTCTTCTTGACGAGCAGAGGTTGAGAGCCGCTTACCACAATCGGGGCTACTAGTAACGTATGTCCCTGGCATTCAATAAGAGAGTCAATAAGTGAAAGATCCAGAAGGGCGATCTAGTCCTGAAGGAAAATCTCAAACCTGTCTAGACTTTCGGATGTAAATTTTCACCCAACTGGGGGGGACCCTACCTCGTCCCCAAAATAAACTCTGAAGGGGCAGCTACCTTATCTGACCTCGACGGAGTTATGTTTTCCCAACCCTTCCATCTCTACTGATTGAAGAAATTCTTTCCTTGAACCTGCCTATGGTAACAAAGGAAAAGGCCGAACAATCGGGCATCATGGGAAGGGAAGACTATGCAAGCCCATACACAGACATTGATATGGGAAGGGAACACTTTAAGCCCCCAACTTTTTCCGTTTTGAAAGAACTACGTAGACCTGAATCTCCGCAATATTTTTTATCACAGACATTGATATACAGGCACACCGTTGTCTTTGAATAGGATATACATAGGGCCTGGACTAAAAAAACACCAAAAAAAACCCATGTGACTGGAAAACCCTATCTATGGTCATCATGCCCTTACTCAAAGATTCAACGCGATCTAAATAGGGTAAAATATCATGTGAAAATTAAATGTATTCTAAACCAAAAAAGATTTTGTTTTATGACAAAACAATTGATATAAGAGCATACTTCACTATCTTCTCTCTAATGTAATTGAGATTAAAAAAAGCACCCAATACATTATGAGATATGTAACCAAGAACACTTCATCAAAGCAACAATACAATTATCCCATGCAAGATAATGAATCCTTTAACCAATACAATGAACAACATAACCAAAGACAATGAAGATTACAATATTGACTTAAAGCTTACATCAAAACCATTGATCAAAAGCCTCATAAAAATTATGAAACATCAACCAATCAAAACAAGCAAGTTTCATACCAAGAACTACATCAAGCAAGTCATCTAATCTCCCAATTGATGATTAAAGCAAGTCAACGAAATGCTCAAAATCCTTGTCATATGTTACTTTATTTTGTTGTACTTTAGGAACCATTGTACAAAAGAAAATTAACTTGATTCAATATGTATATGCTCAAAACCTACTCACCTAAACCATCCGTAGAGCACCCTAAACCTTTCCCAAAACTTGGACCCTAACCAAAAAATTTTTAGACTAAAACCTTTCGTCGACCAAACTTTAAGTTTTAATCGACTAAAAGTCCCAGGAAACAGTTTAGCAAGGTAGACTATTTGAGCCAGCTAAAGGAGTTTCAGCTGACTAAAACCCACTTTTAGTCAACTAAAAGTACCCGTTATCAAGCCTCAACTTTGGTAAAATCCTCCAAACTTCCATCATAAAACCCTAAACCTTTCCAACTGTTTAGCAACCTTTCTACCACTTTTTGGTTGCCTTATACCTCTTCTTAACACTATAAATACAACCTTCCTATTTCATTCAAAAGCAGACAAGCATAGAACATTATCTTACTGAGAAAAGCCCCATTATCCTAGCTTGTGTCATCTCATCCTTGAGAGATATACCACTTGAGAGTTTTAAATCCAAAAATTTGAATAAACATATAGCTACAAGAAAACCCACTTGAACCTAAAATCTCTATTCCGAATCCCTCTTTATCCAAGATATTATTCCATTACTTGTGCTAAAACCTTAACCCAATACCCATTTGAGCCATATATTTGTGATACTTGTCTTTTTGTAGAGAGAAAGTAAACTTATTACTCCATTGTTTTTGTAAGGAAACTTTGATTTACTTTGGTTACGTTTCTTTTGTTGTGATGCATGGTTAACTGCAATGTATCTTTTCGACCGGTAGTGCCGTTGTTATGGATAGTCAAGGCATTTAAAAACCTTGGACTATTGCATAGGTACCACTTGGGCAATGATGAGTTTAGCGTATGGTTGGTTGCGGTTTGCAAGGTAGTGTTCTTTGTGAGGCTTTGATTTCGCCGTAAGTGAACTGGAGATAGTGAAGTTCTAGAACACCATCTCGAGCATGGACATAGGCAGATGCCAAACCACATTAAAATCCCGTTTGCAAAGTCTCATTATTCTTTTTCTCTCAACTCCACATATATGTTGGGGATTAATTGTGCACTTATGAATTGAATTAACATATTGCAATTTATCTCCACTCTAAGTTAAGGAAGTTTTTAAAATTTCCATTAATCCCGTATACCCAATTCAACCACGCCCCCTCTTGGGTATATTTTCGGGCCAACACGACAAGTAACAAACAATGCTCTAGGTTATTTTCAATACTGCGAGGTCATCCTTATTTAAGCTACACACAAAGGCTAATACTACAAAACAAAATAAGCGTAAAAGGAAAAATACGCTACCCTTATACACTTATTCCCATAGAAATAAACACGAAACAACACCCCTCCACATCTCGGGATGATGAAAGACCAACATACAGACTCACTAAGGGCTCCTCGAAAAACGAAACCTTACTTTGATACACCAATTCCAAAAATACGTTTGAATGATCTCGCCCTATTGCAAACAAGAGAAAAATGGGAAACTTCCTTTTCCCACCTTGGCATTCATTCAAACAATATAGCTCACCGACAAGTGGATAAAGTTGCCTATCTCCAAAAAATAAAGTCTCTAAAAGACGGGGCACCATAGTTTCCATATCTCATCTTCTATGTTATTATACTATTTTTTTGTTTATTTTTAGTTATATTGTTGTTTTCATTTTTCTCGTGGCACAAAAAGGGTATACATGTGGTGATGTGAATATTTAGCATTAATTATCTTGTGAATAAAAGTAATATTGCACAAATGGTATCAAGATATCATCCCATCGTTTGGGCTCATAATAAATTAAATGTTGCTCCTGCTACTCAGCTGAGAGCCTTAAGCATCGTTCAAGGACGTGTTGTAGGAGTAACCAAGGGAAAATATAAAGGCGTGAACATGGGTAAAATCTTGCCAAAATTCCATAAAAACTAGAAAAATTCGTGTTGTCCAATAAACGAAGTAAATACAAGACCAGTGTTACAATACATGAAACAGAAAAAAGAAAATCAGATGTATCGGTGGAGACAGACCCTCCACCTAGCCAATAAATGTTAAGAAATAATCATGACGAGCCTTCTTGGCTCGCTTAGGATCACCAACATCTCTGACAACACCGGGATCCTCGGGGCTCATGGGGCTCGGCTGGCAGGTATATGGAAGGTTCGCCAACCTGACAGAATTTGATTCCTCCTCACAGTAGGTAAGTATGCGAGTGAGAGTCTAAGTGTGCGAATGAGACTGTACTCGAACGTCACAAGGGACCATGAACATGAAGGGAGTGGGAAAGATCCAAGTATAAAGATGACCAATGGGTCATCATCCTCTATAGAGTGATCATGGATACCACCAGATCTTGAGAAACATTGGGAAACATCAGAGCCAACAAAATAGTCAGTATAAGAAAAATAGGAAAGGAAAGATAATAAATCAAAAGGAAATTAAACATAAGGAAAAGAGTATAAACATACCCCCTCCAATCCTAGAGTTGTCCTGAATCTTGGGGCCAAATGATCCAAGTGAAGAGTCGACATACAAATTGGGAACCTGGGTAGGAAACCATCCTCCGTAAAATTCACCTCGAGCGGGAGGTCCACCCTCCTGGAAGGCACTCCCTTGAAAGGTTACCCCCTCCTGATCCCACTTCAAGGCCTCATCAAAGATGCACCAACATGAAAAATGAAAGATTGACATAAAAAACACAGGGAGTAACAATTAACTGAAAGAAAAGAAAAATAGTAGACACGTACCTCCCATAAATACAAAAAACTCGTGAAACAGTCCGTACGGTATCTCGAAAAGAGGGACATTGTCTCGTAAACCAATCAAAAATTCCAACCACCATAAATGGATCCCACCAGTAGTCTCGGGCACCAAGATCTCTCTAATAACAAGTAATAACAAACTTTGGACATATTGTTCCACTGTAACCACATCCAGGCCTGCGTCTTGAACCATCTCCTCCACATAGGTTGACAAAATGTTAGGACTCAATAAAATCGTTTTGACCAAGAGGTACCTGTATCCCCAGAGTCACCTTAAAAGTCTCACTAGTAACGGTCTCCATGCGATCTAACAATAGAGGAACTCCGACAAACGGAAGTCCCCTAAAAGTGTAAAAATCCAAGGGAGTCGTGGTCATCTCCCCCACCGATAAGTGGAAAGTACTAGTAGTATCCCAACAATGCTCTCCCAACACCGCGGTAATCATCCAACACCTCCTAAAATGCACATCATACAGGAAGTCCAGTAAAAGGCCAAAACCGATGCAGTATACAAAGGCACTAATGAAGAGAGGAGTCTTTGTGAAAGCCCTGGCCAATAAGGCTATAGAGACCCTAAATCGAGCACTCCCATTAGGATGCAAAAAAGGAAAAATACAAAGCATAAAACTTTTCAGACATTCATAAAATATACTCTATATATCTAGTAGTTGGGGTAAGACTAAATCCATGATTAATTTCCCTACCCACAGTTCCAACTAAGCAGGAAGGATAACCAATCGTGAGGTGACCACGAAACCCTTTGGAGATTTCCCCTCGATGTTTGGGTTATATTAAAACCACAATTGATATTTCTACCCTCGGTTGCCACTACCAAAGAAGTATAACCGGTCTTGAGGTGACTAGGAATCCCCCAGAGTTTTCTCCCTACTGGTGTTTGGATTACACTTAATCCACACTTAATCTCCCAACCCCGGTTGTTGCTAACCGGAAAGGATAACTAATCATGAGGTCTGACCAAAAAACCCCCTGAACCTTTCTCCCTCTCGATGTTTGAGTCACACAAAATTCACACTTATTCTCCTTACCCCCGATTCCCGCAGACAAGGAAGGATAACCAATCATGAGTCGACCAGGCCCCCCCGGAGCTTTCTCCCTCCCTATTTTTGGGTCACACTAAATCCATACTTAGTCTCCATACCCTCGGTTCCCGTAACCAAGGATATCCAGTCGTGAGGTGAGCAAGACCCCCCCACCTCCCTGATATTTCTCCCTCCCCGTGTTACGGTCACACTAAATCCCCACTTAATCTTCCTACCTTCGGTTCCTTATAACTAGGAAGGAAAACCAGTCGTGCGGTGACCAAGAACTCCCATGGAGCTTTCTCCATCCCCATTTTTGTGTCATAATAATTCCACACTTATTCTCCTACCCTCGGTTCCCTCTAATCGAGAAGGATAACCAGTCGTGAGGTGACAAGGATACCCCTCGGAGCTTTCCCCTTCTCGATGCTTGGGTAACCCTAAATCCACACTTAGTCTCCATATTCTCGTTCTCGCTAACCAGGAAGGATAACGATTTGTTAGTTGACCAGAATCACCCCTGGGCTTTCTCCCTCCCGGTATTTGAGTCACACTAAATCCACACTTTATTTCCTTACCCCTAATTCCCGCTAACCAGGCCCCACTGGAGCTTTCTCTATCCCTATTTTAAGGTCACACTAAATCTATTCTTAATCTCTCTACCCTCGATTCCCGCTAACCTAGAAGGATAACCAGTCGTGAGGTGAACAAGAAACCCTCCGAAGCTTTCTCTCTCCTGGTGTTTGGGTCACACTAAATCGACACTTAATCTCCCTATCCTTGATTCCCGCTAACCAATATGGATAACCAATCGTGAGGTGATCAGAAACCCCCTAGAGCTTTCTCCCTCCCTTTGTTTGGGTCACACTAAATCTACACTTAATCTCCTTACTCTTGGTTCACGCTAACCAGGAAGAATCACCAGTCGTGAGGTGATCAGGAGCCTTAGAGCTTTCTCCCTCCCTGTGTTTGGGTCGCACTAAATCTCCTACCCTCACTTCCCGTTAACCAAGAAGGATAACCCTATGGAGCTTTCTCCCTTCCGGTGTTTGTGTCACACTAAATCCACATTTAATCTCCTCGATTCTCACTAACCAGGAAGGATAATTAGTTGTGATATAAACAGGAAACCTCGCGGGGCTCTCCCTCCAAGTGTTTGGGTCATACTAAACCACATCTAATCTCCCTACCCTCGGTTCCCACTATCCAGGAAGGATAACGAGTCTTTAGGTGTCCAGGATCCCCCCAAGAGCTTTCTCCATCCTGGCATTAGGGTCACACTAAATACACACTTAATCTTTTTACCCTCGGTTCCCACTAACCAGGCCCCCCCCCCCCAACACACGCACAAAACTCTCTCCCTGTGTTTGGGTCACAATAAATCCACACTTAATCTCTTACCCTCAGTTTCTGCTAACCAGGAAGGATAATCAGTCATGAGATGATCTTTCTCCCCCGATTTTTGGGTCGCACTAAATCTGTACTTAATCACCATACCCCCCCGTTCACACTGATCGGGAAGGATAACCAGTCGTGAGGTGATAAGGAAACCTCCGGATGTTTCTCCCTCCTAGTGATTGGGTCACACTAAATACAAACTTAATCTCCCAACTCTCGGTTCCCTTTAACGAGGAAGGATAACCAGTCGTGAGGTGACCAAGAACCTCCCCGGAGCTTTCTCCCTCCCTGTGTTTGGGTCACACTAAATCCACACTTAATCTCCTACCATCAGTTCCAGCTAACCAAGAAGGATAACCAGTCATGCGGTGACTAGAAAACCTCCCGGAGCTTTCTCCATCTTAGTGTTTGGGTCACACTAAATCCATGCTTAATCTCCTTACCCTCGGTTCTCGCTAACCAAGAAGGATAACCAGTCCTGAAATGACAAGTAAATCCCAGAAATTCCTCCCTCCTGGTGTTTGGCACTAAATCCACACTTAATCTCCCTACCCTCGGTTAACCAGTCTTGAAATGACCAAAAAACCCTATATATTATTATTCTCAGGAAGGGATACACACATGATGCACGGGTCTGTCCCGTCATTATGGTATCCCTTGCGAATTTATTTCGTCAGTATAAGCTATATCCCAGTCCTATAGTCATGTAATTTCTATTATGACCCTTGTAAATAAACTCACGCTCATCACCATCTGCTATTTTTATCCTTATTTTATCATTTTTCTTGCCACTATTACCATATTATTAGTTCTAACAATATTGTTATTGTTATTTTTATTATCATTATTTCTTGCTTTACCATTCCTACACCCCACCAAAATCGCATCTATTTCTCTCTTTAAAAAATCACCCCTCATGAAGATCACCACTCATGAATTCTAACCCTCCTATTTATTATTATTATTATTATTTTGTCTACTTTAGCATTTTAAAAACATAATATAGTCATCATACCATTTTCTTAAAACATGTGAAAACATGAAATAGGTAAAGTTCAACATATACAAATAATAACAAAAACATGCAACGAAGCATAAAAAGGATAAAAACTTAACCGTGGATCATTCGTAGACGTTCTCCCTAGGGTCAGTGGCTCTCACACTCCCTCAGAAAGTATCTCGGTGTCCTCATCCGTCAACGATGGGGCGTCGTAAAATAGCATCGGCATCCCCGACACCACATCCTCCCCATGCTAGTTTACCCCGACCCTATCGTCCTCATGTGGGACCACACCCTGATGCCCCGTGGGCCGCAAAACAAACAATTTTGCCACAACCCTGCATCTGCTAGCCCATCCTGCACTGCCACCATCACCTCCCACAGCCCAACCTCGTTCTCTTCCATTAAAACAGGCTCCATGATAGAAATAAAGTTTGAAAATCCACTCAAAAGGTTACTAAAACACGAAAAAGAGGAGAGAAATGAGAGAGAAGAAGAGAATGGATAAGAGAAGAGGAGAAATTCTTCTGCTAGCAAAATTATAGGTTTGGGCTATTGAAGCATTTAACTGGTCGGTTAAATGCCTTAAACGGCTAATCGATCGGTTTAACTATTCAGGCCCAGGGTTGACCGATCGGTTAACCCCTTCCCAGTTTCAAAAATTCCACGCCTCCCCTACACTTTCTACCTATCACCCGTATACCTCACTCTTCCCCCAAAATAGGCAAACCTATTTCTTCCAATCCTTTAAATTTTGACGAAGAGTATCCGCACGTGCACTCTTAGTCAATCACCACTGTAGACACCCTGATCTATCGAGGTGTGGGACACTCTGTCCAACCACAATTAACCCCAAGCATGAACCCTGGAAAAATCCACGAAGAATACCATGATCCCAAATCCAAAACACAAGTTGAAGGATGAAAGAACCAAGAAATAAAGTCCATAAGGTCCATATGAAAATAAAGCAAACCCAGAATAAGATCCAAACAGGCCCTCAGGGTCCTTTAACTGATCGGTTAAAGCAGCCCCCCCCCCCCCCCCCCCCCACACACACACACAACACCCCCAAGCTTTAACCGATTAGTTAATAACCTTTCCCTCCAATAACTGATTGGTTATCCCAGCCTAATGTAATCATTACCAAATCAAGAAAATATCCCCCTAGCCATACACGTGTCTCACGGCCTAGATCCACCCCTTATGGGCTTTAATTGATCGGTTATCCGATCCGGACCAGACCCTATAAATAGAGGTCTCCACCAACCATTAAAAGAACCTCAAAACTCAACGTTAATTCGGTTTTCTGAACTTTCTTCTCTAGGAGCGTTTGAGATAAACAAGCTCACTTTGAAAATTCCTGATAATGTTCGTATTTGGTAGAAGTCTCTCTCCCTCGAGGAAAGTTCATACTTCCGAATAGTCGCTTCTTTAGTCACGAGCGATGTTCGTACTTTTGAAAATTCGCCTCCAAGAAATAAGCAGAGGCGAACCTTTGCGCGCACACCACAACAGCCAGCACTTCTAAACGAAGCTCTGCATGGCTAAATGGAGCTCTTCCCACCTCGCACACCTCAAGTGGGGACACTCCCTCGTGAAAAATTTGGTTCATGCTACAAGCGTAAAGAAACTATGCCCAAATTTTGGGGCAATACCCCACATATATATTGAGATAAATTGTCCTTATCTGTTTATCCTCTTTAGTCCGACCCCCGTTCAGGGGACCGGGTATGCACTTTACAACATTTATATTTTAAAGCATGGTTTTTAACCCATCACCTCTACTTTTTGTGTTGCATTGGCATGATCATATGTTAATAAATGGTAATCAAGTGCCACAACGACTAAATACAAATATGAAAACATACTTTTCAAAATCCTTCTTAGGAAATTGCCATTGAGTTATGTCAACCCGAAACTTTGCATGACAAAGTCTACAATCCATCTACTTTGCATGATCATATGTATTATTTTTACATATAAATATATCAATCCTACATGACGGAAATGCTATATTAAGGACTAGGCTCCATAAATATCATAATGTTGTATATTGTATGCCCGGTATCTCGTCGCCTACACCTGTAAATATGTCCCGTTTGTTGGAACTATGTTAGTTTTGATCCCAACTCATTATACCGAGCCAAACTCGTGAAATCCAAGCCTTATAAATGTCTCTTAACGTATTATCTATTAAGGATGCATCTGTCCCTAGTCTAAATAATAGAGAAACCAACTCGAGGATTATAACACCTCTTTGATTTTAGCCATATTGACAGGGGATATTTAGATCTCTACCGGCGGCTTCTGTTCCACCCCAATACTAAATATACTCTCTCCTATACCTATACACCGCCAAGGTAGGCCGAAGGTTCAACAACACCTTCTAGTTTACGATCGTTCGACGGACATGGATATCTTTGTCCACATTTTTTTGGGTCAATTCCCATTCTGACCTTCCATACATAACCTCTCCCCCTCTTCATCCAAGTCTTACACTTCCACACACATCACGTTGGAACACGTGTATAACCAAAATACGTAGGCTTTGATCCCAAGTCTTCTTGGGTACATAGGCACAATACCGAGTCCTTCTCATGAGCTCAAGCCTCGACAATACGTCTCTATGTATTGTACCACTAAGATCCCATCTCTTCCCTCTTTTATAATTCAAAAGAGATATCAGTATATCTCAAATTCGTGACCTTTCGCGCACCTACACATCATGTTGGAACATGTGTACAACAGAAACTTCGTAGGATTTAATCCCAAATCTTCTTGGGTAGGTGGTCAGAATATCGAGTCATGCTCATGAGCTCGATCCTCGACTATATGTCTCATGATATATTGACCCACCGAGATGCCTCCACCTCTCACTCGTTATCCCTCATCCTACAAACGAGATATCAAACTATTTATAAGTTGAGCTCTCTCTCATATTTATATACACATTAATGACCACCCTTTATAGACGCCGAGATTTATCACATACCTACATTTACAAAAACGGCCATTTGTTATACAAATACAAGCCTGGAGTCATGCAAAAGCACCCTTGTGTACCTACACCATTTATGTGATGTTCCTACACTTCTCATTAATACTATTTTCCTACCTAAGCACTTACCTACGTTTAAGGGATTCTCCAGCTAAGGTCTCTAAACATGGTGCCTAACACTTTTCCCACTCATAACTCGATTCTCGAATCCACATCACAAGAACCCCTGACCAACCGCAGACTTAAAACCTGCCTTTTGATTAACCCAAACGGGCAATCCCAAACCTTTTTCTTTATTTTTATATAAAACAATTTGACGACTCTCAACAAACTCGCAAACCTCCTCTTTTCCGCATGGAAGCCACACTGACCAAGGGAATGCACCAAAACTGGATATGGTGTCAAATAGCTTCCGGGGGAATATCACCGACCCAACATCGAACCGATAACTCGACCTGAGTGGGAGGTGACGGAACTGGAGACAAGCACTCATGCGCTTGCCATTAACTCACACGCAAGTCCCCCCCCCCCCCCCCCCGAGCATAGCGCCACAAGACTCAGGGATCGCAATTCCACAATCACACGTAAGGATTTAGAAACGATGAAGCAAGAGGTAGTTGGAAACTTCATCACTCGTTATTGAGAGAAGTTCAGTCAGATGGTCAATCGTCCCTTCAAAATTGATCAGATTTAGAAACTGATCAAGAACCTCCAGAAACATGCAAAGAATGAATTGGGGCTCAAATGGATCCCAAATTTCAAAGCTTTTAACCAAATAGGACATAAGATCAAGGAAGATTTGGCCACCAAAGCTACCAAATAAACCGAGGAACCTCGTTGAGCTGCAAATCAATTATCCACCAGTAATAACTTGCCTAGATCTTCATAATGCGACATCACTAATCTCGTGGTCAGCCTACAACTGCAACCACGCCAAGCTACCAACACCTCCCAGGCCATGGTAACCACCACTGTACCCTTTCGAACAGGACCCTCTATCGCTCACCTAACTAGATGTCAATCTGACAGATGGATAGGCATAGCAGAAAAGGAAAGATAGGGGTCAATTAAGAGAGGAAAGCGGAGGAAAAAAGACGAGAGAGCAAGCCCCAGGAGGCTCACAGCTACCATGGTCGTAAGAACGACTAGAAAGATGAGCCCCCCGCCCCGTTCCTATCTAAAGTGAGTGGGAAACCTAATCAGGTTTGAATTAAGAAGAGCTCGTGTTCGCCATTTCGCATGATCAAGGCCTAGATATGAGTTCAAATTCTTATGTTTTCGTGTGCTTCCATAAAATAATTCCTACTAACTAACTAGATATGGTTCAAAATGCTACCCAGACCCTCCATTCTGATTGTTATATCATGAGAAAAGAAATTCGTTTGCACCAGGTGTACTACGCTTTCCATTGCCCAGATGTTCGCCTTTCTAAGTCGAGTAATGGTGACTCGCCAAAGACTGAAGCTTCGTAACATGTTGACGAAGACCTCTGAAAAACTATTAATCTCTGCCTTCTCCCAAACAGTTACGAGCCCAGCCAAGACACTTCACAGATCTTCAATCCCCCCCAGTCGAGTCGTCACTGCCTTGAAGTTTGATGGTCGGCTGACCTCCAACCCCAGACCACATCCCAATGTCCCAGACAAAAACTGACATGCCAACTCACATTGGGAGTTCCATTAGGGACTGATCATGACACGGATAACTGGTGGGCCTTAAGATTCACCATCCAAGACCTCATTGACAATGGGAGCCTCCTCCACTCCAAAATCCAATATTATTAACAACCCCCCAATATATCATCCCAGCCCCCGCACCATTCCTTATCATACACTCCCATCCCAAACATTGACCCATCATGTGATGCTTGGGAGTGATTGACACTTTGTCCGTCACATCCCCCCAAAGTCGCGTTATTGGTTCGTCATGGGTCGATGACTTACCCTTGGAAACACTCTGACTCCATATCCAGTTTTTAGTGCATTCCCCTAGTCCTTCCGGCTTTAGGGCCTAATTGTTCTTTTTCGTGCGATAAGGTTGTTCAGAGTCGTCAGTTTGTTTTATATAAAAATAAACAAAAGGGTTATCCCTTTCGAGCTAATCCTCAAGCAGATTTAAGTCTGCAGTTGGTCCAGAGATTCTTATTGTCTGCGTTCAGGAACCGTATGTGACCCTGCGTTCAGGAACCGTATGTGACACCCCGCCAATTGGGCCTATTAAAATATAGGGTGATCAGTCATCTACTAAATTAAAACAGGAATCTCATTTGGTTCATTCTTAGCATCACTGTCGAAAACTTTTAAAATTACTAACCACCTAAGTTAAATAAGCCGGTGCCAAATTTTATCCTCTTACTAAACAATTAATAGAAAAAAAATGCGGAAATTAAAAGAATATGAATCATTCACACAGTAACCGAGTCTGGAACATCACAGAATATCATAAATAAATGTTGAATAAACTATCGGCTCCAAAACAATCCAAGTCATAAAACCAACTAAATGAAATGAATCTAAATACAAAGTCTGATACGGATAAATAAGTCCGAAATAGAAGTCTGAACTAAACGGGCAACATGCCCAACTAAAATACTGAATCTGGATCCTAAACTAGGAATGAAGTAACTGAAGCGCCTAATCAAATCCTGCATGCCTCCACAAGTGCTGCAGCTATGCATCTTTAGAATGAATCATCACGCCTGACGTCCCTGTGGCTGGACACCTAAAGGTTTTGGAAAATATTTTTAACACGGGCTAGAGCCCAAAACTTTTGAAAAACAGTTGCAAGTAATTAAGATGCAGTAATTAAATATGCATGAACACTTTCATATTTAAGCTGGTGTCGCACTCTCTTGAGATGTTACCTCTCAACAATTGTGCACACCTATCGCTTTCTTCATAACCCACCTAGTTATGCTGCCCCGCCTAACTAGCCCTGTTAGAAATACTTCTAACACACCACTCTAACCTGAGTAATCTATATATTGTTGATTCTTAAGTTATTCCACTCATAGACTTATTTAATCATATCTGCATTAATTGATTTTATGACATCCACACTAGTTATATATGTAATACATTCACACATTATATCTTAAACCTGTATATAATTATCTACTCTATTATATACGTAATAGTATACCTTAACAATCACACATATGTCGCGTATAATAACCATCCTTCCAGGTAACCCTGGTATGCTCAATCTAACCCGGTTATCATAAGTCGGTTTAACTCACACCAAACTAGGTAAGAATATCATAAACGTAGTGGAGGCGGTCATAGTCCCCCGTGACACTGAATCATACCCAAAGCATCTCACCTCGAAAATAAATCACATAATAAAACACTAAGATCTATGAGCTCGGGATTATACTCCCTGTATTCACTAGCCAAGAGATTCACCCACATCGCGGAACCTCCCATGATAGCACTAAAGGGGTATGTTTTTACATAAATATCATACGCTCCAATATTTATAAATTACACACACACACACACACACACTCATATATATATATATATATATATATATATATATATATATATATATATATATATATACCGTCTCTATACCCGTATATATGAATAAATACAAATTTGGCTAAACCGTGCCTAACACCCGTAGCACTAGCCCATAATCTCTGAGCCTATCCCACGATTCTTAGTTTATTTAAATTCACATCAATTAAATAATTAACGTAGTCTCACCCTACTAAAATACCCGGACTCACTTAATTAGTCCATATATTAATATTTATGAATTCACTTAATTCGTTCGTTAGACATCTCACCATTTCTCACCTTTATAATCCAACATACATTTACCCATTAATCCCTATGTATTAGATCCTCCCTAAATTCACCATAAATTAACAAATCTTGGACGAGTCCGGAGAAACTAAGGTTTAAAATCACCACCACAAAACTGCTCGAAATCAGGCTTCATCGATCGATCGATACCTGTTCGCAGGCAAGTTCTTCCTCATTCGTTTTTCCTCCATTTTTGTTTGTCAAACCTTCATCAAATCAACCCATCTCCCAAGTAATTCCTACAAACATTTGTAATCCTTATTACACAGATACTTACTTAATTATAACCTCAAGTATCAATGATATATCAACTACCATTAATTAAGTTCATGATTTGGAAATTTAAAGGGCATTTCATCAAATCTCAATGTTTGATTTCAATATTCTCAAATACACAGATTCAAATTCCAAGTCTCTAATTTGACTTTGATTTCCAGCAAGATGAATGTGTATATATCTTCACCTGATATCAATTTCATTATACTCTTCAAACAATATAAATTTCAATAGTTAATATACCCCAAACCCATTTTACATGTGAGGTCCCTTCCCAAATCGAATTTTTCTACACCTACCACGATATGAACATAAATTTCTGCAGTTTACATTGAATGCAAGTTAATTACTCGCCTTTATATATTCGTAGGGTCTGATTTTACGTTGTAGAAGACGAATCCTTCCGAATTTGGCTCCTCAAGCTCTCTTCCTTCTTCCTTTTCCTCTTAGGGTTTAGAATATGTTTAATTGCTGCCTCAAACTATTAGGCTTAGGTTTATAAACCTAAATCCCGAAATTAGACTAACGAGTTAAGCCGAAATGACCAAAAATACCCCTGTGTGGGTCCTATTTTGTCTAAAGAGGCCCCGAGATCCAATTTCTACCCCGGGTACTCTATTCTCTCTATCTCGACCTATCAGGAACTAACCGTGAACCCGAAATCATCATCCGAGTCACTTTTTAAGTTCCTTATCTCGACCTTAACATAACCTACACTCGACTCCCGGTTGAGATATAATATAATCCTGTCGTTATTACTCACTACGACGTATAATTATTATCACATGCTATTTATTACACATTTAGTAAATTTATTCCTTTAATATTAATCATAATCCCTCTCGATCAATATTTAATAAATTTATAATATTTATTTTAATTAAATTACTGCACACAGGTAGTTTTAAAATACCGGAATTAATTAAATTCTTAATTGCATGAAAATACGGGGTGTTACACCGTGTTATGAGTGGGGAAGGTGTTAGGCACCCCACTTGTTTTTAATGCTTCCTTAATTATATGCTTAATATCTCTCTTAACATTATTTGATTACTTTTTAGTTTATTTTAGAATATGCTTAGAGACCTTAGCTTGATAATCCCTGAAAACGTAAATAGGTGCTTAGGTAGGAAAATGATATGAATGAGAGATGTAGGAACGTCACTTAAACCGGTGTGGGTACACAAGATCTCATGCGTGACTTTGTTCTAGTATAACGGGTGGATGTTAGTATGTATGTGAGTGTGTGGAAAATCTCGTCTTGGGAGACTTGTGGTCGTCAATGCATATATGGGTGAAAGGGAGCTCGACTTGGGTAACGGGTGGTTGTTAGGGTTATGTATGTAAATGTGTGAGAAATATTGGCTTGGGATAGTTTGATATCTCATTTGAATTTAAGAGGTATGAAGTATGACGGGTGAGAGATAGGTGCATCTAGGTGATGATAATATATCAAGAGACATATTTTTTAGGCTTGTGCTCACCAGAGGAACTCAGTATTGCCCTTACGTACTCATGTATCCACGACATAAAATCCTACGTAGTCCGGTTGTGATTAGTGTATATGGGTTTGAACGTTTGTATGGAGGTGCGCAAGAGATCACAACTTTGAGATATTTTGATACCTCATTCGAGTTAGAAAAGGGATAATGGATGGGAGATGAATGCATCTCGGTGGGGACAATATATCGAGAGACATATTGTCGAGGCTTGTGCTCATGACAAGTACTCGTTATTGTGCTTGTGTACTCATGTAGCCATGAGATCAAAGCCTACATAGTTCGGTTGTGATTAGTGTATGCTTGTTTTCAAGTTTCTATAGAAGTGCGTGCGGGTCGTGGCTTTGAGATATTTTGATATCTCATTTTGGTTAGAAAGGGATAATGGCAGAAAGATGAATGCATCTCGGTGGGGACGATATATTGAGACATATTGTAGAGGCTTGTGCACAAGAAAAGGGCTCAGTATTGTGCCTACGTACTTTTGTAGTCATGAGATCAACGCCTGCGTAGTTCGTTTGTTAACGTATTCCAACGTGATGTGTGTGCAAGTGTAGCACTTGGATTAGGAATGAGTGAATGGGTGTGACACCCCGCATATTTTGACATTGGAGGTGGCCAGCCCCCGCTGCCAACCTACACCGGGCGTTAGAATTAAAATACCATTCTTAGCATGTGACAGAAATATGAGACATTAAAAAAACTTTTTCCACACGATATAATCTGAAATTTAATCCGACGAATATAAACATCCACATAATAAAATCCATCACCATGCTAACTATAAAATAAAAATCACCTCCAAAAGATACACTTTTGAAACTGAATGGCCCACCAAATTCATAAATTACTGTCTCATAAATAGAATGACGGAATGAAACAAATCTAAACTACTAAAGCAATAAATTAAAACTCCAGTTGCACTCCACAAATCTCTAATCCGTCCTATGTATCTATTCTACCAACTATACTTGAAATGTTAGTCAACGCAATGGGCCAGAGCCCACTGCATGAATACCAGCTACTCCTCCCAATTAGGATCCGTGAATCCAGACATAACCATCATACGTGATAAATATTACAATAGAGTATTTTAAATTGCGCGATATAAGAACATGCGAGTAAAGTAAAACAATACTAACTTCCCACATAGCTAAGCCACCCCATTATTCAAGTCCAATTATGTGATTACAATAGTGAATTAGCTCTAAACCTTTATCTTACTCAATTTAATTATTCTTATTCTTGGGACACCACTATAGCCAGTCAACCTTCCTATTGGTCCTGCACATACTCCGGGTGCGCTTAAATTACGACACTTCACACCCATTCCCCATTATAGCCAGTCAGCCCAATTTCGTTAGTTCTGCACATACTCATGAGGTTCCACGCACGACACGTCACTATAGCTAGTCAACCGAATTTTCGTTAGCCATGCACATACTCGTGATGCCAACAAACACCCACGTCGCTATAACCGGACTGTCCAATTATCATTAGCCCTACACGTACTCACGACGCAAATTCATGTTAATACCCTTTTATTATCTTAGGCATTAATTAGTAATTCTTAATCAAGTTCTCTTATTCTCTATTAGATTCGCTCTTAATTCGGGTATCACAATAAAAATAATCCCTAGTCCCATACTTGGAGATCACCAAGTCATAAGTATTGCCTAGTCCATCACCTAGGAAGAATTTCTACCACCTAGTCTCACACCTAGACTAATGGAATAAAGAAACGGTGTACTACCTTGCCTCACCTAGGAAAATGTCCAGCCATACGTGAACACACTCACTAGTCCCATACCTAGAAAGTGCCAACAACAACAAAGTCTACCTGCTAGTCCCATACCTAGCAAGCAACCTATATAATTAGGGTGGAAGTATAATTATTCCCAAAGTCCCAACGTTCCCGCAGTGCCAAAATTTAATACGAACAATCTCCACATGAATTATATTTTTATTTATCACTACAATATTTCCAATTAATCCTACGGTTTCGTTTCCATTCAATTTATCACTCCACATGTAATTTCATTCCACTTGTCTTAAATCATATATTTAGATTTAATAAAAACAACTCCGATTTTACTTTCACTTTCCCTAAATAATATTAAGAAAACATGATTAATTAAGGTTTAGGATTATTTAAAATATATAACACTTAAGGGGAACAATAGAAGTATTCATGCCTGTACAAGGTTGTCTCATAGAAAATCTGTTGATATGGTCGTGTTCCTTTTTAAAAGTTGACAAAGAAAGTCTCTTGGTCTTGAGAAAATCGGTCCTTTCAAAAATAAACTTGAAAATTTTCTTTAATAGAGTTTAGGGTTTTTATGAAAGAGGGAAGGTATTTTGGGAGAGAAAGTCTCTTGGCAATAGGTTAATATCTTTTTGAAAAAGTCCTCCCACGACCTCCCTTTAAATTGGTAAACATATAAGAGTCCTCCCATTAGAATTCTTAAAAATCACAAATTTGCACAAATCAAATATTAAACACCTTTTGCTAAAAGGGCTATTACTCCCTCGACATATGTCGAAATGACCATACCTTTATTTACTTCTATGGCTTATATTCTAATTCAAAGTGCAAATAAAACAGCATGCATTTGAAGTGACGTCAAAATTTCTGGCATATTGTCATCATAACCTGGGGATATTCATCTCATAGAATCAACGTTTTATTTTCATCAAAATGGTTTATAATGAATTCTCAAAATAATTCTATAACCCCACTAAGTAAAAAATTATCTTATTAATAATGAAGTCTAAATTGACATGTTTACACGATTCCACATTTTTATAAGTCCAAAAACATCCGAATTTCATATTTTAGCAAAATTACCAATTTCAAGTTATGGCTATTTATATTTTCACAATTTATGATTTACCAACCTTAAATTAATCCTTAAAAAACCCGGGGTATTACAATGGGAGTGCGCCCAAAGATCACAGATATTCGCATATCGTATTATGATCGTCGGGTGATCACTAGCTGGAAGATATTGTCCTTCGGACTGGTTTGGAGGTGTATGCGAAGAGAGGAGGGCTTATCGACATGGCTAAAGTCCCGGAGGTATCGTAATCCTCGGGCTGGTTACTCCATTGTTTGGACTGAGGACGGATGCATTCCAAAGAATTAATACGCCGAGAAACATATTATGAGGCTTGGTCTTCACGAGTTTAGCTCGGTATATAGTACCTACGTACTCAAGGAGACATGGGATCAAAGTCAACATAGTTCCAATAAACGGGACATATTTACGGGTTTAGGTAACAGGATGCAGGGTATGCAATATACAACATTGTGGGATTCTCAGTGTAAAAGAAAAAATCAACAAATGGATATAAGAAAAAAACAGCAGGTTCGTTTATAAGAAAAAAAATTAGCAAAAAAATTAACAAGTGACTTTTGTAAGATGGTAAACCATCTCATACATGACTTTAGTAAGATGGAAAACTTAACAAGTGAAATGATTGCATATTTAGGTGTCCGGTCACTAATTTAATATTCATTGTACAATCAAACTACACCAGATGTGGCTCTTATTTGATATGAATATCAAAATGAAAAAATTAGTACTCCAGTCCAAACAAAACTTATTTCCCCACACAAGTTTTCTAATATTATGCGCAGAAGCATAAACAGATCAGATGAAACTGATATTATGCAGAACCAATAACAACAAACAGTATCACCCGAATGTCTAAAAGGTAAGCTTATACAGAGAAGAGTTAACTAAGAAAAAAAATTAATAGAACAAAAAAATACTAGCATTCATTTATATTCAACACCAGGTTCGTTTACATTTATGAGTTCCCAGAAACAGCCATCCGTTTACATTTGTAGCTTAAAAAAACACCAGGTTCGAAGAAAAAAGAGATTTAGAACAAGAAATTTGGGCACAAAAAACATCGGATGGTTCGGACGTAAAGTATAACATGAAATTTGAGCAATAAAATCCACTAACCTTATCATATTCGTCGGCATCTGGCCCGATCTCTATCGTAGTCAGTTTCGCAATATCAAAAGTAACTTTCGTCTTTGTATTTGGATTCATGGCTGGAAACGAAAATGATAAAAATCTGTGTTTGAGAGTGAGAGATGAGAAGAAATTAAGAACCCTAGCCGTGTGTATTTGGATTTATGTAGACGAAGAAAGAGAGAGAGATAAGAGAGCTGCTGCTAGCCAATAAATGGGCGACCAAGAGGCTAGTCATAGCCAAGTTGTTGTAATTTCTTTGAGTCATATGTAATTTCTCCTTTTCTTTTTGGGTCCAATTGATTAATGGATTGCAAATGAACTATCCTTGATAATTGGTTTTGAGAGGGTCAGAGTAAAAAATTAGAGTTTCTCATTTCAACTTTACGGATGAAGCGATCATTATGGATGAAGATAAAAAAAGATTGCATACTTGGTCAGATGGGTGGAATAAACGATTTTCAATAAGGGGAAGGAGGCTTACTCCAGTCCATTTGTTCATAGGGAATGTTTTTTAAATCACTCCACGCTCACTACACCATAAATCGCCAATGGTCATGGTTTTGGTTCGTGACAACCGCAAAATAAGCCATAACTTGGGCCGATTTCATCCTCCCCCATCTATGAACGAGCTCGACCACGAACTTTAAAAGTTGGATCCGAGGGCAAATGTCCAAAATATGTGCGTAAGATAAATGAAAGATTTTGGGGTCCCAAAACTAATTTAGCAATGGGAGGGACCAAAACTATTTTGTTCAAAACAACCTCCAAAATTTGGGCCACAGCAGAAATTCAAAACTACAGAATTTTAGATCAATTGTTCCTCCACCTTGGTCGAATTCAAAATTAGGGTTTCAAACCCTAATTTTTACTTTCCATGGCCACTACCATCCAAATTCACTCCCTTTGGAAGTCTTCGAAGCATGAGGACAGTTCTTTGGGTGGGATCGACAACAGGTTTTGTTGTTTCAGCCGTTCTCTCCCTTGATTTCTTCTTCTCTTTCTTCTTTATCTTCTTCTGTTTTATCTTCTTCTTTTGGGATTCAGGGCTAGGGTGGTGGAGTGTGTGTCGGAGGTGGTAGTGGGACATCCAGAATTGGTGGTGATGTGAATGTTGTTGAAAATAGGGGAAGGAGAAGCCTAAGAATATCGGATTGGAACGCTTGGAAGGATTTTTCTAGGGTTTCAATCTGAGTGTCTATATCAATGTTTTGTTTGGATTTATTGGGATCCATTTATGAATTTAGCTACGATTTACAACAACTTGGCTATGATACCAATTTGATGTAACAACACAAAATGACTCAAAGAAATTACATATGACAAAGTCTCTCTGTTTCTTTCTCAACTAAAATGTATGGTTACAATGAGAGGCCAAAGGCCTTATTTATAGGTGAGGTTTGACTTGCTAATCAAGCGAAGCCAAAAATAGGTAAAAGACAAAAGGAACATTTTAGAAGCTTCTAGGGCATTCCCCTTTATAAACATAGTGGTTACATCACTAATAAAAGTCAATGTTTAAAAAGGCGGTTGAGGCGAGGCGGGCAAAAAATGCCTCGAGGCTTCAGCTTCAGGGTTGAATTTGAGGCTTACGCCTCGATGCGCCTCACGCCTTTTTGCTGGGGCACGAAAAAAAAATCTTTTTCTTCTTCCATCACGAAGTCTGTTTTTTTTGTTATTTTAATATATGTCGACACTTGGTATATATACACATACTTTGACGATAGTGCAACAATTAATTATATTTATTTTATTACACACACACACACACACACACACACATATATATATATATATATATATTGATATATATATTCTGATTATATTTACATACTAATGATATTTTTTTTTCCAAATTCACTGTTTTTTTAAAGGTTAAAGTTCTTCATTTTCCTAAATTTGCCCTTGACTTAAAAAAAAGTTGTTTTAATCTACCAACTCTTATGCTCTTTTCTTTTTTTGTTTTAAGATTGCACTTAACTTATACTATTTACTATTGTAACTTGAAAGAGATTTTTAAAAAATAACTGATTTTGTCAATTTGATTTTGCATTGATTAATTTATTGTCATATTATAAAATAATCAATGTGAATGAAACTAAAAAAAATGATTTGGTCAATTTTTTTTGCATTGATTAATTTATTGTCATATTATGAAATTAACAATATGTAAAAAAGTCATCGCGGGGGACCAAAAAAAAAAAAAATTTTTGGTGAGGCTTACGCCCCGCCTCACTGAAGCCAAAAGCCTCGCCTCACGCCTTTTTAGACATTGATAAAAGTACAACTAAGCATGAAGACAAAAAAAATCTACTACACTCCCCACAAACAAAAATGTCAACTCATATGACAATTCATCAACAACGCAAGCACTCAAAAATTTCCCAAAATAAGCCAAACTTGGGGCCGTTTTCATCAATTACACTTCGGAGCTTTGAGGCCTATGCCCCATTACGCACCTAGGAGAGGCATTCTTATTCTTGTCATATGTTTTTGGGAGCCTTTTCCTCTTTTTGGCCAATAACATGCAAAGGTTAAATAATCTTATCTCCTCTTGTTCTCTCAGTGGACTAAAACACTGAGACCACCTATCTAGTTATCTAGCAGTCAAAATGGTGAAACTCACAACCGATGAGCTCCGCGGGATTATGGACTACAAGCATAACATTCGTGATATATCTCTTATTGCTCATGTTAATCATGGGAAGTCCACCCTTACTGATACACTTATGGCGGCTATTGGTATCACTGCTCAAGAAGTTTCTGGTGATGTCCGTATGATAGATACCCATGTTGTTGAAGCTGAGCCTGGTATCACTATTAAGTCTACTGGTATCTCCATTTACTATGAGGGAAAGGGAGAGAGAAATGGGAATGAGTATTGAGTACCTCATCAATATCATAGATTCTTCTGGGCACGCTGACTTGTCATCTGAAGTTACTGCTGCTCTGCGTATTACTAATGGTGCACTTGTTGTGGTTGATTGCGTTGAAGGCGTATGCTTCCAAACCAAAACTGTTCTCCGACAGGCTCTTAGAGTAAGCATACGACCTGTCGTAACTGTTAACAAGATGGACGTGCTTCCTTGAGGTCTAGGTTGACTGAAAGGAGGCTTACTAAACATTTCAAAGGGTTATTGAGAATGCAAATGTCATCATGGTACTTAGGAATATCCCCTTCTTGGAGATGTTGCGCTTTACCCAGAGAAAGGAACAGTAACTTTCTCTGCTGGGTTACGTGGTTGGGCTTTTACTCTAACGAACTTCGTGAAGATGTATGCCTCAGAGTTTGGGGTTGATGAATCTAAGATGACGGAGCGTCTTTGGGGTGGAAACATCTTTGATCCTTCCACCAGAAATGGACCACCAAGAATACCGGCACTGCTACGTGCAAGTGTGGGTTTGTGCAATTTTGTTATGAACCTATAGCTGAATTTATTAAATCGGACCCCATTGTGTCATTCAGTGAGACGGTGGTTGATATGCGTAAGGTGTGCAGTACCGTACCTTAATGAAATCAAGAATTCCGTTATTTATGGTTTCCAATGGGAAGGTGCATTGCATAGGAAAACATGAGGGGTATTTGCTTTGAGGTATGTGATGTTGTTTTGCACTCTGATTCTATTCATAGTGGTGGTGGTCAGGTTATTACAACTGCCACGAAGGTCATATATGCTTTCACAGATTACTGCCAAGCCCAAGAATCTGAATATACATCATGCTGAATCAGAAACGTGGTTCCCATCTGTACAACGTCAAGGCATACCTTCCTCTTATAGAATCTTTTGATTTCTCAAAATGATGTTTCAGAGCTGCTACTTCAGGGCAGGCGTTCCTCCACTGTGTGTTTGATCACTGGGATATGATGTTGTCCGACTCATGGTCTCTCTGAATTTGAGGACAAATTGTAAGTAATCCACAAATGTTTTTTCTGCTTGAAGGACCTGGGCCATATAAATTTTGAATGTTGTGGTTGATTTTGCTTTTTAATTTCCCCTTCTGGTAGTGTTAGTACTTCAGAGTCGATCATGTGAGCTGTTGCCCAGATTTATCTGTTATGTTTTTATATTTTTGATGTGGTGGTTTACTGCAAAGACAAGAACGTGCTGTTAAATTTACTCGGTTGTTCCTGTATTATTTCCAACATTGTTTTGGAACATTGGTTCTGTATTGCTTTTTGTCTCCCCATCCCCTTTTTTGGGTTCAGTCTCAAGTTAGACCTTTGTATATCTCTTATATACGGGATTCCTCCCCCTTAGGCAGCTTCTTTATACATACATTGCTTATTTATAAAAAAAAAAGATAATGTTTTTTTACTCGATTAGGGAAAAGGTTAAACAATCTTGAAGTGATTTTTTCTAAATAACTGAACATAAATTATTGGTGGTGAAGAGAGGCAGGACTCAAGTAGTTTGTTTGGTATTTTCATTTCCATTTTTATTTTAAGCGAGTTCCTCATGTATAGTTTTTTTTTTCTTTTAGAAAAATACACACATTATATAATGATATACATAATGATTCTGTTAATGTATTATATATTTGCACATATACACACCATTCTCTGTTGGTGATGTTGATTTTAGGTCTATTTGATGATAATGTGATGACTATACACTATTTCTTATTTTGATTAAATTATGTTTACATTATTTTTTGTGTTTTTGTTAGTATTTTTTAATAACTGTATACTGATTATCTTTTTTTAATTTAGGATTACGTGCCAATGTGCCTCAAGGTTTACACCTCGCCTCCACCTCCACCTCACGCCTTTTTAAACATTTTTCCTCAAATGAGAGGAAAGTGGGAGGCGAGGCGTGAGGCTTGGACTATTACCTCAAATGTTCGTGAGGTTTGGACTATTTCCTCAAATGTTTGACTTTAGGTGGAAAATGGGAGGAAAGTTCAATTTTGTGAGGATGAATTGGTAATGGGATCCAACCTTTGTTTTTTGTTCCCTAAAGTGTATAGCCACAAATTTTGTTTCCATCCATGTCTCTCTATTATTGTGTAAGGTCATATGATTGACTATATAAGTCTAGTTACTCCATAATTTCACCTCTACAAATCCAGGGGTGGCTGAAGGTGTTTCCGTTAAATATATGATGACAAATCCTAGCCTAAGGAGGTTTGGAGATATCGTGTTATTGCCAAGCTATTTAGGTAACTTAACCCTCAAGTCCACTACAGTTATAAGAAATCACTTTCTTCAAATTCTTAACCAACCTTATTGGGTCGGGATATGCTATCTACGCGAGGTGATCTAAGATGTATAACTTGCTCCACCTTTCTATCGCCAAAGATAGTTACCTATCTAAGGGCCAAATATATAATTGTTGTAACTTGCTCGCTATGTTATGTTATGTTATGAATTGATTCAAACGTGATGACATACTTATAACTTACAACATATGTAGTCAATACTAATCATCGTAATAACAAATATAAATAATTAATAAAACAATAATGTCATTGCAAATGGTGTCCAAACATATCAAATTCTCAAAAGTCCTAAACTTCATAAAAAGACATATGATAGGCAATGTGATCAATCATGAGACTAAACTGCCATATGAGATACGATTGAGGACAAATTCTTCATATACAACTCTCTAATGTTAGTATATGACAGTTACACAGGAATCTGTGTAACACGTGATGACATACTTATAACTTACAACATATGTAGTCAATACTAATCATCGTAATAACAAATATAAATAATTAATAAAGCAATAATGTCATTGCAAATGGTGTCCAAACATATCAAATTCTCAAAAGTCCTTAACTTCATAAAAAAGACATATGATAGGCAATGTGATCAATCATGAGACTAAACTGCCATATGAGATACGACTGAGGACAAATTCTTCATATACAACTCCCTCATGTTAGTATATGACAGTTACACAGGAATCTGTTGCACACGCTCGTGTTAATGCGCTATTAAATTGCCATATCCTACTCTCATTAGTCACGATGACTAACCATTGCAATAAAGATCTCCTTAACCAAATTTCGATGTGTTTTGGTGTTGTAATAGTCTTTAAAATCCTGGAGAGTAAAGAGAGTAATATAATGATCATAAACCATAAACCAAGTTGACATACTCCGAAAGTATTTATGATACAAGCAACACACAACCAGATTATCACAACGCGAGTAAAATGTGAGAAACTCTCAATATCGTTCAATTGGGGCATTACATTAAGAAGGCTTTGGCAAAATGACCAAAATGGACAAGTTCATATTATTGGATACAATTACCAAAAAAAAAAGAAAATCGAACATATTTCCCTCAT
This sequence comes from Sambucus nigra, assembly GCA_949130495.1. Classification (NCBI taxonomy): domain Eukaryota; kingdom Viridiplantae; phylum Streptophyta; class Magnoliopsida; order Dipsacales; family Adoxaceae; genus Sambucus; species Sambucus nigra. The sequence goes on from OX422214.1 coordinate 10,067,901, forward strand.
TTACATCAATTTCCCATCCTTTAGAAGAGCCCGGCCACGAGGTCAAACGGAATGCCCTCCAGCTTAAGTTAGACATGCTTCTCCTCGAAGTACCCCATGAGGCTCCTCTGGAGCGGGATTCTTTGAGCACTCTACCACCAGATGACCAAAAGAACTACAACTAAAACACTTGAAACATCCCTCAGGCCCAAAGTGAAATTATTCCTCAGTCCCAACTTGTGGTTAATATGATGATGTTGGCCATGTATGTACCTCCAAAAACGATGCTCCTCCCGCTCATGCATCCCAGCTTTAGTTCACATCCGAAAACGCTTTTACTAAATTCAAAACCCTGGCGGAGACCCTGAAATCTAGCAAATTGTTCTCACATGTCTCGGTCAAAATGTGTTTCTTCATCTCTGGCCAAGACTAAACAGGCACTTTTCCTTCCCTGCTCTGTTTCAGTTGTTTCACCACACTTCGGCAAATTCTTGTGTTTTAGTAGCAACCAACGTCACCCATTTAACCACTGAAATATTTTTATACTAAAACAATTTCTTAATCGAGTCAAGCCAATCCACAATACTGTTAGGGTTCACATGTCCGTTAAACATCGTTACATCTAAAACAATATCCGTTTTGTAGGTTCTTATTTAGAAGCATCAAAACCTAACTGCTTTCCATCCAAAGGGCCCTCATCCTACTCATCTGACGATACTTCAATTAAGCCTGAAAACATGGCCTACGAGACTTATGTATATCCCCACGGGGTATTTCATGAGCTACCGGAGGGTAATCGGGGTTTGTCTCTTCCCTGATGCCCAAAGGGGGCAGTCAATTATCACATGGCTCCTACCATTATAAACAGAACAGGAACACTGCTGAAGAAGAGCATAAGTGGTAAAATTATATATCCCAGGAGCTGTTTTGTAATGTCTAGGACTTGGTTGAAAGGGGATGGGTTTGGGGACAATACAATTGGGTGGTAAATTTGGGTTTTGGGGACCTGAGTTTGAAAGGGGATGGGTTTGTGTCCACGCAAATAAGTCGAAGGATCAAGAGACAACGTCGAGTCTTGGGGTAAAAGCTACACCAATGTGTATATATATATATATATGTATGTATGTATGTATGTATGTATGTATGCATCTCATGTCCAAGATGCTTCAAGGGGAAAAGGACCAAAAAGGACAAAAGTCATTCTTATGGGAGACAATTGCCAACAAGGACTTAATGGTGATGCACGGAATTGAGAGAGAAGAAAAAAGGTTGATGTTTAATGATTTGGAAAAGGATTCTTATCACATTGATGGATTTCCTTGATTTTACCTTGGCACAAAAAGGATTTGGATTCAAATGGAAAAAGTTGATTGGGTGTTTTTCTAGTCTGACCAACTTCCTGATTATGACTAGTGGGTGGCAAAGAACTAAGTATTTTGCCTCTAGGGAAATTAGACAAGGGAATTTGATTTCTACTTTTCTTTTCATTTTTTTTGTGTGCATTTAGTCAATTAGTGGTAAGAGCAAATGAACTATCCTTGATATTTGGTTTTGAAGTGGAGAAAAAAGGCATTAGAGTTTCTCATTTACAATTTGCCGATGGCAGTGTCTTTGTGGATGAGGATCAAAATTTTTTTGCAAACCTGTTTGGTATTTTGGGAGTTTTCAGAAAAGTTTATGGGAAAAATAAACATGTAAAAAAGCACATTGTTGGGGTGATTAATGCTCAAGATGGGCAAATTGTCAAAATTTTGCGAAAAGAGTGGGTTATGCTTAGCCCATGGAGTGCTTGCGCGGACATTTTTGTGTGCATATTTTTTTTGGGGTGGGGGTGGGTAACCCATGATCTTTACCTCTCTAAGCGTCTAGATGGGAGGAATGCACATGTTTTAAAAAGCTTTGTGCGGTAGCGGGCGGGGATGCCTTTTTGCACGTATGAGGTGTAATTCTTTTAATATAGTTAAGAGATGTATAAATATATGTAATAAGTTGTATACATAAAATAACAACTAATTATTTATGATCATTTTCCATTTAACATAATAAGTTATGAAATACAATTACATATGATAACCGAATATTGTTATCAATACTATTGTGTTTTGAATATATTATTAAAGCTTTGGGGGTGCTAAAGTATGTGTAGTGATGAAATATTAAACTGGTAGTTGGTACAAGACTCTTTAAATTTGACATAATACTGTTCATTGGTACCTAAAATATATATTAACTGAAATTAGTGTAATTTAATGTCTCAGATTTTTCCAAACTCTAGGAAGTTGATGTTAAATGAAGTTACAACAATAAATTTGGAGCTGGTTCTTTACCTCTTCCCTAATAAGAGGGCTTAAGTACTAAAGAGAACAGAGGTAGAGAAATACTAAACTTAATGTAAAAACTAGAGTAATTATCTTCTGCGTTTCAAGCCCTCACCGACATTCAAGCCTCTCTCCCTGACGTCTCAAGCCCCTCTCTTTGAAGTGAAAGAGAGATAAAGAGCTATTCGATTGTGAAAGAGATATTACCGAAGGTCGATGAAAGAGTTGAACATCAAGGGAGAGCGACATCGAACTGAGGTTCGAGAAAAATGGCACTGACAGCACTTGTAAAAGGTTCACAAATCTTCTCCCTTTAACTGTTCTAATTTTCTTCGACTTCGCCCCTAACTCGGACAAATTGTTCTGACGACTTCTCCCTTTCCCTCAGCTCAACTGCTTTTACAAATCTTCTCCCTTTCCCTCAGCTCAACTGCTGATAAGAAACCGCAAGGTGCGACATCTCACGAGGGAAAATGAATTGCAGAATATGAATAGAAGAAAATACCCAATGAAACCCCTACCCCTATGATCAAGAGTTAGCAAAGATCTCGATTATCTCCCTAATACACTACTGAAAAGGCCAAAATTGCGGTGTACAAAATGAATGACCTTTCAGAACCACGGAATCATGTTATGGTTTGTGTTAATGCAAAGAATTACAGGTTGGCAGGATGTGTGGTAATAACAGATGGTATTAGTGTTGTCGTTGTTTGTGGTAAAAGCAAATCGATTAATAGATACAATCAGAGTATACTCGGGCATATAAAATGGGGTGAGGGAAAAATCAAAGCTAAAGATGATAACTGAGGATAAATCCGTGAATAAGTGTATATTTCTGTGGAAGGGGCGTGTTGCTAAACCAAGCTTCAATATGTTTTCTGTTCATGAGTGTGGGACCAAAGCTGCTGCATGCAAGGTGTTTCTAGATGCTGGTGTTAGTATTGGGATCTTGCTGTTCAAGGCCAAATATAATAGGTAATTGGTATGTCATTGATACTTGATCTGAGGGTTAAACTGAATAAGATGAAAACAAATTCCTTTCTAATTTTCGGCGGTGCGTGGTAATGGTATCCTTTTGAAAGCAAAAGCTGATTGCCTAAAGGCACACAAAGCACTTGAAGTGGTTATATACATCTATCATGTTCTATTAGAGGGGTGATGTTTGGACCATTTAAGTGGTATTGTATGCGGTGGTTTTTGTTAAAAGCCCCACTTTATCCCCATGCAAAAAACTCATCAACCAATTCGTTTCAAGTGCTAAATATGTATTATATCTCTGTTTATGAGTGCATACACATAAAATTGACAATATCTAAACAAATGAAAGATAGACCAAACAACTCATCACTTGGAGGAAGATAAACAGCCTTATAGTAGCTTAGATATACAATATTTAATCAAGTGGAAGACAAACTAAACAAGAAAACCATTATTTGGGAAAAATAAACAATAAATGACAGGATCTGAATGTAATTTACTAGTTCAAGAGGATAGCTTCGGAACAGTGAGGTTACTGACATACGAGAGCTTGACCAAAAAAATTAATTGATTAAATAAACTAAAATTGCTCTGTTTGCAAAAGAGAAATGATTTTAATCTTTGCCTCCTCATTTACTTTGTAATAAGAAAAGGATTAACATCAAACGTTTCATTTTCACGTGACAATTAATTAACATCTCTGGCCCAGGGAAACAAAATATAAGGCTGAACTCTTCCACGTTTTCTTCGAATTTATGATCAACAGTCAGAACAGAGATAGCACCACCCTGAGAGGAAACTGTCATGTTCAATCGATCAGCTATTACAAATGTAACTGTGGTTCCAGAAGTTTGCCCTGAAGGAAAGTAGATGAACGTATTAATAATTAATATTTTTGAAGCACGACAAATTTGGCATGAGGAAGTGGAGGAAAATAAAGAGTCGAGAAGGGCCAATTTTCATGCCTTCCCTTTGGAACTCTGTCAGTCTTCACAAAGCCAGCAACTAATGCCCGGGGTAAAGCTTGAAGCTATTCATTCAGACCAAGCCCGCGGGGCATAGCCCTCGACATGATTCAACAATTGATCCCTTGAAAAGATTGTTGCAGCATTCCCGTAGTGCCCATCAAAGATCTGAAAATCGGTTACAATATTCAACCATCATCATATCATATAGAGGAAAACATTGATAAAACTCAGAGTCCACACTCCACAGCTATTATTGCTTCTAGTCATCGGCTACAGAATGAGTTTGGCCCACAAACTGAACTCAATGGTGAAAACCCAAATATATTTGGGAACTCCAACCAATTCGGCAATAAGCAATTAATTTTTTAGGAAAAAACTTACACAATTAATGAATGGAGATGCTCTGAATCATTATAAATATAACTGGTACTACATGGCATGGTGGGAAAGTCCTCTACACACCCACAAACATTGGTTCAAATGATAATAAGCTTTGACATTTGGAACAAACCCTAAGCAGTACTAGAGAAATTGTGCTCTAACTTTAAGAATACTAGAGAAAACTGTGCTCTAACTTGAGCAATACTAGAGAATTTTTTTCAAATGGTCTCTCTGTTGAATTTTCTCAAGATTTTTCTTCTTTCAAGTTGCATGGTGCATCCATTAGATGTTGGGTTAGTGTTGTGAAAATCGTTAATATCTTATATTCCTTTGATTTAGTTGTAGGGTTGCTAAAATTGTTCCAACCTTTTTATTTATTTCTCATACATATGAAGATATAAGTATGAATAGTAGTATTAATTCCAAAATTATGATCAATTAATAAGCAATTGCATTACTTCTGAAAGAACACAGTCACATACACTGACAGAACAACTCTATATATTTAGGATGAAAACATAACTTTCTTGTATAGTTCATAAGAGTCTCCGCTACAATCCAATCTGAAAAATCCCCCCTCGCTCTCTCTCTCTCTCTCTCTCTCTGAGCAACAAAAAACTAAAATAAAAAATCCACTTGCCTCAATTGTCAAGCTCTTTAATTCCTCAATGCATCATATTAATCTCATATCCTATATCCTTTTCTTTTGCCTTTGGATTAACTTTTGGAATCATACTTACCTTCAATCTCAAAAACATTTCATTCAACCTACAGTTCACGCAATTCTCTGTCCACTTTATTGCCGTTAGCAGAACTTCTGCCACCACCAAAACATGTAACAGCAAGTACAAATTCAAACACAACCTATATTGGGCTCAAAGATTTTTTAAATCCATCTACTATTACGCAGGATATGAACGACGATGAATTGTTATGGAGAGCCTTGATGAGTCCTAGGATCGGTGAGTATTCATTTGATCGTGCTACAGAGGTTGTTTTAATGTTTTTGACAAGAGAGTCGGTTTTATTAGCACCACCGTGGGAGAAGTTTTTTAAAGGGCATAAAGGGTTGTACTTAATTTATGGGCATTCGGGTCCATCTTTCAATGAATCAGCAGAGCCTCAAAATTCAGTGTTCCATGGCCGGAGAATCCCCAGTAAGGTCAGTTTCTTTCATACTGGGGCTATATTGTGTTTCTTTTTATATATCTGCATTTATTTTACTGTTATTACGCGCAAAGAAATTGGAGTGATTTCTAAGATATATTTCAAATTCGTATATAATAACACTACAGAATTCTTCCTTTTGGTGAAACATGGGGAATGTTTATGCATACTAGAGTTTAAAATAAGGGATGTTTGGTTAGGCATACTAGAGTTATTTGGTATTTAGTAAGCCTTTATGCATTTAGTCTATGTTACATATGCCATGTTATCAATTTATGAACTTAATCTTAGACAAGTTTCCCTGAAAAATGCCGGAAGTTGCGTGGGGAAAGGTGAACATAATTGAAGCTGAGCGGCGCCTTCTAGCCAATTCTCTTCTTGACATATCAAACCAATGCCTTTTCTCCTCTCCGAATCATGCATCCCCCTCTTCAACTTTTCCACCATCTACGCTCACCTAATCAATTCAAACCAACCCTTTGTCGAGGTGTATGATCTACCAGGTCCTGTTGGCCGAGATTGGTATAATCCTCACATGTATCCAGGGATCACGCTACAACAATGGAGAAAAGGATCACAATGGTTGGAGATGGTTCGCGATCTAGCCGTGAAAGCGATCTCGATAGGAAATATTTTCCCATATTTTAAAGCAGTGCAGGGGTTCATGTTAAGCTGATGAACACAACTTTCCAACCTTTGTGAACATGAGATTTTGGGAGAAGAACGCCAATAGGAGCTTGACTTGTGTTGACTGGTCAAGGAGTGGGCCCCATCCGGGACGGTTTGACATAAACTACACGTCAATAGCTAAAAAGAAATACCAAACCTTAATTTTAGAGAGAGAATCAAAAGTTGTCTAGTAAAAATGAGATTACATGGGGTATTTATATGGAAAGGATTACTTGCTAATCAAGTAATTAACTAAACTGACTAAAATTACCAACTAAAAATAAAAGAAGGCCTAATTAGTCCCAAATATACCTGGAGACTAATTAAAGAAAGGAAATGCTTAAAAGAACTAAAAATAGAAAGTGGAAATAAAAATGAAAAATAAAAGGAAAATAACACGGATTCCAATCACTCTCCCTGGCTTCGAAAAGCTCGTCCTCTAGCGTAGGAGATGAACGGCCAAAAAGCAAGACAACCATCAAAGAGATCTCCACTAGAAAGAAGAGTCGTCCTCGGACACGTCCTTTGTACCGACTTGCAATAAATCCAGTGAGAATAGGATCACCGTCCAAAAATGGCCGACCAACAAAATCTCGGCATGAGATTCCCGTGATAAATCCCCTCAACGCTACACCGCGAAAAACATCCACCAAGCATATATCAAATGTCACCAAAAATTGGTCCACATACCCACCATCAATCACATTACCTCTAACCTCCACCTCGACACCAAGAAAGATGGCATCCGATTTAACCTCATCAAGATCATCATCCCCATGCTCAAAGATTGGAAAAAAATCTCCTAAATCAAATATTTTTGGCTCGCGAAAGTGTGTGCGTGTCATCCAACCATCTTCGACAAAAATGTCAAAAAAATCCCCAATACACAATCCCTTTTCGTTGTTTCGGCCTTTCTTGCAATCAACTAACTTGGGAGGGGATTTTTTTTATCTTTGATTTGACATGATTGGATGAATGAGGGAGGAAGAATGATTGGGTGAAGCAACCAGTCTTGGACAAGCCGCTGGTAATCTTGAATTGTGCTTCGGTAGTTAATCAGGGAGAAAACGTAATTTTTTTTATGTTTGGGGTTTGAAAAATCGTTGGTGGGTTGGAGGGTTTTTTTTTTTGGGGGGGGGGGGGGGGGTTGGAGGCTAGAGTTTGTAAGTTGTGGATTGGATTGTAAAATGGTAGGTGAAATCCTAGAAGTGAGGTATCTTGGATCTTGAATGGAGGGTTTATGGAATGGATTTGGGTTTTGGGGGAAATTAGGGTTCAAGATTTGGGTTTTTGGGGTGGTGAGTTTTATGGTGATGAGGCGGAAGTGAGAGTCAACACTCTTGATGAGATCTTGAATGTTTTTTCTCCATTCTTGATCGCCTTTCTTCAATTTTTGAATCCTCCACTGTCGTTGTTTGGATTTCTTCAGAGTCATCGAGAGAGTAGGGTACGATTTTGATAATCTACACACACCGATACACACTAACACCAATGTTTGGAGCGTCACCCGCTCTGATACCAATTTGACGTAAACTACACGTCAGTGGCTAAAAAGAAATACCAAACCCTAATTTTAGAGAGAATCAAAAGTTGTCTTATATTTCAAGATTGGAAAAAGTAAGTACAAATGAGATTACATGAGATATTTACATGGAAATGATTACTTGCTAATCAAGTAATTAACTAAAATGACTAAAAGGACCAACTAAAAATAAAAGAATGCCTAATTAGTCCCAAATATGCTTGGAGACTAATTAAAGAAAGGAAATGCTTAAATGAACTAAAAATAGAAAATGGAAATAAAGATGAAAAATAAAAGGAAAATAACACGGATTCCCATCACGGTTTACGAGAATGGATGTGACAGAGAAGCTTTTGGAGAAGTTGAGGGGGGAGAGTAGGTGTGAGTACAATGGGAGGAGCATCAATGTGTGTTTCCTCTTTGCAGGGAAATTCTTGCCTAATGCTTTAGATAGGTTGTTGAGGTTTGCACCAAAGATTATGCAGTTCAACCGATAGGATTAAAGTAACTCCAGCAAACTAATCAAAATTCTAAATGGAATCAAAATTAAAAATATTACGTAAAAGACCCCCTTCAGTAGTAACGAACTTTCAAACTCTTCGCAGTCTCACCAAACCTTCATCTTCATTTACCAAATTCGTTCCACCGCCAATCTTGTTAACCTAAAACTTCATTATATTCCCCCCTTATATTTACGATCAGATTAAGACCCATATATCATATATATTGATCTCGTAAGAAATCTAGGGATTTCTTCTTTGCCAACAAACCGGGCTTTCCATTTGAGCTTTATTTTGGTGGAAATTGATTTGTTTCTATCTTCCATTATAAGCAAGTATTGTTAACAAATTTACACATGGTTTTTGTTGAATTTGGGATTTTCAAGGATAAAAAAATAAGGTTTTTTTTCAAATGTAATATTGTAGGAGTTTTTACAATTGCAATGTGGTGTCTTGCAATTTACTTGTTTTCTCATAAATATTGATGTTCATGTATAATAAAAATGATACCATATGTTTATATTTTTAATTGCTAGTCAGTACCCTAGCTATGAAATAATTAAATAAAATACAAATTTGGTGCTTATTATGTATGAATATATTTTCTCAAACTATTGTATGTTATGAGTTGTCTCCTGTAGGAATTTATGTGTACCATCGTGTTACATATTTTTAAACTGGAGATAGGAATACATCATGTGTTTATTCTTGACTTTGCACTCATTTTCGTTTTATATGAAGATGTTAAAAATGAGAAAACTTGCTCAGTTATGCATTTTATTTTGCCTTGCATTCCACAGTATACATATTACATGCCATAGTTTTATGTACAGTGCTTTATTGGAGTGATATTTATTTGACACCCTGCTTTTATTAGTTGATTTTTGAAGCATAAGAATTATTCGTGCAGATTTCACTTGAATAATTTTCTATGTTGTTTTGTAGATAAACTATATTTAGTCCTGCATGCCTTCAATATGTATTCATCCACCAGTTTTGATGATTAGCCTTCTTCTTTCGATGACGAAAATGGTGTGAAATTAATATACCAAGCTGCTTCGATTGCATCTGATGTGTACGAGACACACTATATAAAGGATATGAAAAAAACTTGTGGGATGGTGTGTGTGTGGATGGGGGAATCTAAAAAAGGTCAAGGACACTTTCACTGTGACAGGATTGGGGCTCATAAAAGTTTGATGAGAGATTACGTCGATGAAGATTCCACATATTCTGATCAAATGTTTAGTCAGAGATTTAGGATGAATAAACCTCTATTCATGCATGCATCCATGATGCCGTCGTTTGGCATGATGTATTAAATATCCAACGTCATGATGCTGCTAAAAAGTTAGGTTTTTCTTCCTTGCAAAAGGTTACGGCTGCAATTAGGATGTTGTCATATGGAATGGCTGGCGGTCAATGTGACAAATATCTCTAAGTGTCCGAAATCACTTCAATCAAATGCATGATCTCAATGTTTTGGATAATTCTGGTATCTTTGATGGTATTATCTCTCAAGTAAGGCTCCGTCGTGCAATTATGTTGTGAATATACACAATGGCTTATTATCTTTCCGATGGCATCTACGCGAAGTGGGCTACCCTTATCAAGACAATCACCCAATCGATCAATGCAAAACAAAAGTACTTTGCCAAAGCTCAAGAAGCGGCACACAAAGATGTAGAAATGGCATTTGGAATTCTACAAGCACATTTTGGAATTGTGAAAGGGTCGGTGTGTTTTGGGGATCGAATAGAATGTGGACACATCGTGAAGACTTTGTGTTATTCTCCACAACATGATTGTGAAAAACGAGGATGATCCCGAGGATTGGGAACCCAATGAAGGAGAAACATTACAATTTGTGGTGTGTAATCAAGAAGCAAACATTTTACATGAAAGTCATGTCAGCCGGATCAAAGCAATAACGAATCAAGTCACTCATAATCAATTAAAACTAGACCTCATCGAGCATTTATGGAACCGTAGTGGTGAAGATAGTTTGGAATGAGATAAAGAAGTATTGTATTTTGTTATTACTTTGTTTTTAACTATAATTGAGTGTCGTTTATCTTTGTTTGGACAGATTAATGTTATTGGCTTTGCGCAATGTAATTTTATTTTGTGTTATGCTCTTTTGTAAATTATATGCCTTATGAACCATATTGGGATTGGGTAATTGAAGGCATTTTGTTTTCTGATTAAATAAACCCCCAAGAGTTTTTTTTATGTAGAAAAAAAACCATTGTTTTGTTGATCACTTGCAAAAATGACTGTTGGGTTGGTTTCACTTGGGGTGTTTGGTTTGGTGTGTTACAGAGATATTAAAGTTTATTGTTTTTTCTTACGTATGTGGGTTTTGCATTTTAATGAGAATTTTTTTGATTACTTTTTAAGTCTCTCTGTAAAAGCAGTTGATCCTTATTCCACAATGAATACTTTCATTGTATAGCCATTTCACAATAGTTAAAGCTTCTTTATTAGCATCTCTGAAGTGAACATGAAAAATTCTCAACAACCACTCACTATATAATTGCACAAAATATGTTTTGGTGTTTGCCAAATTGACAATATTTATTGCAAAAGTCATAAATTTTTCTCTCTTGAAGGATATTGATATATACAGATCCCAATTCTATATTCTGTTAAATTTTTGGTGAGCTAAAAGAAAGAAAATTAAACCAACGCAGTGTCCTTAACAAAACAACTTGTTCCGAATACAATATAAATTGACCATATATGTAGGTACAAAAGAGAAACATAGATACAAAAGAGAAATCCAAAACCATTAGAGTAGTGCTATGAGTCCCAAATAACTCTACCAAATCTCCCCCAAACTGACTTGTGCTTTGTGCCCTGGCGGGACCTGCATCACATGGCATTAGATGACAGGTAAGTAGAAGAATGACGTGGCGTCCACATAGGATTTGGGGGAGATTTGGGGGAGTTATTTGGGACTCAAAGCATTATTCAAACCATTAAGCAAGAACACAGATACAAAAGAGAAACATAACTAAAATCACATTAATATAAAGAAACAAAAATTTACAACGTTGTTCCCACTACAAACAGCTATTGTTGAAATGTCCACAACCCACAAAAGACTTCAATCATCAATTCTCATTCAAATCAAAGCTAAATTCAAAACCATTTGAGGCCTCCGAGTCTGACATAAGACCTTTTGTCCAGTACCGCTCAATAATCTTAGATTGTTGGAGCTTCCAATAAGCTTCTTTGATTCGAGGATTGGAATCAGTGCTTTCACAGCGACTGTGTACGAACGGCCCAATTATTAAGGATTGGGGAGCACATGTAATCTCAGAATTGATAGAAAGCTTCCATCGCCTTGCCCTATTTCCGTTTAAACCTTACACATCGCCTTGTAGCAAGTCACTCCATTGATTGACTCATCACTTTCATTTCTTGATTCAGTTCCTTTTAATGTTTTTTTTTCATGGCTTCCCACTTCACTTTCTCAATCATTGTCGCTTCTTTTAGCGTTTCATTGATTCTTTTCATATATAAATTCGCCTCATCATCTTTTCCATCTCTTCCTCTCTCCGCTTTACATTTTTGTCTTCCTTCGGTCGCACCAAGTTGTGGAAGCGTCTTCATTAAAGGAATTTGTTTTCGTTGGAGTTGATAATGCCGGGGTACCCAAATTATCCACATCCGTAGTTTGTGATTTTGACTTGGAAATTGTTTTGTGGGCCTTTGCATTCGTGCTTTGAGGGAGAACATAGTTGTTTTATTTTGTAGTATTTTTCAAAAGCTTCCAACAATGTTCAAATTTAAACCTATAAAACGTCACCGGGTTGGGTTGCAATGACCCCTCAATTTCACCAAAATATTCTTAGGCCTTTTCAAACTGATAACATATACAAGAAACACAAATATTAAACAATACTAGTACTCGAAATAAGTCTTTAAAAACAGCCGTTGTAAAAAAATAACAACAAAACAAGTAAATATCCATTAAAGTACAAAAATATTGGTTTAATGGAAAATTAAAGTCTATTATGTGGTAATTAATTGTTATTTTATCAATAAAGGCATGAAGTCAACAAAAATAGCCTCATCAACAAATAATGCACATGTTAACTCCAATGCGACATTTCATCAAATCCTCGGGCTACAAATTATCCGACATATCACAATACTTACTGATATTATTTCTTGAATGGATTTTATAACAAATACATTCAAAACAACTACTGTTAGAGCCTCTCATGATAATTTTGATGGTCCAATTCTATTTTCTGCGGTATATGCTAATTGTGATAGGCGTGTAAGGGAGTATCTTTGGGGGCATATGTTAGACATTTCTAGAAATTTTAATGATAGGTGGCTTATAGATGGTGATTTTAATATTGTGTGTATAGACCATAGAGGGGTGGGTGGACGAGTTCAATGATTCAATAAGACAAGCTTGCTTACTTGAAATTCCGTACAATGGATCTCGTTTCATGTGGTGTAATAATCGCAATGAGTTAGCTCGCATTTGGACCAGATTAGACAGAGTTTGGGGAAATAACAGATGGTTTCAACTTAACTTGAACACATCCATTGAGCACCTCCCACAAATTAACTCAGACCACTGTCCATTTGTTGTTACTATTTCATCTCCATCGGACAAAGTGCCCAGGCCTTTTAGATTTGTCAATGCATGGTTTAGTCACCATTCCTCCTTGTTAATGCATGGTCAGTTCCTCAGTATGGCGATCCCATGAAAAGGTTTGCTTCAAAGCTAAAGCACACCAAATCAGTTATTAAACAGTGGAATTTGAGAACCTTTAAAAATATTGGTCGAAAACTTAATGAAGTCGAGGACTTTCTGTTAGCAATGCAGGTGAATTATGATGCGATCCGAATGAGACAAATAGGTCTGCCTAGAGTAAAGCCCAATCTGAATACAACCTTGTGCTGAAAAATGAGTTGGCAACAAAAAAGCGAGACTTAAATGGGCTGAGTTGGAGGACTACAATTCTGGCTTTTTTCATGTTGTGATTAATCACAATCGCAACAAATTAGCCATTCAAAAAGTTAAAAAAGGGATTAGCTGGACAACATCGACGGAGGAAGTGGCAAAAGATGTGTGTGATCATTTTAAAACTATTCTGGGAGAAGGATCTGTATTGTCTTTAGAGGATGTTTTTTTCAAATTTATTCCATCTCTAATTAATGATGAATTAAAAAAGAAGATTGAGGAAATTCCTTCTGAAGAGGAGATGGATTCAATGGATATTTTTATCAACATGCTTGGGATATCATAAAGGGAGATCTTATTTCATCTATTCAATCTTTCTTTCTTGGAAAGGACATTCTTATAAGTTGGACTTCAACTAATACCATTCTCATCCCAAAAATTCCAAATCCCAGTGAAGTTACTCATTTCTGGCCTATTAGTCTATGCAATTTTTCTAATAAAATGATTTCCAAATCATTTCTAATCGGTTGGGTGATATTCTTCCGAAAATTATTTCGCAATCTCTAAACGGATTCATTAAGGGGAGGAACATTATGGAAAATATCCTCCTTGCCCAAGAAATGTTGAAGAATCTTAATAAAAAAGTGCATGGAGGAAATGTGGTGTATAAACTGGATATGTCCAAGGCTTATGACCACATTTCTTGGCATTTTATTATTAAAACTCTTCGTTCATTTGTTTTTTTTGAAAAAATTATTGACTGGATTTGGAGATGTATATCAGGTTGCTGGTTTTCTGTTTCAGTTAATGGTAAGCTCTGCGATTTCTTTGCTTCAAAACGTGGAGTGTGCCAGGGTGATCCATTATCACCTGCTCTTTTTGTCATCACCACTGAAGCCCTTTCGCTCGGCCTCCAACATCTTATGGAATCAGGGACTATCAAACACTATTGTCAGCCCCTTTCATGTCCAATTATTTCATCGTTATCTTTTGCCGACGACACTCTGATTTTTGCCAACGGTGATTCAAAAAGTACCAGATCGCTGCTCAAGTTTTAAGAGGTTATGAAATTAATTCCGGTCAGGTAATTAACCAAGCCAAGAGCTGTTTTATAACAGATGACAATCTCTCTATCACCAGAATTCGATCAATCCAACAGCTTACGGGTTTTTGCAATAAAAAGCCTCCATTCAAGTATCTAGAAGTGATGTTATATACTGGAAGAAAAAAGCGGGGCCTCTTTCATGGGTTACAGTATAAACAATAGACTCTCTACTTGGTCCAATAGGCACCTTAGCATGGCTGGGTGTATGATACTCATTAAGCATGTGGCTCATTCAATGACTTTCAACACCCTCGAAGCTATTGAGTCGACAACAGGAACTGTTAATAACATTAATAGTTCACTTGCTAAATTTGCATGGGGTACCAGCAATGGTAAATTTAAGAAGCAGTAGGTTAAATGGGATAGGGTTTTTCTTCCGAAAAATGAAGGAGGATTGGGTATTAGAGCTATTGAGGATGTTTGCAGGGCGTATACTTGCAAGTTGTGGCACTCGTTCTCTTATAAAGACGGGTTATGGTCTAAATTTATGCAAGCTAAGTATCGCAAGCTTCAACAACATAATTTCAAGGATGTGCCTTCATTTTCCAGTAACATTTGGAAACGCATGCAGAAGGAGATTGACACTTATAATGAGATTGATCCATCCTCCAATTTTTGTCTTAAAAAGGCTTGGGAGCTCGTTCGGAAAAAAAGTTTGTATTCAATTTTCATTCTCTTCGATTTGGGACATTCGGATTCCCCATTTTGCTCAAAATGTAGGTGCTGTGCGATATCCAAAGAAGAAAATAGAGACCATCTTTTCGCAACTAGTGAAGTTGCCTCGGAAGTTTGGAATTTTTTCCAAAATAGAATGGGGATGAAATTCAACTCTACGACGATTAAATCGAAACTTATGAATTGGTGGCAATGTACTCAGGGAAAATCCATCAAAGTCCTTTGCAAGATGATTCGATCTCTAGTATGTTGGAGGATTTGGTGTTCGAAGAATCAAATGGAGTTTGATAACATTCCCATGAGAGCGCAAATTATCACTGAATTAGGGCGTGAGGACATTTTGGTGGCCTTCAAAGTCAAGCCGTATCACGCTCCCCCTTGCTCTTTTTATGTTACCTTTTTTTCGTGATTTTCACGTGTCCTGTACTTCTTAGGTATTGTCATCTGTCCATGTACTTTTCTCTACAAATTCTCTATCTTGACCATGTAATGCCTCCGTGAGAGGGCGATTCTCTCTCTAAATATATAAAATAGCTATCTAAAAAAATGCACTTACTTACATTTGATCATTCCATCCGCTTGGATTCAATCCCCCAAAACTCAGAAACAGCATGTGAAATTATTTGCCATAGATTTTACAAACCATACTCAAACTGAATGACTCCATAGAAGATTACCTGACCGGAAACCATACTCAAACTGATCATTCCATCCGCTTGATTTTGGCTCCGTGATTCCATGTTATGTGAGGTTTGATAGTCAAAAAAATTGAAATCCATTTCCATGAACTGAACTTCAGATCTTGATTTTGTCAATTGCATTAAATAATTTTAGTTGAAAGAATAGATGAAGGGGATGTTGGCGCCAACGGGGTGAAGTAGGTGTAGTTTTGGCGCATAATTCATACGGTGTGATTTGAGAATCGTGTAGTTGTTAGGAGTTTAAAAAACGGTGTAGCTTTGTGATATATAAATGTATTTTGGTGATTGAGAAGATTTAACCACTGTGACGATATATGTGGTTAAAAATAGCAAGTCTATCAAAATGCTGAGTTGGCATTTTTTTGAATAACTATTTTAATTAGTTTTCTGGAGATACTCTTAGAGATGTATAATCATCAATACTTATTTGTCATACTTCTTGGGGCACCACAATCAAGTCTCCTCAAATTACTTCATTGTTTTATGTAATATATAAATTCTTGTTATTCAAGGTCAATGAGAACAACAAAGGAATTGTTTAAAAACAAGACATCAGGAGGGGAAAATGAACTTCATATCGTGATGTTTGATACTCCGAAATCTACATTACTTTGTCATATTGACACAGTTGATAGCCTCCTTGAGACTTGTGGTGCCAGCTTGGGCGTATTTATCTGGTGGGAAGTGGGGTGGGGCCATTGATTGCATCTCCCTTTTCAAAATATATATTTTTTAAATATTAGTGTAAAGTGTTCTTTATAGAAATTTGAATTCAATCCTACCATTGTTTTGAAAACAACAGTGAGTTGAGCCTCATATATTTTTTAACCAACATAACTCCTAAGAGCCTATCAAGGGTGCTTAAGAAAATTACACCAATGTTGTAATTTGGTGGTGTTGGTGCACTTCAACTACCTTTTAAAACTTTTTTTAATATTTGTTTTTACTTTATACAATTTTGTATAGTTTATCTAAAAAATTCCCAATGAGATAAGAACACACATTGAAAGCGATCAACTTAAGAGTAGTATCCAATGTTTTCTGTTTAAAAAAAATTATTATTTGTACTTTCCCTCAACTCATATGAACAGTAATTCCCCCCCCCCCTCCCCCCATTACATGTATACTTATTGAAACCATAGCTCCTTAATCATTTCAAGATCCAGTCTGATGACTTTCATCTTTTCCTCGGGCAATATTGCCAGGAAGGAGCACTTCCCTAAATGGATTACTTGGACCATATTACACTGACGCTTGACAGACAAACAGTTGAATACTACTCTGATTGGGGCAATTAAGTTATTCAAGAAGACATGTGCCTGTTTTAGCTAAATTTTAAAACGGGACGATGATAATAAGTAATCATTTTATATGCTCACACTAACAACTGTCAGCTAAATTTCATCCTCAATATCGGTTACGCTAGCGACCTTTACTGAATGGAAGACTACCTGAAGCTCTTCAATAATTAAACTAACTTGTATAACTCTGTTTTGCTTGGAAGTTTTCTGTCAACACACTTATGGGGACATCTGCCTCATTTTCTGAGGACATGGCTGCAGATGTATGTCGGTGGAATGCTCATTTACTTGGTCAGTGAATTTACCTGTTGTTTCTACCTTTACTACCTCAAACCCAATGTTTATATTAGCCAATGTGCATCATTTACCCATTAACGCTCATCTCTAATGACGAAACTAAGCCACCCGTTTTGTCAGCAAGGTCGAATCGGAATAAGATTTTTTGGAAATTTTAAAACTTTGCCAATTATGTTTCCAATTTGCTTTGGAAAATTTTAAATTGGGAATTACAAGATGGTTTCCTATTCCGGTTGGAATTTTTCATGAAAAATTGAATATATTGAAATTCTATATAATATGCCAAAATTGAAAACATTTTACAGGCTTAGTTAAAATCATTTGCCGCTGAATCATGTGGATGTTTAAATCATTTGCCTGATTTACAATAAATATTTAGTTTTTTGATACCATATGTAGTAGTTGCTTTCAACATTACCTGTAATGATTCCATCACAAATGCTATGCCTTCAATGAAGACCATGTTTTCTCATATTTCCACATCAATGAAGTCCATGCCATGGTACGCAGTCCTCCCAACATTGTCGGAATATATGGTTGAGAAAATGTGGATAGGGTGTTTTTGAGCAGTAGCCGAAGTTGGCTGGTTTGCCTACTTTTTGTATGTCAAACTTCACATATCTTGTACAGTGGAATTTTTAATGTATTGGATGCATAGACAGTTACATGACATTAAGCCCGTGTACAAGTATATTCATTCTCCACATCACCTCCTCAACAAGAAGCATACACTTTCTCCGTTTGCTGGTAGGTTAAGTACAAAATTCGCCTTATTCTCATTCTCATTCTCTAGTCCGTCGCTTAAAATAAATTTATTATAAATATAATCAAATTCAAACGATCTCTTATTAAGTGTATAATCTAATAGAAGCAATGGTATATTGTTTTAGAGTTTTATCTTCGGTGTCAGGTTTTGCACTCCATCCCTTAGATGGGATACTGGCGGCAATGCCCCACCTGGTAGATATCTTTATGGTTCCAACCCACTTCACCACTCACCTCATTCTAATGCTCATGGAGGCCATATGGGCTGTAAACATTCACGATTGCAGCAGTAGGTACTTCCACTACAGAAATAACGATAATATTATGACTGCAATATATCTGAATGCAATTTCCATTGGAAGGGACCTCCCTCAGATCCCTATGTTGCTCTCCCATTCTTCAACAATTTAAGACCAGTAATAAATCAATTCCAAGTCAAGCGTAAGGAAAAAAGTCATCTGCTATCTTTTTGGGCCATGAATAATGTTGCTTGCACTTTTGGTCATACAGAGTTTGAACCATGATTTTGGAAGTTAATGTTACTGGCAAGAATATCCATACCGACATAATACATCATGCCTCATACCAGGGCCGTCTCTGAAATTTTAGGGGCCCTAGGCGAACAATTAATTTGGGGCCCTTTATATTAATTTTTTTAAAGAAAATGTGTTCTTCTCGCATTTTTCGATGCAAAACTATCAATTAAATCATCAAAATTTATTGTTGTTAAAAAATCTTCTTCAATTGATAACATGGCTAATCCATTTAATCTTTCTTATGACATGGTAGAACGAAGGTAAGATTTTATTAATTTTAATTTTGAAAAACTTCTCTCGGCCGAGGCAACCGTAACGGGTATTATCAAAAGTGTACACTAGCAAAAAAACCTTATCCTCATATCGTGAGTACCCTAGCCATTCTCTATTACGTTTTTCTTCATTTTTCCAATAAAAAGTGTAATGAATAGTAGAAAAACGCCTGTTTTCTATATCTTTAGGAAAAGTAATATCATTATCTCTTATTGGACCTTTTTTTACCATTGTGTCTATCAAATTTTGATCATTATTTTTCCAATTAGCCGGATCATATATATCTAGTGGTAAAGCTTCTACACGTCCATTTTCTAATTGTTCATTATCTAATTCTTCTAAATTTTGATGTTCAACAACATTTTCATTATCTAAATCTTCTATATTTTGATGTTAAAAATCTTTTTTTTTTGTTTATTAAAATATTTATTTAGTGAGCCCGTTAGTTTTGATGTTTCTTCTTCAATTTGTTTTTGTCTTTTTCTTTTCTCGTGATCGGAGGGATATTTTCTAGTAGACATATTCACACAACAACAAGTGTAATTTGTAAAAATAAAATTAATCACAAAATCACAAGATTCTCAACAATATTGACAAACAATATTAAAGAAAAATGCTAAAGAGAAACAATAGAACCTGATTTGTAACCAATTTGAGAGCAATTTCAAGTTTTAATTTGTAAATGCCCAAATAACAAATTGGAATCTACAAAAAAAAAATACAACACAAATATTAGTATATAGTAGGAATGTAACAAAGCAATGAATAATATATACTTACACAAACAAGCTTAAAACAATCTCCTATCAAGCCCTAACTTTCTGAAATTGAAACCCTATATTTTTAACCCTTATTTTGATGAGGTTAGTTCAATAAAAAGGGGGGGCAAAAATTGTTTTTTTGGGTGGTGGTGGTGGGGTGGGGTGGGGCAGGGGTGGATAAGGGTTTTGGGGGGGGGGGGGGTAAGAGAGGGTTTATTCTTGCTTTGGTTAGTAGAGAAAGAGAGTAGTGTGAGAGAGAGAAGAAGAGAGGAAGAGAAGAAGAGTGAGAGAAGAAAGTGGGTGAGAGAAATGGAAGAGTTAGGGTTAGAATTATGTAAATGGGTTGGGTTGAGTTTGAGTTGGGTTGGGCTATGATGATAGGTTTATTGTGTGGGTTTATTTTTTAGTGTGTGTGGGGGGGTTATTATGTTGTTGTTGGGTTTAGTGTATGAGTTTATTTTAAATAGAACAAATTTATTTTGGGGGGCCTTTTTTAAGTGATAACTCTAATTTGTTTCATAACTAATTTTTTTGGGGGGCCTTTTTTTTTACAACTAATTTTTTTAAACCTAATTTTTTTTTATACCTAATTTTTTTTTCCCGGAAGGGGCCCTAATTAATTGGGGGCCCTAGGCGGCGGCCTAACCCGCCTATGCCTAGAGCCGGCCCTGCCTCATACCGACATAACTACGATCACTATGGTCATAGGAGCCGATTATCACACAATACATCATACCGCGTTAATGTTATTGGCAAGAATATCCATACCGCGTTAATGTTACTGGTAAGAACATCCATACTGTGTTACTGGCAACATTTGTGGGCGGTCATGGGAGCCGGTTATCACACAATACATCATACCTCATACCAACATAACTACGCTCACTACACCATATGGATGGATAGGATGTTTGGTGCTCTGTATGACCCTAAATAAAGCAGAACCAGAAAGGAAATTTGATCTGTTTTCTTATGCGACCTTCTTCTCTGTTGGTTAAAAGTTATTTCCTCAATTTTTCTATATCTTGCTAGGCTTGTGGTGTACGCGTCTAATGTTTAACATTTGTTTATGTGATTCTTAAATAATCTATGCCATGCCTACTAAGAATTTTATTATTGAGATATGTAACGCGGCCTTCTGAGTGTCAGATGACTTTTACCAAGCAAAAGAATTTTATTGAACTATAAAATTTACTATTCAAGAGATATTACTAAAATAATTAGGTAATAAGTTTGATTTGATAAATTCCATTAAATGCTATTGCAAGATCTCATCATCAGCAGATACTTCGACTATAGAAATAACAATATATTGTGGTTGTATATTATATCTCAATGCACTTGCGAAGGGAGCTTAGAGTTCTCTTCTTATATTATCATCATCATCAGGTACTTCCACTACCGAAATAACGGTAATATTGTGGCTGCAATATATTTGAATGCACTTTTCATTGGAAGGGCCCTCCCTCGGATCCCTATGTTGCCCGCCCATTCTTCAACAATTTAAGATCAACAATAAATAAATTCCAAGTCAAGCATAAGAAAAAAAAGTCATCTGCTAACTTTTTGGGCCATGAAAAATGTTGCTTGCACTTCCTTTTGGTCATACATCTTTGCACAATGATTTTGAAAGTTAATGTTATAGGAAAGAATATCCATACTCGCACAGCGCTATCCAGAGCCATATTTCTTACACCAAATGCATAAGAGTTGAGCTAACAATCTCATATAAGACATATCTCTTGGATAACACTGTTTAGTTTGAATTTCTTGTTAGATGTGAGTATGTTTATTTGTACACCCTTCTCAAGAACCTCATATTCATGAGATAACTTGTATGCACAAGGAGAAGAATGTATTTAAGCGTATTGCACTACTAGATTTGGAAGTGCAAACCCTCAGCATATCTCAATTGTAGCAAGCAAGGATCACTCAAAGTAAATGTTGTGATCTAGAAGTGGATAGACTGATATCTTTTTAGCGAACTTAGAATTAACAACAAAATTTAGAATCAAAATGTTTCTCTCTAAAAAACTTGAATAATGTAAGACATCACAAATTTATTTAAAGTTTCATAGCAGAAAGGGGATAGTTAGAATTAGGCAATTTGATAATGAATGCCCTAGAGATACATATATAATAGAGGCACAATGTTACATCATTTACATGCTCTCTGTGGCTGAAGAATCTGGCAAAGGTTTGGGCTTGGGAGGAGAAACCAAAAAAGGCCTAGCTGGAGTTTGCAAGGACTCCACGCTCTTCTCTAAGCCTAGCTGGAGTTTGCAAGGACTCCACGCTCCCCTCTAACATGTCCAACACCCTCCTCATTGATGGCCTAGTTGAGGGGTCAGTTTGTATGCACCACAAGCTAATTATTATCATCTTTCTTCTATTTTCATTTTCCTCTTCATTTGTAACACCATTCACTCCAATTTCCTAATCTAATTCAAGGCGTTTGTATGTCAACTATTCCGAAGAAGAAAAAGGAAAGCATGGCACCCATAAATGTGTTGTAAGCATTGTGTAGTAAGCGTGTGTGCACACACTATATGTCTTTTAAGAAAAATTTCTAGTGTCATAAAAATACTCTTTATTGGGACAAAAATTCATTTATCAAGTTGTACATTAAATGCATACTCATGTACATATCAGTCTATGTTCTTAGGGTATATTTACCCAATTTCAGTGTGTTGTCAATTTATTGTTATTCTAATTTTTGAATACATTCATGGTGTCCGTGAATCAATAAGTTGCCTTATATGAAGTTGGAGGTTCTGACCCAAAGTTGTAGTTTTGATTCTCATAGCTCTCTTTGGCATAATTTCTACTTATCAAAAAATATTAAAGTCATAACTATAAAAGCAATTACAGTGCAGTTACAATTTGACCCCATTATCTATAATTTCCTTAAAAAATAAATGTTAAAGAAGGCTGTATTTGACGAAAACAAATTTAATATAATATTGTGTAGGGTAGTAAAAATTGTCCTTTTTGTTTAAACAACTTGGTTTTTTTTTTTTTTTTTTTTTGTTGTAAAGGTATCCATTTGTCCATCCCCATACACAAGAAACACATGTCAATTTGCAATGAATATGAAAGGGACCCAACATTTATAATGAACTAAAATAAAATAAAAAACTATGTAAAATAGAGAATCTGAAAGTATCCTCTAAATGCCCCATTAACAAAAAAAGGAGATATAAAATAGAAAAAAAAAGTTATATAGAGAAAAGTATTAAGAATAAAGTAAATGAAGTGTAGAAAACAAGCAACATTGTGGAGCAAAATAAAGAAATTATATAAAACAAACAACTGGTGGAAAATAATTTTTTTTTTAGAATACAAAACAATTACAACTTATTTCTTAAGTGCATTGGAATATGTCACACAAACATACTACTAGAACAGGGCAGAATAATATATATATATATATATATATATATATATATATATATATATATATATATATATATATATATATTACAATGATGACCAAATCAAACCATTAATATTGGAACAGAAACCACAAAAAGTACAATATAGTCAAAGGAAGACAAATGCTCAAGAAGTCGAACATTTGATATCGAACAGTTGACCTAATGTAATCATGTGAAATGGATATTGGAAAGTTGGCTTTGGTTTTGAGAGCTGCACGGAAACTTGTTTCATGCTAGGGCGAGACAGTAGATTTGGGTGCAAACACGCAAATGCTAGCTTCACAACAAAGACCACTTCTTCTGCAACTAGAGTCCTAGGAGGTGAAGGGCGTTGGTCCAATATTTCATTCAACAGAGTACTGTGATTAGCTGAACTTGACGGTGACGACGACCACAGAGATGAGAAGAGATCTCGTGGATGCGCTCCCATAATTACTTCTAATGTGAGTACTCCAAAGCTATATACTTCACACTTCTCGTTTACTTCCATGGTGTATGCAAGTTCTGTCAATAATGGCGAAGGCCAAAACAAAAATAGTTGTCTCAGATTAGTCGGTCATTAGTTAAACTTACAATTAGCCTCAAAGAGGGTTACTCATTCATCAGTTAGAGCCATAGTTAGCCTCAAAGAAGACATTAAATAAACTCTTAATTATTGTTAACTTAAGTAAAAAGGTAAACAAGCTCATAAAATGAGCTTTGAAAAGGAAGGCATAAAAATATGCACTCTTCAATAATGATTGTCATGCAAAGACTAAAGTAGGCATCAAACATGTTTTTTTACCCTTTCTGAAACTAAAGACAGATTACCATATATATATATATATATAACTAGACAATAAGTTTTATAATTTACACAAAATTCAAACAATAATGACAAAGAGTTTAAAGCGAATGTGAGGTTAACTTTTTTCCAATATATACGTAACAAGGACGAGCTATAAACTCGCAAAAATAAAATAGATTTAAACTCTATCAATGTCAATTTCAATTGGGGGTGGGGGTGGGGGTGAGCTTATGACCAATATCAGGGTTCAAGAAGATAACCTTTGAGGAATTTATTTGGGGCTTTGAGCAAATAATTAATCAAATTACTATTCAAAAGCCATAACGATTATGACACCCCGCCTAATAAAATACCGGGCGATCACTCCTATATCAAATTAAAACAGGAGTCTCATGTGGTTCATTCTTAACATCACTGTCGAAAACCAATTAATTACTAATATCCTATTAGGCCGACGTCAAAATTTTAAATTAACTAATCTTTTTAACCAAACCATCCAAATAAAATAAGGACAATAGTTTATATGCAACAACTGAAATAAAATAAAGTAAAATAACCGAACACTCGGTCCAAATAATACAACCAAATCGAATTCCACACAAAAGGCGGTAAATGAATAAATGAGTACAGTTGGGCCATTAGCCCGAATATGACTACAATACCTCCTATCTAGATCTCAATGATGGAAGCGTCTACAATAAACCTGCTTGCATCCACAGCTGCCCTAACAAATACAATTCGAAAGCCCTACAAAGTTAATTCAAAAGCCATAAAAAATACAATCCAAAATTCCTAAAGTATTAGGATACAATAACAATCATTCAATTTTGGCTTTCACAAAAATCAATTCAAATGACTTAAGAATCCAACCCAATTGCAGAAACAAAATAATATATTAACAATTATACAACTAACCTCAAATTGAAGACAAGAAATGAGGTGACTTCCCTAAAGAATTCAATTTTTTCCTTGAAATTTTAATTTAATTTTACTTTCACCTTGAACTTTCTTTGTTTACAACTAGCACCCCTATTATTTTTGAACTACATGTGCTTGAGGGATATATTGCAACAGTTCAAGGGGGAGGCCCTTGCCCTACACTAGTTCCGTCCCTGTTTAATAATGTTCCAAAGTAGGCTTGACACAATCACAAATGAAAAAGTCATATCTCTCTCTATATATATATGTTTCTCTCTTAAAAAGAACGGAATAAACAATAAAAATGGCATTACCTGGTGCATGGGCTGAATACCCAAGCATTCCAGCAAAAGAATTCCAGTTTGATGAGCCTGGATTTGAAAGTCTAGCGGTGCCAAAATCAGAGACATGAGCCTGAAATTCTGAATTCAGCAAAACATTATTGCTTGATATGTCTCGATGAATGATTGAAGGTGAACAGTCATAGTGCATATAAGTCAGCGCATTTGATACACCTCTAACAACATTTAACCTTTTCGACCAATCAAACAAACCTGCTTGTTCCTCATTGCTCAATATCTGTCTCAAGCTCCCCCCTTCCAAGAACTCATAAACCAAAAATGAGTGTCGTGGATGTGTACAAAAACCATAAAGCTTCACAACATTACGATGTCGTATATCTGCTAATGCACGGATTTCACTCATAAAACTTTTTAAATTACCCAACTCACCGTCTTGTGATTCATGAAGTTTCTTCACAGCAACAACATCACCACTTGGCAACTCAGCTCTATAAACAGTTCCATATCCTCCCACCCCAATGATATGTTTGGAGTTGAACTCCTCTGTGGCTTCAATGATATTTTCATACACCATCTTCCCATCATAGCTCCATATTGAAAACAAGTTTTTCTTTTTAACTTCAACTTCTCTTGCATCCTTAGCCTTTTTCTTCATCTTTACTCTTAGGCGGAGATAAAAAACAATCCCGACAATCATAAACAAAAGAAATAGAACACCTACAAGAGGAAGAGCAATTAAAATCAAAGGCTTTTTACCCTTTTTCTCATTTGCACCATAACTTAGAATGTTGGAGCAAGCCTTCAAACCAGTGACATTGCCACATAACCCTTTATTATTTCTAAGTGCCTCTAAAGGAGCCTCCTGAAATGCTTTTATGTTTGGTAGAGGACCCTGTAGTAGATTGTAGGATATATCAACGAATATCAAACTCGACATTCCCGTAAATATTGACTGGATGGAACCAGAGAGTTCATTGTGGGACAAATTCAACGTTTCCAAGGTTTTTAAGTCTCCTAGTTCTGGTGGTACCATCCCAATTAGCAAATTTTGACTGAAGTCAAGATTTTGGAGATTATGCAAATTATTTATTTGAGGAGGAATACTTTTTCTGAATTTATTTTTGCTTAAATTCAAGACCCTTAGCTTCGTACATTCCATTAGTTGTTTCGGAATTGAGCCACTGAGTATATTTCCTGCCATGTTAAGTTGTTTTAAATTGGACAATTTGTTAATTTCTATTGGAATGTTATCAGAAAGTCTATTGTTGTTTAAAGTGAGTTCAAGCAACGAGCCCAACTTTTTTAGACTTCTTGGAATCTACCCTACTAAGTGATTTGATCCGAGATTAAGTACATGTAGTTGAGTTGCCTCTCCAAGCTCAAGTGGTATCCTTCCAGAAAGATTATTGTTTGAGATCTTTAAGCTTGTCGGTTTACCGCATCGGCCCCATCTCTGAGATATCTCACCATATAAATCATTATAACTCAGATCAATATAATCTAAGTTTGGGTAAATGCCAAAATCTTCTGATATATTACCTGAAATTTGGTTTCTTTCGATTCTTAATCTGTATAAGCTAGTGCAATTTGTCAAGCTTTTGGGAACTGGACCGGTGAAATAATTATCGCTGGCAAATTTTTTTGTAAGTAATTTACCCATACATATATCATGAGGTAAATGCCCAGTGAGCTTGTTATTACCCAACTGCAGGATTGCTAACTGTGTAATATTATTCATTTCTGAAGGAATGGATCCAGTGAGGTTATTATAATGTAGTTCCATATACACAAGGGATTCAAGCCCAAATAGTTAAGCTTTGTCAAGTTCCCAATATTGGAAGGAATACGACCGGAGAGATTATTTTCATAAAGATAAAGAATGGTTAGGTTACTCATATTTCCAATAGAACTGGGGATTGAGACAAACAATTGATTTTTATATAAGCACAACTTGTTGAGCTTTGTCAAGTTCCCAATAGTGGAAGGAATACGACCTGAGAG
This sequence comes from Sambucus nigra, assembly GCA_949130495.1. NCBI lineage: Eukaryota > Viridiplantae > Streptophyta > Magnoliopsida > Dipsacales > Adoxaceae > Sambucus > Sambucus nigra. The sequence continues at coordinate 10,095,172 of OX422214.1, forward strand.
ATTATTTTGAGAGAGAAAAAGATAGGTTAGGTTACTCATATTTCTAATAGAAACGGGAATTGATCCCGTGAGATTGTTCTTTGACAGGTCAAGGCCGGTGAGTGACCTCAACATTCCGAATTCTTGAGGTATGGATCCAGAAAGTTTATTTTCATAAAGGTATAAGAGGGTCAAGTGACTCAAATTTCCAATAGAAGTAGGAATTGAACCCGTGAGATTGTTCATTGACAGTTCAAGGTTGATGCGAGACCTCAACATTCCAACTTCTTGAGGTATGGATCGAGAAAGTTTATTTTCATAAAGGTATAAGAGGGTCAAGTGACTCAAATTTCCAATAGAAGTAGGAATTGAACCAAACAATTGATTTTTAGCCATGCTCAACACCGTGAGCTTTGTCAAGTTCCCAACAATGGGAGGGACACCTCCTGAGAAATTGTTACTCCAAAAAGAAAGCTCAACGAGAGACGTCAACATTCCTATCTCTTGTGGAATGGTTCCGGAGAAATAATTTTGAGCTAAGTCAAGGTAGACGAGTCTGGAAAGACTTCCAATTGTGGGTGGGATGGGGCCATAGAGTGAGTTATTATAAAGATCAATGAGGAGGAGATGAGGGAAGGATGAGAAATTAAGATGGTGAAGCATACCTCTTAAACCGGAACTTTCAATAGTTATATTGGTGATGATTCCACCAGGTTTGTTGCAACTTATCCCAAATCAATTAGTGCAGGGGCTGGTTCCAACCCATGACCGCAACGTCCATTGGCTTTGATTGTCGAGGTTCTCTTTCCATGTTAGAAGAGCAGTTGCAGCTTCATTTCGTGGTGGTGCTACTTTTTGTTGAGTTGATGATGAAAACAAATCATCAACATGAGAAGAAGAACAAACCAATAAAAGGAGTGTGACGAATATGAATGATACTTGTAAAGATAAAATATGTTCAGAGGGTGGCTTGTTTGCTAAAGAATTCATTGAAGCAAGTTCTTCTATTGGTGAAATGGTTGGATGGAGGTATAAATGGCTTAAACTATATGCATAGGTATATATAGATACATATGAAGCACATGAATTCCAAAATTTCTTGGTAAAGTCAGTCTTGATTTTTGGTGAGAGTGAGATCTCAACTGCATTGTGGAAATATGAGATGTGTGTTAGGTTCCCAATTTAATGTTATTGTTCAGTCAGTAGACTTGACTTAAAAGGTACAGACTCAATACGTAGAGACTTGGGCAGATATGAATTAAAATTTATCAATTCTTCTACTTCGGTAATTTTCAACTTCTTCTACTTCGCTATTGATTGAAACACGTACACATACAGAGTCGAAATGCATCCAAAGCATATTTAATTTGACTTTGGTTTTATATAAACATGATATGTATATATATGAAAATCGAACTCTGTGTCAGATCAATTTTAACTTTTTTTGTATATAGATGTACATAGATCTTTATATAAATCAATTTGAAAACCCTAGTTTGTGGTGTGGTGGATTCCGGCTTGGTAGTGGGTTCCGACATCAAATAGCATCGTGGGAGATTTTTACTCGTGTGTTAGCTTTGCATAATAGGTTGGGGGTTTCAATTGGAATTGAAGTAAGGTTTTTTCGGAATTAGTTTACTCAAATTATGGATAAGAAAGGGTTGTGTGGGCATTACTGTTGAAAACCGAAGTGAGTAAAATAAGTAAAGACTTTTGGTTGTCATGTTTTGACATTACAAATGTAAAAAAATTGATAAATATGAAAATCTATTTATTTTTTGACGAGTTAATAGTATAATATGTATAAGGTATTGACAAACTTTTTTTACTTATTCGTGTGAGAAATATTTGTCAACAAATTTTCTAACTTCTTACCTATTTTAATATTTTAAAAATTGTTTCGAATATTTAAAAAACTTTTTTGTAATGTTTTACAAAATATTTTAAATATTATAAAAATTGTTAAGAAAATGTTTTACAATTTTAAAAAAAAAACGTATTAAAAAAATATTGTAAAAACTGTTTTAAACATTTTTAAAAACGGTTTGAATACAATATAAAAATTGTTATGAAAATAATTTTAAGAAAATGTTATAAAAAATCTGTTTTAAAAATATTTTGCCTAAAAAACTTGTTTTTATCTTATTTGGTTGTTTGATAGCCTAATGTGAGAAAAACAACATTTGTCATGACAAAATTTACCATGTCAATATTTGTCATGGCATGTACCAAATGGACCCAAAATAAAAGAAACAACGATGTAGGGGAATGAATTGGGTTCATAATAATTTTTAGAAAGGGATTAATGACAAAAATAATAAATATAAAAAAATTAATACATAAAAAAAGGTTTTTAACAAAATAAAAATAAAAATAATACTTATATTGAAAAAAAGTAATGATATTGTTTGGATTATTATAACACCCCGCAAATTCAAGGACCGTTAATTAAATAATGATTGGGAGAGAAAAAAAATATGTTATTGGGAGGAATTTAATTCGTGAGATGTGATATTTTTAATTTGAGGAATTTATTAACTTTGCGAAGTAAGAATTTATTATTTGGATTACTTTGTGTCGCATTTTGAGGTCAAGAATTTGGAGAATGTTATAAATTAATTCGGATGTCGATTTTGAGCGGGCGGTTGAGTCTGGTAGGGTCGAAATACTCTGAAATGAGTGGCCATATGTATATATTGGGTTTCGGGACCTTTTTAGACATAATTTAACTCTAAATTAAGAGTTTGGGTCCTTTTTAGGAGACCCATAGGTCCAAAAACGGGATTTGAGTTTTTTTACCCTAATTGTAAAAGGGTAATGAAACTTAAAGTCATTTTAGAAGACTAAAATTGGGGAGAACTTAAGATGAGAACCTTTAGAAAATAATTTTGGGATTTTGTGAGATTGCTTCATGACCAAGAGGAGATCCTTGATTTCAATCCAACATGTCCATCCAAAGGCTTTGATTCTACAAATTAAGGCAAGTGGTTTAATTTGCAATTGTTAATTTGCATTTGCTTATTCATATTAAAGGAGCTGGGAATCAATTAATTTGTTAGAGTTTATGTTTTATTAGAAATTGAAAATTTCATTGTTGGGGGTTATAAATCTGTAGAAATGACAAGATTTGGTTGATTTGATTCCCCAATTGATGTAATTGATGTGGTAAGATTGAATATATTAAAAGGATGGAATTATAATGAATCTTGGGAAGTTTTGATGAAGAAATCTCTACAGAATGGAGGTTTTAAATATTTCAATGGCGGACTGGGTTTTTCTGGACATATTAAAGAAGATGATACCATGGTCGTTCGAACGACCTGGTACCTCATTCAAACGACAGCCAGGTAATTCGAACGACATGGTTGGTCGCTTAAAGGACCTCTTAAACCCTCTCAAATTTCTTTTTTCCCCTGATTTAGAAATGTTATGTGTTTTGAGATACACAGTTTCTACATTGGTTGATTCTGAAATTTTGTTTATAATCTAAGGTTTGGGTTTGTGAATTTTACCCTTGGGTTAATTAGAGGATTAATTAATTTGAAGAATTAAGGTTTATGACTGAGTGATTTGAAACCTTGTTTATTAAGTGGGTAAATTTAATTGAATGAAATTGAATGACGGATTGGAAATTTTTGAATTTCGGGCCGAAAGAGTGTCCGGGTATAATTGGTAGGGTGACACCAAGATAATGAAAATTAATTAGTACGTAATTAATTGAAATAAAGTCAGAGCATAGACTAGCATGTTTTAGGCTTGTGTATGGAAGTAGTACACTGGTAGACTGAATTTTTATATATATACGGTGATGTGTAGTATATATATATATAGAGAGAGAGCGAATCTCATGAGGACCTCTGTTTGCATACCGCTGTCGCGGACCAATTTTAATAAAATAGTAAAAAAAATATTTTTGAACTAATTTTTTTTATATAGTTTTTAAACATTTCAGTAAGCCCATATAAAAAAAATCAACTCAAAATGAATTTTTTTACTATTTTAAAAAAAATCGATCAAACTTTGTCAGTTTTTAACAACTTAAAAACTGACAAAGTTTGACCAATTTTTTTAGAATAGCAAAAAAATTCATTTTGAGCTGATTATTTTTTTATGGTCCTATTGAAATGTTTAAAAATCATAAAAAAAATCAGCCCAAAAATATTTTTTTTACTATTTTAAAAAAATGGTCCTCATTCAGGGTCCTCAAACTGGGACCTCACTTGATCATTTCCCTATATATATATATATATATATGTGTGTGTGTGTGTGTGTGTGTGTGTGTGTGAGAGTTATAAATATTTGTGTGAATAATATTTACGGTAAAGCATACAATTATTAATGCTATCTTAGGAGCTTGCGCGATGTGGGTGAGTCCCCTTGCTAGCGAATGCACGACGGGTATATTTCCCAGGTCATAGCGTTGTCATTAGGGGTGGGTCGTTATGGTATGGAACGGGCACTTTCGGGGGGAACTATGGCCGCCTCCTACGCGTAGGTGATAGCATTTATATCCGACATGCGTGTGAATGTTGAAATATATGATACATATATATAGTGTGAAATGTATAAATAATATCACTTGTGAAATGATTATATGGAATTAAATGAGAATTGATTTAAATAAGTTAGTGTGAATAATAACTTATAACATGTATGCTAAGCTCACTCGGGATAGAGTAGTGGGGGAAGTAGTGGAATATATGTTACAAGACTAGTTATGGGGTGGTTCACTAGGTGGGTCATGTATAGAACGTTAGGTGTGCACATTAGTGGAGGGGTGAGGTGTCCTCACGAGAGTGTACGACACTAACTTAAATATGAAGAGCATACTTGCATTTTAATTTCCAGTAATTAATTTCACTTGCTAAATATTTTCAAATATTTTGGGTTCTAACCCTTGCTATAAAATATTTTTCAAAACCTTTTAGGTGTCCTATCACAGGGGCGCCAGGCCTGATCTTCTTACAGTGTGCGCAATTTCAATATATGTGGATGCTGCGGGATATTTGCTTACGCCTATCTCATTCTCTCTAGATAAGGACATTTCAGTCGTAGCTTTGGACGTGTACTCTTATATTCAGTTTGGCATGTATCAGTACTCTCTTTTATACTTTGCACTTGGTGGATTGCTTGTGTAGTCGATGTTATTCGGCTAATACTTTTATTAGTGTGTGGCATGATTAGATTTTCTCTTGTGTTGTTTATTTTGGCTTTCTATTATATTTGTTGGTTTCGGTTTAATTTATAAGATAAAATTTGGCATCAGCTTAATTAAAGACTAGGTGGTTAGTAATTAATAATATTATGACAGTGATGCTAAGAATGAACCTGATGAGATTCCTGTTTAATTTGATATATGACTGATCACTCGGTATTTTATTAGGTGGGGTGTCACAATTATTTAGTTCATAAGATGATTTATATTTTCTGCGGGTTAGCCCGTTTGAGAGGTAATATTCTAGGAATGGGTTTTGATCATGGGTACGGATGGGTTCGTAATGGTGGGCGAGTATAGCAAGACTATCGTGTTTGTTTGTTCCAGAACAGGAGGTATGTTGGTATGGTGTCCCACCTGAGAGAGGTTTGAGCTCGCGATAACATTTGTGTGAAGTAAACTTCATAAAGTACAGTTGTTTAGTTGTATTGGATCCTGGTGCGTAAGGACTTTTATGAATGAGATCCAGAGTATGTTAGGTTGCCGTGGAGCGAAGAGATTTAGCTCGTTAATGATATTTAGTGCTAAGAACTTAGTGATAATATGAGCACAGTAGTATATGACTCCTTTAGAGACGCAGGAGTCCATGATTTGTCATATGAGTTTAGCGACATAGTTTGAGTGCTCTGGATGTGTAAGTGGGAAGTGTTGCGAAGGAAACACTGTGAGGATTTGCACCATGAGTTGATAAGCGCGACTATATCGGGAAGAATGGTGTAAATTTTGGTAAGGTCACCAAACATACCTGTAAGTTATTAGATATAGTTACGTATGTGAGGATGGGAGGTTTGTGCAAATATGCACAAGATATAGGATGTATAGACATATTGGGATGAGTCAGAGTCTCTACTGAGTAGATGCTTAGAAGATTCGATGAGAAGACACAAAAGCGACGATTTTGGGTATATTATGAAGGAATGAGAATAAGATGTACCTCGAGTTACGAAACATTGAAGTGTGGGGGCATGTTTAGAGTAACACTAAATGCTTCACAACCTATGGTTTGTTACCACTAGGATTCACGAGTGAGACGGATATTAGTGGATGTGTTGGCTGAAATATCCATAGTGTATATATTTAAGTACCATGGAATAACGGGGTTATTTGGTGTTAACCACAAGAGAGTGGAAGGTACACTGAGGAGAAGGTTACATTATAGAAGATATTTCTCATTCTGAGAATTATGGGAGTAGCGTGAATGTTTTTCAAGTTTCAACTATGAAGCTATAGTTTGGGGCTATAATGGACAGCGAAAGTAAATCTAGGTGTTCGAGGTACCAGGGTATGAGTTAACATTGCTAGGTTTCACCTGAGATAGCGTCTTCCATATGTATACGGTTATGTATGTTAAAATGTGTTACATAGTTGTAAATTGAAATTCAAGGGAATAGGGATATTTCTGATGTGATTCAGGGTGGTTGGACTTATTATCGAGAAGGGTGTCATAGCTCGGAAGTAAATTTCGCGCAAGGGAACGGGTGATAGTAAGGGCGTAGTGTTGTGTGTTGTCTTTTTAACTTACGAGTGGTTATGTATACCTTTAAGCCAAAAGGAGGGTAATTGAAATGATATGACTGTGAGATTAAAGTTATATTACGATTTAGAGGCTAGTAAAAGACGGGTTGTTATTTCGTGCAGTTAAGCATGGGTACAGGGTGTATGGGCGCTCTGGTTAAGTACGTTCACCTAAGGACTATGTAGAACATCTAAGAGTAGAGGATCACGGAGCTAGTTAGGACTGGGAGTACTAGGCTTATCCGAATTTCGAGGACGAAATTCCATTGTAAGGGGGGAAGTATGTAACAACCCGTAAATTCAAGGACCTTTAATTAAATAATAATTGGGAGAGAAAAAAATTTATTTTAGTGGGAGGAATTTAATTCGTGAGTGTAGTGGTATTTTTATTTTGAGGAATTTATTAACTTTGCGAAGTAAGGATTTATTATTTGGAATATTTTGTGTCGCATTTTGAGGTTAAGAATTTGGAGAATGTTATAAATTAATTTGAATGTCGATTTTGAGTGCGCGGTTGAGTCCGGTAGGGTCGAAATAGTCCGAAATGAGTGGCCATATGTATGTATTGGGTTTCGGGACGTTTCTAGACATAATTGAGCTCGAAATTAAGAGTTTGGAAGCTTTATAGGAGGCCCATAGGCCCAAAAACGGGATTTGAATTTTTAACCCTAATTATAAAAGGGTAAGGCAACTTAAAGTCATTTTAGAAGACTAAAATCTGGGAGATCTTAAGAGGAGAAGACTTAGAAGAGAATTTGGGGATTTTGGGAGATTGCTTCAAGAACAAGAGGAGATCCTTGATTTCAATCCAACATCTTTATCCAAAGGCTTTGATTCTACGAACTAAGGTAAGCGGTTTAATTTGCAATTGTTAGTTTGCATTTACCTATTCATATTAAAGGGGGGGGGGGGGGGGTCAATTAATATGTTAGGGTTTATCTTTTATTAGAAATTGGGAATTTTATTATTGGGAGTTATAAATCTGTAGAGATGACAAGATTTGGTTGATTTGATGCCCCAATTGATGTAATTGATGTGGTTAGATTGAATATTTTAAAAGGATGGAATTAGAATGAATCTTGGGAAGTTTTGATGAAGAAATCGGTACAGAATTGAGGTTTTAAATATTTCAATGGCAGACTGGGTTTTTCTGGACAGATTAGAGAAGAAGACGATACCAGGGTCATTTGAACGACTTGGTATCTCGTTCAAATGATAGCCAGGTTGTTCGAACGACATTGCTGGTCGCTTGAACGACCTATTAAACCCTGTCACATTTCTTTCTTCTCCTCATTTAGATCTTTTATGTGTTTTGAGATACACAGTTTCTGCATTGGTTAATTCTGAAATTTTGGTTATAATCCAGGGTTTGAGTTTGTGAATTTTACCCTTGGGTTAATTAGAGGATTAATTAATTATAAGAATTAAGGTTTATGACCGAGTGATTTGAAACCTTGTTTATTAAGTGGGTAAACTTAATTGAATGAAATTGAATGATGGACTGGAAGTTTTTGAATTTCGGGCCGAGAGAGTGTCCGGGTATAATTGGTAGGGTGACACCAAGATAATGAAAATTAATTAGTGCATAATTAATTGAAATAAAGTGAGACCATAGAGTAGCATGTTTTAGGCTTGTGTATGGAAGTAGTACACCGGTAGCCTGGATTTATATATATATATATATATATATATATATATATATAAATATTTGTGTGAATAATATTTATAGTAAAGCATATAAATATTAATGCAATCTTAGGAGGTTGCGCGATGTGGGTGAGTCTCCTGGCTAGCGAATCCAGGGCAAGTATATTCCCCAGGTCATAGCGTCTGTCATTAGGGGTGGGCCGTTATGGTATGGAAAGGGCACTTTCGGGGGGAAATATGGCCGCCTCCTACGCGTGGGTGATAGCATTTATATCAAACATGCATGTGAATGTTAAGATATATGATGCGTATATATAGTGCCGAATTATATACGAGTATATAGATGGTGTGAAATGTATAAATAATATCACTTGTGAAATGGTTATATGGAATTAAATGGGAATTGATTTAAATAAGTTAGTGTGAATAATAACTTAGAACGTGTATGATAAACTCACTCGGGATAGAATAGTGGGAGAAGTAGTGGAGTATATGTGACAAGACTAGTTACGTGGTGGTTAGCTAGGTGGTCATGTATTGAACGTTAGGCATGCACATTAGTGGAGGGGTGAGGTGTCCTCAAGAGAGTGTACGACACCAACTTAAATATGAAGAGCATACTTGCATTTTAATTTCATGCATTTAAATTCACTTGTTAAATATTTTCAAATGCTCTCGGTTCTAACCCTTGGTATAAAACCTTTTCAAAACCTTTTAGGTGTCCTACCACAGGGGCGCCAAGCCTGATCTTCTTATAGGGTGCCTAGCTGCAGTATATGTGAATGTTGCGGGATATTTGCTTAGACGCCTATCTCATTGTCTCTAGATAGGGACATTTTAGTTGTAGCTTTGGACGTGTACTCTTATATTCAGTTTGGCATGTATCAGTACTCTCTTTTATACGTTGCACTTGGTGGATTGCTTGTATAGTCGATCTTATTCGACTAATACTTTTATTAGTGTGTGGCATGATTAGATTTTCTCTTGTGTTGTTTATTTTGGCTTTCTATTATATTTGTTGGTTTTGGTTTAATTCATAAGATAAAATTTGGCATCAGCTTAATTAAAGACTAGGTGGTTAGTAATTAATAATATTGCGACAGTGATGCTAAGAATGAACCAGATGAGATTCCTGTTTAATTTGATATATGACTGATCACCCGGTATTTTATTAGGTGGGGTGTCACAATTATTTAGTATTTGACCCCATTAGTTCTTTAATATTGTTTTTGTCCCCTATCGTATGCATTTCTTTGGGTTTGACATCCAAAATGAGTGTTAACAATGGAAGAAGTATCACAAAAATATTAAAAATGTTATTAAACTTATTGTGAAACTTTTGCAACTCTAAAAGTAATTTTGTGGACCAAATTCAAAAAAATAAGAATTGTGGAGGTTTAGCTCAATTACAAAGAAAATAATACATGCCAAACTACAAATAATCCTAAAAAATTTCCATTTTAATTAATAGGAGACTTCAACTAATATAATAATAATCATAATACATATGAAAATGTAAAAATATATTCCAATTAAAAAATTGTATAATTTATTAATGCGTCAATACTTGTACGCTTGTCCTAATAAGATTTGTGTTAGCATTACTTTTTTATTTATAAATTGTATCAAAAATTAAAATTTTGAAATCAGATTATCTTTTTTTGGCAAAATATAATAATTACTTATTTTTTAAGGATTACATCTTCAACTTTACGAAAAAATTGTTCAAATGGTTGACAAATCCCATATGACTTAAATAATGTAAAGGCATTTTTCAAACTTTTTTGTTGAAATAACGTAAGCACCGAGTGGGTTCATCCAAATTTATATTATGTTGCTGAAGAACCCCCTGAGCATATGTGGAAAATTTCATAGTGTGCCCATTAGTTTATTTAGTATAACTTCTATGTGTAGGGAT